>JANAVB010041814.1:6906754-7530162 GCA_029216955.1 Iris pallida
TAAATAATAGAATTATGCACTTTTAAACAATTTAGAAATGACCAGTTTTCAGCAGTAAAATAGTGTGTTTTGAATAGGCAATGAATATGACCGTCTTGGGATGTACAGTTGTATCCTATTGATACGACATGGCTTATCCCCGTGTGTATGAGGGGTAAGCTAACACAGTCAGTATAATACTTTGGATGTGGTCATACTCATTACACTACTCCTCCAGTCCCCAATCAGTACAGTAGTTGCAGTCAGTACTCTCCGAGAGAGTTTCGTGTTTGCATCGTGGTTTAAACTTGCAGTAAAATGATTATTAAAATAACTGTAAAACCAACACAAACTATACTTGCCTCAGGAAAATGACTGGAGAGATGAGTTGGTACCGAGGAGGAACGTCAGGTATGTCTTCGAGTTCCTACAGTTGAGAACTCGACTTAAATTCGCTATATAACCAAGCTAAGTGTGCTAGTTGCAATCTCTAGTAACAAGTCCTAGTCAGGTTTTAAGTTGTTATTAAGCTACAGCTAACGTTTACGTCGCAAGCTATGTGCGTTGATTAACCGGTTAATTTGATTATTTGGGAAATAATAACAAGAACAAATTATCTTTGGAAAACTTTGTGCTTTTGTAATATATCTATAAAAATAGTTTCTTCCAGTGACAAATCATGAACTAGTTATCTTACTAATATTTTATCTATTTATTTTACTTGGAAGTTCTTAATTAATTATCTACGAGAAATGATTACGTTCTAACCACGGTTACACGTCCAATCCAAAACCACCCAAAAGAGATCAACATCAACCACCCAGAAAAGAAAGAAAAACCTACACTTTGCAATACAGGGTACAGCTAATCATCCTAGAGTTATGGGCTTATACCGTTTACAATTCTTTTACATAAAATAAGAGGGAAATGTTTAGTTCCTAAATAAAATGTGCAGTAAAAAGTTATCTATAATAAATAACTTAAACATTAAATAAAATAATTTAAATCAAAAGTTTGGAGTCTCAGACTCGGTCCATCGTCACATCCAGCTAATACCTCAACGCCCGGTCGGACCAGTGCGTTTGCATTTCGCTAGGGCCCACAGACCGGTACGGTCGTCGTCCGAAAATCAGTTTTAAATTCATTTTCCGAAAACCAATTTGAAATCAAAATAAATAAAGTTTAGTAAAAATTTGGGCAGCATTTCCTCGATTTCGGGACAACCCAAAACTGGGAAATGTGCCAACAAAATCCTGCAATTGTCCCAACCAAAGAATAACCCATTTATACCGAAAATATAACCACAGAAATAATTTTCCAACCACAGAACCTTCCCGAAATACTCGGGAATCCCGCAATCAAACCAACAACATAAAAATATCAGCAGATTATATCACAGAAAATGCTAACGTAGCTAACCGAAACTACCACGAAGCTAAGCCGGATTTCCCAAAGGGAAATCGGGGACCGTTATCATCATAGACTACCGAAAATAAACGCAACGGGGCAGAGAATTATACCTCGGGTGCTCGGCTAGAGCTCTCAGATGATAATAGAAAGAAAATAATAATCCCAAGCAGCGACGTTGGCGACGAACGTCGAAAAATCCAGAAATAGGGCACGCTGGCCAGAATAAAGAAACGCCGCGAAGAGACAGCGCTGTTGGCGGACAGCGACGCTGTCGGCAGCGTCGAGGAAGCAGATCGCCGGAGAGACGACGGAAAAGCGGATCTGGACAGCGGGGTGCGCCGTCGAGCGCTGGAACCCGCGGAAGAGCACGGCGCTGGTCGAGCTCGCCGGAGGGTGGCACGGACAAAGGGGGTGCGCCGGAGACAGCGCTGGAAGGGCGCGCCAGAGGGGAGTCGTACGGCCGGAGGGTGGCGGCGCACGGGCACACGCCAGAGACAGCGCTGGAGTGCGCTGTCAGGGTCGGCGACGGGTGGATCTGGACGGCGGTCGGGGTTCCGCCGTGGTCGGTCGGCCGCTCGGGGAGGGCGCGGTCGGCTTGGCCGGCGTGGGGGCGACAAAAATCGTGCGCGGGGCGCGCGGGGTGGCGTGCTGGAAATGGGCGCGGGTAGGCGGCGGCGGCCTCGGGTCGGGGTCGCGCAGATCAGGGGCGCGAGGGGAGCTCGGGCGGCGATGGCGAGTGGAAGGGGCGCCGGAGAGTGGGCCGCGCGCGGGAGCTCCGGCCGGATCTAGGGCTCGGGTGAGAATGGGAAAAATGGGTTTTGAGTTGAAGAAGTTGTGGGTTTTGAGAACAGAGGGAGGGATGAGAGTGAGTACTTCTCTTCTGTTGAAGAGATGAGAGTTTTTGTTCTGTGAGGAGAACAAATGAGAAAGAAAGAGTTTAAGAAGCAGAAGGAGGAGGCTTCTCTGTACGTGGGATGTGGAGTTGCTCTTCCTGAGAAGATGGAGAGTGGGGGATTTTATTAAAGAGTGGTGGTGAGGGAAAGTAACTGTTAGAAAATGGGAACAGGCTCGGTCGTGGGGGTGTGAAAGATTGTAGTGTTTTAAAGGAGGAGTTAAATTGGGGAGTTACGGAAATGAGGGGTTTGAGGAGTTACAGGAATGAGGGGGTGAGTTGCTGGTCCAAATTGGACCGGCTCAAAGAATATAATATATTTTTTTTTAATAAACCATTAACCAAGTCAGATTTAATAGGAAGGGACAATGAAATTGGGTTCGGGCTCAGGCCTGGGTCTGGGTTCGGACTCGGGTCTGGGTCTGAAATCCAAAAGCCATGTTAATTCATTATTTTCGAAATCGTTTGCACTCCAAAATATTTATTAATAATAATAATAATAATAATTTTAGAAATACTAATAATAACACTAAAACACTATTTAATAATTAATTACGAGAATATGGGTTTCACATTGGTATTAAATCAATTTAATAATTTATAAAACTTAATTAAAACATTTCAAATAATTGCAAAATGATATTTTAGCTATTAAAACTCTTTAAAAAAAAACTTATAAAAATTCTAGAAAATTTCTAATAATTATAATAAATTATTTTAAGGCTATAATAACCATTAGTGACTATTAAACACTAATTAATTAAATTTTGAAAAATAGGGGTTGACAATAGATTTGTGATATGACATGATTGTGATACGACATGAGATAGATCTGTGATATGACATGATTGTGATACGACATGAGATAGATGTCATGATTCTTATTTACTACATCTCTTTTCATTCCATGCTCAATATGTTTAGTTTGTAGAATTAGTACTTGCTCCCGTCCTGACAGGATAACGTTGTAGGTTCACTTTCCGAGGAGAAAATGCTATATGATACATATTATGGCATTGATTTTGAGGACCTGGCCTTAGCTCCAGAAGAGGCCCCAGCGGAGAACCTTGCTTAGATATCTTTCATGTGTTTTGAGACTTAGACTTTGGTTTGAACTTATATTTGGGTACTGGACTTTGTCTCCAGTTAGATACTTTGGAAGTGTATTATTAAGTCTGTACTTATTTTACTTTCGCTTATAGATGCTGTGTTGTGATGAACCTATTAAATGTGATATTAGAACTGTTAGCAGCTTAGATCCTTTATTGTCTATTCTTAGAACAGCTTACTACGCTTTAACCAAGCGTAGGCTGGACATGGCTCGGCCTGGCCCAACAATTTGGGTAACGGGTCGTGACATATTTTTAGTGGCGGTCCATGCAGGTCAAGACTTAAGTTGTTTGGTTACGTTATTGTACCAAGCATGCCTGCAACTAGGATCTTAAGATAACTAGATAACACTAGGAACAATAATTAGAACACCTAGAGGATATATAGGATTGCAACATAGGAAAACTTATCACAGCATAGGACCGTTAACTATATTAAGTATCTTGCTTGAAATTCAGTAGGTTACAATTTTGACCAGAATAGTACCCTTGGGATGACCCCTGAGGATCTTACTCTAATCTTATCTCGAAATCTGTTTTCGCTTATTTCTATTTGCTGTTCCTTAATTCGTTGTTGAAATTGATTTCTGATTTTCGTTGTTGACTTTGATCTTGCATCGTGATAAATTTTGTGGATTGAATTGTTATATATCCTGATAAGGTAAATGTCTGCTTTATTTATGGAGTTTAGAATTTATCGCAGCCATATTAGCTGGTATGACAAAAACATAGGGCCTGATTTTAGGAATAATTATCTTAGTTATGAAATTTAGATTTTCTCGCAGCCATACCGGTTGGCGTGGCGAGGATTCTAGATAACATGATTATAGGGTGTATACCTTAGTTATGACTCTATTGTTTGTTGCATCTAAGCTTACTGGTGTGGCAAAAATTCTGGCAACATAATTTCAGGAAGACGTGTATGGTTATCAGATCATATCTCAACTTGGTTCACTTCGTTATGACTGAATGAGCAAGAATAAATTCTTATCATCATTCTTCTCCCTCTTGATTAACTCTGTCCTATCTACATCCACAACTAGGATTACAGGTTCTCTAGGACTCTCCAACAGGATTGCTTTCATGTTATCTTTTTAGACATAATTATTTTTGTGTTCCATCTTTTCTATGACGACTAAACTCTTCTTCGTTAACCTCTTGGCTAATTCTTCTCGTTATGCATCTCGTTGTCCTCGTACCATTCTTGGAGATATTTCGATAAACTTTTCTGTCTTGCTTGACCTTTAACTTGTTTGGACACTGTTATGGATTACTTGATCCAGTCTTAGGCCTTGTTACCTTCTATTTGATAGACGACCGAAATAGCCAAACCTCGTTAACTGATTCTATAGTATAATTATAAATGTATTGTGTGTTTGTGATAAGTACTTTTCCTAGGAATTGGTTATATTAAGCTTATAAGACAAGCATGGGTGACTGACTGTAGTAGACTTGGAAACCATTAAGAACGATTGTATTGTTAGTATGACTTGATGATAGGATATCTAAGATGGAATAATGAGATAGTATATTGTTGTGACTATGTATTGAGGATTAGAATCTTGTGCTTAGAGTTTGAGGATTGAGCATTCGTAGGACTTTAATGACCAAGTGATTATTGGTTATCTATAAGCTAATTACATGTGATTAGAGGGTAGATCAATATGTGGAATGATATAGAATAAGTTAGAATGAGATATAATATTGCGTACGAGATCGGAAAGATACAGTTAAAAAGACAAAGAATAAGGCAAAGACATATATACATTGGTAATTAGTAAATCGGGAGTTTGAAATCGAGGATTTATATTCAGAGGAGTTATTGAGTAAAAAAAAGAAGGCTCTACGCCAAGGATAAGTATTGAACATATAATTTCAAGGAGAAGCTGTAGGAAAGGATTGGCGACAAATAATGCAAAGGGCCTGTGGATTGATAGAATAAGGATACTTAGGATATGATAAGGAAATCAAGCATTTACAATTGAGTTTGGAAATATGTTTGATGATTAAGCATTATAGTCTTATAGACATACCCAGAGAATGACCTATAGTTTAGGGTATACATAAAGGTTCCATGTTAGTATGGAAGATTCTAGAGGATATATGACGAAGTTTATGATAGAAGGACTTTGCTGAACCTGAACCAAAAAGATTGTAAAGAGAAACAGAAGAGATGATCACAAGGGTAGCAGATTGAGTATTGTACCCAGAGTAGCTACATGTTATAGTTTGACCTATTAGATGATTTTTAATTTCGAGGACGAAATTCTTGTAAGGTGGGTAGGATGTAAGTCCCCTGAATTTTAGGGTTTATTTTAAATTTTCTAAATAAATTATTTTTAATAAATATTCTATTATTTAATTATTTTGATCATTAATGTACCTTTCCGTGACTTTGACTTCTAGAGCGTCAGGGATGCCAATCTCTGTAAACCCTCTTTATGAGTTTTGTAGTAGACAAGATTATCTTCAGGTTGATATATCACATCCCACTTAAACTCGTTCTCTTATGCTCTTTTTGCATCGCACAACTTCCGATCAATTTAGACCATTTGATCGATTAAATAATTATTAATTGATTTTCCACTTTTATCTTTGATCATCGTTTGCACATTACCGTGACTTTTAATTTAGGAGCACAAGACAAGTCATTTTCTTAGAACTAACTTCTCATGAATGATCTACTCGAGACACTCTACACCCATGACCTTCGTGTCCCACTCAAACACTCCATTTTGTGCTTTATTTGCTTCGCACAACTTTTGGGTCAATTTAGGCCAATTAATTATCTACCGTAAAATCTGATTTAATTTTCAATTTAATTTTGGGACCCGACATCGATCCAAACTAGCCGACCCAAAGTATGGACATGACCCACATGAAGCCTACTACCCACATGACGCTTGTGTCCCATTTATTTGAGTCCCCACATGTTACTTATTTATCCATGATTATAAATACCCATTTAAACTCAGTTATTGCACCATGTCCGATTTTGACCCGACCCGACACGACCAAACCCAAACCCAAGCTCCATGTTGTCCTCTCGTGACTACCCAAATATCCTACACAATATTTTTCTTTTTCCTATTTAAAAATATCGCTTTCTCTCTCTACTTTACAAATATCCCATATATATATATATACACATATATACTAATATCTCATTCTCTCTCCTCCTTAAAACACTCCCACACAACACCCCCTCACACCTCTCTCCACCAGTACACCCCCCTCTCTCTAACCGACTTCTCTCTCTCTCTCTCTCTTTCAAATATCTCACACTCTCTCTCTCTCTCTCTTCTTATGTATATTATATATACACTCACCCACACAACTCTCTCTCTCTCACAGAACACACCCCCACCCCTAGCCGACAACCAAACTCCCCACCTCTCCATTCTTCACTTCTTCTTCTTCATCTTCTTCCTCATCATCCTCCTCCATTAAAACCATCACCACCACTCTCACCATCATCATCATCATAACCATCACCACAGCCACCATCACCATTATCACCTTCACCATCATCAAGCTCATCACCACCACCATAACTACACCACCCCCGTCGGCGACCGCCGTATGCTGCCGTGTCGTGCCGCTGCCGCCACTAGATCAGCAGCAGCAGCTGCAACAACAACAGCAAAGCAGCAGCAGCAGCGCATGACAGCAGCAGCCGCAGCCGTGCCACCACGCGCCACCGCCGTCGCGCGCCACCGCGTAGCCGACCTCCGCCACCGTGAAGACCCCGCGAATCCCCGACGAACCCCCCTTGCCGCCTCCGTCGTCTCCGACGCGGAAAATAGGCTATTCGTGCATTTACGTCGAAATTCCGCCGTGACGCGCGAGTTTGAAACTCGAAAATGGCATTCCGTTGCAGCAAGTTCGTGCACGTTTTTTGGACAATCCGACCGTTGGATCGGCAAACTCTTTGTCCATCACAATCTTGGTATATAGATCTTCACTCCCCTCAAGTTTCGTCCGTTAATTTTGTCGTTTAATACCTCAAAACTGGCCACCAAGTTGACACTTTAAATTGTACTATTTTTGGACAGTTTTGTGGAGCCAACTTCGTCAGCTCGTAACTCCGCCATTGCAGCTCTGTTTGGCGTGCTACCAGTTCCTGTGCGTAGCTGGTATAACCCTCTTCCTGGCCCTTAAGTTTCGTTTCATTGTGAACACGTTTGGTTGGTCGAATTCGACGCCAAAGTTGGCCGTCCAAATTCTTAATTTTGTACTTATAAAATTCCACTTTTGAACCCGGGACTCCGAATTCAATTTCTGACACCACCAGTAGACTTGTGGCGTCGTTCTGGCACATTTTCATATAAAGTTTGCTTGATTTGGAGGACGTGGACCCTGGCACGCATTTTGGTGCAAAGCGGGTTCCACATTCCGAGTCAACGGGTCACTTTAAGATCGGCTCATCGAAATCCAATTCCGGATATACCGTTGAGTTCGTATCATCATTCTAGACTCGTTGACATATAATTTGCTGAGTTTTGAAGACATTTGCTTTGGTACGCATTTCCGTACAAATCTGATTCTAAATGTCCGCGTCAACGTGTCATTTTGAGATCGACTCATCGGAATCTAATTTCGGATATACCGTTGAGTTTGTGTCATCATTCTGGACTCGTTGACATATACTTTGTTAGATTTAGTAGACTTTGGCTTCGACACGCATTTTCGTGTAAATCAGATACCATTATCCAGGTCAACGGACCATTTTGTGATTGAGTCATCGAAATTCCATTCCGGACATACCGTTGGGTTCGTATCATCATTTTGGATTTGTGGACATATAATTTGCTAGATTTTGTAGACTTCTGCCCTGACACATTTTTCGATGCAAAGTGTCCAACGGCGGACATCATTTTGACCCAAAATTACCGTTTTGCCCATGTGTCAAAATAAGACTTATGGGTTGGCTATCCTAGCTAATTTGACCATTATGGACGTGTTGGTTATATTTGTTTTGTCATCCGACGACATCTGTAGATTTTGCTTATGTGTCATCCTTAATTTGTAATTAATTATTATTATTAGTGTATATATTTACATGTTTGGATTTTGTAAAACTCTAAAATGATTTTGTGTTTCTAAGGATTCTAATGGTTGGTTATAGGCTTAGTGTCACCCCAAATTGATTTTCTATGCTAGGACATCCCTTAGCTAGTGTCCAGTTAGGAGTTGTGTCACACCACTAGTGTAAAATCTTGAACATAGTTTAGAGACTGAGATTGTGTATCATTTTGACAGAACACCGGACATCTATATCTTTGTACTAGTATTCTTGCCTTGCTCGAGGCGAATACCCCTAGAAACTTTATTTTACTGCATATGATAATGAATTGCATATGAACCATGTTAATACAGTGATTTAAACTGGAAAATCGTATCTTATAGGTTTCTATATATCTAGCGTATGCTTCACATGCTTTAATTAAAATTGATCTTAGTACCTACCATATTTTAAATTGCTCTCAGTACTTGCCATGCTTATACTGCACCCAGTATCTCTCACATGTTTTTACTGTTCTCGTATCTCTCACATGTTTTTACTGTTCTCGTACCTCTCACATGTTTAGAATCTGGGTTATGGGAAAACTGATAGTTGAGTACGTGATCATGCCCCCTTTACAGTAGCGAGCAAAGTTTTATTTTATATGTTACTACGTCGTAGGCCTTTATCTCAAAGCGGATTTGTGCGTATGTACATCTATCGCCGTATCACTTGTACGGAAGTACATTTTATTATGTGCCCCTGCACATTGTACACCTATTGACGATCACGTACCTGCTCCAGTTTTAAACTCTAGATATACATATATCGTCATGACAAATGTATTCCTGACATGATAGATTTGTGATATGACATGATCGTGATACGACCTTAGATAGATCTGTGATATGACATGATTGTGATACGACATGAGATAGATGTCATGATTCTTATTTACTACATCTCTTTTTATTCCATGCTCAGTATGTTTATTTTGTAGAATCAGTACTTGCTTCCGTCCTGACAGGATAACGTTGTAGGTTTACTTTTCGAGGAAGAAATGCTATGTGATTCATATTATGGCACTGATTTTGAGGACCTGGCCTTAGCTCCAGAAGAGGCCCCAGCGGGGAACCTTGCTTAGATATCTTTCATGTGTTTTGAGACTTAGACTTTGGTTTGAACTTATATTTGGGTACTGGACTTTGTCTCCAGTTAGATACTTTGGAAGTGTATAATTAAGTCTGTACTTATTTTACTTTCGCTTATAGATGCTGTGTTGTGATGAACCTATTAAATGTGATATTAGAACTGTTAGCACCTTAGATCCTTTATTGTCTATTCTTAGAACAACTTACTACTGTTTTCCATAAATAAATTTACTTTATTTATTTTGTATCTGAGAAAATTACAACTGTAGGAATCTAATCTAGAAGACGATTACTTTATCCCTTGGACGATGCGATGAAGAAAACTAGAACTTCGAAGAACTTGGACAGCAACTGGACAATCTCTCTGTTCTCTCTGAAAATGACTTGTAGTCTCTGATGAGGATGAAGAAACTCTTTTTTATAGAGTTCAGGATAACTGTCCTTAAGCATTCGCTCAGGTAGTTACTTGACGTGTGCATAACTGCAGGGACGCGTGGCGAATTCTGATGGAGACACATTAGCGTGCGGTTGAAAGTAGTGGAGCATGTTCAGGAGAGATTGATGGCCTGGATGCCACGTTGCATAACTTCTAGAGAAGTGGATAACTGGTACAGGACACGTGAGAACGTGTGTTGACTGTAATCCTGGATATGTTTGCTGTAATACGCTGCCTCGTTGAAGGAGAGTTTATACGCTGACTTGGACAGCGTAGTGCCATAGGAAATCCATACGCTCACTTTGTGGGCAAGGAGTCATGTGAGGTCATACGCTCGCTTATTTAGCAAGGAATCATGTGAGGTCCATACGCTCACTTGACTATGTGAAGAAGGAGTCATGTGAGGTCGATACGCTCACTTGGCTGGGTGAAGAAGGAGTCATGTGAGGTTGATACGCTCACTGGAGAAGTGGCCACGTGGCTATCATCAATCTTCTTTAGTACACCATATCTTCCCATAACTGACAAAATCTTCTCGAGCGTCGTGACTGCGGATTTGACGGCTGACAGACTGTCAAAACTGACAGTAATGATGGCTTTTGCATTTATGAAGGCTGCTGAGTTGTCCTCGTAAAAGACAAAACCGACTCTTCGAAAACTTATACGACGGTTACTTTTCTTGTGACAGCTGTCTTTGCACGAAAGATGAAGTGTCAGATTCATTCCTCATTTAAACATATGCTGTGCTGTCACTTCAGTAAATAATAAAATATTTACTGAGCGTATGGCTTCAACTGACATCTGTCTTTAAGCGTATGGATGAAAATGACAGTGTGTCATAATTTTCCACATCCTACAAGACCCCCTTCAAAGTTTTCGAACTTTATGAGTTTCAAAAGTTCGAAATTACTTTGAACAGAAAGTGGGAATGAGTCCTGACACGCTGGCATGAGTCTGTTAAATGTCATGATGACTCTTCATTTTTCGAGATTGATTGAATCTGATAGAAGAATATGAACAGCCAGCAAGCTCTATTATATAAACCAAGAGAATTCAATTTTTGACTTTCATCTTTTGCAACCATGACTCCAAAGGAAGCTGCTGAAGAAGAAGCACGTAAGTTGGGATTCTGTTCCCATGGTGACCCCACTTTTGGGGGCCAAGAACCCGAACCTGTCGTCATCGAGCTCAAGGACGACCCAATGCATTTAGCCAAGAATTTCTTGGGCTACTTTGGTCTGGACGGCTCCTCTTCTTCTGATGGGCAGAGCCTCGCAGAGAAGCGTAAAATGTTCGTTGCTCTGTTACACCGCATGGGGGTCCAAAGCGTAGAAGAGTTAGGCGTCAAGCTTAGTCGCTCTGGAAAATAGAGCGTGACTTTGTTGCACCCCTTTCTTTCCCTCTCTTTTTTTTTGTTTTGTAAGGCCATCAGTGCCTTTAATGAAAATGAATATTCAAGAATTCTCTGTTTAGTATAATTTTGTGTTGAAAACCAACATGCACCGATGAATAACTGTATAATACGCTGTCTTCCAAGTTGTAAGTTACGCTAGATAGCGTATGCCAATAAAATAGCGTATATTACGCTATTTTCCAATGTTTTGTGAATTCCACTGAATAGCGTATATCAGCGTATGTTACGCTATAAATTACGCTGTCCTTTAACATTGTGATTTACGTTAAATAACGTACACCAATGAATAGCATGCACCAATAAATAGCCCGTAAGTTACGCTATCTTCCAACGTTTTGGAAAGCACTCTTTGAATATTTCCAAGGCTGTGCTGGTTTCCAAAGTACACGTGTCATTCATTCCACGTTTACGAGCGCTATTCATGCGGATCCTTTCCAAGAATAGGTTCATGCTCCATACTTTAAATAGATGGATGAACTCCACGCAAACTCATCTTTCTATTCTTCTTCCTCTCTTCTGAGAATGAATTTTCTATGAGAATGAAATAGGAAAGCCATGTCGTCTGATGTCAAATCTCTGTGCACGCTACCAGACATGGATCTGTCAATCCTTAGCAGCAAACTCAGCGGTAAGTTCAATATACACGCATCGAAATTTTTGTTTGCTAAGGACAAATTTATCTTCCCGAAATGAACAGAATGTATCTGTTTTTGCTTGGCCAGTTTCTGTTGACTGATTTTTTTTTACTGTTTCTTGCAGAATTTTGGCTGAAAACCTTCTTCAGAACTGGCATTGGTGATATGGATGCTGTAGACAATGTTCTTCTGACATCTACATCAGGGAGCTCATACGCTTTTGACGCGTACATCAGACAACTCAGAACTCTTCGTGGGATAGAAGGGTCTTCCTCAGATGGTAGGAAGAGCCTTTATACACGAGAGTTGGACGGTGGAGTCAACTCTTACCCGAGAGATTGGGTAGTAGAGTTCCTTTCACGGCAGAACTAGGAATTGTATCCCAAGGTTTGGATACATTCCTATCTGCTTGAGGTGCCGCCGTTCCTCCACGCGCTGTATTGGCAGCAACACACCATCGTGTTGCCATACTCTGTGGTTCTCCTCTCGTCTGAGAGATAAGACCAGAGTTTGATTCCTGCTGGACACCCAGGAATTGCCACAAACAACGAGATTGCCAGAGAAGATCCAAGAAGAAATAGATCTCAGTTGTACATAGAATGAAAATCCAAGATTTATAATAGATTTCCATTATGATTTGTAGGAAAGTCTAAGAAATGTAATAGACTTTTTATGAAAATGGGAATGGAAATGATAATTCTTCTATGCTCAATGATTTGTATTTGTGGGTGAATTGTGGACATGATAGATAATAAAATCATCTTTTCTGTTTTAGAGTATATGATATTATCAGAGGTATTATGGACATGATAATATATAGAAACTCGAAAGAAAATAAATTAATGTCTATGCAGAGGTCAAAACATGACAAATGAGTAAGTAGATTCGGAATTGATTCAGAGGTTATGAAAACGTGATCAATAACGAATCCCCGCTTAATGAACTGATAGAAGATTATGAACGGATGAACCGTTAGGAAATGAAGAACAGATGAACTGTCGAGTGAATGTAATAAATGAACGGACGAACCGTCAAGTATTAATGAACATGTGAAACGTCGGATGAATGTGAGAAATGAATGGATGAACTGAATATCGGGAAAGAATACGTCCCTTCGATCCTGGCAAATATATGCCTATAAATAGAGCATCTCTTTGAGTAGAAGGATCACACATTATTCTCTTTTATTCAAAAATGTCTTCCGAAGAGAACACGAAGAAAGGCGAAGTCGTCTCCAAAGTTGATGAAAATGCTAAAGAGCATTCGACTCCACAAAAGAAGGAGACGGGCGAAAGCTCGTCTGCTCCCAAGCTGCCGAAAGATATCTTGGATTTCTTGGTCGAACAAGGAGAAACCGAAGAAGAAGAAGCAATGTGGCTGGCTACCTGTCAGTTCTTGATGCGGTCAGGAAATGATGTATTCAATTCTTTTGCTAATTATGTATGTGGTCCTCGTCCTAAGTACGAAAGGGATACCAGTGATCTTCCATGATGATGTATTTCTTGAAGAATTTGTCTCAAATAAACTCTGTTTAAGGAAACTTTGTTTATGATGTATCCTTCCTGCTTTATATTATTTTGCCTTTATTCACTGATCTTTTAGACTCAAAAATCAAAAGGACGAGATATCATTTTCATAGAACATGGTACATACTGAGATAGAAAATTCAGAGGTGATATGGACATGATTTTCTATACAAGATCTTTATTAAATCCACTGGGAATCTAATAAGACAAAATATCAAATTCTCTGGGAAAATGATACATGGTAGAATATCAGTTTCCGCTGGGGATAATGACATCGAAATAGCTTTTGTAGAGAAGAATAAATTTTTGATTTTACACTTGCTGGGGAGTAATGAAAATATTATTTATACATAATATTTCTTTAAGAATTTGCCATTGATAGGCATCATCGTGACTTTCCCGTCCATAGAGGCAAGCTGATATGCTCCATTAGAGAAGACTTTGTTTACTACGAATGGGCCTTCCCATTTCGCGTCAAATTTGCCTTTGCTCATATGTGTCATGGTCATCGGACGTCTGACAGTAAGGACCAATTCTCCCTTTTGATATGTTCTGACTTTGACTTTCCGATTAAAAGCTTTTGAGATTCGGGCTTGATATACTCGATATTTTATTGCGCATACAATCGTTTTTCATCTAGAGCTTCCAACTCTTGAAGTCGAAGATGATCATTGTTCTCTGCAGTGAGTTCATTAGCGATTGCTATCCTTAAAGAAGGAATTTGAATCTCTAAGGGAAGAACAGCTTCACACCCATATACCAAAGAGAAAGGTATACATCCGGTCGCATTGCGAACTGTGGTACGATAAGCCCATAAACATTCACCAAGCTTCTCACTCCAGTTATGTTTATTAGAAGAAATGAACTTTTTCAAGAGTTTGATGATTGTTTTATTGAAAGCCTCTGCTAGTCCATTGGCTGCTGGATTATATGCTGTAGAAGCCAGATTATTAATCCGATGATCATCACAGAATCGAGTAAATTTCTGGCTGACGAACTGTGGTCCATTATCATGGATAATGCGTCGAGGAACACCAAATCGATAGATGACATGATGTTTGACAAAGTTGATAACATTAGAAGTCTTGACTTCAGATAACGGGATTGCTTCAGCCCATTTAGAAAAGTAATCAGTTATTGCTAGAATAAACCGATGTCCTTTTGATGATGGTGGATTGATAGGACCGATGACGTCCATGCCCCAAGCTTCAAAGGGCCATGATGCCGCTGTTGGGTGTAAAAACTCTGATGGTTGATGGATAAAGTCTGCATGAATTTGACAGGCTTTACATTTTCGAGCATATTGAATGGTATCAGCTACCATCGTGGGCCAATAATAACCCATACGTCGGATACGATCTTGAAATTTTGGACCTGGCTGGTGAGCTCCGCAGACGCCATCATGTGCTTCACGGATTATCTGTTGTGCTTCTTCACCAGCGATGCATCGAAGGAGAAGGCCATCATTGGCTCGACGATATAGTGTCTTTGTAGTATGATTATAATAGAACCTGAGAGACCGGCGCCGGATAGATGCTGCTTCACTCGGGTTATCAGGAAGTATGTCATATAACACAAAGTCCAGAAACGGACGTCTCCAGTCTTCAGTTACGGTGTCTATTTTGTTAGAAAAGACATATTCCATAGTAGAATCGGAAGAAGACAAGGACACTTTGTCAAATTTTAATTCAGCATCAAAATTGAGAGAATCTTCGTCTAGATTATGGGGAAAAACCAAAGCCAGATTATTTTCAACGCAGAATAGTTCTCGGTTATAAACCACTATCACTTGCTGACGTCTGATTGGTATGGCTAATACAGCAGCAAGATTAGCCAAAGCATCAGCTTCTGCATTATAGGCTCGTCGAACATGTTCGATAAAGAAACCTTCAAAGGAGGAGGCCATAGAGAGTGCTATTCGATGATAAGGTATCAAATCTTGATGACGAACTTCATACGTTCCTCTGATCTGATTGATGATAAGCTTAGAGTCTCCATAAACTTCTAAATATTGAACATCCAGATGTTTAGCGAGTTGAAGACCAATGAGCAACGTATTGTATTCTGCAACATTATTTGAACATGATTGATCCAGAGAGTAAGCCCTCTGAATAGTTAATCCCTCTGGGGATACAAGAACAATTCCAACTCCGGCGACAATATCGCCGTTAGGACCTATTCTAGATGCTCCATCAAAGAATAGACGCCAGGTAGGAACTTCTTCAGAAACTAGATTTGAATCCAGAACTTCATCGGGAATCTCATCATATAATTTAGAATCTTCTGGGACTGCATGAGCTGCTAGAAAATCAGCAAGAGCCTGGCCTTTAACTGACTTCTGAGGAATATAATGCATGTCATATTGGGCTAACAAGATTCCCCAATTAGCTAGTCTGGAGTTGAGAATACCAGGTTTCTTCATCATAATCCTGATGGGATTCACTCTGGAAATGACATGAATCGTTTGACCGATAATATAATATCGCGTTTTCTGAACAGCAAACATTAATGCTAGGCATTCTTTCTCGATTGGAGAATAACGCGGTTCAGCGCCTGTCATTGTGCGACTGAGATGATAAATGGCCTGTTCATGACCATCTTTATTTTTCTGGGCGAGTAATGCACCAAGAGAATGATCCATAGCTCGAACATATAGAAGAAATGGTATTCCCGAGACGGGAGGTACCAAAACTGGAGGGTTCATGAGGTACTGTTTGATGTCATCAAATGCTTTTTGACATTCTTCGTTCCAGATGAAAGATACACCTTTCTTCAGAAGTTTGTTGAATGGTCTGCAGCGTCCTGATAAGTTGGAAATGAATCTCCTGATATAAGCAATTCTTCCTTGAAATCCTCGTAGCTCTTTTAAGGTGCGTGGAGGACGCATCTCTTGGATGGCTTTGATCTTCTCGGGATCCACGTGTATACCTTTAGCGGTAATGACGAAGCCGAGAAATTTACCACTAGAGACGCCCAGGAAGGACTTAGTAGGGTTCATTTTAAGTTGATGCTGACGCATTAAATCAAAGATAGTATTCAAATCTTGGATATGATCCTCCTTTCGTCGACTTTTGACTGCAATATCATCAACATAGCATTCGACTATTTTTCGAAGATGTTCGCGAAATATAGTGCTCATTGCTCGCTGATATGTTGCTCCTGCATTCTTGAGACCGAATGGCATCACTGTATAACAGTATGTACCGATCGGCGTTCTGAAGGAAGTGTGTTTTTCATCATCTGGAAACATTTTGATCTGGTTGTATCCTGAATACCCATCCATAAATGACATTAGTTCGAAACCACATGTATTGTCGATCATAACATCAGTAATTGGAAGAGGAAACTCGTCTTTAGGACAAGCTGCATTGAGATCGCGAAAGTCTATACAGACTCGGATCTTGCCAGTCTTTTTAAGGACAGGAACAATGTTAGCCACCCATTCAGGATGTTGTTCCTCTCTGATAAATCCGGAAGCCATAAGCTTGTTGACTTCAGCTTCAATTGCATCCATAATATCTGGACGAAATCGTCGCTGTTGTTGTTTGACCGGTTTAGCATTTGGCATGATATTGAGTTTGTGCATTGCAATCTTCGGATCTAGTCCTGGCATATCCTCGTAGCTCCAAGCGAAGACATCGATATAATCACGAATAAGCTTGATCATGTATTGCTTATCTATTTCTGAAAGACTCTCACTGATGAATATTGGTTTAGGGGAACCTTCTTCACCAACATCAATTTGGATCAGTTTATCTTCGGTAGGAGGTTCTCTCTGCTCGAACCTGAATTCCTATTGATTATCTAATCTTTGAGCCCATTGTTCCGATTCGGGTGATATTTCAAAATCATCCTCATCTTCATCATTTTCTTGTGGGCCATCAACAGAGACCATATTGATGGATAGAATAGAGCGATAAAGATCGCCAACACTCGTGTCAGAATCCCAAGAGAGAGAATCAGAAGACTCAGATCGTTCATCTTCAGATTGTTCGTCTTTATTGAATTTTGACTCTTCATGGACTATGTTGATAAAAGGGGTAGGAGCAATATAACCTAAACCACATTTTGTCCTTCCGTATTTTAATGGAGGAATTCGAACAGGCATTCTTCTTCCTTTTCCATTATTGAGACTGGTTCTAAAGTCATAACCCATATTTTTGATGATATTTTTGGATTGTTGACTGTAGCGACGCAGTTGTAACCTTCCAGTATCATCGTTTATGTCATCTTCTTCCAAATTAGGAGGATTCTGAGGTCCTTTATAGAAAAATATTGGATTTTCTCCCTTCTTTCGACTGGGGACCACAAAGTATGATTTCTGTATAGAGTCTAATGATACGTCTGTATGAAGAGCTTAAACAACCCCTATAGTTAGTGGCTCTAAAATAACTTTGTACATAACCACAAACATCAATATACTGCAAAGGAGATGCTTCATTAATACTAGATGTTGTATTTACAACAGAAGGCTGATCCTTATCAGACTTAGTCAAATTAATGACAAAGGGGAAAGAAGAAGAACAGTTAGAATTTTTGTTTCGATTAAGATCGATAACAAAAGGCTCAGGAGAGGTGAGCTCCCTTGAAGAAGACCGTGGATAAGTAATACGTCCACTGACTGGAATGACTAGAGTATCTGATCTAGCCTGAGAAGATGGAGGGGGAGTGATGAGTCCACTGACAGGAATGATCAGCGAATTTTGTGAAGCTTGGAAAGATGGTGCAGTAGTGCGTCCACTGACAGGAATTATCAGTGAGCCCTGAGCAGATGATGAAGTAGTACGTCCACTGACCGGAATTATCAGTGAGCCTTCTTCGGATGATCTAACAGACTGCGGAGGAGTGATACGCCCTTTTACAGGAATAACAAAAGTGTCAACTTTGGATGTCTCATCTTCATTATCCATAGCTTGCAAGACTTTCGAGTATTCATCTTTGTACATGCGAGCGTCATTGAAGTAAGCTTCGACTCCTTTGAATGGGTAAAGATCTGCCACTTCTTTTTGAACCTCTCCATTATCATCAACATATTTGAAGCACTGATGAAGGGTTGAAGGAACGACATTATGTTCATGCAAGAAAGGTCTCCCCAATAGGGCATTGTATGAGCAACCATGATTGTCGATGATGTAAAAAGTAACCTTAGTACGAAGATCGCCTATTTGAAATTTAAGGCGAATCTTGCCTAAAGGCTCACTTTTTCCTTGATTGAATCCCAAGATGGTAGTGATAGTGCTGGAGAGACTATGCACAGGTATCTTCAATGCATCTAACATAGCCTTTGGCATAATACTGAGAGCGGATCCTGGATCAATCAGTAAACGATCAACCTTCATAGAATCAATATATCCTGTATGATATAAAGGACGATCATGTCGATTATCCTCTAGCAGCATATCGTCCTGCGTAAAGGTAATGTTTGGAATAAATTCCAATACATTATGGCAATGAGAAACAGGTCCTGTTTCCAACTTCTTGAGAAGAGTTAAGCAGGTTTCTGCTTGCAGCAGTGCTTCACTTAAAGTTTCTCGAGTCTCTTTAGAGAGGCGTAAGAGCTCGAAGATTGATAATTTAGCTGGGGTATTGGCTAGTTGAGCCAATATATCAAAATTATAAGGCTTTTCAAGTCCTGTAGGAGATGACTTCTTCAATGGTTTGTCGAAGCGGACTTGTTGTTTGCCTTTGTCAGCTGCTGTTGGTTTAGAAGGAACTGTCTCAACAGGAACATTTAAAGGCTCTTCAGTAGAGACTGGAGTTGAAGCTGTAATCGGAGGAACGTCAGAAATTTCTTCAGGAACTTCAGCATAATCTTTCAAATATACTTTTCCTGAGCGAGTTCCAGCATGAACTTCAACTTCAGATTCTGGTTCAAGGTCTATGGAAACCATGCTGCAATTCTTTATTTTGCTCTTGGTTCTTTTATGTTTGATGAAAGCTTCATTCCAGAAACTAAGGCCAACACGAGATTGATTATGTCTCATGGTGATGGCCAGAGGTGCTCGGAGTCCCTTGCCTGAGTTCAAACCTGGGGCAGTGGCTAGATCATAACCCATCTTCGCCATCAATTCATGAGATTGTGAACTGTATAAATGAAAAGCAGGTTTGTACCTATCTTCAATTTGAGGTACAGAGAATGAATTTCCTGCTGAGATGAAAGTAGAGGTTAGATAAAAATCGGGTGTGAAACTAGAAGTCACATTGCATGACTTAGTCTTCCCGAGCTTCTTTTTAGATGAGGAAATCTTCCGAGGAGAAGAGGAAGACGTCTCAAACTCTGTCTTTAAGTCTGGGTGAATCCACATGATTTCTCCCTTCTTAGTTGTGACAGGAACAAGTCCGTCATTCTGTGCTGGTGGGATGTTTATAACTTCGAGAGTTGCTTTGGGGATAGGAACAATCCCACTTTCCACCATTAAGGGAGGGAAGTCACCGAACTGCATTGAAATTACATTTACTGTGACTGTTTTGTCTTTGGGTGTTAATGTCACAGCTCCTGATTTAATCATCTCTTGAATCTTCCCTTTTAATACATAGCAAGACCGGATTGTATGACCCAACATTCTATGATATGGACAGTATTTTGGATGATCTGTCTTATTGGCTTCATCAGGCTTTTTAATTTTTGGCAATTGAATCTTATTACCTTTGAGTAAGCATTCAAAGATACCCTGAACATCGTCATCATCGAAAGAATATTCTTCTTTCGGCCGAGGAGATCTCTGTTGTTGATTTGTTGGAGCTGAAGTAGCTTGGGTAGTCTTTACCTCTTGACTACTGTTTTGGAGATTGACTTCAAGAGCTTCTTTCCCTTTGCGATTGTTGGGTCGAGTACTATTGCTAGCACTCTGATTTGATTCTTTGGGAGCCATTTGTACCCCCAGACCCTTGAAGGTCTCAGCACTGACCTCGACAGCCTTGGCACTGACAATGAAAGAAGGCCAATCTTGGAATTGAGTGGACCCTGTCCACATACTGATAATTGGTAAGAGGTTCGACTTGCAAGTGTCGATCGTAATAGCATCGGGAGTTCCAAGAGGCATTTTGAGGGCTTCTCTTCTGAATCTCTCAATGAATTCCTCAGTGGTCTCATTATTCTTCTGTTTGATTCTTATGAGGGCCGACATGGTCATATCATTGAGCCCTTCGTAGAATCGTTCAAGAAATATTTGCTTAAAACCGGCGAATGAGGTAATGCACCCATCAGGGAGACTTCTATACCATTCATAAGCCGTTCCTTTGAGACATCCAATGAACACCCGAGTAAGGAGGGCATCACTTGGTTGCAATTGATCAGTCATTACTTCAAAATGATTAATGAACTGACTTGGAGAGGTTGTCCCATCATAAAAAGAGATGGTCGGAGGTTTATATTTTGGTGGATACGATACCTGCTTCCATTCTATCGGATAAGGCTGTTTGATGCCTAACCTTTGTAAACCATCCTTCTGTTTGAATGCCTCGAATTGAGTTTTGAGATTCTTCAATTCTTCAGAGACAACTCCTGAAGATTATGGAGTTGTGGCTTGTAGAGTGTAATTGGGAGGAGGGACTGCAGCATATGTACCACCCCCAGCTCCAGAGTGACTTGGTGTGGTTTGTACAGGAACATTAGATTGTACCCCCGGAATAGTAGATGGTTCAGGGTTTGGAACAACAGGGATATTCAATACCACTGGTGGTGCTGTCTGTTGTTGAGCCTGCATTAGAGTGTACATAGCACTCAATGTATCTGCCATAGCTCGCAATTGTTGTTCTAAAGAAGAAATCCTCTGTTCATGAGCCTCATTGCTAGTCGAAGGTTCATGATCACTTTCTGCCATGTAAGTAGTAATCATTCGAGGAATAGATGATGAAACAGTCTGTTCTGAATCATCACTGTGTGAATCAGCATCTTTCCCAGGGCTTTTTACAGGAGTCAATACTGGAAAATTAGACTCTCCAAGGAAGTCTTCTGTGATCTCCGGATTGCCACTTGGATGAGAAGAAGAAGAGGCTCTGGTCAAGGCTCCGGTCCTGGATCGAGTGCCGAGATAAACACCATCTTCAGAGTCTGATATAGCATCAGACCGTATGCTACCCCCAATGTTTCTGGAAGTCATATTGACAAAAGCATAAAGAGGTTCATCTTCATCCAACATTGGTTCATATTGAATCCGTTCGAAAACAGGTTATCTTTTTGGTGAACAACAACATTGGATAACAACCCGAGGTTGGAAGTCACAACCATACTTTTCATGGCGAATATGAGCAATGTCATAGCCAGATAGAGTATCAATTCTCTGTTTATTTTGCAAATATTCTCGGAGATCTGTAGGAACAGATTGGGAAGTATTTGAAGATAGTTTCTGTGTAGAAACTTGTCTTTTGTTCTTCTGCCTTCTTGGTTCCTGAGTGTATAAAGACCGATTAATTTGAGCCACATAGTTCTTGGCATATTCTGTATCAGGGTCTAATATACTTGTCTCAGTGGAACCGAACCGATTCTGATTAAGCTTATTACGAAGATCCGTAGGAGATTTGACTTTAATATCAGTCTTGGATACTTGTAATTTGCCTTTCTCAGACCGAGAAATTTTGAGAGAAGGAAGATGAGTATTATTCCGACTAGGAGTCGGTAATAATCCATCTTTGGAGGAATTAGCCAAAAGGCGTTTTCCATTGTTTGATCTAGTAAGAGTACTAGTCAAATTAACTCCAGAGGTAAAGACCTTAGGAGTAGAGGAGTTGACTAAAGAGTCTTTCTCCTTGGTTGGCACAAGATGTGCAAGTTGAGGGGAAATCATTTGTATGTTCTGTGGGAGAGAACCCCCAATCTGATTTTCAGAAACAGTCAAAGGACTGTATTTGTTAGCATACGCTGACTTCAGTTTGGACTTCTGGTCATACGCTGCCTTTTTATTAGCATACACTGGCTTTGGCTCAGCGTACGCTGCCTGATGTTGGCTTTTGTATGCTGCCTTTACCGTACGCTGCCCTTTGAATGCCATACGCTCAGAGTCATCAATGGCTAAAGAGCCGACTGCTGTCATAAGAATAGAAGGAGAAGGGACTTTGACATGTCCAGAGATGGTTTTCCTTGAACACATTGACTTGGTTAAAGAACCAATTTTGTCAGCGTGACTAAGGGAAACCACTGTTGCCGTGTTCCGAGAAGCCGAAGTGTGCTTCATGGAAGTTGAAGACGTGTTCTTGTCAGCATGAGAAGTGACAGAAGCGTCTCGGATTGCTGCAGAAGACTTAGGGACATAGACGGAGTGTCCCTTCTTCTTGGCAACAGGAAGAGCGAAGGAAGCAGTGCGACCCTCCTTCGCCTTGAGCATTTCTTCATAAGCCGATTGGTCGAATTGTACAACCATCGTCTTCTTCGTCAAGCCGATCGACGAAGTATCGCATTGAGTTGTTGCTACCTCATTGGAGGAGACAGCTTTCCCCAGCAGAGTCGCCAATTTGTTTTCCATAAATAAATTTACTTTATTTATTTTGTATCTGAGAAAATTACAACTGTAGGAATCTAATCTAGAAGACGATTACTTTATCCCTTGGACGATGCGATGAAGAAAACTCGAACTTCGAAGAACTTGGACAGCAACTGGGCAATCTCTCTGTTCTCTCTGAAAATGACTTGTAGTCTCTGATGAGGATGAAGAAACTCTTTTTTATAGAGTTCAGGATAACTGTCCTTAAGCATTCGCTCAGGTAGTTACTTGACGTGTGCATAACTGCAGGGACGCGTGGCGAATTCTGATGGAGACACATTAGCGTGCGGTTGAAAGTAGTGGAGCATGTTCAGGAGAGATTGATGGCCTAGATGCCACGTTGCATAACTTCTAGAGAAGTGGATAACTGGTACAGGACACGTGAGAACGTGTGTTGACTGTAATCCTGGATATGTTTGCTGTAATACGCTGCCTCGTTGAAGGAGAGTTTATACGCTGACTTGGACAGCGTAGTGCCATAGGAAATCCATACGCTCACTTTGTGGGCAAGGAGTCATGTGAGGTCATACGCTCGCTTATTTAGCAAGGAATCATGTGAGGTCCATACGCTCACTTGACTATGTGAAGAAGGAGTCATGTGAGGTCGATACGCTCACTTGGCTGGGTGAAGAAGGAGTCATGTGAGGTTGATACGCTCACTGGAGAAGTGGCCACGTGGCTATCATCAATCTTCTTTAGTACACCATATCTTCCCATAACTGACAAAATCTTCTCGAGCGTCGTGACTGCGGATTTGACGGCTGACAGACTGTCAAAACTGACAGTAATGATGGCTTTTGCATTTATGAAGGCTGCTGAGTTGTCCTCGTAAAAGACAAAACCGACTCTTCGAAAACTTATACGACGGTTACTTTTCTTGTGACAGCTGTCTTTGCACGAAAGATGAAGTGTCAGATTCATTCCTCATTTAAACATATGCTGTGCTGTCACTTCAGTAAATAATAAAATATTTACTGAGCGTATGGCTTTTGAATGAGCGTATGGCTTCAACTGACATCTGTCTTTAAGCGTATGGATGAAAATGACAGCGTGTCATAATTTTCCATATCCTACAACTACGCTTTAACCAAGCGTAGGCTGGACATGGCTCGAACCGACCCAACAATTTAGGTAACGGGTCGTGACAAGCGCCCCTCATATTTCTTTTCTATTTTTGCACTTTCCTTTCTACCGGACATAACTCATCACCTCGACCTCTTACAGCCTTTCTACCACCTCAAACGCCTTCCCAAGACCTTCCTCTAACACCCTAGCACCTTTTCGAGAAGCCTCGGCCCCTAATTTGGTCGGTACGACATGCGGAAGGCACCCGAAGTTGATCGCACTTTTGCTGAATTTGTCACAGCAGGTACGCTATTTTGCATCTAGGGTTTCCTGTACTTCCTGACCATATCTTTTTATGAAACCAATGTAGAGAAAGATTTTTGTGTCTATTCTTATGTCCAATTGGCCACCCACATAGTTTCTTATGGTTTGTCTGGGACGTCCGTTATACATAAAGGTGTCCAGAATAGACCAATTCTGTTGCGAGCCAATTTTTATCCACTTTCGCTAATTCGACCTTCTGTATATTTTTGGTAAGAAACTAGACTTCCTAAGATTTCCAACGCATATACTTTTGCAGTTTTTTGTTTTCGTTTACTATTTATTAAAAATTTGGACATTTTATCGTAATATCGAAACACTGAAATTCATGAGTTCTATGTGTCCATATGCTTCAAAACTTCATAAGATATCTCCAAAATAATTGTTGTGCATGCTTTGATATAAAAAACATATTTTTACCTATTTATTAGTATTTTTCTAGAATTAAAATATATTAAAATATTATTATTTCAGGAGCAAATCTATGAACCAAGTCAATGTATATTGATGACGGATCAATATGAGAACTTGGTACCTATTTTTCTATGGATAGAATAGACTACTTATTGTTATAAAATATTTAAATATTTTTTTCAGAATTAATTATAATAACTTTAGTATATAAAAATATTACTTTATTAAATAGAATTAATGCTATATATATTTGATTGAGTTGACTAGTTAATAGGATTAGTGTCGTATACGTAATATTGGGCCTATATATGGTAAGTCCGTGTAAGGTATGACGTAAGCATGTCACTAGCAGTAGATTTATTACGATAGGTGTACGTGATGGAGTGAGCGAAGATCTTAGACTAGGACAACTGTTTGTAAAGTTGCAGGAGACAGGCATATATGCCTTGTCAACTTGTACAATATTATGCATATTTATTTTCAGTCATTCTAGTTCATGTCTATTTCTTTCTTGTACTATCATATGATTCTTGTACATGTCTCATGATGTTTTCTTACTTATTTTCTTATGTGCTACATGTCTTTCTTTTCTTGTCACATATTAGATCTGTGCTACACTTGTTTAGATTTTCGTGTTAGTACATTGACTTGATTTTATCACTTGAACTTGACTTGATCCAACTACCAGTATTTGTCTTTGTTTGCCATTAAAAAAGTGTTAAAAAACTTTTTATATAATTGAACAAATGAAACAAGTACAACTGGATCCTCAATAGGATATTTCGAGTACAATTTATTTTTTTAGGGACAAGTGGCGATGGAGGGTTTATTCTTTACTCCGTTGACGATCTGATGACGATCTCAAATCTCTGAATGTCTGGGCGTGAATCTTCGAATGTATATTGATCCGGGGGCTTGAATGAAGGAATGATCCCTCTATTTATAGGTGGTGGAATGATTCATTCATGCATGCATGGAAATTTTGTACATAGGAGCGCTACATGCATGACTTTGTTGGGCGCAGGGGTGCTATGCCCGGGAAGCTTTAAAATGAATCTGGTGTAACTGAAATGTTGGGCTGCGGATGAGCTGACACATGGCAGTTGTTGAGATTCGTTTGTTGCTGAGATCTTGGGTGGTTTATACCCGTTCATGAGCTAAACTGAGTCAATAACACGTGGCGTGTGTACATTGCTCAAAGATCTCAATCTGTTGAAGGATGATATATTTGATGTGCTTGGGAGATCTGGCGCATGAGAAGACTTGGCGTATGACTTCTGGGGATCAATAGCAAGCCTGGGCGCTTGGCTTGAGAGGCATATGCTATATTTGGACGTATGGCTTTCAGGCGCGAAGTTTTATTTAGGTCAGCCACGTGGTAGAGCACAGCTGTAACCGACAAACAAGTAATTATTATGCTGACGTCGGCGTCTCTTCATTCTCTGTGAAAACTGTCAACAGTTTAGTTCTTGAGACACGTGTGGCTGACTTCTGATACTTAGCATTAAATGCTTTGATGGGTGAAGTGCTTGTGTAGGCGTATTGTTTGTAGGGCACATCAGTTTGGAGGCACATTCTTTTGTGGGGCGCATCAGTTTTGTGAGGCTCATCAGTTTTATGAGGCGCATCAATTTGGTCAACCTCGATGAGTGTTTTGAGGCTCAAATTAAATAACTTGGACTTGGTTGAAATCAAGGTGGCAGATTTATTGCCATTAATGCTAGGTTCATCACGTTAACTTTTGGGGAGGCTGCCACTTGGCACATGGGTTTGGTTCTGCCTTGGCCTATAAATAGACGTGGTTTGAAGGGAGAAGAACTTGCTCATTCTCATTTCACATGACTTTCGAGAATGCACTCAACCGATCCTCCTACTAGGAGAGTTTGTATGCTGTGGGTCGTGGATCTCTTCATTCAAAGAAACTTTGATTTTAATGATGAACTCTATCAGAGAACTGAGACGTGCCGAGTTAGCTATGGACAAAGCAGTTTGTGCCCGTGTACCTTACTGGAAGTGTTCTTCCTCGAAACAACACCAAATGCCAAAATGTTGAGTACCGAATTTGGATTGATTGCCAAACTACGTTCTGCTCAATAACTGCTTTGGGTGGGGATGTGCCTATCCTAAGACAAGAAAGAGATTTGCCTCCGACGAGGGAGTGATTCACTTATGACGAGAAAGTTATTCGCTCGTAACAAGAAAGAGATGTGCATGTGCTGAGACGATAAAGTAATACGCCTATCCGTAGAGTTTAGAATAGGTTATAATAGACTTTCTAGGTAAAATCCATGTAATAGATTCTCAATGATTAATAATGTCTTCTTTTTATGTGCTTTTATGTACTGTCTTTCTATGATGCGCTGACGTAGCTCTGTGTCTCTGGCGCATGTCATTGGTAGCGCATAGTAATCTTGGCATCGGGCGTATGAAATTCCATACTTCTACAAGACCCCCTTCAAAGTTTTCAAAACTTTCGACAAGTTCTCGAAATACTTTGAACAAGAAGCATGGGCAGTAGGATTGTTTTAGGCGCATGGCCTTTGATTGTTTTCTAGCGCATGCTCTGTCAGGCACATAGTCATTTTCGTGCATGACTTGCTTTGGCGCATAGTCGTCCTTGCACATAACTGTTTTGGATACAATCATTAGTGATGACTATTCGATTTTTGATAAATGATAATCTTTTTGAATATTTAGATCCGTCCTTTCACGAACTGTGAAGCATCGGCTTGATGATGCCATCTTTTATCGGGCTATGTTTCTCCTAAGCCTACAAATAGGCATTTGAGTGGAGAGAGAGCTTTCTACTCTCTTCTTCAAGCTTTCGTTTTCCTTAGAGTTTTCTCCTCTTTCAAAACCCTAGCAATGGCCCCCAAATCTGCTCGTGCTGCTGCTACCAGCAAGGGCAAAGGCAAGAAGCCCGTTGAAGTTGATGTCGACGAGCCTGAAGTCGCTGACATGACTCATCTCGATGTTTGTAGGGAAGTGATAGGTGGGTGTCTGCCATTGTCATCTTCTCGAAACATATAGACACTTTGTGCACGATTGAGCCTATGGATGGACCACCATCTGGAATATGCACCAACCACCAGTCTGAAGTGCATGGGCGTGGCTCATAGAGCTATGCCTTGAAGATGTGTCTAAGCTTCACTTTGCTGACACGCATGGACTCTAGTCTTGAAGATGTGCCGAAGCTTCACCTTGCTGACGTGCATGAACTTCGGTCTTGAAGATGTGTCGAAGCTTTACTTTTACCAATACGCGTGGACTTCGGTCCTGAAGATGCATTGAGGTATATGTTAGCCAACACACATGGACCTTTGATCTTGGAGATGTGCCGAGGCTTTGGCTTTCGCTGATGCACATAGTTTCAGATGTGCTAACGCCAGGCTGCGTATATTTTTTTGTCTTTCTCCAAAAAGACCTATTTTTTGCTAAATTTTTGCCTTTGACTTTTTGCAGTGTCTATAACCTTGTCTCGGTTGGACGGGATTTCGTTCGACTACTCTATCTGTCAGATGGGTCTAGACTTTAATGAGGAAGTTATCAATCTTGCTAAGGCTGCAATTATACGGGACCAGCCACCGGATGGGATGGCACTGACCAAGGATCAACCCACTTCTTTCCTCCAGGCCATGATGGAGAGGGCTCCATTCTCCGTTGCTAAAAGTGCTACTTACTTCTATCTGAAGCCTTGGTTCCTATTTGGGGATAGGCTGGCTTCCTATGAAGCAAAACTTTTGAAGAAAAAAGGAGAACTAGTTCATTAACGCGAAGGGTCTTCGTATGTATATGCCGAATACAGAGTGTCAGATGCCGTTGTCCGCATTCACTTGCTTGGCCTCGAAAAGGAGGATGAACTGGGAGCTTATCCCGACTCAAGGAAGGAGCAGTTTTGGGGTCTTTCAAGATCGACTCCAATTCTGATCAGAAGAACATTTTTACCTTCATACGAGGTTGGCCTTCTTTCTCACTACGAGTTTTACGTCCTGGGATCATATACAGTAACGTGCCTAATAATACCTTCATTTTTAGTGCTTCGAATTTCGCCAACCTTATGCTGGCAGCCAAGATCACGTACCCGAAAGGCGAATTTCAGGTTGAAGGTTGGTGTCATCGTGTGCCGAAGTGGGATGATATGACCTTGTGGATCCTGTTGAAGTACAAAGATGAGCTTTAGGATCTTGTATCATGCCATACGGGCTAATCAGGCTGACACCGAGATGAACCAGCATATGTTCCTGGCTCTTCTGGAACTATAAAATCCTCATATCGGGACATTTTACACACTTGAAGGAGAGCTGAGACTGGCGCTGCATGAGATGTTTGAAGTATTGAAACTCCCATAGGGTACTGAACAATACAAAGAGTATTCTCCAACCAACGAGGAGCTCTTCACTTTAGACACGAAGGACCCAAAGATGATGGCGGTATACAAAGAATTTTTATGCCATCGTTATATAAATCAGCGGAAGGACAAGACCAAAGCGTCCCCTCATATGACTGCTTGGAGGAATTATATCTTTACCCAGCAAAAGGATGATCCGAAGAAGGTTCGTTTCATTTCCCCTCAGGATTCCACAAGTGAGAAAATTGCCGCCAAAATGAAGGAATTAGGCGAGAGGAACCCGCAAGAAGATGAGAGTAGGATGCCGGCTGACAACATTTATAGTTACTTATTGTCACGACCCGCTCCCGAATAATCGGACACGAGTCGGACACGTCCAGCCTTCGTCGTTAGACATGACGAAGTAAGTTGTACCAAACTAGAGAAATCTAACAGATTAACATGAAAGTATACAATCACAGCATCTAAAACGTATCCCAGAATGATCACCATAATCCACAATTCTATGTATATAAATGTACGAGTCATCAGAATGAAATGTACTATGAATTCTAAAACAACATCTAATAGTAAAGCTAACAGTCTAAACCTGAAACCTCAAGCTAAGTCATGACCCATCCTGCTCAGCTAAGATCCCGGGCTCTGGCCCATAAGGTAGAATGATATCCTGCAAGCATACCTGCAACTTATCCAGTCAGGAGCGGAGCAAAGTACAGTTCTAGGTAATGAACAAGAACATGATATGAAAATGAGTACAAGGGAACATGAACTATAAAGTACAGGAAAAGAACATAAAGGTACATGAATGTAAGTACAGAAAATAAAGTATAGGAATATAAAGTACATGAATGTAACTATGAACCTGAAGTACAAGACATGACAAGTGCATTATGTTTGAAATACAACTAGCTCATATGACCGGCTGGGGGTAAGCACATGAAAGTACATGAATGGTACGACTTAGGGCCCGCGTGCATGATGTGAGGCCTAAGCTAGGCACATGAGTATAGTAACCGGGATTGGTCACATGGCTAGTGTATTTTCCCACCCGACACAAGTAAGTACAAGAATAGGAGTATAGGAGTACATGAGTACAGGGTACATGATATCGTGTCATGACGTGTCACAAGCAAGAGTACAAGAATGTAAATGCACAAAACCATAGAAAAGTACTTGCCTTGCTCCGAGAAAGTACGGGTAGACAATAGAGCTGGATGTATGCCTGTTTTAATAGGTACAAGTTGATTAATCTACAAAAACTTTCTAGAACCACCAACTAATTTATTTAGCGAATTCTACTACTAGATAGGAGTATTTATTCAATTTAAACTATTTATTCAAAGTTACAAATTTCCATGATAAATAACTATACTCTATATTAACTCAAAATTCTAGCAAAACCCAGGTTCTTGTTTAACCACACCCATGCTAAGTAAAAACTTGCAATCTAAATTAGAGTTCAGGTGCTTACTAATCCCTCCTAATTTCATAGCTAGTAAAATCTCAGGACTTAGTAATAGAGTGATATTTCTAACTAACATTATAGTTAAATTGGGCTTGATCAAAATGCCTCATCTAAACACATAGCTCAAACGTATTTATCCATACAAATTCTATTCGATAAAATACTGCAACCTGTATATTTGTATCAATAATAATAAATGATAAACAAATTATCTATCATTCTAAGCTATGCTTCAACTAATGTCACAACCCATGATCAGTACACCCACATGAGTTCAAGTATTCCGGAACTCAGCAAGAGAAAATATGGGGAAACTCTTCCATGGTATTAACTCAACTGCTAACTCAGTCAACCAATTATAGGAACAAAATGACATCCCTGAATTAATACATAACAGTAATTAAAACCAATGGCTATTTATTTCAAAAATTCTCCATATGGCTTTTTTAGGTCCAATTCCATCCATTTTAGTTGAGGCAATTCCGACTTGCTCATGGGGAACTGATCTAGCTCCTGAAATATATGACATTTTTGATCCTTCTTCTTTTTCTGGTCTTCTCGGCTGGAATCTACATATGTCAGCGGGGCTGAAAAGGAAAGCGAGCACGTCTCAGTCATTAAGGCCATCTTTCCTTGGCTCTTATCAATTCCTGAAATGCTTCTGATTCACTCCCAGCGACCTCTCGACCCCTGGTCGACACCAGCAAACAAAATTTGCTATGAACAAATAACAGTATACTCAAGCTATAATTCGATACCTGAAAAAAAATTAATCCAAATAAGGAGAGAGGCTCTGCAGACTCGTCTGAGTCCCTTCGTGTCCAGTTCACCACTCTACTCTTCGTTCAGTCATTACGTCAAACAGTTGGCGAGCAACTAAACAATTTCACGTTTCCGAGTCTCCTCTATTCTTCAAAGCCCCGAAAATTTCAAGAACACTCAGATCTCACAGATCTGAACATTTAAAACAGAAGAACCACCATAGATTCAGAAATAGGCTCTCGATCAAATTTCAACAGAAATTAAGAAGCTCGAAAATATCCAAACATGGCTCAAAAATTACTCACCTGGAATCAGTTTGGTGATCGAGAATCAATTGACGATCCGATCAATTAATTTGAACTGCTTTTTCACAAATACACAAGGATTTGATTCAGTTGTTCAAGAAACAGAGGAACTTAGAGATTCAATTGTGTTCAAAATCACACTCACCGATCAAGCTTGTCTCCCGAATGGAAATACTAGCTACAGAAGAATCGATCGAGCCAACCACCACGGAGAGGAGCGGATCAACTTGTTTTAAAAAGAAATTGACCCATCAATTTTCTACAGTAAATCGAACACTCATATTTGAATCAAAAAAAAACAGATCGGCACTCACCAGCTGCCTGCGCTGCCCAATCGGCGGGAAAAAGAAGAAATGGGATCACCGAGGATCTTCCGAGCGTGTCCGATCAGAGGAACGACCGCCACTATTGTCGTCGTCGTGTCGCCGTCGTGGTTGTTGCGTCGCCGTCGTCGTCGCGCCCAGGGAGGTGAAGTTGAACGGAAAGAAGTGGAGGGAAGGGAATGAAAATAAAACTCTGTTCCCACCCTCTGCTTATATAATCATAATTTATAACTTATTCACTTAAACCCCCCCCCCCCCCCCCCCCCTCTGCTCTCAGGAATTTATGAAAAGCTAAGAAAAATTCTCAGAAACCCCCCTCCCTTTTCGAACATTACAATAACTGTTAAGAAAACATTTAAAAACTTTTATTATTATTATTATTTTTAAACAAAGATGAGGGGACCACTAAATTGGTTGTAACAACTTTTTGAAATTGAAACTACTCCTAAATTAAATTCCCTCCAAAATAGATCATCAAAATTATTAAATAAAAATATTAACCTTTTTTTATTTGAAACCTAAATCAACAATTGCTATTATTAGAAATCAAAATTTTATTTTATCAAAATCGGGAAGTGGAGTTACACTTATGGCACGACATGCACAAAATGTCTCCGAAGGCTCTTCTAGTTGCCTATCTAATAATATGGCTCCAGGATTATGTGTTCTCTAGCGGGTCAGGCCCCGTGGAGAGGGTGACTCAAAACCTTATCCTGCCAGTCGTAAAGCTGGTGTTTGGCCGTCAATTGGCCTTGCTTCCCGTGGTGGTATGCAATCTTCAGTAGGATTTGCAAGAGTTTATAGAGAAGGTCCTCTATATGCAGGGCAAAAGTGGGAATTTTCTCATGTACAGTTACCCTATCATTATTTGATGGGGTGGTTGATACTACATCACCCTAACATGATGAGCCCTGGATTAGAAGAAGGCCACATCGGGGGTGACGCCCTTATCCACCGCTATCGCAAAAGGAAGTGGCTGCATACTGGTATCCTCGTTTGTTGAAAAGTTTTGTTCCATCTTCAAGGATGGAAATTTTTTAAGGTTGGCCCATTTTTTCTGGGCTTTGAGGCTGACGAGGAGTTGAAAGATATGGGCATAGATGCTTCTACTCTTCTGGATTGGGGATTGCGTTGGCTGTAGTGCATTTGACCCTCCTATTTGGTTTATCAAAACCTGAACCACTGCTTCCTGGAGCCGTATCTACCCAGCCATTTTGCTCGTCAATTCGACTACAGTAAGCTAATATTGGACAACCCTAGCAACTGTTTTGGATACAGTAACAGCCTGCTAGATGGAGCCCAGGCTTGGAAGTACTACAATACTGGGTGTATAGGGGTACGTTTTATGGCTCCGCTTCTAAATCCCGGGACCCATATCTTGTACTCCACCATCAAGCTCTATTGTTCGGCGAATACACTATCTTTCGACTACAATAAGGGGAAGATTTTATCCTCGGGACCCAGCTCGAGGCGTCTGATGACATGATCATGAAAGCCCGAGCGTATCGCCCACTGGGAACTCCCGTACCAGTAGCTGCCCCAGTGGTAAGGACGGAGGAACCGCTGGTGGAGCCCACATATACTCAGTTGAATAGACGTGCTTCAATGGAAGCGGGTCCTTCGATGCCGAAAAGGCCAAGGAAGGTCTTGGCATCGAATTCAGGGGCCACAATAGCTCTTCCTGCGGAGATATCTAGAGAGCCTTCTCCTGCAAAGGATAAAGTAGTCCTTCATCTGTTATCGTGTACCCTTTTGTTTGCAGGGTGCAAAGAAGAGGAAGTTAAGGTCTTCGAAGTGAGACCTGGACGAATCCTTTGAGAAGGAAGTCGCCAACTCTCCTGAAGAGCGTATCCCCCGGTTGTGGAGTCTCCGGGCGAAGAGGAATAGGATGACATTGTCTGGGTCTACTCTCACCTCCGTCGACTATGTAGAGGATGACTTTGGCGACCTGCTGAGGTCATTGAATGCTGACCCACCCTTGACAAGCGTCTTAGGTTATCCTGTTTATACATAATTTGCATAATTTGATAGTGATAAGGACTATGTTTTATTGGTAGATATGTATCAGGCAGGGGCCTCGCAAAGCGTAAAGAAATCGACTGCGGGTACCGTCATAGCGAGTGAAAAAGCCGCTGACCAACATTGGTATGTCACCATTCGAGGCGTTGTACGGGCGTAGATGTCGTGCTCCCTTATCTTAGGATGATGTTGGAGAGCGAGCTTTATGGGGACCTGAGATGGTTGTTGACGTAGCTGAGAAGGTAAAGCTCATTAGGGATCGACTTCGCGTGGCGCAGGACAGACAGCGGCATTGGGCCGATAGCCACCGGAGACCTTTGCAGTTTGAGGTATAGCTTAGACTTAGGATTAGAATTTTGTTGTTTGTGATTTTTGTTGATCATGTGATTGTTTTTAGTTAATTGAGACCATGCTTGTGCTAGGTTGGAGATATGGTATTCTTGAGGATTTCACCAACTCGAGGCACTATTCATTTCGGTGGAGGAGGGAAGCTTAGCCTACGCTACGTCGGACCTTTCGTTATCAGCGGAAGGGTCGGTGACGTGTCATACAGATTGGACTTGCCCCCTTCCTTAGCGGGAGTCCACAATGTATTTCATGTATCGCAGTTGAGACGGTATGTGGCAGATCCTAGCCATGTACTGGACCATTCCGAGATTGAGGTGGGCCCTACTATCAGTTATCCAGAGCAGCTTGTGAAGATTCTGGATCGACGGGAGAAGGTGTTGCGGAACCAGTCGATACCCTTAGTTCGCGTAGCTTGGAGGCATCACTCTCCAGGAGAGTTCACCTGGGAGAGAGAGGATGAGATGCGCGAATGATACCCCTATTTTTTCCAGTCTTGAGGTATGATTTTGTCCTTTCTTAATCATGCAGATTGTCTTTAATTTCGAGGACGAAATTATTTTAAGGAGGGTAGACTTGTAGCATCCACTTTTTCATAAAAAGGGTATTTTAGTCATTTTAGCCATTTTGGCCATTTTGTGATTTTCTAGATATTTTGACTTGTGTTGTGCTAGCAACTGGTCTAACCTTAGTGGACATTGTATAGGAGCCTAACCATGTCTTAGAAATTATTTTTTTCTTATTAGAATTCATTTAGGGCTTGGATCCAATTTAGAAGGCTTTTAATTAATTTTTTAAGCCTTTTGCATGTAAGCCTTTTTAGCCTTTTTGACTTGGGCCTTATTCTTACTTAAGAGAGAGTTGGCCCAAATGAAACCCTAACCCTAGAGACCCCCATCCTGGCTGCCCACAATAGTACACCCTCCCTTCTCTTTTCATTTGTGAAGTTTAGCCTCCACAAGTGAACCCTAATAGATCTCCTACTCCAAAAATCCTATTTTCTTTATCCGGAGTCCGTTTCTCCCCAAACGAACTCCGTTGCACTCGTTTAGAAGAGGAGAATCTGCTGGAGCATTTCAAACAAGGAGGCGAAGGCAATTGCTTGAGGGAAATCGACCGACACGACGACCGAGGGACTCTGTTTATTGAGTTTTCGACACTCAATAGGTAAACCCTTTTCTACCAAAGTTATTCTAGAATTTCTTTCATTTTTGCATCCATATAGGTGCCGTAGACTTGTCCATAAAGTTTGGTTGGATTTTGACTTTGTTTGATAGCGGTATCGTACACGTGTCGGTCCTTTACGGCACGTGTTCGACGAAATGCCGCTTAGGATAGAAAGTTGCTGTTTTTTGATTCTGTCTTCATGGATGTTTAGATAATATCATTATTAGAAACTTTTGTGAAGACGGATTTGAAATCGTTGAATTTTTAACGGCGTTTCGGGCATCGAACGCACGTGCACGGATACTGTGCACGAGGCCGTGCATGCCCTGCCGTCAGCGTGTTGTATCTCGATGCACAGACCATATTTTCACCTAAAATTTCTTGAGCGCATGGGGGCAACCTCTGCCCCCATGCTCCTAAAATTTCACGGCTTCTCGTTGAGCGAGCGCGGAGAAATTTGACGTGCATCGTTCAGCCGTACTGTGCACTCGGGCTGATTTTTGTCGCTGAAACGAACTTCGTACGCGCTCTCGATGCGACAAGGACCCGTTCCAGGACCTAGAACGCATCAAACTATACCTAGACTACCCGAAGGACCGACCCCGAGTCGTGGCGTGGCCCGACGAGCGAGCTACGGAGGCCAAACCGCGCACACGAGGGCACGCACGGGCGCGCACGCGCGCAACATGCCGCGCGTGTGTACGGGGCTGCGTGCATCTCCTCGGCACGACGTGTCACCGTGTTTCCGTGTCCTAGACCTACCCCAGGACCCCCCTAGCTACGTGCACGAGCACGGGGATTTTCGTTGTGTGTGTGGCGCTCAATCGAGCGAGAATGCACGCATACGTGCACGTTGACACGCGGTATCGGGTTTTCCGATACGCGTTCTGTGGACACGACACAGAAACGATTTCGAACCCGGGATTACCCGAGCACATCATGTAGGTTGAGACCAACGTGTATGCCGAGTTTTGCGGGTTCATTTTGTTTATATCTCATTTTGGGTCGTTGTATGGAAAATGGGTTTTTCCTTTAAATGCAAGTTTGAGTTTGAATATGATATTTTGTTTTCCAGGAATTTAACTTATAAAATCTAGGTTTTTAGTATGTATATGAGGTTTTGGACTTGTGAGAACCAACTCTTGGATTTATTTCATATTTTTCTATCAATTATGAGCATATGTGCTTTTCTTTGTAGCTATGTATATATGTAATTATATATATGTATAAGTTAGACCCGTTGAAGCCCATTGCAAACATATATGTTGAGAATGAGTCGAGGGGAATTAATCCCAGATTTTGATTCATTAGAACTATTTCAAACCATGTGTCATTTCTTCCAAATGAGCATATGTATGGATATATACATAGTTTTCCTATTTTGTTTATATGTATATAAGAGTATATTAAAATGAGGCATACCATGGTTGAGTTTTGATGTTTTTAATATCAGTTTTGACTCACTTCAGTAACTTACAGGTATCACACACACACACACAACCATTTGTTAGAAATAAGAGTAGGCTTATGTTGTGAATACATGTGTATGTATATATACCTGTATAGTTAGTATGCTTGAGAACCCATCTTAGAGTAGATCATAGTTGTGGTTGTAACTATAGGAGTCCTAGGACAGATTTGGTTTGTCATTTTGAGCCTAGTTTAGTCGAATTGGCCAACAAGTTGACCAAGTTGACAAAAGTCAACTTTGGGTCAAACTTGATCCAAATCGACTCAAACGAACTCCGAATGACCTAGAATTTTGTGTATGACCTAAAAATTAGTAGACGGACTAGTTGACCAATGTTTGACCATGTTTGACCAGCGTTGACTAGGTTTGACCAGAGTTGACCAAGGGTTGACTTTGACCAAAAGGGACCTAGAAGCATGTAGTCTTGCATTGTAGCTATTTCTTTTGATATTTTAGACTTGGTCGTGACATGTGTATACTTTAAGTAGGTTTATATTGCCCCGGTTTAGCTACACTTCATCATCAGCAGATCAGTTTGCCAGGCGAGTACATTCTCTGATCTTTTTATACTTGTTTGGATATGTTCTCTTGTTATAGACTAGTATACTTGATGCTGACACGATGTTCACACGGATTAGTACCCTATGGATCTTTTTATGCGATGTTATCCCCTCGGATACATCAAATATATCATGTTCATGTACTTTATCGTGTTCATCATGTACTCCATGTATTCATATTTATCCATGTATACTCATATGTTATTCATGTACACTCATGACCATATGAGCCCCATGTATAAAGTAGTTGTTATCCATGTGCAATAACATATTATGTCTTGATCCTTGTGTATTGATTAGGGGCAGGGAAAGTGTAGTTGGTTATGTGATCATTATTCCCAGTAGGTATCCATGTGCAACTCCATAGTTTATCTATGTGTAACCCAACCTGTTTACATAACCAATTTTGTGCTCTAAATCACGTAGATAGTTACATTTCTCTATTTATCATAGTCATATCTAGTCTTGATATTCTCTCTTTTGTTGATTTTCTTTACAACATTTTATGTATAATTTTCTATAGCTTGCTTTATATGCCCAATCCTGATATGAACTGTTGTGAGAGATATGTGTTCGTTCCGTCCTGATTGGACATGTTAAAAATTTTACAGGTGATGATGAAGAGTACTGCCCTACTTATTACGGCATTGGCTTAGATGACACTGGTGACGTGGACCCTCAGGAGGATCCAGCAGTTGCTGAGGACTTGCCCATAGTCTAGCTGAGACTTAGTATCTTATTATCTTTATTTGAGACATTATGAGTTGTACTTGAGATTTGTTCTGGTGGTTTGCACCTAGACTTTTATTTATATCTGTGACTCTCTTGAGATTTATTCTTCTATTCCATCTTAGTTGTTGTGATTGAGTTACTTATTATTTTAATCTCCATTCGGAGCATATTCTAGACTGTATTAAATATTGTGACTCAGGACAACGTTCTACCACCGACACTGCGGCGTAGGCTGGGCGTACTTCACGTCTCGTGTCCTTTCACTGGGTACGGGTCGTAACAGGTACCATCGTAGCGAGTGAAGAAGCCGCTGACCAGCCTCAGGAGAGGGAAGTTTCGACGACTCCCCTCGAAGAGGAGATAGAAGAGGATTGGGACTCGCCTCCTCCAAATGACATCCTGAATGTCACTGCAAGGGTTGTTGAGAAGGAACCAATGACTAAGGGAGATGACCAGCTCGGGATAACTAAAGGGGAGGTCTTTGGTGAATTGCCTCATAGGGATGAGATGGAGGAACCAGTTTTGCTGTCGAGTCACATACCTGCCCCGATGACGGAAAGTGCAATAGAGGAACCGGATCTGCAGCTGAATCCTATGTTTGCCCCAGCTAGAGGAGATAGACTGGAGGAGCCGACCTCGCTATCGAGTCTAATTTCTGTGCCAGCAACAACGAGACTTGACATTGGGGAGTCCACCAGAACAGGTCTTGATCGGAGGAAGGATCCTGCTATGGAAGATGCTGCTTCTGCCTATCTCTCCTTGGGAACTATGACTAGGACGACTCTTCCAGAGACGTTACCCTCTATAGACCCCAGTTATGGTGCCGTTGGAGGTTACCCCAAGCCTATAGATACTGAGATCCCCGAGGCTCCTGGGTTAGGGTCTCCCCAGAAGGAAGCTAATCAAGACGCGTCAATGGCTGGAGGTTCGACTAGTGAGGTAGCATCAACTCCGTCGAGTCAGAAGATTGTATCACTGTCGAGTGCTATTGTCCGTCAAGCTCCCTTGGGACTCGACAATGGCCCCTATGACGCATCAAACATTGGCTATTGCGGACGATTATGTGAAATTCAAGGTCGAGGTCTTTTACAATATCTTGAAGAGGCAAGTATCTACTATTTTGGAGGAAGGCCAGACTTTTACCGTGGCCAAAATATCAGCGCTCTCACAAGTGGCCTCCATTAGGTCTCACTAGGGCTATAAAGCTATAGCTGAAGCCTTGGAGGCATCGGTTGTCGAGTTCAACTATCGTCTATCTGAACTCCAGAGCCTTCAAAAGAATAATCTTTCCTCCTTAATAGGAGAGGAACAAAGTTGGCTTGTCACCAAAGTTGTTGAGGATGAGTCGGCTTACTCGTCCAGCCGAACTGCCCTGGAATATGACTTGGTTGAAGCTGATGCCAAAAAGCTTGAACTCGATGCAACTATGGAGGCCCAAGTCAGTATGCAAGAGATCTTGGGCGAGCGTGTGGCGAAAGTTGGCGATAAGATCCGCCTGCTCCAAGAACAACGGGCCTAATTTGTGGCTGACTCTCAAAAGGCGGCGGCCAAGCATGACGTGCTTAGTCAAGAAGTGGAGGAGCTTACTCGGCACGTAGCCTTGCTAACCAAGAAGAAGACAGAACTGGACGTCGAATACGCCGACATCATCGCCTTCAAGGACGATGAAGCTATGCACCGCGTGGTCGAACACCGAGGTTTGGCGAATGTCCAGTCCAGGGCAGAAGCTCTGAAGCGCCGCATCGGCGAACTGTGTGCCGATGCTTAGTTTTTTCTTTTGCTCCATGTATTTTGCTTTCATTTTATTTTGAAATGTAGTCCTTTTTCTTCTTTTTATGAGAAAAATAAATAAAGAACTTTTGTTTGTTCATTTTTGTCATGAACTTGTGTGGATTTTGTGGGCTTAGATCTTTAATACACCTTGGTTTTAGGTATAGATGATAAGTTGAGATGATGATGGAAATTTAGTTAACCAACACGTTTACTCAAAGGTAATGTGGACGTGGTAAACATGGGGTTTATGGAAGAATTTTCTTACTCAAAAGTTATATGAACATGGTAAAAATAAACTCTATAGGGACACAGGAAATAACTCAGAGGTAATAAGGACGTGGATATTCTATGTGTGGAGTATAGCAACACGTGGGTTGTTAAATGATAATGTTTACTCAGAGGTAATGTTGACATGGTAAACTTTCATTTAGAGTCATCTTACGCATGGGTAAGACAGGACTGCGGGGATATAGAAAATAATTTAGAGGTGGTATGGACTTGGATGTTTTCTACTAGAGAAATGATGATGATTGTCTTTAGAGCAGTTGGGCTCCAGAAACATGTAATGATCGAGAGGGATGAACCCGGTTGCCGGATTCATGGGTACTTGCTGGGGATGTGGAAATATATGTTGATAGGTTTCAAGCGTAGTATTTTTTTAGGAACTTGCCATTGATCGGCATCATAAACAAGTCCCCATTAGGTTTTGCGTGAGTCGCTAGGCACTATTGGAGTATGCCGTCTCTATGATGAAGGGGCCTTACTATTTGGGTTTGAACTTTCTGGCTGTTTTGTAAGTCATCACCATTGGCCTTCTGACTGATAGGACAAGGTCACCAATTTGGAACGTTCTATGTTTAACTTTCTTAATAAAGGCTCCAGAAATGCGAGCCTGATAGAGCTTGATGTGCTGTTGAGCCAGGAGAAGTTTCGCATCGAGCGCCTCTAACTCTTGTAGTCGGCGATGTTGATTATCTTCATCCGTCAGCTGGTTCATAATGGCCACTCGCAGCGAGGGGATCTGGATTTCGAGAGGAAGGACTGCTTCGCTTCCATATACCAGAGAAAATAGGGTATTACCCTTTGGAGTCCGTACCGTTGAACGGTAGGCCCAAAGGCATTTGTCTAGCTTCTCGTCCCAGTCGTGTTTATTAGATGACAAAACTTGCTTGAGGAGTTTGACGATCGTCTTGTTGAAGGCTTCGGCCAATCCATTCGTCGCTAGGTTGTAAGCAAAAAATGCCACATTTTAGGTGCGATTCTTATCACAGTCCGTTGAACGCATGGATTATGAATTATGGACCATTATTGTGAATGGTCTTTCGGGGTCCCCCAAAATGGAAGATGATGTAATGCTTAATGAAGCTAATCACCTTTGAGATCTTGACCTCTGATAGAGGTACGGGTTCGGCCCACTAAAAGAAGTAGTCGGTAATTGCTAAGATGAAGCGATGCCCTCTGGATGATAGGGGAGTGATTGGCCCGACTATGTCCATACCCCAGGCTTCAAATGGACAAGAAGCGACTGTAGGGTGTCGAAACTACGAAGGTCGATGAATGAAATCAGTGTAAAACTGGCACGCTCGACATTTTTTTGCATATTCGATAGCGTCTGTCACGACCCGCTCCCACTTTTCAGGATACGAGTACGTAGCCAAGTCCAGCCTACGTCGTAGCATCGGTGGTAGTACGCTGTCTAGGTCTAAATATCAATCTTAAATATAACAAAATCATATCTATTTGCTCATTCACAATAATTATTCAATTACAAATCCGATTATACATCAAAATGACATTCGAGAACAAACTCGCTAAATATAAAAGAACTATCAAATCTAGAATATAAGTTCGGCCACCAAGGTCTCTATCTCCCCCGTATAGTCCATAGCGCAAAAGTAGGAAGATGCCAAGTCACCTGCAACGACCCAGTCAAGAAAGGAGAAAAGTGCAACCCTATTGCATTTATGTAACTAAATACAAAATAAAGCTAGACAATAGGGATACAATGTAACAGTAAAGGAACATGTATATGAACTGAAAATGGTAACATGTATAAGAAACTACTAGCAGAAATATGTATGAACAAGACAACCGGAGAATGAACATGAACAAGTAAAACTAATCAAACAGTGCTTTGAAATACCTTTCGACATGTAACGGCTGGGCTAATATGGCACATCATTGATGACTATCCACATTTTTGGTTCTGCTAACCCATACGTGAGGTGCATGACTTAGCTATCCACATTAACATTCATTGGAGTTTGTTCATATACCTACTTAGCATTTTCTCTCCCGACTCACTAAACAGTCAATAAATGAGCAATGACACATTCAAGCCTATCATGTCACAATCGTGTCTCAATAAAACATAATGAAAGATAGCATTATAATGAAATAAGCACATAAAGCAATAGTGTACTTGCCTCAAGTTAAGTTGTAGTTGACTTGTGCGAGACAATCTTGATTTGGTTGAAAGTTGTTATAATTATGGCTAACTTCTACTAGTTCGGTAAATTATTGACCATTTATGGGTTCTACGCTTTCCAAAACATCAAACGGTTTGCAAAACGGAGTTCGGGATCTCCCGAGATCTCGAAAACAGTATGCCATATCTATTTTTTTTGGATAACTGGCACTCAAATAATTTTCCAAAAATTTATTTTCATAATTACACAAAGTAAATTATATATTTGGAAAGCTAACCTCGATACGCATCTAAAAAAATTGGAGGCGAAACGTAGAGCGGAGTTGGTCGCGACAACCTTGCGAAGTTGCTGTAGCTTCAAAAAAATGAACTTGAATTTTTGACGAATTTTAGACTATTTTGGACGAAAAAGAGAGAATTTTGAGAAAGGAAAAGATGAAATATGTTCATAAGTGTATATATAATGGGTAGCAATCACCTAATTAGGATTAGATTAGAATAGTTTTGGTTTTGGGAGAAGAATAAGGACTCCTTAAATATATGGAGATGGTTGGGATTTATTGGGTCGGGGAAAATTTGTGAAGAAAAGAAAAGGAAGACTCCCCTTTATATAGGTGGAGAGGTAACCTAAATAGGGAATGATTAGATTTTCTATGGATAGATCTTTCCATATATTTAAATCAAGAAACAAAAAGATTGATCAAATCACAATCCATAAATGATCACAATAATATTACTTTAAAATAATGTCTACCATAAATGGTCACAATAATATTACTTTAAAATAATATCTAATATTTTAGATACTATTTGAAATAGATTTTTATAAATTCAAATAATTGATAATAATAAATCAAATACTTTTAAAGATATACTTTTTTAAATACAAAATCAACTTTAAAACAATTTGAAAAATCCCTTCTTCAATCTAAATACCTTTTATAGAATTAAAAATAGAAAGTAAAAACATATTTTCTAACTCGAAAAATCTTTAAAACTAAAAATGAATAGTACATTTTTAAAAAAATTGGGAAGTGGGCTAACAAATCTACCCACGTTAGAAAAATTTTGTCCTCGAAATTTTAAATGGTACGATTGGGCACGATCAAGAAATGATATGATAACGTTCAAAATTGGCCAGCAAAGTAGAATGAAAATCTAGAAAAGATGCGAATTGCCACGATCAAAATATAATAAAAATAGTCTAGTCACGATCAAAATCATTTAAGAATGATCAAATTGAAATCATTTCGGCATGATCCGCTACTTAACCCAAATTATTTATACACGAACATAGATTCAAAATATAAGTATGATTATGAATCTAGTAGAATAGAATCAAAATATAGTAATTGGTTCTAAATTGTTACTAAGAAGAAACTAAATGACGATTCTTGAATAAGAAAGATAAGAAAGAAAGAAAGAACTACCAATTTATTGAGAAGATGATAATAAGAAATAAGACATCAAATCGATTTGGAAATAATTTTATCGATAATCGTAAGCATCTCCGAAATCATTTTATCGAGAATCCGAAAATCGTAAGTATCAGAAAATCGTAAGCATCTTCGAAATCATTTTATCGAGAATCCATGCCTTGCTACATTTGGCTCTAGTGAACTCTTGGTTCCATGACTCAAATAAGAATGTGGTATCGAATACTCTATAAACTCTATCCAATATTGACATAATAACTCAAAGACCAAATAGGATAACTAAAACATAGTTTTAATAATATTTAATAACCTAAGCATATATAAAATTACTTCAACTTAGGGACATGCCTTGCCAGTATGTTGCTGGCTGCAGTGAATCCTTGCTCTCCATAATTCAAATAAATGACGACAGTGCGCATCTGTCTTGCCATTATTAGTCACCGAATATTCTTTCAAACTCTGTCCATAAGAATTTTCAAAGGAGTTTCTAAAAAATTAAACAAGTTGATCGTGATAAAAAAAGTGTAAGTATCTGTCCTTGAAGTAAAAGTATCACTTTTGAAAATAAAACGATTGAAAAATGAACGAAGACGACTTGGAATTAATATATGGATAATTAAATCCGGTTAGGATCAAAACTCAATAGGTAGAATATTGACTCTTAGGAAAATAATATGGCCATTGGAAAATAAATAAGCAATGCGGACTTTACGATATGTCGATGTTTAGGGAAGGCAAGAAATAAAATTGCACAAATGATCAAGATTAGGAATTGAATCCTAAGAAGTCCTAATTTACCAGGCGAATAGTCTACCTACATTCCGTCCTACCTTCTTATTAAAACACAATAGTTTATCCTTCTATGAAAATTCTTCAAGCGACCTAATAGGGTTTAGAATTCAATAAATCCTTGGCTAAATCACATGGCCTATGTAGCAACCTTAACTACCTAACAGTCAAATTGAATAATGGACTTCTAGTCCTAGTCATTCTCCTAAAAATCAAATCAATCTTAATTATGAATGAGCACTTTCTAATCGCAGGCTCGTAATAGTACGATTAACTTAAGTACTATCACGAGTTTGCATAATTTTGCAAAAACAGACATGCATGGGCTACCAAAAAAATTTGTCACAACCCGCTCCTACTTTTTGGGATACGAGTACATAGCAAAGTCCAGCTTATGTCGCAGCATCGGCAGTAGTACGCTGTCTAGGTCTCAATGTCAATCTTAAATATAACAAAATTACATCTATTTGCTCATTCACAATAATTATTCAATTACAAATCAAATTATACATCAAAATGACATTTGGGAACAAACCCGCTAAATATAAAAGAACTATCTAATCTAGAATCCAAGGTTGGCCTCCAAGGTCTATATCTCCTCCGTATTGTCTATAGCGCAAAAGTAGGAGGCATGCCAAGTCACCTGGAATGATCCAATCAGAAAATGAGAAAAGTACAACCCTATTGCATTTATGTAACTTAATATAAAATAAATCTAGACAATAGAGATGCAATGTAACAATAAAGGAACATGTATATGAACTAGAAACGATAACATGTACAAGAAACTACTAGCAAGAACTTGTACGAACAAGACAACTAAAAATGAACATGAACAAGTAAAACTAATCAAACTATCATGTCCCAGTCCCAAAATACGATGGAGTAGGATACGTAAACATGCTAGCTACGTATTTAACCAGACTCTAGTCCAACTCAAATACGTATAAGCTGTGTAGATCAGAATAGGTGTCCATGTAATCATAATAATATCATCCACAACACTAACTAAACTATGAACTAAGAAAGGAAATGACTAAAGAAGAAAAGAATAGATAGAATCCCGAAGACGTAGCTTCCACTATGCCTATGTCAGATCTCAATAATAACCTGGAAGGAAACCAACAATAACCTGGAGAGATCACCATGTCCTCAGAGGGACGTAGCAAGATACATAATAAACATGCTGAAATAAAATACAATAAATAACATGAATGAACATGAAATATAGAGGCAACTAACACTAAACATATCTAGCCACCTATATGCAATAGAATTTGAGGATGACGTTCGCTAGCACATGCATCTCCAAAGTAAAATAAATCAAATCAGGCGTACATATAGCCGTAGCTCCACGTCGGAATCTCAATGGTAATTAAAATAGACTGTAACTCAGGAAACAGGGCTCCTCTCCGAATAAATATAGATACATATATATAAAGTGTAAGTGTACAACATGGCCCGCACAAGTAGTAGTCGTCCTTCCCTCCCAAATGTTACTGTCCGTTTCGCATCCACGATACGTCTAGTCAGTCTTCTAACAAGGAACATTACTAAACAAGAACATGTAAGGTCACCTAGCGTGCAATACAACACTCCGTGTATCTCATCTAACATGTCAACATGACTAACCCGTAACAGGTATAATCAGGAATATATATAATCAGGATAATTTGCAGGTAACAAACAGGAAAATCTTGCAACAGTATAACAGATAAATGACTGGAATAAAGAAAATATGTAAATACTGTAAATCAAATAGGTAATGTGTACTTGCCTGGAGTTCATCCAATTTGTGCTGAGATCATTTCGACATGATCCGCTACTTAACCAAAATCATTTATACACGAACATAGATTCAAAATATAAGTATGATTATGAATCTAGTGGAATAGAATCAAAATATAGTAATTGGTTCTAAATTGTTACTAAGAAGAAACTAAATGACGATTCTTGAATAAGAAAGATAAGAAAGAAAGAAAGAAAGAACTACCAATTTATTGAGAAGATGATAATAAGAAATAAGACATCAAATCGATTTGGAAATAATTTTATCGATAATCGTAAGCATCTCCGAAATCATTTTATCGAGAATCTGAAAATCGTAAGTATCTGAAAATCGTAAGCATCTCCGAAATCATTTTATCGAGAATCCATGCCTTGCTACATTTGGCTCTAGTGAACTCTTGGTTCCATGACTCAAATAAGAATGTGGTATCGAATACTCTATAAACTCTATCCAATATTGACATAATAACTCAAAGACCAAATAGGATAACTAAAACATAGTTTTAATAATATTTAATAACCTAAGCATATATAAAATTACTTCAACTTAGGGACATGCCTTGCCAGTATGTTGCTGGCTGCAGTGAATCCTTGCTCTCCATAATTCAAATAAATGACGACAGTGCGCATCTGTCTTGCCATTATTAGTCACCGAATATTCTTTCAAACTCTGTCCATAAGAATTTTCAAAGGAGTTTCTAAAAAATTAAACAAGTTGATCGTGATAAAAAAAAGTGTAAGTATCTGTCCTTGAAGTAAAAGTATCACTTTTGAAAATAAAACGATTGAAAAATGAACGAAGACGACTTGGAATTAATATATGGATAATTGAATCCGGTTAGGATCAAAACTCAATAGGTAGAATATTGACTCTTAGGAAAATAATATGGCCAATGGAAAATAAATAAGCAATGCGGACTTTACGATATGTCGATGTTTAGGGAAGGCAAGAAATAAAATTGCACAAATGATCAAGATTAAGAATTGAATCCTAGGAAGTCCTAACTTACCAGGCGAATAGTCTACCTACATTTCGTCCTACCTTCCTATTAAAACACAATAGTTTATCCTTCTATGAAAATTCCTCAAGCGACCTAATAGGGTTTAGAATTCAATAAATCCTTGGCTAAATCACATGGCCTATGTAGCAACCTTAACTACCTAACAGTCAAATTGAATAATGGACTTCTAGTCCTAGTCATTCTCCTAAAAATCAAATCAATCTTAATTATGAATGAGCACTTTCTAATCGCAGGCTCGTAATAGTACGATTAACTTAAGTACTATCACGAGTTCGCATAATTTTGCAAAAATAGACATGCATGGGCTACCAAAAACATTTGTCACAACCCGCTCCTACTTTTCGGGATACGAGTACATAGCCAAGTCCAGCTTATGTCGCAGCATCGGCAGTAGTACGCTGTCTAGGTCTCAATGTCAATCTTAAATATAACAAAATTATATCTATTTGCTCATTCACAGTAATTATTCAATTACAAATCAAATTATACATCAAAATGACATTTGGGAACAAACCCGCTAAATATAAAAGAACTATCTAATCTAGAATCCAAGGTTGGCCTCCAAGGTCTCTATCTCCTCCGTATTGTCTATAGCGCAAAAGTAGGAGGCATGCCAAGTCACCTGGAATGATCCAATCAGAAAATGAGAAAAGTACAACCCTATTGCATTTATGTAACTTAATATAAAATAAATCTAGACAATAGAGATGCAATGTAACAATAAAGGAACATGTATATGAACTAGGAACGATAACATGTACAAAAAACTACTAGCAAGAACTTGTACGAACAAGACAACTAAAAAATGAACATGAACAAGTAAAACTAATCAAACTATCATGTCCCAGTCCCAAAATACGATGGAGTAGGATACGTAAACATGCTAGCTACGTATTTAACCAGACTCTAGTCCAACTCAAATACGTATAAGCTGTGTAGATTAGAATAGGTGTCCATGTAATTATAATAATATCATCCACAACACTAACTATACTACGAACTAAGAAAGGAAATGACTAAAGAAGAAAAGAATAGATGGAATCCCGAAGACGTAGCTTCCACTATGCCTATGTCAGATCTCAATAATAACCTGGAAGGAAACCAACAATAACCTGGAGAGATCACCATGTCCTCAGAGGGACGTAGCAAGATATATAATAAACATGCTGAAATAAAATACAATAAATAACATGAATGAACATGAAATATAGAGACAACTAACACTAAACATATCTAGCCACCTATATGCAATAGAATTTGAGGATAACGTTCGCTAGCACATGCATCTCCAAAGTAAAATAAATCAAATCAGGCGTACATATAGCCGTAGCTCCACGTCGGAATCTCAATGGTAATTAAAATAGACTGTAACTCAGGAAACAGGGCTCCTCTCCGAATAAATATAGATACATATATATAAAGTGTAAGTGTACAACATGGCCCACACAAATAGTAGTCGTCCTTCCCTCCCAAATGTTACTGTCCGTCTCGCATCCACGACACGTCTAGTCAGTCTTCTAACAAGGAATATTACTAAACAAGAACATGTAAGGTCACCTAGCGGGCAATGCAACACTCCGTGTATCTCATCTAACATGTCAACATGACTAACCCGGAACTGGTATAATCAGGAATATATATAATCAGGATAATTTGCAGGTAACAAACAGAAAAATCTTGCAACAGTATAACAGATAAATGACTGGAATAAAGAAAATATGTAAATACTGTAAATCAAATAGGTAATGTGTACTTGCCTGGAGTTCATCCAATTTGTGCTGAGACTGCAGGTAAGAAAGTCACACCCAAGTCTAGGTGCAAGCTAACCTCACTATGTTCCCAGAAAATCTACCAACCCAAAACAACCAACCAAGAGTCATGTATCCACACATTGCATCCAAACAAGTTTTTATTAGGTTTGTTTTACGGAAACAATCTCTAGATAGAACTCTTGTAGTAAAAAACCCTTTTATTTTATTATGAAAATAATTTCTTATCTATAACTTATTTTTAAGAACCTACTATGGTCAAGCAATGAACCCATATGCAAACTGATATATTACTAAAATAGTATATTACTAAAATAAAGTGTCAAAGTTTTATATAAGAAATTTTTTACTAGGGTTATTCCACGAAAGTAATTTCCCTATATATAAATAACCTTTTGAATGAAATCATATACATATAATATACAAGTATATTTATTATACATATATAATTTATATAATTGCCTATATATATATATATATATATATATATATATATATATATATATATATATATATATATATATATATATATATATATATATATATATATATATATATATATATATATATATATATATATATATATATAATTGCCTATATATATATATATATATATATATATATATATATATATATTTTATATATATATATATATATATATATATATATATATATATATATATATATATATATATATATATATATATATATTGCCTATATATATATATATATAGGCAAAATATATATATATATAGGCAAAAAAAAAATATATATATATATATTTTGCCTATATATATATATATATATATATATATATATATATATATATATATATATATATATATATATATATATATATATATATATATATATATATATATATATATATAATATATATAAAAAAATATTTATATATATATATATATATATATATATATATTTTATATATATATATATATATATATATATATATATATATAATTGCTCAAGGAGTTAATAATAATATATAAATGTGACGATTTCCCATATATATACACATTAACATTTTTTATTTTTTTTATATATATACACATTAACATATAGGTATTTAAACTCACATAATTATGTAAATACCATTGTTATATTATGTAAGCAATCTTAATATAGTTTGATCAATTTATCAAAATATACTAGTCTATACAAAGTAAATACACATAAAATAATTAATATTTAAAATACACACATTATATACTTGCAGTTTCACAAACAACCAACTGGATGCTTACAAAACATAAACTAATTTTTTTTCCTATGTACACATACCATTTAATAAAACAAAATACATACACTACTACTCATTACAAGAGACATATATTAACATGGGCTTATTTGTGAATTACCAAGATTCAAAGAAACAACATCATGTTTCTATATGCCGTTGGAGAGGAGATGGCTAGGCTTCAGCCTACCCGATGGCGCTAGCGAATGCGTCGAAGATAGTGGGGTTGCTCGGACGGAATCAGAAGAGCTCTAGCAAGGTCATGGGCAGTCGGACGATGTCTTCGATGAGGCCATGAGGATGGCGCTCCATCGACCAGGCTAGTTACACCGTCGACATAGGGGAGGGGACTATCTGGCCTTTTGCATGCTGCGTCGCATTGTCGCGAGCACGACATATTTGACACACAGTTCCTCTGGGAAGAGCCGTGAATAAATGGCTGTTGGTGAAGGTAGCAGGTGCAGGCTCGGCAAACATTGAGTGTATGCCGGAGGAGCGTTTGCTCGGCACCGTATAATAGAGAATGGAGCCGCAGGGCGGTTATTTTGACACGAGCATGGGATGTCACAATGAAGAGGGTGAGAGGCTGCTTATTGGTCACAACCGTGGTGACGTGGGTGGTCGAACGAAGATATTGGTGGTGTGGCAAAGCCGAGAATGTGGAGGCTGCCAGAACTAAGGTGATCGCCGAGCAGGAGGCCCCGGCTACTTCCATCAGTACTGGCTCAGATCTTCCATACGAGGTTGGTGGAGGATGACGCTGGTGGTGGCCATGGTGGTGACGGTGGTGGTGTTCCCTGTGGATGATCGGTGAGGGAAAGACTAAAGAGAAGCTATCAACATACTCAAGCTCACACTCAAATGATTCAAGTCCCTAGAGTCTGTACAAGGTCTAGGACAACTGTGAAATACTTAAGGTGGATGACAAAACCAAAAAGCCTACATAAATATTTTCTAAAACCTATTTTACTTTACAGAAACGGAATACCGATGGTATACCGATTTATACCGCCGACATGCCGATTTATATAACAGAATGTTCTCTGTCTACATAAACGGAATACGAACGGTACACAGGTGCGTACCGATGGTATAACGATTTTATGCACAAAATGTTCTCTGTTAGCAAAATCGGCAAACCGGCAGTACACCGGTCTATACCGACGGCATATCGGTATTATGCACAGAAAAGTTCTCTGTTAGCATAAGCGACATATCGATGGAACACTGGTCTATACCGACGACATATCGGTTTTGTGCACAAAAAGTTTTCTAATAGCAAAATCAGTATACTGACGGTACACTGGTTGAAACTGTCGGTATACCGATTCTTGTTCATAAAAAGTTTTTGTCTACAAAATTGGAATACCAACAGTACACCGATATACACCATCGGTATACCGGTTACAAATATTTGCTTTTCTAAACGGTTAGATTCATAACATTTAGTGCTCCAACGGCTAGATTTATTACCGTTACTGTTGCAGAACAGTATACCGATGGAATACCGGTTGGTACCGACGGTATATCGGTCGCTGACTGAATGAAGCATTAAATGACTAGCTCTCTTGGTTGTTGCATTTAAAGAGCTTGCGTCTTCTCTTTAGAAGACATCAACTTGAGCTTTAAATTTTCTCAACTACCAAAGAGCCCCAACCATTACTCTAAAAGCTTTTATTTGTCATCCATCATAGTGTTAGAGTATTCAAGAGTTGTAAGCTAGATCTTCAAAGTGTTCTACAGGATCAACCTCTTTTCTTTCAAGTTGGGAAGTTGACGAGCCTTCGGAGGAAAACTCATGTGTTTGAAGTTGACGAACCTTCAAAGGAAAACTCGTGTGTAAGAAGTTGACGGGCTCTTCGGATTCAAACTCGTGTGTAAGAAATTGACGAGTTCTTCGGATCCTAACTCGTGTTGTAGCTATTTACTCAGATAGTAAATTAAAGCCAGAGAGAGTTCCGAGACTGGAGTGCCCCTTGGAAGGATACTAGGATACATAGAGTGTTTGATTCTCTCTTTCTTTATTATCCTTTAAATTGTTTATTATTATTGATAATTATTTTATTACCCAATTTACCCCCTCCAGGGTTATACATAATATACATGCCAAAATGAAATACGGCGAATACATCGAGGACAATAGGGTTGCTCGAATGGAACCAGAAGAGCTCTAGCAAGGTCATGGGAAGTTGGATGATGTCTTCGATGTTGCCATGAGGATGGAGCTCCATCGACCAGGCTAGCTACATCGTCGGTATGTGGGAGGGGACTATCTGGCCTTTTGCATGCCGCGTCGCACTGCCGTGAGCACGACATGTTGGACACACAGCACCTCCGGAAAGAGCCATGAGTAGATGGTTGTTGGTGAAGGTAGCAGGTGCAGGCTCGGCGAACATTGAGTGTATACCGGAGGAGCGTTGGCTCGACATCATGTAGTGGAGAATGATTCGCAGGCGGTTGTTCCGGTATGAGCGTGGGATGTCGCAACGAAGAGGGCGTAAGGCTGCTTATTGGTCACAACCGTGATGACGTGGGTGGTCAACCGAAGACACAGGTGGTGTGGCAAAGCCAAGAATATGGAGGCTGCCAGGACGAAGGTGATCGCCGACCAGGCGGCCTCGGCTATTGCCACCGGCACTGGCGCAGATCTCCCATACGGGGTCGGTGGATGATGACGCTGGTGTTGACCATGGTGGTGGTGTTCCCTGGGGATGATCGGTGAGGGAAGGTTTGGGCTAGGGTTTTCATGTGTGCATTATATATATGCACAGGAGGAAAGAATCCTCGTGGACTCGCCTGGATTTGGGCCTGGGCTTGCTTCTAGTTAGGATTGATGGTAGAAGAATCATTGTGGCTAGCTTGGGTATTATCAACAAGGAAAGAGTTAGTTTCCTAAGAAGTCTTCACTTGGCTTGGATAATAATGGTTAAATATAACCCATCATTTGGGCTGAAATTATTTGAAGGGATAAGATTTGGCTTGGTAAAATAAATTAATGGACATTGGATACCAAGCTGCTAAAGGAATGGGTGGGTTAGAGATAGGAATCAAATTAACACTTAAGGAATCCAAGGAACCCATCCAAAGGACCCATAAGGAAGTAGGAGTTAAATCAAATAATTATGGATGCTTATTTATGAAAAAGAAAAAGAACTAATAATCGATCTATTACTTAATAATAATAATAATATATATATAAATAAAGAATTAATGAATTAAAATAAGTAGTAATCTAATATTGTAATTAGGTAAGACAATATTAGTGAATAATAATAATTTCAAATAAAAAATTAATTTATATAAAAATATAAATCGGGGGATGGGTTTTACATCCTACCCATCTTAGAAAAATTTTGTCCTCGAAATTTAGGGTCATCTCCATTTCGTCGTCATTACCATCTACCATTTATTTGAGATTTTTATATCTTGCCATATCACGCAACCAGCCACCCATCCGACTTCACCCTTCCTTCATGAATATCGTTCCTTATGATATAGATGCAATAACCATAACTTGATTAATCTCATGCCTCACTAGGCCCCATATAATACCTATTGTTTAGGTATCTTCCAAGTATACCCCTTAACTAAAAAATAATTTAGCAACACATGGGTGACTTATTTATAGTTTATAACCTCAAATTGTTCCTCGAATATGTGTATATTCCATTTGTGCTTAATCATCAAACTTTTCTCATTCGACCCTCATAATTTTTGATGTTATTATAACTTTTCCTCTTAATAATCTATTTTTTTTGGAAAAAAAAAATAACCGAAACTCATTAACGCTTGTTCCACAAAAATTCAAAAACCTAGTTTGTTTCACCATCTCTCTCTTAAGTCATACCCTAGTGTTCTAGGCCTTAAGTTACACAACCTCCACTGATACTTGATTCTCGTTGATCGCCAAGGCTATCATTCATCAAATTCTCTTTGGATATCGATCCTACCAATCTAATTTACCACAACCCTCACCCTGTGTGAATTTCTATCCAACAATGATTTTGATACACTCTTCATATATGCAATATTATCACACGACCTACCATATAGTCCACTCCATCCAGCCCCGACTACTATATCATTTAGCTATACAAACAATTTATAAGTAAAGATTTCCAAAATTCGCTTCTATTTATTATTGTACCACTTTTTTTCCTTCTTCCTTAAGTCCTTCATGTACAATTGAGTTGTCTAAGTGGTTTGGGTTGTAAATCATTTTCTCACCTCTTGCCTACTATACCATCATTGTCGTTATGGTATTCCTTTAGGCAAAACTTATTCCATTAGTAACTAGGCAATTATCACCCATAGGCTTATGTTACTTGAAGATACTACATCAGGACTTTAGTCAAAAGCATCCGATATACCTATGCAATTCTTTACTGATTAAAATTTTATGTTCAACTTACTTCTCTTAACAGTCTTCCTCTCTTTGCTTCTTTTCAGCACTGGTGAAATATTCCTTGAGGCTATATCTTGCATTCTACAAGCAATCATAACCTTGTTTCAAATCCTTATTACTTTTCCTTTTTATCCTGGTAGTAAGTGTCACGACCCGCTACCCAAATTGTTGGGCCGGGCCGAGTCATGCCCAGCCTACGTTGAGATAAAACGTAGTAAGCTGTTCTAAAGACAACATGATAAGACTAAATGTGTTAACAGTTCTATAAGTGAAGAAGAATCATAAATGCTCCAAACACAAAAGTCGTCGTATATAGTAAAATATCCAAGTACAAGTAAACTGAAATGTAAAACTGGATACATGTCCAGTTACAAAATGATGTAGTCTAATACATGTCTACTCTCAAAAAGTCTAAGTAAACAAAAGACAACTAGGCGAGGTTCCCTGCAGGAACATCCTCGTAAAGTAGAGCCGGGTCCTCGGCAGTAATCCCATAATATGAGTCGCAGAGTAACTCCTCCTCAGTAAGGACACCTACAACGTTATCCTGTCAGGACGGGAGCAAGTACTGAATCTAGCAAACTAGCATATGAAACATGGAAATGAACATGAGAATGAACATGTGAGGAATAACTGGAAAGCATGGCATCACATAGTCTATCATGGCAAGGACACATATGTCATAGAGACAGATGTATATGTAATGTTTAAAACTATAGTAGGTACGTGATCGGTCAATAGATGTACAATGTGCTGGGGCACATAATGAAATGTACATACGTACAAGTGTAAAGGCGGTAGATGTACATACGCACAAATACAGCTTTGAGATAAAGGCCTACGGCTTAGTAACATATAAAATGAAACTTTGCTCGGTACTGTAGAGGGGGATATGATCACGTACACTACTATCAGTTTCCCCATATCCCATATTCTAATCATGTGAGAGATACATCAAGACTATTCTAAGCATGGTGGTAACTGAAAGTACAACATGTAGAGATCTAACTTGCTACCCCAAGGATCAGCATGTAACATGGTGGGGTTTGCAGTTCATTCATGTGACAATATGTAAAGTTCATAGAAAGTACTTGCCTCTAGCAAAGCAAAACAAAACAAGCTGCGATAACAATGCTATGGATGTCCAGTAACTCGTCGCTGTAGAAGTAAATACAACAACTTAGTTTTACACTAAGCTAAAACACTAGGACACTAATTGGTGAAACACGACTTGTGATTGGGCACCTAGCCAAAATGATGACTTGGCATAGGAGACCAATGTGGGGTGACACACTATGTTAACTAACTTTCTAGGGTCTTTACACTAGTGAGGGATGGGGTTCAACACGACTAAAACTCCAATAACACAAAAAGCTACAAGTCGTAATTAATCAATAAATAAATCAAAAGATTATTGTGTTCTAACAATTTAGAGATAGGCAAAAAGTCTAGTTTTTCTTAAAGTAAAGTACCAAGGTGATCCTTGTTAATCATAGAAATTTATTATAATTTTTCTGGAATTTATTAACCAGTACTAATATTTTATAAAAATCAGTTTTCCTAAGTATACAGAAAATGAGTTTTGGTTTCATATGCCAAACTAGTGGCAAAACAGTAAATTAAATACTACAAAAATTATACTAAATTAGCTAACTTAACATAGTATCTAAAAACTATTTTTCCATAATTTTAACAATACTTTAAGTATTTTTAGAAAATCAAAAACAGCATTGCACACAATAATTAATTATCTGCGTATTTTGTCCATGTATATAATTTGAACCAAAGTTCAAATACAGGACCCAAGGCCATGAATCAAGTCCAATATGACTTGTACAGGTCTTGAATGTGTGAAAACACATTTGAGCCCAAATACCCATGCTAGGCTTGGACACCAAATGGTTGCAGTAATTTAAATACTATAAAAATATAATTTGGTGATAGTGCAAAATAAATATTATTATTTTAATAAGGCTAATTTGTACAAAAGAATACACATACCTATGCTAAAAGTATATATAGATATATAAGGAAAAATACTTAATTTATAAGGTATATATATATATGCATAAATATATATATACATATATAGGAAAATACTTAACAATAAAGTGTATATATATGTTAATATATATATACATGAAAATATATACATAATATATATATAAATACAAACATATTTATATAAAATTTTACTAATTATAAAATATATACATATATATAAAATACTGTCAAAAACAGTATATACACATATATATATATACTAATATATATATATACATATATATATATATATATATATATATATATATATATATATATATATATATATATATATATATATATATATATATAAAACTGAAAAAAGAAAAAGAAAAAGAAAAGAAACAGAAAAAGAAAAGAAGACAGAAAAGAGGGGGCTCGAACTCGGGCTAGCAGAGCCGGGGGGGAGGTTTTAGTTACTGCGCGCTAGCCAGTGGGCCAGTTGGCCCGTTTGTTAGGGATAGGATTAGGTTTATTTTATTTAGGTTTTAGTTGTTAAAAACAGTAACACGAAATATCGCTCTGTGTCCTGACAGTTTGGGACACAGAGTCTTGTATCCATACTCAGCACGACACGCACGAAATGATTCGGACGTGTCCAAGCTTACCCAAAGACTGCCCGTGTCCTGGCGAGTCACCCATGCTAAATCGAGACACAAATAGACACGAACACAAACTGACACGTACGTGTCCGGCTAGTCGGGGGGGTTTGAGAGTGCTGGCCGGCGGAGTAGGCGTCGAGGCGGTGGCGCTCGGGTGGCGACGCGTTCGCCTTGGCCGGGCGCGTCGAATGGTGGTGGTCGCGGCTGTCGAAGTCGACCGTGGAGGCTGGACGGGGAAGCTCGTCGGAGTTAGGGTTAGGGCTGGAAGTTTTTGGGGAAGACGGTGGCGTGGGCGGTCGTGGTAGGGTTTTAGGGTTTGGGTTCTGTCTGGGGGAGAGAGGGGGGTCATTTATAGGGGTTTAGGGCGGTTGATAGGTCGGTCGGGCAGCCGAAAATGGCGGGGGCTGCCCGTCGGCGTGGCGATCGTCGGTCGGGGGGGGGGGGGGGGGTAGGTTTAGGATTAGCGTTTAGGTCCTCGTAGTTTAGGTTATTACAGACAGGTCCCTAAGGTAGATAAATGCAAATTAGAATTTGCATTCCGCATTTAAAATAATTCATTTATTTACAAACTGATATTGTAACAATTCTAATAATTACAAAACAGTATTAAAACAATTCTAATTATTGCAAATTGATATTAAAACATTTAAATAAATTACAAATCAACATTTTTGTATTTTAAAACTCATTTAAAATCTTTTAAAAATTCTAGAAAAATCCCTAAAAATTCCTAATAATTATCTAAGGCTATAAATGACATTTAAAATTTAATTAGCACAAATAAAAAAAAGAATTTGAAAATCAGGGGCTTACAGTAAGTCCCCTATAATCTGAAACCACTCACTTACTCTCGAGTCATGGATATAGTCTAGACATCAAACGCACTGACTTACTCTCGAATTATGGATATAGTCTAGTCACTAAACCCTACATGTGCTCACTTTCCAAGATATCAAGTGTATCATTCAATCTCTCTATTTTCCAGCTAAACAGTCAATGTCGCTTTATCCTATCATAGGTTTAGTTTTATTATTTAATCATAGCGATGAATCCTTCAGTCTAAATTCATGTATTACTCTTGGGGAAAAAGTGGATAACCAATAAATACTTGGTTATCAAAATCCTACGAATTACTCAATCCCCAAACCTTAGGTCCAAGATTTGAATCATTCAATCTATAGTTATAACAATATAGCACCTTATTTTCCTATCTCAAATAAAACCTCACCAAACTATACTACAATAATGAAATCATTAGTTCAACTATTTACATTCATCTTAATAGACCCTAAGTCCAATGTAGATAGTTCCTCATACCTAGCCTAGAAACTTAACCCGATTAAGCTCTAAGGGAATTTATCCACTAATAATTACCCATACCCCACAATCACACCAATAACATGCATATCTTAGTTATACTCCATATTATAACTTCAAGGTTTGTCTATATATACCTTTAAGAGATAGAGCGACAACAAGAATCTAAGGCTGGGTCAAGCAATCCATACTAATATCAGGCAAGGGTAGGGTCAAGCAAAGCAGGAATGATTATCGAAATATTTCTAAGAACGATATGCAGCCAAACGAGATACGTAGGACATAGTCTAGGTAAAACTTGAGAACCATATACCTCCGTAATAATGTCACATGAAGTTACTACCACGCCAGTGTGCATCTAGCTGCAAATAACTTCTTTGTTCCATAATATGACAGAAGGCTGTAGTGTACATCAGCCACGCCAGATAATACAGGTTCTCGAGCTTATCTTGGCCAAATCTATGAAATATTTCCAAATAATTATTTTGTGACAAGAGAAGGGATCAATCAAAATGTATAGGATATGGTTCAAGTAGAGTTCGAGAAACATATGTAACCATGATGTCGTCATCTGAAGTCCTGCCCCGCCAGTATTTCTCTGGCAGCAAAATTCTCGATTTCGAAGTACAAGGATAAATATAATTTTTTAAAATTTTTCTTGGACCAATCCATAAGGCATTTTTAACGACTTAGCGAAAGTAACGAGAAAGATCGCTCAAGAAGTCAATATGGAAGGGTTTAGTCAAATCACAGGAAAGATAGAACACAAAAGCAATCATGTCGATAAAGAAGATAACATGAAAGCAGTTGTGCTGAAGAGTCCAAGGGAAGCCTATAATCCTAATTGTGGATGTATCCATTAATCCTATTCCTCAATTATTACAGGCTTGCAGTAGTACGACTATCCTAGGTAATACCACGACTTCGTATATTTTATAAAAAATTTGACTAGCATGGGCCACCACAAAAACATATCACGTCCCAGTCCCAAAATACGAAGGACTTGGATACGTAAACATACATCTATGTTTTAACCATACTCTAGTCTGACTCAAATACATATAAGCTGTGTAGATCAGAATAGGTTTCCATGTAATCATAATAATATCATCCACATCATAAACTATACTATGAACTAAGAAAGGAAATCACTAAGGAAGAAAAGAATAGATGGCATCAACTAATAATACCTGAAGATCCCGACAACGTAGCTCCCACTCTTTCCATGTCAGATCTCAGCAAAAACCTGGAAGGAAACCAGCAATAACTGGAGAGATCACCAAGTCCTCGGAGGGACATAGCAAGATACATAATATGTTGACACATTGATTTTGATCACATTAACTGCATCTTTGTGTTTTAGTTTCTCTATCCTTTTCAAAATCAGATACACCGCAAAAGTCTCTCAAAGGCAACCACAAAAGACCAGTAAACTAAAAAAAAAGCAAGAAGTCTCTCGAAAGACTAAAAGGCCGGTGAAAGAAAGACGAAATAGAAGCTATCAACCTACTCAAGCTCATACTCAAACGATTCAAGTCCCTAGTGTTGGCCCATTGGTCATGGTCAAACCTGATTTTAATAATTGATCAAACTATGTCTCGATATACGGAACAATTCAGATGTTTACTAAAGACGTTTTGGATACTGCTTAAGACCGAAGCTTGTTTACCACTCAAGACTGTATTTTCTTACGCAATGTAATTTTTATTTTTATTGAGTCTAGGAATATATTGTACACCAAGTCGTACTGACAAATAGACTATCCGAAATCGTTTTTCAAAACTGATCTATCGTTTTTAAAATGACTCGGCCAGAGTTCGGCCAGAGTTCGGCCAAGGTAAACGTTATGTGAACGTTGGATTTTGAACTTGTTCTCCCTTCAGTTGCGGTTTGTTACAAAGAGTTCTGTCCGAATTTTGCCCGAATTCGGCCAGAGTTCTGTCTTTAGAAAAACTATAAATAGAGAGAAATTCTGATCATTTCAAATCACTCAATTCACTTTCATCTTCTCTCTTCTAATGCTTACGTTTTTTCCAAAGAGTTTTCAAAAAGCTTTCATTTTCAAATCTCAAGCCAGTTACAATTCTCTAGTCAATTTGTCGGTACGGTGCGGTCTAGAAGATTTCAGAGAAATTGTAATCAGTGGCTTGATGGAAGAAAGACTCTTCAAAACTGAAGTTGGTCGAGTTCATCGTATCAAAGCTCGCGTCTGTAGAAGTTGCAAGGACTTCGTATGAAAACTTGCGGAATTTTCCAATAGTAGATTCAACTGGAAGCTAGAGTTCTTCCAACTGGACTAGTCCTCACAAGAGGAAAACCAGTATAAATCTCTGTGTTTGCGTTTGTCTTCTGATCACTCTTTTCTTTACAGTTATTACTTTGTGATTATTTTTATTTCTGTGATATAACTGCTAACAAGTTTTAATTAGCAATATTCCGCTGCTTACTCTATTCACCCCCCTAGAGTATTCTGTTTTACAACTTTGTTCCTACAATTGGTATCAGAGCAGGTTATACAGGTAAATCAAGATAAAATTGCAGTTATATTCAGTTATTTTTAATTGTTATATAGATCACAGCATTACACATGGCAACTGTGAAATTCACAAGTGAAGGCCAAGCCACAAATAGACCTCCACTGTTTGATGGCACAAACTACACTTATTGGAAAACACGGATGAGTTTCTTCTTAAAATCTCTTGATTTTGACTTATGGTCTATAGTTATTGATGGCTACAAAAAGCCTCCTCGTATTAATGTTGATAGAGTTTTAGTTGAAAAATCCCATGATAAATATACGAAAGATGAAAAAAAAAGCCAGCCTTGATGCGCCTTGATGCATGTGCTATTAATGCTTTATTTTGTGCTTTAGACAGAACTGAATTCAACAGGGTGTCAACTTGCACAACATCAAATGAAGTGTGGAAACTTTTCGAAGTAACCCACGAAGGAACAACACAAGTCAAGGAGTCAATGATCAGCAGACTTACTCAAAAGTACGAGGCGTTCAAAATGAAGCCAAGTGAATCAGTCACTCAGATGTTTACGAGATTCTTGGATATTGTAAATCCTTTGTCTTCATTAGGCAAGGAATACAGTAACCATGAGAAGATTCGCAAACTTCTACGAGCTCTCATAAAGAACTGGATTCCAAAGGTTACAACAATCATTGAAGGAAACGACCTCTCAACAATGTCTCTGGAAACACTCATGGGTATGCTACTCACTCACGAGTTAGAACTCTAAGACTTTGAAGATGCTACACCAAAGGAGAAGTCAGAAAAGTCGATCGCTCTCAAGGCTCAACATAGAAAAACTATCGAAGATGATTCTGACGACAGCGACTCTGACTCTGAAGATCAAGCTCTTCTGGTAAGAAAATTCAAGAAGTTCATAAGATTCAATAGAAGAACAAAAGATAGCAACAACAACAACAATGAGGAAGATCCTATTTGCTACGGATGTGAGAAGAAAGGACATATGAAGAAAGATTGTCCAACAACATCATCATCAACAAGAAAAAGCAGCAAATATGACAAAGGCTACCTAAAGAGATCTACATCAAGAAAGTATGCCAATACAAGCATATGGCATGAAAGCAAAGCCAGCGATTCAGAAGACGAACAATCAGATGACGCTGCAAATGTATGCTTGATGGCTTGCGATCAGGTAACCACTAATCCTCTGTTTGATGCTTATGATGATTTTACCTTTGAGCAATTAGGAGAGGCTTTCAGTGACCTTTTAAATGACTACAAAAAACTGCGTAGTAAATATGAAACCTCTAAGAAGGTACTCAAAGAGTATAAAGGCGAGATATGAAGACTTACCGACCAACTAGCTGATGTTAGAAATAGTGATACTTCTATTGAGTTTGGTGAGCTTTCATCTATTAAGCTGTTGTTACACGAGACTATTAAGTTATCCGAGGAAAAAGACCAAACTATCATCCAGCTAAAGGAAGACTTATCTAAGGAGAGAAAGAATCTCCAGTGTACACAAGTCAGAATGGAAACACTCACATCTGACTATACTAGATTATATGACACCTCCAAAAAGTTGGAAATTAGTTTAGGAAAATGGCTTGAAGTTGCTGCTTCCTATTCTAACACGTGTCAATTACCGAATCATCGGAACACACCCAAACCAAATACTGTCAGACCAAACCATGCCAAACCTATGCCCAAGAAGACTAATAGGCATGAATTTTTCTATACTAGAAAACCAAAACCTACCAATCATGCACCTCATACTACTTTCAACACTCAATATGCAAAATGTCATTATTGTGGCCTCATTGGTCATATATCCTCTGCATGTAAAATCAGAAAGTTAGTAGATTTAAATGTTTATACATGGATACCAAAAACTCACCTGTCAGAACCCTACAAGAAATGGGTATTAAGAGTTTTATCCGCAAATTATTTTATAGGTGGAACGCCCTTCACATGCTAGAAGCAAATGGATCTTCGACTGCGGTTGCTCACGGCATATGACCGGTGATGCTTCATTATTCGCAACACTGTCGAAGAAGAATAAAGAAGGATACGTCTCCTTCGGTAATAATTTAAGAGGATACATAATCGGTATCGGTGACATTGGTAAGGCTCCATATCCCGTAATTAAAGATGTATGTCTAGTTACCGAGTTAAAACATAATCTTCTCAGCATAAGCCATTTAGCTGATCACGGTTATGGCATTAACTTTGTCAAAGACAAATATACTATACTTGATAGTTCAACTGGTAGTACTATCTTTGAAGGTATCAGGGAAGACAACATATATGTTTTCTATCTATTAGAAGATGCTAACAAAGCAGATAGATGCTTGATAGCCAAAAGCATTGAGAGTCAACTATGGCATATGAGACTCGGTCATGCAAACATGGACACAATTTCAAAGCTATCCACAAAGAAGTTGGTACGCGGCTTACCGGACATATCTTTCAAGAAGGATACGGTATGTAGCGAATGTAAAAAGAACAAAACTACCCGATCCGCCTTTAAATCCAAGAACGTTGTAAGTACCACTAGACCTCTACAATTGTTGCAAATGAACTTATTTGGACCAAGTAGAATTGCTAGTTTAGGTGGTAAGTTATATGCATTTGTTATTGTAGATAATTTCTCTAGATACACATGGGTATATTTTCTTGCACGCAAGAACGATGCTTTGTCAGAATTCGTCACCTTTTGCAAGAAAGTACAAAATGAAAAAGGTTTCATGATTACTCGCATTCGTAGTGATCATGGCGACGAATTTGAGAATAAAGAGTTCAAGCAATTCTGTGACACACACGGTTATTTGCATGAATTTTCCTACCCTAGGACTCCACAACAAAATGGAGTTGTGGAACGTAAGAACAAGACTCTTTCTGAAATGGCTAGAGTAATGTTGAACCAGTTTAGTCTACCTAGATATTTTTGGGCTGAAGCTGTCAATACAGCATGCTATATTCTCAATAGGGTTCTAGTTCGACCTATATCGAAGAAGACTCCCTATGAACTATGGTTTGATAGAACACCGAATGTTTCTTATTTCAAGATTTTTGGTTGTAAATGTTTTATTCTTATTACTAAAGACAATCTGAGTAAATTTGATAAAAAGGCCGATGAAGGTATATTTTTAGGTTATGCAGCAAAGAGCAAAGGGTACAGAGTCTTCAACAAGAAAACTATGATCATCGAAGAATCAATTAATGTCAAGTTTGATGAACTAAATCAACATTCAAACAATGACGACAATGAAGACGTGTTTACACTAAGTACATCTACTGCAAAACCTTCACACAAAGATGCAGAACTTTCTAGCAAAGAACCCGGAACCAACAATCCTGAGGTTATGCCAAAAGAGATGAGATTCTTGGCAGATCATCCAAAGGACTTGGTAATTGGTGAGATTACCAAGGGTGTAAGTACTCGTTCCTCTAATAAAGATATAGCTTCTTGTGTTGCTTTTGTTTCGCAGTTTGAACCCAAAAATATTGAAGAATCATGTAGTGATAATTTTTGGTTAGATGTTATGCAAGAGGAATTAAACCAGTTCGAACGGAATCAAGTTTGGGAACTTGTTCCCAAGCCTATTGATTATCCGGTAATCGACACCCGTTGGGTATTCCGAAACAAACTGAACGAGAATGGTTTAGTGACTCGTAATAAGGCTCGACTCGTAGCTCAAGGATACAATCAAGAAGAAGGTATCGACTACGATGAGACTTATACGGTTTAAAACAAGCCCCTCATGCTTGGTACGATCGTCTAAGTTCTCTTCTACTTGACAACGGTTTTTCAAAGGGAAAGGTTTACACTATACTATTTATAAAATCTTTGAATAACAATATTATTTTGATTGAAATCTATGTAGATGATATTATTTTTGGATCCACTGATGAATCTCTTTGTTAAGACTTTTCAAAGTGTATGCATAATGAGTTTGAGATAAGCATGATGGAAGAGCTAAAGTTCTTTCTCGGACTACAAATCAAACAAACCAACAATGGGACGTTCATAAATCAAGCAAAGTACACAAAAGATCTACTAAAGAACTTCAACCTGGAAGCAGTCAAACCACTTAGCACTCCAATGGCGACTTCAATCAAGCTTGATATTGATGAACAAGGCAAACCCGTCGACATACGTAAGTATCGAGGTATGATCGGTAGCTTACTGTACTTAACTGCTAGTCGACCAGACATTATGTTTAGTGTTTGCTTGTGTGCATATTTTCAAGCCAATCCTAAGGAATCACATCTGTGCGCAGTTAAGCGTATCTTCCGATACCTTAAAGGCACCTCTTCTGTCAGCTTATGGTATCCCAAAACCACGTCATTTGACCTAACCGGTTATTCTGATGCTGATTTTACCGGATGCAAAGTAGATAGAAAAAGTACCAACGACATATGTCATTTCCTAGAAAAAGTCCTAGTCTCTTGGTTTAGCAAAAAGCAAAATTCTGTCGCATTATCAACAACCGAGGCTGAGTATATCGTCGCAGGACGTTGCTGTGTACAAATTTTGTGGACGAAGCAAACTTTAGAAGACTTTGGATTGCATTTCACACACATACCCATTTTTTGTGATAACACTAGTTCTATTAATTTGACTAAGAATCAAGTATGTCACTCTCGTACTAAGCATATCGAGATTCGACATCATTTTCTTAGAGATCATCAACAAAATGGAGATATAGACCTTGTATACATAGACACACAGAATAAATTAGCTGACATATTCATAAAATCTCTAGCGGAAGATCGTTTCAATTATTTACGTCGAGAATTAGGAATTTTAGATGTCAATAACATTAATTAATTTTGTTTTATTAATTAATTTATTTAATACTCAATAACTGTTTTCAAGACAAGCCTAAAAAGAGTCTGTCTGTCACCACGACTACGGTCGAAGTGAAGCAGTATTTAAGAGTTTCCTGGTGAACCTCCGTTAGCTGGAACAATACTCCTACAGCTAATCTGAAACAGATGCTGAGTAAAGAATATTAATTATAAAATAATATTAATTATATTATTTGAAATTTAAAATTACTAAACTTTGAATTAAATACTTAAAATGAGTTGATGAAAAAGATGTGGCCCACAATTTTTTTTTTAAAACCCAGGAGAACCCTAGGCGTATTCGGCCCGAGTTTGGTCCAAATTCGGCCAGAGTTCGGCTGATGGTATATATCTTTTTAAGTCAGAACCCGAGGCTCCCTCTTCTTTGTCTCTTCCAAATCACATCAAAACAGCAGCAACAGCCGTCCGAAGTCCCCAAACCCTAGTTTTTCTCCACCTTCTTTCTTCCAATCTACGTGGAGAGATCCATCCAAATTTTGGATTCGTGCAGGAATCGCGTCCTCTACAGCATACTTGATTCTCGGAAGGTATAATTCCTTCTCTCCTCCACTTTCAAATATTTTAGGGTTTCTAGTTTTGGGAAAGAATGCCTAAGGGATTCAATCCTTTCAAGAGGAAGAAGACCCATACCAGAGAAGAGGCATCGCCTTCTGATCCGAACATGGATTCCCTCTTTTCTTCGATCCAATCGGATGACGGCACGTCGGATGAGTTTTACTCCAAAACTCACGACCAAGCATTACTTTGGTATGCTATGCGCACTATATGCACCGGCTCTCCGATTAAGTAGACTATATTTCCTGATCACCGTCCCTACTTTGAGGCATTAGGGTTACACCATCTTGCTATCCTATAATTTTCTATAGCTACTAATGCCATTAGACTGTTCTATTATAACTTCGTATTTGACACTTTTACCGGAAGAACTCGTGTTGGCGGGATCGATATCGAGTTCAATGATGCATTACTAGCAAAAATCCTTGGTCTTCCAAACGAAGGTGCCCAGCTCGATAACATCACCGACTTCGATTTTTCCGAGGACACGACTCTTGTTAGTTTCAAGAATGAGCTTTGTGCGCCCGCACGTGCTCATCCTGGAAAGTTCAAGGCCAATAACATGAACTTGTTTAACTACGAGTTACGTCGCATCATCTATTCCACTCTACTTCCCAAATGCACTTCAAAAGATGATGTCACTGCACTAGAACTCTCTGCCCTATATCACATTCTTAAGGGGATTCCTTTTTCTGTCCCTAAGACTATCATTCAGATGATGGACAGATGTCGCGGAAGAGACCGCAACCTTTCTTATGCGATGCTTATTCCACGCATCTTTTAGCGTTTTGACATAGACTTATCCACTTGTGCTATGGACCCTGAGCCCATGTTCCTCAAGCTTTCTCGTCACAGCATTGCCACTACTCCTCCACCTCCTGCACCTGCTCCTACTGCAGATGTTCCTCCTCAGTCGTACCCTATGACTTTTGAGGGTATTCATCAGCACCTATCGGATCTGCAGACATTCTTTATTGACACTTACAGGGAACATGAGTTCCGTGACGTGGCTCGATTCCAGGCTATTGCTAACTCATTTGTCGATCTCAGATTTGCACAGATGGGTCACTCTGCAAGCTCTCTTCCTAGAAACCCTTCTGTATCTGGTTACCGCATTGATGATGAGGCGGTCCACCCTCTGTTCCAGCCAGAAAACGCTTACAATTGGTATCGTACTTCTGGTGCTACTCCACACACCTCTGGAGCTGGCACTTCTGGAGCTGGTCCATCTAGACATGCTAGCACTGTAGCTGATAACGATGAGGATGAAGATGATTTTTGAGTTGTCATACTTTTTGAGACTGATGATTTTGTATTTTGTTTACTGGAAATGCTCCAAAATTCGAAAATAGTATCAGTACTCTTATTAGTTATTTGGATATGATTTGTGACTTTTTGATGGACATGTTATATGCTTCAGTTTAGCATTTTATTTAGTTCAGCTTTTATTATAGCATTATCTTAGTATGCTTCCATTTAAACTGTCTGTGACAATTATTATCTGCTTATTTATTTTTGTCTATAATTCCATGCCTGTGATACATGTTTTTATTTATATTTTTGTGTTTCTTCACTGATTTTAACTTACGCATATATTGCGGGGGATCTTTCTCTTTGCAATTATTTTGCTATGTGACAACGGGGGAGAAATAAGATCTAACATCTTCTGGATACAGGTTATGAACAATTTTTTTCATTATATATCTCGGTACAATTTTGAGTTGATAAAGAACAAAGATGTTATATCGGTCAAGGTTTGTCAATTATCAAAATGGGGGAGATTGTTAGCCCATTGGTCATGGTCAAACCTAATTTTAATAATTGATCAAACTCTATCTCGATATACGGAACAATTCAGATGTTTACTAAAGACGTTTTGGACACTGCTCAAGACGGAAGCTTGTTTTCCACTCAAGACTGTATTTTCTTACGCAATGTAATTTTCATTTTTATTGAGTCTAGGAATACATTGTACAACAAGTCGTACTGGCAAATAGGCTATCCAAAATCGTTTTTCAAAACTGATCTATCGTTTTTAAAATGATCTATGTTTTTGAAAAATATCTGCTTTTACAAAAAGCTTCTGAAGGATTTTCAAAAAGCCAAAATTATTTTTCACTAAATAAACCTGACCAAACCTTAACAGAACTCGGCCTGAGTTCGGCCAAGGTAAACGTTATGTGAACGTTGGATTTTGAATTTGGTCTCCCTTTAGTTGTGGTTTGATACAAAGAGTTCTGTCCGAATTCTGTCCGAATTCTGCCAGAGTTCTGTCTTTGGAAAAACTATAAATAGAGAGGAATTCTGATCATTTCAAATCACTCAATTCACTTTCATCTTCTCTCTTCTAAAGCTTATGTTTCTTCCAAAGAGTTTTCAAAAAGCTTCCATTTTCAAATCCCAAGCCAGTTACAATTCTTTAGTCAATTTGTCGATACGGTGCGATCTAGAAGATTTCAGAGAAATTGTAATCAGAGGCTTGATTGAAGAAAGACTCTTCAAAACTAATGTTGGTCGAGTTTTTCGTATTAAAGCTCGCATCTGTAGAAGTTACAAGGACTTCGTATGAAAACTTGCAGGATTTTCCAATAGTGGATTCAACTGGAAGCTAGAGTTCTTCCGACTGGACTAGTCCTCACAAGAGGAAAACCAGTATAAATCTCTGTGTTCACGTTTGCCTTCTGATCACTCTTTTCTTTACAGTTATTACTTTGTGATTATTATTATTTCTGTGATCTAACTGCTAACAAGTTTTAATTAGCAATATTCCGCTGCCTACTCTATTCACCCCCCTCTAGAGTATTCTGCTTTACAACTTCGTTCCTACACCTAGAGTCTATACAAGGTATAGGACAACTGTGAAATACTTAAGGTGGATGACAAAACCAAAAAGGTACATAAATATTTTTGAAAACTTATTTTACTTTGCAGAAACAGAATACCGACGGTACATCGATTTGTACCACTGACATGCCGATTTATATAACAGAATATTCGTTGTCTACATAAATGGAATACTGACGGTACACCGGTGCGTACCGACGGCATACCGATTTTGTGCACATAATGTTCTTTGTTAGCAAAATCGGCATACCGATGGTACACCGATCTATATCGACGGTATACCGGTTTTATGCACAGAAAGTTTCCTGTTAGCATAATCGACATACCGACGGAACACCGGTTTATACTGACGGTATACCGGTTTTGTGCACAGAAAGTTTTTTGTTAGCAAAATCAATATACCGACGGTACACTGGTTGGAACCGTCGATATACCGATTCTTGTTCACAAAAAGTTTCTGTCTACAAAATCGGCATACCGACGGTACACCGATATGCACCATCGATATACCGGTTACAAATATTTGCTTTTCTAAATGGTAAGATTCATAGTATTTAACGCTCCAACAGCTAGATTTATTACCATTACTATTGCAGAATGGTATACCGGTAGAATACCGGTTGGTACCGACGGTATACCGATCGCTGACTGAATGGAGCATTAAATGGCTAGCTCTCTTGGTTGTTGTATTTAAATTGCTTGAGTCTTCTCTTTAGAAGACATCAACTTGCGCTTTAAATTTTCTCAACTACCAAAGAGCCCCGACCATTAGTCTAAAAGTTTTTATTTGTCATCCATCAAAGTGTTAGAGTATTTAAGAGTTGTAAGCTAGATCTTCAAAGTTTTTTACAAGATCAAACCTCTTTTCTTTCAAGTTGTGAAGTTGACGACCCTTCAGAGGAAAACTCGTGTGTTTGAAGTTGACGAGCCTTTGGAGGAAAACTTGTGTATTTGAAGTTGACGAGCCTTCGGAGAAAAACTTGTGTATAAGAAGTTGATGAGTTCTTCGGATCTAAACTCGTGTGTAAGAATTTAACGAGTTCTTCGGATCCAAACTCGTGTTGTATCTATTTACTCAAGTAGTGAATTAAAGCCGAAGTGAATTCCGGGAATGGAGTGCCCCTTGGGAGGATACAATGATACATCAAGTGTTTGATTCTCTCTTCCTTTATTATCCTTTAAATTGCTTATTATTATTGATAATCATTTTATTACCCCATTTACCCCTCCTCTAGGGTTATACAATTGGTATCAGAGCTTAGTCACTTGATCAGGATTTACATCCTTAGCATGATCTATGACCACTAACCCTAGTACCAACTCATTCCACAATAAGGGACACTCCACAAATAGACCTCCTCTATTTGATAGAACCAACTATAACTATTAGAAAGTTAGGATGGAAATTTACTAGAAATCCTTAGATCTCGATCTATGGGATTGCATTATAAATGACATCCCAAATACTACTAAGAAGCAGTCAATTTTTGACGGACAAATCCGTTGATAATCCATCGCTAATTTGTAATAACGATGGATTAGCGGCTACTTTTCAGCCAAAATGGTCCGTCGGTATACACATCGTCGCTAAAATCAGTCGTCGCTACGTTGTCGCAACATGGACGAAGCATCGACTAAAACGTGACGGTCAAGCGACCAAAGGTTAGCGACAAATTAGTGACGACCTAGCGGCGGAAGCCTGCGACAACTTAGCGACTGATGCGCGACGACATATTCCAGCAAATTAGCGACGACCTATCGACGCTTTACAATTTTGGTTGTAGCGACAATTTGGCGACGAATAATTTAGTCGCTAACACGTTGGTATATGCGTATCAGAGAATTTCTGATACGCAAGCTTATCGCCAATCCGTCACTAATCTATCGCTATCCATCGATAAATGAGCCACCAAAAAATTTGCAGAAGCTTAGCGACGGAATGTCAGTCGCTTGTCTGTCGCTAACTGGAAATGAGAAAACTTCCAAAAGTTTAGCGACGAAATATTCGTCGCTTGTCCGTCGCCTGTTGTCGCTTGTCTGTCGGTAGTAATTGTAGCATTCCCTGTTCACACAATTAGCCATTCACAATATCATACAATATCCAATATTTTCCACAATATCATTCACAATATCACACAATATCTAATATTTTCCACAATACCATTCACAATATCAAGGAGACGAATCGTAGATAATAGCAACCAAAAACATCCAAGTATAGATAAACCAAGTCTAGGTAATAGCATCCAAATCGTAGATAAAAACAACCTTCCGTCGAATTTCTAGATACTAACCAAGTCTAGATAATAGTATCTGAAAACATCCAAGTCTAGATAATAACCATGTTTAGAAAATAAGAAACATCAAGAGTTGTAAAAATATCCAAGTCTAACCCAAAAATTATTCTACCGGAAACAAATCCGGTCAAAAGTCATATATATATATATATATATATATATATATATATATATATATATATATATATATATATATATATATATATATATATCTACCGTCGTCTATGCTGGGGCAGATCGAACTCCCTCAGCCACTGCGCATAAGTAGGATCCACGCCAGCAAGATCAATATCCAGAGGAGATGGATGACTGGAACTCCCGGTGCAACTGCCCTCTAGTGCCACCTCCTCCTTCACAGCTATCTCAGCTTTAGGAATCACTTCCTCCTTAATAGTAGGAGAAATTTCTTCCTCGACCTTCATCTCTGCCTTAGGTACCAGTACCTCCTCATCAGTAGGAGGAAGCACTATCTCCTCAGCAACAAGAGGTACCACTACCTCCTCAGCAGCCATCTGTGCATCTCTCAAGCGACGTGCTCGGGTCATGGGTACCATCTAGAAAGATTGATGGAAACATAGAGATTAATTAGAGATTAAACAAAATGACAATATTAGACGTGTAATATGGAAGATTCATTATTGCATGGAGATTAATTAGTGGTTAAATCCAATACTAGTATCAAAATATAAATATAGATACTTATATTTCACAAGGATTTAGGAGAGTTTGATCAAAAAAATTAAATCCAATATCTGGAAGCCGAAGTACATTTTTGTATGCTGAGAGTTTGATCCTTGCTACGGTTTTGATTTGAATCCTTTCTAGAAGACTATTGCTAAAGGCACTACACAATTTATTCAGGAGGGCCCAAGTCTTCGTGCTAAATCAGTTTGAAGTAAATTTTACTCAGAACAGCCAAAAATTTACTATATTTGAGATGATGAATGGTCTAAGAAAGTACGTTAAGTTGAATAGAGTCTGCATGGTCATAGACAACTTGTACACAAGGATTTAGGAGTTCCTCGAACGAATCATCGGGGCACAGGGATCGTATCAGTCTAGGAGGAACAAGTTAGCCGTGACCGATGTACTGGCACAGGTTATTGTGGGGCCTTCAAGAAATTAACATTACAATAATGAGTAATAACTTCTTTAAATATAATACAAGATTTCAACATTAAATAAGAAAAATTCGATCTATGTCGTGCATTCTTAATAAATCTCCTAAAAGTTATACCATTTGTGCACATAAAATTTAAAACATTGTTGTCAACATACATAAGTGTTTAAACTTTGTATACATAATCTAAGATTTTCTAAATTTATTTGAAAAAATTAAAGGCATTCTTGTACAACTAAATTAATAATATGACAATCACATCTAACATGAAAAAGTCGTCCTTATACTATAGGCAAAAATTATATAACTTAAAATATTAATACAAGAAGTGCTATTACTTGTAAGCACCATTAAAGGACACCCAAGCCCAACTAAAGCACACCCAAACCCGACCCCGACCCTGTCATGCCCCAGTTCCAAAATTATAGGAACTTGAGGCACGAGCATGCTAGCTAATACGATCTTAGGATAAGTTCCTAATTTAATGGACTTATCCCGAGACGTACTACGTTGTCAAGGGTACTAAAAGTAACTAATCATCTACATCTCAATCCATAGTAATGAAGCGAATATCAAGAATGAACATAATATACTAAAGTTGGCCACCCAGTAATATACATGTTCGAGCAAGCTCGAGAAAGAAATAAGCTTGGTAATAATAGGCTACCTAGCAGCATGAAGCAGATACATGTGAAAATATATACATGAAAGAGTAATAAAAATACAAAGAACACATATATAAATATATACCTGAGACCTCGGTGCACCATGCAGCACCTGTCCAACTACTCTATACTAATTACTCAGCGAATACCTAGAAAGATCCCCCGGTCCTCAGCGGGACGTAACAAGATACAAAAATACATGCCATAGTATGAACTGAATAAAATGAACTACCTATATCATAACACGGTCCAATTTCCAGTCATCAATTAGTAACCCATATCTCTGACCAATCCTGATCAGTGAATGGCATACCAGCCCATGATAATACACTACCCTATGATACAGTCTGATATAGGTACACTAACCATTCTATGTGGATGCCTGTTGAAGACAACTTTTAAGCGTATGGGTAGGTCAATATGGGATTTGCATCGAGTCACGGGCCGGTCGGATCATGAGCCGATGTAAACATACAACACTAGTGTACCTCCCGACCGTACCTAGCACGCAGCTAGTGGCCGCTGCCGGACATATCCCCTAGTGTATGTATGGCCCATAACCGGGTATCCATGCCCATAACCGGGTATCCATTGAGGCTAGAATAATATAACTGTCTGTCCCAAATGCCTACTGATTGTCTTCTCCGTCCCTAGGAAATGTATAACCCGTATCTAAGACTCAGACAATCCATATCTTAATACGAGTCTCTAACCTAGACACCATCTAACTCTAAATGTACCGACACACAAACCACTCACACCGATGATCAGTCGAATGCGTAGGTTCATGCCAACACAATGAATCGTCACTCACAGTGCCGTGTAATATCTCATGACAAGTCATAGAAGTTATTCGGGATAACTTCACCATCTCGGGTATGTCTACTAACTCTAAGTTACACACACGCACACACCCATAACATCGATACCATCATCGATAAAACCCAAGACATCCTTGGATACACAATACCAGTGTCACCAACTAACAATAAAAGAATATATATGAATAATATAAATAGAGCAAGTATGGCAAAGTATCTTGCCTGAGATGAAGCAGTGATCCGAAGATGTCCTACAGACAAATCGTCAAGTCCAGAAAGGTAGCAATATTAGAGTCTCCATGAACGTCGCCGGATGCTGAAATAAACATCACCAACGTAACCAAAATAAGGAAAATAGCTAGGGTAGACTACTCATAAGTCCAATTCTGGACACAGAAACAAAAAGGTAATTTCGGGTCAAAATGCGGTCCACCTTTGGACCTACTTTGTACTAAAAAATGTGTCAGGATCAAAGTCATCAAAATATAGCAAACAATATGTCAACGAGTCTAGAATGATGATACAAACCCAACGGTATGTATGAAAGTGAATTCCGATGAGTCGATCTCAAAATGGTTCGTTGACCCAGACATTACAATCCAGTTTCCACAAAAATACCTACCGGAGCCCAAGTCCACAAAATCTAGCAAAGTATATGTCAACGAGTCCAGAATGACGATACAAACCTAACGGTATATCCAGAATTATATTCCGATGAGCAGAACTCAAAATGACCCGTTGACACAGACTATGGGGCCCACCTTGCATCGAAATGCGTGCTAGGGCCCACTTCCTCCAAATCTAGCAAATTTTATATGAATTTGTGCCATAACAACGCCATGATTCTACTGGTGGTGTCAAAATTGGAACGGAGTCCCAGATCCAAAACTGGAATTTTACCAGTAGGAAATTACGAATTCGGACGACCAATTTTGGCGTCAAATTCAACCAATCAAACAAGCTCACAATGAAATGAAACTTTAAGGACAAGAAGTTGGTTATACCAGCTATACACAGGAACTGGTGGTGCATCGAACGGAGGTACGATGGTGAATGTAGAAATCCATGAAGTTGCTGCCACGAAGAGCACTTTCTGATTCTCAAAAACGCGCATCACGGCAGGATTTCGAGAAAAAAGTTAAAATCGCCTACGGCGATCGTCGAAGGGGACGGGTCTGCATCGAGACCTTGTTGGGACGCGTGTGGGGCGGTGTATTGTGGTTGACGGTGGATGTCTCTGAGGTCGCACGCGCAGAAGTGAGGGTTGAGGGAGCTGTCGTCTAGGTAGGAAAGAAGAGCTGCTGTTGGTTGGCTTGAATGAGGGAGAGTGTTGTTTGATAAAGAGTGGTTGGTTGTGTGAGAAAAAAAGTAGAGGGAGAGAGAGAGAGTAATTTAGAATTTCTACAAAAGTAGAGTGTGGGAAAGTTGGGCATGAGCTAGTCTTGCATAGAATAGGTAATACATTTCCTTAGCTTAGAAAAGTAGGTTGGCTAGGAATAGAAAATAGAAAATGGTCTAAGGCTAATTGTTGGTGTTGGTGTTGTGTATTACGTGTTGGATGTTATGGATTAGAGGAAGGATGAAAGCGTTTGGTGTTTTATAGGAATGGGATGGTGTTGTGTGTATAGGTATTCATGAGGGGATGACATGAAGTTTGGGTTTGGTTCATTGGAGTCGGGTTGGGTCAAAGTCGGGCTTGGTGTGGTTATGACTACAAATTTAGTCATTTATAATCATTGACGTAATAGGAGCATACGGGAGCTCAATTGGATGGCACGCAAGTGGCACGTGCGTAGTAGGCTCAAAATAGGTCAAAACTATATATTGGGTTGATTAGCTTGGACCGATGTCGAGGCCCGAAATTAAATTGGAAGTTAGGTCAGATTTTACGGTAGATGATCAGACGGCCTAAATTGGCCCGAAAGTTGTGTGATGTAAATAGAGTACAAGGGAACAAAAGAGATGTTCCACAAGAATCGCCAAGGAGTTGCAGATCATTGTACGAAGAGTTTTGAAAGGTTCCAAAAGAGATGTTCCACAAGAATAAGGTACAACTGGATAGATACTTGATCAGAAATTTGGAAGGAATGACGTCTTGGGATAATATGATCATTCAGCAGGAGAGGTATAAAATCAAAGTTTTAGATTGAGATCAAGGCATGACTAAGGAAAAATAGACTCTTGTCAATCGTATCTTAGAATCAAGAAAATCTAAATCATGCAACCGTGACTACGAGCTCAGAAATAGGAAGGAAAAGTATACGGATACGTCTAAAACAAATACAGGAGGTCACTTAGAATAATATGGAAATCAAGCGGCTGAGATAATTGCATACCAATTCATACTATGATTTATCCTATCTATCAGGTTCCTAGGGTAACATATGATCCATCAAATACAGCTAGTCACTTATTCCATAATCCAACTCATAATATTCGAAAGTCCTTGGTATCGTCCAGTATCCATTAGTACACTCTACTCCACTGCTTATCATTTTTAATTGAAATTTTTGCTATCCCAATACCAAGTTGCTCATAATGTGATCTGTCGGGGTCTTTAAATATCCTCTATCCTTGAAATTACACAACCTTTAATTCTTAACCTCCTTCATCCTTGTAAAACGTCATCATCTTCTGAAATGTATCATCCATTATGCACAACTCTTCTAGATTCTATTATCAATCTATTTAGGATTACTCTACCTTTCTATCTTGAAATCTTTTGTTCTCATCTCATGCCACAATCTTGTTCAAGTGCTTAACATTTTTTTTCCATATCAATTATTTTCGCATTTCATTATCATTTTTCGAATCTTAGCTCTATGTGTCATAAATTCGTTTTGTCTGTCTCCTCGAGATAATCTCCTCATTCTTTATCGGATCTCAATTTCAAGATCTTGCTTAAAATATGGTTCTCTCCATAATCCATTTTATGCTTTTGTAGATAATCATGGTCATAATCCTCGTCTCAATAATTTTTCCTGAAATTCCATTCTTATTCATCTTCATTCATTCAGAGCAAACGTACTGTTCTTTATAATTCTCTCTTCTAGCATATCCACTACTTACCCTCAACTAACATAATGTTCAGTTGCAGTTCCTCTTGGGTCTCTAACTAGCTTGCATCAACAAGGGCTTACTAGTCTGTCACTTGAGATACAACTTTCTAGCTCTAGTTCTAGATTATTGGCTATAATTAATCATCGAAGATCACGGTCAATTTTTTTTATACTTGATCGACCCTAAAACTCTATGCTATACTTTTACAGGCCTTAAGTCATATCCAATAACAGTATAACAAAAGATCAACCTTATCTATCCATAAGCAATTATATGTTTTTCACAAGCACGCCTAACTATCTGCTAAGAAAAATTTGAGACTTGGTCAAGTAGGTACTTATATCTAATACCTCTATCATAGTCTAACTCTATTGATCATCCTTCCAGTCCTCATCTCCAATGGTTCATTCGAGGTTGACTCATCCAACATAGAGTTGGTTGAATGGTCTAACTCGATCTTATCTATTCCTAGATCACACTTCTTCCTGATACTTAATCTTCCTAGGATAGTTCCTCATCATCCAAGAAAATTTCTTTTCCCTATTATACCATATTTATGAATTTTATCCTCTACGAAAAAATTTCTTAATTTTTAGTACAACTCTCAAATCTTATATCCGATAATGATCATCATGCTTCACCAATTAGTTCATCATGGCAGTTCCTTGAACTTTAATTGCTATCATCCCTTGAAACTCAACATTCTTGTATATTTTTTTTTCTTGTATATATATATATATATATATATATATATATATATATATATATATATATATATATATCACTTCTTAATCAATGCCAAGTACAAAATCTTGCACATCGTCATCGCCATCGTCATCGTCAAAAGTAATAGTTGTCTTCCTTCAAGTCAATACTTACGATCAGAGGATTTTTCTGTACCTTCCTTAGTCAACCTCTATGGTTTTACGATAATTATATGCAGTACTCTATCTAACTCAAGCAGAGGGTGGCATAGTTTTGGCCTAATGGTCCTCATGTCTCCTGTTATGGCTAAACACTGCACTATTCTCTATTCCACATTCTATCTTAGAGAGGTGTCTTTACAGTCTACCCACCTTAGCTAATTACCTAGTCCTGTCAAGCATGTGTTACTACATCCTTTCAAGTAAACTTCCTAGTTCAATGTTATAATTTACATGATATTGTCGAATCATTAATTTGTGACTCAGTAATCATTCAACCAAAGGGATTTTCCTAAAAAATTTAAACCTCGATAGAAATGTCATTCTTATCCTACTTGTTTATGTATTAAAGACGTCTATCCAAACCTCTACATACCCCAAATAATTACCTACAAGATATTCTATCTACCTTAGTCAGAATCAATAATAAGGCAATGAAAAAGTGATCGTCAACACAAGTGTTCGTCCTTCCGAGAGAGGGAAAGACGATAATTCATAGTAGTAATTCAAGAACGGTATGATTGAGCACAAATGCAAAATTTCAAGGGCGATAGTAGAAGTCGAAGGAATTTCTAATAGCAGTAGTGGATTGAGATTCTAATATATATATCCTAATGCATATATATATCCTAATGCAGGCTCATCCAGTACAGTAACGTAACCGAAACGATTTATCTCGACCTGCATGGGCCACTACTAAAATATCTCATGCACCAATTCTAAAATTATAGGAACTTGAGGTACGAGCATGCTAGCTAATATGATCATAGGATAAGTTTCCAATTTAATGGACTTATCCCGAGACGTACTACGCTGTCAAGGGTACTAAAAATAACTAATCATCTACATCTCAATCCACAGTAATGAAACAAATATCAAGAATGAACATAATATACTAAGGTTGGCCACCAAGTAATATACATGTTCGAGCAATCTCGAGAAAGAAATAAGCTTGGTAATAATAGGCTACATAGCAGCATGAAGCGAATACAGGTGAAAATATATACAGGAAAGAGTAATAAAAATACCAAGAACACATATATAAATATATACCTGAGACCTCGGTGCACCACGCAGCTACTCTATACTAACTGCTCAGCAAATACCTAGAGAGATCACCAGGCCCTCAGCGGGATGTAACAAGATACATAAATACATGCCATAGTATGAACTGAATAAAATGAACTACCTGTATCATAACACGGTCCAATATCCAGTCATCAATTAGTAACCCATAGCTCTGACCAATTCTGATCAGCGAATGGCATACCAGCCCATGATAATACACTGCCCAATGATACGGTCTGATATATCTATACTAACCATTCTTTGTGGATGCCTGTTGAAGACAACTTTTAAGCGTATGGGTAGGTGAATATGGGATTTGCATCTAGTCACGGGCCGATGTCGGATCATGAGCCGATGTAAACATACTACGCTAGTATACCTCCCGACCATACCTAGCGCACAGCTAGTGGCCGCTGCCGGACATATCCCCTTGTGTATGTATGGCCCATAACCGGGTATCCACGCCCATAACCAGGTATCCACTGAGGCTAGAATAATGTAATTGTCTGTCCTATACGCCTACTGATTGTCTTCCCCGTCCCTAGGAAATGTACAAGTCGTACCCACGACTCAGATAATCCATATCTCAATGCGAGTCTCTAACCTAGACACCATCTAACTCTATATGTACCGACACACGAACCGCTCGCATCGATGATCAGTCGAATTCGTAGGTTTATGCCAACATAATGAATCCTCACTCACAGTGCCCTGTAATATCTCGTGACAAGTCAAAGAAGTTATTTGGGATAACTTCACCATCTCGGGTATGTCTACTAACTCTAAGTTACACACACGCACACACCCATAATATCGATGCCATCATCGATAAAAGCCAAGTCATCCTTGGATACACACTACCAGTGTCACCAACTAACAATACAAGAATAGATATGATTAATATAAATAGAGCAAGTACATCAAGGTATCTTGTCTGGGGTGAAGCAGTGATTCGAAGATGTCTTGCAAACAAATCGTCAAGTCCAAGAAAGGTAGCAAAATTGGAATCTTCATGAACGTCGTCGGATGCTGAAATAAAAATCACCAACGTTCCCAAAATAAAGAAAATAGCTAGGATAGACTACTCATAAGTTTAATTCTGGATACAGGGGCAAAATGGTAATTTTGGGTCAAAATACGGTCCACCGTTGGACCCACTTTGTACTGAAAAACGTGTCAGGATCAAAGTCATCAAAATATAGCAAACTATATGTCTATGAGTCTAGAATGACGATACGAACCCAACGGGCATCCACTTTCGGACAGGCATCCACTTTCGGACATACCGTTGGGTTCGTATCGTCATTCTGGACTCATAGACATATAGTTTGCTATATTTTGATGACTTTGATCCTGACACGTTTTTCAGTACAAAGTGGGTCCCGGCCCGTATTTTGCCTTGCACCGAAATACAGGCCGGGGCCCACGTCCTCCAAATCTAGAAAACTTTATATGAATTCGTGCCAGAACGACGACACAAGTCTAATGGTGGTGTCAAAATTGGAATCCGGAGTCCCGAATCCAAAATTGGAATTTTGCAAGTTGGAAATTATAAATTCGGATGGTCAACTTTTGCGTCAAATTCAACCAATTAAACGAGCTCACAATAAAATAAAACTTTAGGGACAAGAAGTTGGTTATACCAGATGTACACAGTAACTGGTGGTGCGTGAAACAGAGCTAAGATGGTGAAGATATAAATCCATAATATTGGCTCCACAAAACTATCCAAAATAAACACAATTATTCGGACAACTTGGCGGCCGATTTTGACATATCAAATGAACGAATTAACGGCTGAAGCAGTAGGTGATTGTAGAGCTATATACCGAGATTGTAACAGAGGTAAGATTTCGATGATCCAACAGTCGGATTGTCCAGAAAACATGCACGAAGTTGCTGTCACGAAGCGCACTTTCTGATTCTAAAAAACGCGTGTCACGGCAGGATTTCGAGAAAAGTTGTAATCGCCTATGGCGATAGTCGAAGGGGACGGGGCTGCGTCGAGACCTTTCTGGGACGCGCGCGGGATGGTGCATGGTGGTTGACGGTGGGTGTCGCTGAGGTTGCAAGCGCAGAAGGTGTATACGACACGTTGTCTCGGCTGGGGCACGTACGGGTGCTGCTGTCAGAGTAGCGCGCGTAGGACGCACGTGCGAGGGAGAAGAACACAAGCCAGATCAGCAGCGACAACACCTACTCGCTATCGACGGCCTACTGTCGAGCCCAGGGTGCAGTGGCCGGTGTCTACCTTAGCATATCAGCGCGCAGGGTGGCACATCGATGCGCAGCCAGCTGGCTCACGGTCGGGAGCGCCTACAACAACAACACTTGCTACACACACGCGGCAGCAGTAGTTGCACGCAATGGTAGCATCAGCTGCAACATAAGGAAGAAGAAGAGGAAAAAAATGGGGGTGGAAGAGGAGAAGTTGATGAGGATGAGTAGGAGGTAAAGAAGTGAGGGTTGAAGGGCCTGTCGGCTAGTTAGGGAAGAAGAGTTTCTGTTGGTTGGCTAGAATGAGGGAGAGTGTTGTTTGATAAAGAGTGGTTGGCTGTATGAGTAAGAAAGTAGAGAGAGAGAGCGAGAGAGAGAGAGAGTAATTTGGAATCTCTACAAAAGTAGAGTGTGGGCTAGTTGGGCTTGAGCTGGTGTTGCATAGAATAGGTAATACATTTCCTTAGCTTAGAAAAGTAAGTTGGCTAGGAATAGAAAATAGTAAATGGTCTAAGGCTAATTGTTGGTGTTGTGTATTTTGTGTTGGGTGCTATGGCTTAGAGGAAGGATGAGAGTGTTTGGTGTTTTATAGGAATGGGATGGTGTTGTGTGTGTAAGTATTCATGAGGGGATGACATGAAGTTTGGGTTTGGTTCATTGGAGTCGGGTTGGGTCAAAGTCTGGCTTGGTGTGGTCATGACTACAAATTTAGTCATTTATAATCATTGACGGAGTAGGAGCATACGGCAGCTCAATTGGATGGCACGCAAGTGGCACGTGCATAGTAAGCTCAAAATAGGTGGAAACCATATATTGGGTTGATTAGCTTGGACCGATGTCGAGCCCCGAAATTAAATTGGAAGTTTGGTCAGATTTTATGGTAGATGATCAAATGGCCTAAATTGGCCCGAAAGTTGTGCAATATAAATAGAGTACAAGGGACCAAGTTTGAGTAGGACATGATATATCAACATGAAGATAAACTTGTCTAGATCAAAACTCATGAAGAACGTTTCGAGAGATTGACATCTCTGGCTCTCCAAAAATTAAAGTCACGGAAAAGTATACTTAATGATAAAAAATAATCATAATACAATATTTATTGAAAATAATTGATTCAACAAAATATAAAATAATCCCTAAAATCCAGGGGGCTTACAGACCCCGATAGGAATAGTCCGGTATAATGATTCCGATATCGATACCGACCCTAACCTTAACCCTAACCCTAACCCAATTAAAGCACACCCAAACTCGACCCCGACCCCAATACTCATAGGAATAGTCCGATATACCGATTCTTATACCGATACCGACCTAACCCTAATCCAAACCCAATTAGAGCACACCCAAATCCGACCCTGACCCCGACCCGACCCCGATGATCATAGGAATAGTTCGATATACCGATTCTGATACCGATACCGACCCTAACCCTAATCCTAACCCAATTAAAGCGTACCCAAACCCGACCCCGACCCCGATACTCATATGAATAGTTCAATATACCGATTCCGATACCGATACCGGTACCGATACCGACACCGACCCTAACCCTAATCCTAACCCAATTAAAGCACACCCAAACCCGACCCTAACCCCGATACTCATAGGAATAGTCTGATATACCGATTCCTATATCGATACCGACCCTAACCCTAACTCTAACCCAATTAAAGCACACCCAAACCTGACCCCGACCCCGATACTCATAGGAATAGTCCGATATGCCTATTCTGATACCGATAATACCGACCCTAACCCTAACCCTAACCCAATTAAAGCATACCCGACCCCGACCCCGACCAAAAACTCGACCCCGACTAAGAACCCGACCCCGACTGATATTAAACCCTAATGTATATAAAGAGAAGAAGAGCAAGAGAGAGAGAGAGTGCCTGAGAGAGATCGAGGGGGGCGCGTCGGACGGCAGGGGTCGGACGGCGGGGGTTGGATGAGAGAGGGGAAATGAGAAGAGAGAGAGAGAGAGAGAGAGAGTTAGAGTTTGGGAAGTTAGGGCACAACATATTAGCGACGGACCGGCGACGGAAAAATTCGTCGCTAGGTAGTCGCCGTTTAACAAAAAATTCATCGCTAATATGTCGCCTAAGCTAAACGCGAATGTCTGGACAAATGGTCGACAACTTAGCGACCACTTTGCGATGGCTACCGTTTAGTGATGAATTTTTTTTTCTGTCGCTAGGTTGTCCCTATATTTGGAACCACTTTCCCGTGTGTTTCCCGCCAAATATTGAAAGATTTACGATGGAGTAGCGACCACCTTTTCCTTTGTCGCTAATTTACCGACGGCGAAGCGACTACTTTTTAACAATTTTTTGCAATGAGAAATGATCAATTTTTTATGTTCAAAACCGATGGTATATCGACAACTGTCCGTCGCTCTTCTGTCGCTATTAGAGACGAAAATGTCCGTCGTCAAAGCCATGTATTTTTTAGTGTAAATCTTCCATAGTTATTGAGAAAGTAGTTTCAAAAACTCTTAGGGATAAACTTTTCGAAAATGACAAAAAGGTCGCTAGTCAGGAATGCTCTTGATAGCAATGAATTCAATAGAATCTCTACTTGCAAAACTTCCAACAAAATATGGAAACTTTTGGAAGTCACACACGAGGGAACATCACAACCAAAGGAATCAAAGATTAGTAGACTAACTCAAGAGTATGAATATTTCAAAATGAAACACGATGCGTCTATTACTGTTATGTTTACTCGATTCTTTGATATCATTAACCCTCTCTCTTCTTTTGGTAAGGTATATCCCACTCACGAAAAGATTCAAAAGATTCTCATAGGATTAACCAAGGGATGTAACCCTAAAGCTACCGCCATCATCGAAAGGAATGACCTAACGACAATGAACCTTAAGACACTCATAGAAAAGCTGATGGCCCACGAGCTAGACATGAAGGATTAAGAGGAAGCCTTCATACAAGAAAAGAAGAAAGAGAAGACGAAGGAAAAAGAAAAAAAATCCCTCGCTCTCAAGGCCATCAAGTTCTCCTCAAAAGATGACTCCGATGATGACGATTCAGATGACGAAGAAATTGCTCTCACCGCCAAGCACTTTCGAAAGTTCCTCAAGTTCAACAAAGCAAATAGTTCAAGGAGGGACACGGACGAAGAACCTTCTTTCTAAAACTGCAAGAAGACTAACACATCCAAAGGGATTGTCCTATGGAAAGAAGAGAATCTGGCAAATATATAAGGCCAAGCAAAGGAAGCTTATCCTCAAGGAAGTACGCCAACACTAGCATCTGGTGCAAAAGTGATGCTACTCGGACAACGACAAAAAATGCAAACATAATGCAAATGTTTGTCTCATGGCTATAGAATCAAATCAGGTACTCGACGACTTATCTATGAATGCTCTCTTACACTGAATTAGAAAATGTCATTTTTGAACTACACGATGAACACAAGGTTATAAGAAGTAAACACAAAAAATCTCTTAAAGAGATCGACACACTCAAGCAAGAAATAGAAAGACTCTCTAATATCATCCTTGATATAAAAGGGAAGTCTATGTTTCTGACACATATGAGATTGAGTCTCTTCGACTAAAGCTCTAAGAAGCCCAAGATGTCATCAAGAAAAAGGATGTTAAATTTCAATCCCTCAAAGAAGGGTGTGAACTTGCTATGCACATGTCACGACCTGCACCCGTATATTTGGGCACAAGTACGTGGACCACGCCTAGCCTATACCGCAGTGTCGGCAGTAGAACGCTCTCAAGTATCCAGTATATATCTACAATATATATGATCTACAACAACAACCTGTACTCAAATCACATACATCTAAAGAAGATATGAATAAGAAGTGATAACATTATCACTAAATCAACTAGAATCTACAAATGATCATACATATCAATAATGTGTCGGAGACAAATCCGACAACAAAACATGAATCTAAATACGAAATAATAGCCTAAAGCTTCCAGAAGACAACTCATGATAAATGGAACATCAAGAACCTGTCTCAGCTAGCATCGTCATGTGGTCCAAATATGTGGGAGCATAACAACTCCTAAAAATATTGGTTATCTAGTCAGGATTGGAGCGAAGTACATAAACTAACATCAGTTCCATTAAATTAACAAAATCTATAAGTAACAGAACGCAATGAAATACATGATGGATAAATAGAACTGAACAGTAGAAAAACAGGGAAATTATGTGAGCATGTCATGGTAATAATGTACTGTAAGTAATCAGGAGTACAGTGTAACAACATGTAATAATCTGGAATAGAACATGTACAACTACTAAACAGTGCCTTGAGATATTAGTTTATTAGCTGATCGGCTTGGGACTAGGATCAGGCTATCCATATGATCGACTATGCATAAGAACAAGCACAGGTAAACCTGGAAATCAGGCCGGCCATACATGGAAGCTATGCATAAGTACAAGTAAGAGCAGGCTACACCCTACGTGTGGCGAGGGTGAGCTATGCACAAGTAAGTAGGGGTATGATCACATAATCTCGTAATATCTCTCCATCCCCTGACTATGGCACTTTACGACACGAGATTTACGACACGGGATTCTCTAAGAGGGTAGCAAATTCCCTTAGGAATCAGTATCCAGTGCAAGTATAAGAATAATAATCAAGAACAAGTCATGTACCAGTATACCGAGATAACCAAGAATAACATCTCATGACAGGATCCAAGCTATACCAATCAGTGTACCCTCGTATCAGGAAGCATAACACTACAAACTGATATCATAGAGACTATCAAAGTAATAAAAACTATCAGAGAATTTACTCACCTTAATTTGGTTGGAGTCAACGTGTGCGACATGAACGTATCGATACAGAATAGGTACGATGCTAAGCTCCATAAGGTGGTCCCAAACGACGGCACAACCAGTTCCATTAAGTCCAGAATAGTCCAAATATGCTAGTTTGGTATATAGAAGCCCAAAATTAGGTTTCGGTACGTTAATTGAATCAAAGAATAGAAAATGACTGAAATAGTCACGATTTACGATTAATAACCTAAGGTAAAAGTAGGAATAGTACATATAAAACCTTTTTTTAGAAATATTATCATGTAATTTCAAATAAATAATACTATTAATAATAATAGCCACAATAATAATAATCGGGAAGTACTTGTAGCTCTTACGAGTCATTTATAGAAAATGTATCATAAAGTTACAAAATCTATTTAGGTAAACTAAATTTATATAACCAGCCAATATACTTATTAGTATTTATGAAAACCCATTTAACCCATTAAAACATTCATTTATTTATTTTATAAATAACTCATTATATAAGCCCACAATTTTATTAGCTCCAAAAAAATAGTTCATTCATAAATCAAATGGGATTTAAGTCCAACCCAAAATATTGTTCAATTAATCATAAGTCCCAAATATTAATAAAGCTAAGCCCATATATATAACAACTTAAAATATATACGTAAATAAACTAAGGGCTCACTAGTCCAGCCCATGCATATTTCATTACAAAACTTTTTTAAATTTTATTTTATAGAAGAATTGGCATGTGACTTGAGCCCGGTGCAACCCAACAGTCGCTAACCCTAAACCTTTTCTTTAGTAACAATAAATATATTATTTAAAATCAATTCCCTAAATTAAACACTAATTATAAACACTCATTAATATATTTTACACAAAAGGGAAGGGGTTTCTCCGTTCCCATGAACTCAAACTCTAAAATCCCTAAAAACATTACGAAGAAGGAAAGGGGGAGAAAGAATTGAAGGGGGTTCTCACAGTGGACAGAGCGCCGGCGTCGGAGGAGCGTCGGGTGGAGGCTGGTCACGGCGTCGCGGCTCCAGCACGATGGATCCAAGGCCGGTCGGGCGGCGGATTGGGGTACCGTGTGGTGGCAGTTTGTCGGCTCTACTGTGGAAGCTCAGGAGGCTCATCGGAGGCGGGGATGCCGGGGACGCGATCGCGGACTCGACGAGGCCAGATGGCGGGCGGAGGTTATCCCTTTCTTTCTATATGTGGTGGTCAGATCTATGATATGGGTGGCACCGTGGGCGATGATGGCGGTGGTAGTTGCTGGTTGAGTGGTGGTGCGTGGTGGCGGCAGTGGTCGTATGGTGGTGGATCAGTGGGGTGAGGTGGTATTGATGTTGGTGGTGGCGGACTGGAGAATAGGGCGGTGGTTGTGCGGCTGTATGGTCGGAATTGGACAGAGGAGGCCGAGAGGTGGTCGCTTTGTGCGGTGGCGATGCCGAGTGGCATCGTCCACATCGTGGTGATGATGGGGAGGTTGTGGTGGTCGGATTTGGCCATGGTAGCCGGGGTCGTGGCAGGAGCACTAGGGGACTGGAGTTGGCCGGGGTGGCTGCCGGAGTAGGGGTGATGCTGGTGGTGGTGAATGCTGCCAGGGAGGGGCAGCAGTGCTTGGTCGGGCTGAACACCATGGGGAGAAGGCAGAGTGTTGAAGGCTTGTAGGTGGCGGCTATAGTATATAAAAACTTGGGAAATTTGGGATTGCTATGTGTAATATTGGGGAGTCCCCAATATATAGGATAGAGTAGGGAACCCTAATGGCATTGCTGTAATTGTAGTAGAAGTCGGAAAAATTAGTGAAAACTATTAACCACTAATACTAACACTAACTGCTAATCCATTGTTTACTAAATGTTAGCCAGCAGTTTATATATATATATATATATATATATATATATATATATATATATATATATTACAAAACCTACTTTGTTGACCCTTCCTTTGCTCAAAGTCAAAATATTTTATAACTTATATAAATTTAAGGGAATGAGCGAAAAAATCAGTTAGGATAAAATCTCGCATATGATAGTTTTATAAACCAATGGCCCAACAAATATCGATAACATTCATACGATTGAAAATATGTTTTATATTTAAAATTCACGTTTTCAAGAATTAGAAAATTTTAATAAAATACAAAAATACAAAAATTTGAAAAATTCCCAAAATTCGGTTAACGGAGGTTACAACACAAGACACTTGCCGCTAACCAAAGAGAATATGTAACCTCTTTTAATACAATGACCTTCTTGCAAATAGCAGGAAACAAGTTGATAGGGACATAGCTCACACAAATGCACTACGCATAATCAAAGATACAGCAACACATATCACAACACTAGCCACAAGAATCACACTCACAAGAACACAACACATAGGTCCTATCCCAAACAAATGCGCACACGAAGAGGACCCTTTGAGAAGAAAAACACAAACACATCACATCATGCCTTCTACTATCATCACTATACACTTGCTAGAACTCCTCAATCTACTAGAAATCCTCGAATACATAACACTCACTCACCTACCTCTAGACCTATAACACCATGATGTGCCACTATTGTGGTTTACTTGGACACACATCTCATTATTGTCAAATGAGAAAGCAAGTTGACATGAAAATGTTTAAATGAGTTCCTAAAACTAATAGTCAAGGTCCCAAACATTTCTGGGTACAAAAGTATTCATCTTCAACCTGTATTGTAGGTGAACCCTCCATTGCATGCTAGAAGCAAGTGGAACCTTGATAGAGGTTGCTCACGACATATGACTGGTGATGCCTCACTTTTTGCAATGCTATCGATGAAGAAGGAAGGACACGTATCATTCAACAACAATCTAAAGGGGTATATCATTGGACATGGTAATATCGACTCCCCTCCCTATCCTTGTACTAAGAATGTTTTCCTTGTTACAAATCTTAAGCACAATCTTCTTAGCATTAGCCACCTCACGGATAATGGCTATGATGTTAGCTTTGTTAAACACAAGTGCTTTATCTCTGATAGCACAAATGGTTCTACTGTGTATAAAGGTATTAAAGAAAATAATATTTATGTTCTTTATCTTGTTGAAAGCACTAACAATGACATGTGCTTAGTAGCAAAGAATGATGAGAGTTGGCTTTGGCATATGAGACTTGGACACGCCAACATGGACACCATCTCCCGACTGGCTACCAAGAAGCTTATTAGAGGACTCCAAGCATTCCATTCAAGAAAGATATGGTATGTGAAGAATGTGAGAAGGGTAAGTTAACAAAATCTTCTTTCAAATCCGTCAACTCGGTGAGCACTACTTGACCTCTCCAACTTATTCATATGGATTTATTTGGTCCTGATAGCATAGCTAGTCTTGGTGGAAACTCTATGTTTTTGTTTTAGTTGATGATTTTTTGAGGTTTACTTGGGTTATTTTTATTGCAAATAAAAGTGATACTTTTCGTGAATTTCTTGCTTTTTGTAAACGTGTTCAAAATGAGAAAGGGATTATGATCAAAACAAAATTAGAAGTGACCATGGAGGAGAATTTGAGAATGCTGATTTTAAAAGGTTTTGTGATAAAAGTAGTTTTGGTCATGATTTTGCTTGCCCTAGAACTCCATAACAAAATGGTGTTGTGAAAAGAAAGAATAGAACCCTCGACGATATGGTAAGGGTCATATTAAACCAATGCAATCTTCCCTAATACTTTTGGGCAAATGCAGTTAACACGACATGTTATGTTATAAATAGAGTCTTGATTATACCTATTTCTAAGAAAACTCCATATGAGCTTTGGTTTGACAAAATTCCCTCTATTGAATATTTTAAAGTTTTTGGATGCAAATGTTTTATTTTGAATACCAAAGATAACCTAGGCAAATTTGAAGAAAAAACCTATGAAGGTATCTTCCTTGGTTATTCTATGCATAGCAAAGGTTTTCATGTATTTAATAAAAGAAGTCTTGTAGTCGAAGAGTCAATCAGTGTCTCTTTTGGCGAACTTAACACGTCCACATCTAGCTCCTCGAATGATGTTGATGACCTCTCTCTTGGTTTGGAAAACTCTTCTCTTGGAGATACTAGTGCTCCTTCATCTAGTAATGAAGTTGAGACTACTCTACCTGAAGACTCTCCATTAATAGAGCCTCCTCAAGGGGATATTCTCAAAGAATGGAGAGCTGTCCCACATTATCCCAAGGAGCTTATCATTAGTGACCCTTACTCACTGGTTAGCACTAGATCTTCTACACGATATCACTGCGCAAATGTGGCTTTTATTTTACAAATAGAGCCTAAAATATTAATAATACTTTTAATGATGAATTTTGGATAATTGCAATGCAAGAAGAGCTTAAACAATTTAAGTGAAACAATGTTTGGAAACTTGTTCCTAAGCCCCATAACTACCCAATTATTGGAACAAAGTGGGTATTTTGAAATAAACTTAATGAGGATGGTATCGCCACTCATAACAAAGTTTGATTGGTTGTTTAAGGCTATAACCAAGGGGAAGGTATTGACTACTGTAGAAGCCTAAAAAATATAATCATCATCACCCGCTACTCAAAAAAGGTGCCAAGTCTGAAGTTATCAGATAGCGCCAGACAATAAATGGCGCCAGGCATCAGATGGCACTGGCTGACACGAGGCAGTCTTCTCGGAGAAGCCAAATGACAGTCATTATGACTGAAAGCACGTCAGTCGAGGAAAATTCGTTTTGAATCCTGAACGCTCGACGCTCGAGGAGATTGTATCAGATTTTCATAATGACTGACAGCTGCCTTGCGCCATTCGTAGTTGGCACGAGGTAATCAATAAATTAAGCAGATGGCACTAAAATAGTAGATAGCACCTGGCACCATTCAGCAGTTGGCGCTAATCAATCAAATTATCATCCAAAGTAATTAGATGATGTGGCACACATTCCACTAATCTCGAAGAACGTGCATACGATACTGCCCACGACCACGCACATCTCTCTCATAGAATGCTATGCGTCCCATGCAGTTAAGTTAACCGTTCGAGCAAAGGGTGATGGTGCGCCAATAGCTGTCTACGCTAATCAGAATAACTGGCTGACAGTTATTTCAGAACTTTATAAATAGAGTTCCGAATCACTTTTAAAGCATTACTAATGATCATAATCTCCTGAGCACTTGCTACAACACTCTCCAAAGGGTTTCTTCTTCGACATCGCATCGTCCAAGGGATAAAGTGATCATATTATAATCAGATTCCTACAGTTGTACTTTCCCATAAATCAATTGTTCTCTTGTACTTTCTTTTTTTAGTTTATAAAGAAACTTTTATTTTGGTAAAAAAAATAGCGAGTCTGCTGGGGACGACTTTCTCCTCCGACGAAAAAATGACAACTTAATGCGATGTTGCATCGGTCGGCACGACACAGAAGACTTTGGTCGTAAAAGTCGACCAAACTGCCTACGAAGCCATGATTGGAGCAGGGGGTGCCAAGTGCGCCACCACTGTTGTTGTCAAGTATAGGGCGCGGGCTGTTTGGACTCCAAAGTCCTCCAGTGCACCAATCCCAACTTCTGTGCCAAGCTTGGAGAAAAGCTCTGTAGCCACTTCCCCTTCATCGCCAATTCTGAAATTGGCAGAGGGTGCTCCAACGACTACCCTGGCACCATTCAGGGGACAGTGCCACATGGCTACTTCTTCCTCATCACTAATTCTAAAATTGGTGGACAATCAAGGGATATTGCCGCAGGGCTACTCCTATTTCCACACCAGTTCTAAACTTAGTGGAGAATGCACCAACCACTGCCCTGGCCCAGAACAAAGAAAAATGCAATGGCCAATCCTTACTCCTCCCCAGTTCTGAACTTGGTAAAGAAGTTACATATCACTGCCACTGCGCAGAACGAAGTAAAGGTCCCTATGGCCACTCCTTATCCTGCCCCAGTCCTGGACTCGATGGAAAATGCATCTGATTGTGCCTCTGTGCCGACCAATGCGAGAACGCTTCTGAGTATAAAGTCTATTTCATATGGAAGAGACAATCAAATCAATGCCAAGAAACTATACTTTGTTCGAAGTCCATTTCCTGCTGCTCATCTACGCCGTGCTAAACACACTGGAATAGTGTGCGCAGAACAATAGAGCATTATGCTTGCTCCTCATGGCCAGCGCCAATTAAGCCAGAGCCAGGATCTTCCTACTTTACGCATTTTAAGAACTAAACTGGATAAACTGAGGGTGTCTCATACAGACAGCTAGGTGGCGCAGGACCCTGATATGCGCACTTACCATAACCGGCGCAGAACAGCATCAAGCCTGCATCAAGAATAATCTGCGCAACCTACTAAGTTGCACATAGAGAGCGTTTCTCAAATCAAAAATCCTCTCTTCTATGCCAATGAGCTCAGTACTTCTCTGTACACATCGGAAACAAGGCATCTTAAGAACCGGAATCATGTTCCTAACATCGTCAAAGAATATGTACCTCCGACTTCTCCTTATCCTGTTATTGTAACCAATCTTCGTGAACTTCTTGTACAAAACGGAAGGTCATAGGACCATCTCGTCCACCTATAACTCCACACCAGGAACATCACTGTAATCATCATCATGAAGTAGTGATCAAGTGTTGTTGTCAATCAACAAAATGGTCTATCTTTGACCATTTGAACTGCACTCGGACTCCTGAACTCATTATGGTGGATGAAGATGAGTTGTAATATGCTTCGATCAACATGACATCCCGGAGTACTGGGGTAGAAAACGTCCAAGATGTAATACATCCCCCAATCACAGTCAACAATACATTGATCGTATCCGTGACTGTAGTGAAGGAGTCTACCAAAATACTAGATCAAGAAGCTGAGTCCTACTCGGTCAAAAGAATCTTCCTTCCGACCAAGAAACAATCGGTCAAAGGAATCTTCCTTTTGACCAGGGAACAATTGGTCTTCCTTCCGACCAGGAAATAATCGGTCAAAGGAATCGTCCTTTCGACCAGGGAACAATCGATCTTCCTTCCAACCAAGAAACAATCGGTCAAATGAATCTTCTTGATTCTGATCAAGATTTCTTCGATCAAAGGAATTTTCCTACTCTTCATCCTGGGGTAGTTTCTTGCATGACTTCGATGTCGATAGTGAAAGCTTTGAGCGGACTATCTTTTCTGCCATCTCATTATCGATAGCCAGAGAAGTGACTGCCTATATCACGAATGAAGAACAAGACGCATCTAGCTCCGACAATCAGGAGCAGAGGATCGCTGCTTTAGAGGCCAACTTGAAAAATATGGCCAAAATAATGGCAAATATGCATGTTGTAGTCATGGCATAACACACTATTCCACCAGTTACGAATCCAATTCCAACCCAAGAACATGTAGCAGCATCTGCCCTTGTTAACATCGGTCTGGGGGTATAATCTCCTTATAATGCTACCATGCCAGCTCTAAGTCATTCTGGTGCTGGTGGTGGTGCTTATCATACAGTCCCGTCTTCTAACACATCGAATCAGTCTACTGCTCTCCAAGCATCAAGGGACATTAATGAAGCAATGAAGCTTCTACGTAGTCAGTTTGAAGCTTTCAAATAGAAGGATGGTCTGTAGAAGTTAGGGATCAAACAACCCTACCCTATAGAGTGGAAGAAAGTCCCGTTTCCATCCAAATACAAGCCACCAACCATCATACTGTTTGACGGCAGTTCATCTCTAAGTTAGTACCTCAATCACTTTGAGGTAATGACTGATTAGCTCCAACCGAACGATGTCCTACATACTAGAGTATTCGTCAGATACTTGGCAGGTGCAGCCTATGATTAGTATCGTAGCCTGCCAGATGGTTGCATAACAACTTTTGTAGGATTCAAGCAAATGATCCTGGAACGATTCTATGAGGGAACAAACGACATGACTATGTCGGCCCTCATCAAAATCAAGCAACGGCCGAATAAAACTGTTGAATATTTCATTGAGCGCTTCCGTCGTGAGACACTCAAAATTCCTCTGGGTACTCCGGATGCACTAACTATAGATACATGCACATCAAACTTGTTACCTATAGTCAGCATGTGGACTGGACCCACGCAATTCTAAGACCGGGCCTCCTTCATATTAAGCGCTAGGGCAGCCGAAGACAGTGCTGAAAATTTCAAACAACTAGGCATCCAGATGCCTAATCTTGACAAGGATGAACATTCTGCAACCAACAACATTGGGTGTCAAAACAACCACAAGAACAAAGAAGCATTCACATCAATGTGAAAGGCATAGAAGCTTTAGCTGTCAATATAGGTCAGTCAACACCTACTACGGCATCACCCCCACAGAGAGCACAGCGTCCAGAGGAGGAATATTCCTTTGACGAGGACGACATCATGAGCATATTTGATTGTTTAATCAAGAGCAACAAACTTCAAATATTCGTATCAAAATGCCCAGACGAAGTAGGTAAAATTGATAATCCTAAATACTGTGTATCACAGGTTCTTGGGACATCCGACGAGGGTGTGTTACGTACTCAAAGGGAAGATCCAGGAGCTGATCAATGCCAAGACAATCACCTTTCAGCAAGATAAAAAGACGGTGACTGCTAATGTCGTCTCTCTGCGATTTGGCGACTTTCCTGCCCAACTGGTACATGATAGAGTCGTCCCCATTCCAAAAGCCACTGTAGAGATCGTCAACCTTCCACTAGCACGAAGTGACGGTCTTACGCCCCTATCAACTGACAAAAGGGAAATCATGTGGATTCAACCCGATTTGGTTGCTGACTTTGAATCCAACACACCTGCTTCCTCTACAAAGTTAAGAAAGACAACCAAATAAAAGTCATGTCATATGACTTCACTGGGTGGTCATCCTCCATCTTTGGATGCTACCTTCATCCCAGCAGAGGTCTCACCTTCTTCTTCTGAGATAACTGTACCAAAGTCAAAAGTTAACTACCAGCCAGCATTCAATCTATAGTCAATAGTCCCGCGAACTGATGACGAAGATGGAATATGATCTACAGAAAGCCCCCGACTTAAATCATGGGAAGGGATCTCCTATACCTCTTTCTTTATGTCTACAGCATAATCAATCTCGTGTTGGCTTAGAATTATGGACAAATCCTTCGTTGCTTCAGATGAAGCCTTCAAGAAACAAGACTCTAATGAAGAACCGCAATATGGTTTCCTTTGACCAGCTCCAGAAGAAGAAGCCATGACTGGTACTAAATTTGGGAGACTATATCTCAGAGACTACCCAGAAGGACAAGAGAATGCAGTTATTCTGCCTCTAGTCCCTGATGTCCCTTCAACATCTTCTCCACATGTAGTCAACATTCTATCGACTTCATTGCCACAAGCAGAACCGGTTCCTTCCAAACCAATAGCGGCGGACAAAGGCAAACAGCCAGTTCGCTTTGATAAAATATTGAAGAAAACTCCACCACATGGACTGGAGAAGCCGTATAACTTCGATATATTGGTACAACTAGCCAATACTCCGGCGAGGTTATCAATCTTCGAGCTCCTGCGTCTTTCAAGGGAAACTCGAGAAACACTAAGCGAAGCTTTAATGAATGTTGACGCTTGTCTGGTACGCCTCAAGTGGCCAGATGAAGAACCTGTGGCATATTTTTACTGTCATAGTGCGATGGAGCTGATTTCCAATATCACCTTCACGCAAGATGATATGCTTCTGGAAAATAATCGACATGATCGACCTCTCTATTTTACGGGGTATGTCGATACAATGAAAGTCGATCGCATCCTGGTTTATCCTGGATCTGCACTCAGCATTATGCCGAAGACTCTACTGGATGCACTGAAGGTCCCTGTCCATAATCTCTCTACTACAATCACAACCATTCTGGGATTTAATTCCATAAGAAATGGGCCACTCGAAAAGATTCGTCTGAAAGTTCAAATCAAAAATCTTCGCACGAAAGTCACCTTCTATGTGATTGACAATCGTGTCTCCTACAATACCTTGTTAGCAAGACCATGGTTCTATGAACATAACATCGTTCCATCAACTCTCCACCAATATTTCAAATACATGGATGGCAACGGAGAAGTCCAAAAGGAACTGGCGGATCATAATCCCTTTCGGGGCATCGAATCATATTCCACTGACTCCAGGATGTACAAAGAACAGTTCATGAATGTCGTACTAGCCATGGACACCGAGGAAGATCAGAAGGACAATCTAGATGTGGTCTTGGTGATTCTGGTCAAAGGTCGTACTTCTCATCCTTTATCTTCTTAGACACTGACCATCCATCTCTCTTCTTCTGTCAAGCATCCTCTTATTGAAAATACGGAGCATAGGAAGCTCACATCTTCTAAACCTCTTGTTATTGACCTTCGTCGTAACAAGCCTTTTTCTTCTCCTTCTCCTCCTCTGGTTATCAATCTTAGTAAGCCATCGGCTAAGATCAATAGCACTGTTATAAATGATGATGTAATTATCAATAAAGTAGCATCTCATTTACAGTATATCAATGTCAATTACTATACTCGATGTTATCTATAAATTTTGAATAATTTCGAACCTCTTATATCAGGGGCAGTTCAATCTCTTTAAGATGAAGTATCACTGAAATAATACAAGATTCGTTCTTCCTGGTTCCCTTCCGGAAGAAAGATGAACATCCTATTCTCTTCAGCAAAGGATTGAATCAAAAGACTACCTCCGATAGCGATGCTGAAAATGACGATAATGGTCAACTTCAAATACATCGTTATAGTCAACAATCGAAGAACATAATCCAAAAGATGGGTTGCAACTTTAAAATTGGCCTCAATGGAGTAGGGGAAGGCGAACTCCTATTCCTATACCTGCTCCAAAAGGAAAGTCGATACTCTATTACAACAGAACAAAACATGGGTTAGGCTACACCTCGTTAATGACAACCCTAAACAATTTTGAGTCAGACAAAGAAGAGCGATCTAACTCTTCTGACTCAGCCTCATGAGACTCAGACACCAGCATAGGGCGCATCCATCGAGTGACTCTATATTCTAATATGGTGACTGTCGAGTTCTCAGAAAATGACAACGACTTTGCTAAAGCTACTGAATCTGATCCTTGGGAACAAAGGATGGATACTCAATGGAAACTTTGCTTCGAGCAACTCGAACTACCTATCGAAGATCAGTTGGTTTAGGTTGATATCGGAGATGAAGTTTCTCCAAAGCCAATCTTCATCAACAAAAGTCTCCATAAAGCGGATAAACAAGAACTAATTCAGCTTATTAGGGAATACATTGATGTATTTGCCTAGAGCTACGAAGATATATCAGGATTAGATTCTCAGGTCGCTACCCATAAGCTCAACATCTTGCCAAATGCAAGGCCAGTCAAACAACATCAGAATCGATTCCAACCTGACATGATGGATGCTATAGAAGCCGAAGTCAAGAAGCTCATTTCCTGTAGCTTTGTCAAAGATGAACAATATCCTAACTCGGTAGCTAACCATCCTAGTTTTGAAAAAAAAGAAAGGTCCGAGTCTGCATCGACTTTAGAGACCTTAATGAAGCTTGTCCCAAGGATGAGTTTCCTCTTTCGGTCAATGATTTGATGATCGATAACACTTGCAAGTTTGAGCGGATGTCTTTTATGGACGGATTCTCTGAATATAATCAAATCAGGATGAACCTCGAAGATGAAAAACATACATATTTCCACACTCCCCTAGGAGTCTACTGCTATACAGCTATGCCATTCGGTCTCAAGAACGCTGGTACAACCTATCAGCGGGCCATTAGCACCATTTTTCGTAAACATTTATAGAAGACAGTTGAATGTTATGTTGATGATATTGCTTTCAAAAGTCCTCTAAAGGAAGATCACATCCAAGACTTAAGAATTGTCTTCAACTTAATATGCCAACATCAACTAAAGATGAATCTCACTAAGTCATTCCTGGGAGTCTCTAGTGGCAAATTCCTCAGATTCGTTATTACCTCTAAGGGTATACACGTTGACCCCAAGAAAGTCCAAGCCATTCAAGAGATGCGTCCTCCATGCAACCTAAAAGAGCTACGAGGATTCCAGGGGTGGCTTGCATACATCAGAAGATTCATCTCAAATCTCGCTGGACGCTGCAGACCATTCTCTCAACTAATAAAGAAAGGTGTATCTTTCATTTGGACTGACGAATGCTAGCAAGCATTTGAAGACATAAAGCGATACTTGATGAACCCTCCAGTCCTAATACCTCCAGTCACAGGAATACCCTTCCTGATGTATCTTCGAGCAAAGGATCATTCCCTGGGTGCCTTACTAGCCCAGAAGAACAAGGAAGGTCATGAGAGCCATCTATTATCTTAGTCGCACGATAATTGGTGCTGAACATCGATACAGCCTTGTGAAAAAAGAATATGTAGCCCTGATGTTCGCTGTTCAGAAAATACGATATTATTTCATGGGTCAGACCATTCATGTCATCTCCAGAGTCAACCCTCTCCAAAACTTGATGAAGAAACCTAGGGCACTCAATTCTAGACTCGCTACATGGGCCATATTACTGACATAATATGATATGGTCTATGTCCCACAAAAGTTCGTTAAGGGTCAAGTCCTAGCTGATTTTCTGGTTGCTCATCTGATCCCTGAGACATCCAAACTCTATGACGGAATTCCTGATGAAACTCTAGAATCTAACATGATTTCAGAAGGAATCCTCGCTTGGCATCTATTCTTTGATGGTGCTTCCAGAATCGGAACTAAAGGCACTATTGTCGCTGGAGTTAGAATCATTCTGGTATCTCCAGAAGTACTAACCATTCGGAGAGCTTATTCTTTGGACGAGCCGTGTTCTAATAATATTGCTGAATACAATGCTCTACTTATCGGTCTTCAATTAGCCAAATAATTATATATCGAATACCTTGAAGTCTACGGAGACTCTAAACTTACTGTCCAATAGGTTAGAGGCATGTATGAAGTTCGACATCAAGATCTCGTTCCATATTATAAAACAACAGTCAAATTGGCTACATCATTCAAAGACTTCTTCATTGAATCTGTACGTCGAGTATGCAATACAGAAACTGATGCGCTTGCTAATCTAGCAGCAATATTAGCGATCCCTGTGAAAAGATAACAGATGATCGTCATCACTAACAGAGAATTATTTTGTATCGAAAATAATTTGCATCTGGAATCTAGCAAATCAGTCGTAGTTTGCACTATAAGTAAAGACTGGAGAGCTTCTTTGATCGACTTCGTGGTACACGATTTTTACCTGAAGACACCAAAGAAGCAACAATAATTCGTCAGCGGTCGCTCCGATTCTACTACAATCGCACCTCTAAAATACTCTATCGACGATCATATGATGGTATGCTCTTACGCTGTCTTGTAGGAGATGAAGCAAAGCAGATACTACATAAAGCTTACGACGGTGTCTGTGTGACACATCAGCCTGGTCCTAAGCTACAAAATAGGATTCGATATATGGGATATTATTGGCCAATCATGGTGTCAGATGCCATTGAATATTCAAGAAAATGTCGAGCATGTCAAATCCATGCGGATTTCATTCATCAACCATCTGAATTTTTGTATCCGACTGTAACATCATGGCCCTTCGAAACTTGGGTCATGGATGTCATTGGTCATATTAATCTGCCATCATCTCAAGGACATCGGTTTATCTTAGCTATAACCGATTACTTCTCAAAATGGGCCAAAGCTATACCTCTAGCCAAAGTCAAGACAAGCAGTATCATCAACTTCATCAAATATGATGTAATTTACTGATTTGGCGTTCCTCGACAAATCATCCATGATAATGGATCACAGTTCATCAGTCAAAAGTTCACTCGATTCTGTGATGATAATCGGATCAACAATGTTGCTTCTACAGCCTACAATCCTGCAGCTAACGGTTTGGCAGAAGCATTCAACAAAACAATCATCAAACTTCTCAAGAAGTTTATTTCTACCAATAAATGGAACTGGAGAGAATATCTTGAAGAATGTGTGTGGGCCTACCATACTACCTTATGCACCCCGACCGGCTATACACCTTTCTCTTTAGCGTAAGGATGTGAGGTTGTCCTACCATTTGAGACTCAAATTCCATCACTGAGAATAGCTATTGCCAACGAACTCACAACAGAAAATAATGATTCAGGAGCTTGATGCACTTGACGAGAAGCGGCTACTAGCTCAACAACATATCGAACTATATCAAGCCTGTGTCTTAAAAGCCTTCAACTGTAAAGTTAAGGTACGAGCATTTCAAAAAGACGAGCTAGTCCTTACTGTCAGACGTCCTATGACTATGACACACGTGAGTAAAGGCAAGTTTGAACCAAAGTGGGAAGGTCCCTACGTTATAAGCAAAGTTTTCTCCAATGGAGCTTATCCACTGTCAGGGATGGATGGCCGAATTGCTATGATGCCTATCAATGTCAAATTCCTGAAAAAGTACTATGTTTGAAAGTGTGTACTATATTTCCTAACAAATATTGTACATATTTAAATCTTTGAATCCCCAGCGAAGTCTATCTAGATCTTATCATCATTGACAACGTCTACTATATCGTTACAAAGATCATCTTTTGAAACCTAGTTGTTTTAAAAGATATCTTATTCTTGAGTCCTAGTTGACCCAAGGAGAATCAATAGATATACGAATTCACGTCCACATTATCTCCGAACTCTGCTATCTAAGTTAGCGACTCGTTACGTCCATATTACCTCTGATGATGTCATCTTCGAAATGACAATATTGTATGTTATATTCTGTCATGTCCACATTACCTCCGAACAAATATAATAAGTATTATTATTTTCAAGAGATATGTCAAGTTCAGTACCTCTGAACATATTTCTTATTCCTATCTATTACTTGTGTTTCAAACATATATACAATAACTAATAGAGCAACAAAAAATCATTAATTTTTATTCAATGACAAGTAAAAACATCAAAATCATTACATTCTTCGAAAATTTTTAGTGAAATAAAAAGTTGTCACAATTATTTAGCTTAATTTAGGATGCTGAGTGTTAAGATCAGTTATCAGCTTCTTCAGAGAATCAGCTCCCTTTGCTCTGGAATTATGCACCCTTTGTCTGGCTAAAGCTCTCCCAAACTCTGGGTCAAAAGGTTACAGGGAGTTAACTTGGCATTCAATTTACGCACCCTGAATTTGGATGAATTCATCTTGTTGCCTTCTCAGATCATCCAGACGGCTCGCGGCAGCTTGATACGTTTTAAGTACTTCTTCTTCACGTCTTTTGGCTGCTCTAAGTATCTCATGAAGCTTGGCCATTTCAGTTTCCAACTCATGAAGACGAGTTTGGCATTCAGCCGCTTCCTTCTCTTTCTATGTGGCTTCAGTCTTGTAACGCTCAACAGAAGAAGTAGTCTCGACAATGCTAGACTCTAACTCTACAGATTACATTGAGAAAGCAACCACAGAATCTTTTAAGGCTGCTTGTCGTGCTGTAAACTCGCGAGCCATCGCCTCACACTTGGCATCTACAAGTCTCTAGATATTGTCCTTTGTCAGATCTTGGTAGGACCTGATTGGCTCTTCAAGAACATCCAAGATGAGTTCCAAGAAGCTATCCCTGTCCATATCACCAATATTATGGATATCATCAATGATAAAGTAGGTAGTTCTCCTTACTGACTCATAAGGATGGCCTTTCTCCAAGACCATTTGAACAAGAGTTCTCAAGGAGGTAAAGAAAGCACTAGTATAGATCTTGACGATGATATTTGTCATCGCCAACTCACCAGGAGTCCCCACTTCAGCCGAATTCCTCCTTCTGCAGAAGATGGAGAAATCACGGATTATGCAACATGAGATCTTGTAGTCCTATATCTAGAGAAACCATGGTTGAGATGAAGCTGAAAGTTGCGAAAGTCAATGGGGCTACAACAATCGTCCCCACGGGACCCTCTATAATCAAAAAGATACAATTATTATTATATCAGACAATCTCAAAGGAGCAATGGTAAATGAAGTCAAAAGTTTACCTGAGCCCGGCGACATATATGGAGTCTCACGAAGTTCTGTATCCCACTCTATAATGAGTCTTACCATAGTATTCTCAGAGACGATCGCCTGGCTGCTCCCAGTCTCCGAGCCCCCTGGCAACAAGTGGCTGCTGCCAGCTCCTAATTCGGCCTGGGCATCTGGGGCTGCTGTTACATGTGCCCCTTTTGTTTCAAAAACTCGTTCAATATGGGTCTCAATCCCCTTGACATCAGTATTATGGTTCTCGTTACCTTCAACATCTTCTAGACCTTTAGCCAGGTCTTTCTCACCTTCCTTAGGGTTCTCATCGCCTCGATATCAACATCAGAATTCTCACCGCCTCATGGTTCATCGAGATTCTGATTGTCGTCTTTTGGGCTTCGATGGCCCTCCTTTTCAGTAGGGTATTCTTTACCCTCAACAACAATTTGGCTATCTGTAGCCATCAAGTTTTCATACTCTTGGACACTATTTGATCCTCATAAGCAGCATCCTCAAGATCTTCTTCCATGAGTTGTTCACTGAAGTCACAGTCGTCCAGTGGCTCTATCCTCTCCTTGTCTCCTTGAGAGGGTACAGGAGCTTGGGTCATAGGAGGAGCTGAAACAATTAGAATGTCTTCATAAGGCATGATCTCCTGAGCATCTATGATAGGGGACGGTAATATTATTCCTGCAGCGGCAAGTGCAGTCACTGGAATATTGATCTTTACGAATATTGACTCTGAAGTAGAGACCAAAGGAGTATCCACTGCAACATTTAGAGCCAAAACATTCTCTGCCAATAGAAAATATACATATTAATACAAATTTCTAGTAAATTAATGTCTGAAAGGGCAAGAGTGTTGTTTGCCACGACAAAAGGTTATACAAAATTTTTATATTTTAAACGTAAAAAGAGTACAATTGATTCCTAAACAGGAGATATAAGTACAAAATTTTTGAAAAACTGTGGCGGTGGAGATCGAGCACTACAACAGCTTCCTTACTCCATTGACGATATGACGATGAGTTGCACTTGCTTTGGCTTTTTGGTGCTGGTGATTGAAACTCTAGGGTTATCAATCAAGAGGATGCTAAAGTTGAAGATTTCAAAGACTCTTTATTGAAGGAAAACTCCTATTTATAGGAGAAGGGCACATATGCGATGTGTATTAGGATTTGAGATATAAAAGAATCTGCTGTCATTATACGGTGAGGGCTAATACTGAGCTGACACGTGGCGGACGTTGAGATTTCCCTCTATCGAGATCTAGGGTGGTTATCAACATAACCGAAGAAAAATACACATGGCACGTGTCTATTGCTTGAAGTCTTCTATTCAAATGAAGCCGATAGATCTCGGATTCCATTACAGAGTTGGATTTTGTCTTATCTTAGGAGGCCATTTGTTTAAACAAACCGATTAGATATGGCCTTCATCTATAAGAATAAACTTTGTCCTTATCCGTGGTTTTAAACCAACTGATAGGATATTGCTCTTATCAACAGAATCAACCTCTATCTTATCTTTAAGAGTGGTGGTTTAAACAAACTGATTAGGTGGGCCATGCTGTCTGCACTTCTGGCGAAGTTTCAGTACTGTTGTGCTTTTAGGCGATGAGTAGATCGTTCTTTTGAAGACGACGGAGCCTCTGTTCTTTTGGGTGACGAGTAAGTTGTGTTTCAAAGACGACGGAGCTTCTGTGCTTCTGGGCGACGAGTAGACTTGTGTTTCAAAAATAATGGAGCATTTGTGCTTTTGGGTGACGAGTAGGCTATGTTTTGAAGACAACGGAGCCTCTACACTTTTAGGCGATGAATAAGCTGTGTTTTGAAGACAACGGACCCTCTGTGCTTTTGCGGCAACGAGTATGCTGTATTTCGAAGACAACGAAGCCTCTGTGCTTTTGGGCGACGAGTAGGCTGTGGTTCGAAGACAACAGAGCCTCTGTGTTTTTGGGCGATGAGCAGGCTGTGTTTTGGAGCCTCTGCACTTTTAGGGCGATTAGTAGGCTTTGCTTCAGGCAATGGTGTCACCAAAGTATCAGATGAAGGAGGCCGTTGAACGGGCCGAGCTTTCGGGTTGAAGCGGAGGCTCTGCGCTTTTGAGGCGAGGGCATCGTATGGAGAAATTGGCTATCTATGGTTCCGAGTCGAAGAGAGGACGTAATGAGGTGTCTGCGCTTTTGGATCGAAGGAGCTAGCTTTTTTGTTTGAAGCCTTTAAGAGTATTTAATAACTGCTTTTCTTTTTGGACGGGTCGGTTGTTTCCTTCTTTAATTGTTACCGTTATTTTGTGGAATTCAAGAAGTTAGTGGCCTAGGACTTAGCAAAATGAACCTATTAAATGAGATTCTTTATACTGAGCCCTAGGTTCATCCCATTAATTTGACAGTCTTTGACCGACGGCTACGTGGCCTTTGGTTTGGACCATACTCTTCCTATATAAAAGAGAGTTTTTCGGAAGAGTCGTCTTTCTCTCCAAATGTTATGCTTGATCATGTCTTAGCTTTGAACGGCCTTTGGCCTTGCACAAGTCGGCTGATGGTTGTGGATCCCTTCGTTCAAAGAAGATGTGCCTTTGTATTAGAATACCTAACTGGTCTTGAGAAGAACCTGAATGTCCACCATAAGGAGTTTGAACCTGGGCGACATCTTGGAGGTCTTCGAGGGCAAAACTATGGGGTTAGGATTGGTTTTCCACCTGATGAGCCCTCTGTTGTGCTCTGCCCCGCTCATCAGCGGCTGTGTGCCTTCGTTATGCTCGAAGAGCTGCAGAAGCTGATACGCTTTTGAAAAGGTCAAATCGTCATGCTGTGGACTGAGTTCTCGTTCGGGCCAATAATTGCTTCAGTAGCCATATTGGAGTTTCTACGTATCTGGCTGTGAAGTGGTTTGCTCTGGCGAGGCTGCACGTCTGAAGGAGGCTGCACGTTTGGAGCTCTGTGGGAGCAGACTTTGATGGCGACTGTATTCACTTCTGCTGTCCACCGTCCCTTGAGGCATTTTCTGTGTTTGTCCATGATGATCACACTGTGAAGATTAACCCCATTATAAATCATTAGGAGATTTTAGTTCTTTTCATGTAATCATGTAGAGTCTGTAATAGATCCTGGTAGCCATAATTTTAACAAAAAGAACTCTTTGTGATCTTTTCTCTTCTGTGACTTTGTCTTTTTTGTTTGCGCGTTTGGTCACCTGCGCTTTTGTGAAGCTGGATGGGTAATGAGAATACCTACCAGCACTTTTGATAATATTTACGCATTTTTATGCTTCTACAAGACCCCCTTCAAAGTGTTTCGAACTTGAATCAAGCTCGAAATACTTTGAACATAAGCATGACACGTATCCTTTTCGAGCAAATGCTCGGCGTGCCTACTGATATGTTGTTGTCACGCTTAAGCTTCAACATTAAATGCCTTGAGCCGTCGCTACCTTAAGTTTGATCATGACTCCTCGTTTCCAGGGAACGGTCATCATGACCTTTATTTTGAACCTACGTCATTCGAAGGGTTTCCTCGATCACGAAGCGTTTTGTCTTCTTCTACTGACGTGGCCATTCCCTATAAGTAGGTTTTATTAGGGAAGAGAAAACTTTCTTGCTTTCGTCTATCTTCCCACATAATCTTTTTGTCAGAGTCTTTTCCTCTTTCAAACCCTAACTTTTTCTGCCATAGCTCCCAAGAAATCAAGAATCCCGAAAGCTCCTATAACGAGCTCCAAGAAGACTAGTGGGGTAGTGGCTAGCCCCCGACCGGCTGCGGTGACGGTAAGGTAGACTAGAATCTCGTCGGTGCGACAAGCCGGGGGGTGGGCTATTCGTCTGGCCAAAGGGAAGCAGTTGGCCTCTGAAGCCGTCGTCGTTGAGCAAGCTCCTATTGTAGGGGATGTACGGCCACGCGTTGCTTGTAGATGTCTGATTATTATTGACTTCTTTGTTTGCTGATGCATATGAGCGTTGACTCTTAGGAGCATCATCTCGAAGATATGCTGATGCTTTTTTCTTGCTGATGCGCATGGATCCTCTTTTTGGGGTGGTGTTCCGAAGATGCGCTAAAGCTCCGTCTACTGACGCGCATAGATGCTGCTTTTCACAAAGTATTGACTAGACGCTGAAGCTTCACACAGTCAATATCGACACGCAGTGTCTTCTATGAAGTACCTGCGCAGATGTATGTTAGCCGCTGTGCGATGCACTTTCTTAGTGCCTGCGCGGATGCTCCCAGCAAGGGCCATCTAGATGCCTTCTTTTTATGGCGCAGTGCTTTCATTTTATTTTCCTGATATATTTTTTATTTGTGTGCAGTTCCTGTATCCTTGTCTTTTTGCTTGTGAACTTTTTTTCTCACCAGAACGAGGATTCGCTCAGAGGTAGCATATCATGAGGGGATGGAGATAACACCATTAGGAATAGGGTATTTACTCAGAGGTTATATGGACAAGGTAAACACAAAATCCTTTGGTGGTAGACTTCCTTACTCAGAGGTAATATGGACGTGGCATAAATAGACTCTACGGGTGTATAGAATGACTAAGAGGTAATATGCTCGTGAAAGGTTTTGTAGCTGAATATGATAATTATGGTGGGTTTTCGTAGAAGAGACATCTACTCAGAGGTAATATGGACATGGTAGGCACATCTTCGCTAGGGTATTGAATGACAATTCAGAGGTAGTGTGGACGTGAAATATTTTCTAGGGAGTTATGACAACACGAGGTCATCATAGAAGAGACGACTACTCAGCGGTGATATAGATGTGGTCGACATAAACTTCGCTAGGGTGTAGGAAGACAACTTAGAGGTTATATGGAAATAAATTATTTTTCCACTGGGGTGAAGTTTAGAAGGGGTGAATTCTTTTAACAGAATCCGTGAATACCCACAGGGGATGTCGGAGCCTATGCTGGTTTAAAACTCAGATATAGTATTTCTTCAGAAACTTGTCGTTGATTGGCATCATTAGCAAGTCGTCGTTGGGTTTGCCCAGTCGGTAGGCACCATTGGAGTAGTCTGTCTCTATGACGAATAGTCCCTCCCACTTGGGCTCGAACTTCCCAGCCGTCTTATAAGTCATCATCATCGATCTTCGAACTGACAAGACAAGGTCACCTACTTGGAATGTTCTTTCCCAGACTTTCTGATTGAAGGCCCCGAAAATCCGAGCATGGTAAAGCTCAATTCGTTGTCGAACTAGCAGACTTTTTTCATCCAACGCTTCTAACTCTTTTAGCCGCCGGCGTTGATTGTCTTCGTCAGTCAGCTGGTTGGTGATAGCTATCCATAAGGATAAGATCTGGATCTCTAGGGGATGCACTGCCTCGCTTCCATAAATAAGAGAGAATGGCATGTTGCACTTGGGTGTTCGAACGGTCATACGGTAAGCCCATAGACATTCGTTGAGCTTCTCATTCCAGTCGCGCTTATTAGATGAAACGAATTTATTAAGTAGCTTGACTATAGTTTTCTTGAACGCTTCAGCTAGTCCATTCGCCACAGGATTGTAAGCCGTTGATGCCACATTCTGTATTCGATTTTTATCGCAGAGCCAATGGAAAGCGTAGCTCATGAACTAAGGACCATTGTCATGGATGATCCTTTGAAGAATATCGAAGCGATATATGACGTGACGTTTGACAAAGCTGATCATATACGTAGTTTTTGCATCGGCCAGAGAAAATGCTTTCGCCCACTTAGAAAGGTGATGGCGAGTATGAACCGGTGTCCTCTGGAGGATGGTGGACTAATCGGCCCAATGTTGTCCATTTCCCATACTTCAAATGGCCAGAAAGCCATCGTAGGGTACAGGAACTCCGAAGGCCGATGGATAAACTCAACATACAACTGACACACCCGGCACTTATTTGCGTAATCAACGGCATCTGCCATCATAGTAGGCCAGTAGTAGCCCATGCGACGCAATCGATCTTGCAACTTAGGACCAGGCTGATGGGCTCTGTAAGTGCCATCGTGTGCCTCCCTGAGTGCTTCTATCTTGGATAAACATCGCAGAAGAAGCCTGTCGTATGAACGATGATATCTCATCTTGGTAGCTATGTCGTAGAAGAACCAGAGAGAACGTCTCTTGACATAAGTAGCTTCCTTCGGGTCTTTGGGTAGGATCCCGTAGACTACATAGTCTATAAACAAAAACTGCCAATCCCGAACGTCCATATTAATATCTATTTGTACTGAGTAACTCAGACACGTATGTAGATTGTTCTTCGGGCAAACCAGCTCCTGGCCCATTACCGTAATGGTATATTCGGTTCCCATAGGAGCTGCCAGAGAAGCGGCGAGGCCAGCGAGTGCGTCAGCCTCCAAGTTCTGCAACCGAGATACATGTTCTATAAAGAACCCTATGAAGGTAGAGATGATATCGATTGTCTCTTGGTGGTATGGAACCAGATCTTCATGCCGGACTTCGTATTGTCCCCGAACCTAGTTGATAATCAATTTCGAGTCGCCATAAGCATCGATGCAGTCAACCCCAACTGTTTAGCGAGCCAGAGTCCGATGATGAGGGAGTTATACCTGGCGACGTTATTGGTGCATGATCCATGAGAGAATATGCCCGGTTGATGACCAAGCCGTCGGGAGTGATGAGGACCACTCCGACCCCTGTGATGTTCTCGTCTTTCGGCCCTGTTCTTCAAGCACCATCAAAGAACATGTGCCAAACTGAATTATCTGATATAGAACTGGACTCTAGGACTTCATCAGGGATGTCGTCATAGAACTTTGATGTCTCTGGCAAGAGGTATGCTACTAGGAAGTCGGCCAATGCTTGGCCCTTGACTGCCTTTTGTGGGACAAACACCATGTCATAAGGAGTCAAAAGTATCGTGTGGCTAACCGTGAGTTCAAGGGCATTAGCTTGGTCATGAGGACCCTGAAGAGGTTGACTTGGGAGATGACATGGATCGTCTATCCAGCCATATAATGACACATCTTCTGGATGGCGAAGAGCAGGACAAGACACTCCTTCTCGACAGGATTATGCCGATGCTCGGCCCCAATCATGGCCATGCTAAGGTAGTAGATTGCCTGTTCGTGGCCTTCATTGCTCCTATGGGCTAGCAAAGCACTGAGAGAATGGTCCATATCTCAGACGTATAGCAGGAAGGGTCTCTCCACAATGGGTGCTACTAATACTGGTGGACTAGTGAGGTACTGTTTGATGTCGTCGAACGTACGCTCCTATTCTTCTGTTAAGACGAAAGAAACACCTTTCTTTATCAGTTTGGAGAAAGGTTGACATCTACCAGAGATATTTGCTATGAATCTTCTGATATATGCTAAGCGCCCTTGCAGGCCTCAGAATTTACGGAGATTCTTCAGAGGAGCCATGTCCAAAATCGCCTTAGTCTTCTCCGGGTCAATATGAATACCCTTGGATGTGACTATAAAGCCCAAGAATTTGCCACTGGAGACTCCTAAAAATGACTTGGTTGTGTTCATCTTCAATTGATGTGCTCGCATTAAGTCGAACAGTCTTCTCAAGTCGTCCAAGTGATTGGATTTCTTCTTGCTTTTGACGGCAATGTCATCAACGTAACATTCTATCGTCTTTCAAAGGTACTTATAAAATATAGTGCTCATTGCCCACTGGTATGTTGCTCCTACATTTTTCAACCCGAAGGGCATCACTGTGTAACAATATATTCCTTTTGGAGTCCGAAATGAAGTATACTTCTCGTCTTCAGAAAACATTTTCATTTAGTTGTAGCCTGAGAAACCATCCATAAAGGACATACCCTCGAAGCTACAAGTGTTGTCGATCATCTCGTCGGTGATCGAGAGAGGAAACTCATCTTTTAGGCATGCCGAGTTGAGATCCCTGAAGTCTATGCAGACCTGAATTCTCATATTCTTCTTAGTGACTGGGACAATATTGGACACCCAATCTGGGTGTTGTTCTTCGCGAATAAATCCACTCTCTAAGAGTTTATCGACTTCTTCTGTGATAGCATCCATGAAGTTGGGCAAAAATACCGCTGTTGCTGTTTGATAGGCTTAGCATTGGGTAGGATGTTGAGACGGTATATGGCGACTTGTGGATCTAAACTTGGTATATCTTCGTAGCTCCATGCAAAAATATCTATATATTCTCAGATAAGTTGTATCAGAGATTCTTTGTCTTCCCCTGTCAAGCTTTTGCTGATGAAGATGGGTTTAGGGGAAGTCTTATCTCCTAGCTCGACTTGGACGACGTAGTCTTCAGTGGGAGGTTCGCATTGTTCGAAGCGCCATTCCCATTGGGATCCCAGGCATTGAGTCCAGGGTTCATCCTCAAAGTATTCAAGTATTTGGTATTCATCCTCGACTTGAAGATCTGCAGAGACTATATTAACAGACAATATCTTATTGAAGGAATGGCCGCTACTGGTATCAGAGTCCCAGGTTGAGGAATCGGAGGAGTATGAATGCAACATAGCCTCTGGCTCTGAGCCCTCCGAAGTTGTTGCGGGTGTAACATAACCCAACCACCGGCGAGTGCGCTGATAATAGTTTTGGGACTTTCCCTATGAAGCACGAAGCAGCAAGGAAAGGCGTCGTCCTTTGCTATAGTTCAGTGCTCTGTCACTGTTCAGGTCGTAACCCATTTTCTGAATGAAATTTTTAGCTTGAGTAGTGTAACGGTAGAGTTGCATCTTGCTGTTATCGGGCTCTGGTTCTGTCGGTGCCAGTCGTTGAGGATGCTCCAATCGGTCAATGATGATGGGTTCTGCCTCCTTCTTCCTTGTTGGAACTACGAAGTAGGTATCTTGAGAAGGGACAACTTGGCTTGCGAGGTTGGCAGTTATCACTTGTGTTTGCAGCATATATAGAGCGTTGTCTAAGAAATACCTAGTGTTCCAATGCGCACAAGAATAATTCAAAGGCAACTCCCTATTAATGAAATACAAAATTTTATCCCGAGGGATTACATTATCTAAAGAATGTGCTTCGGTTTGGCGCATATGTAGTCTCCCAACTCTTCATCCATGAGCACCAGGGCTATTACGGAAGAAGGTGGAGGGTGTTTTCTCTTCAGCTTAACTACCAAAGGGGCTGCAATCGGAGGTTCGTGTGACCTCAGCGTTGGCTTCGGAGCCTTTCAGGGAAGCCTTATTTGCATAGGCACTTAGCTATCCTCTGACATGATCGATGATGATCTAGTCGGAGCTTTACCTCGAAGCTTGATGACGAAAGGGGCTGATGTCTGAGGAGATTTCTTCCTTAATCGAACCCTCAATGGTTCTTCAGAAATAGCTGCGCTTTCTGTCTCGTCGTCGGCATCATTGGTATCGTCGTCCTGTGGACTGATTTGTATAGATCCGCATCTGTATATTATGCTTCAAGACCTCGGAAGGGATCGATGTCAGCGAACTCGGTCTTGATAGTCCCATTGTTGGCCACATACTTTATGCACTAATGGAGATTGGAGGGCATGATCTTAAATTCATGAATCCATGGCCGTCCCAACAGCATGTTGTAGTTTATATCGACGTCAATGACATAACAAGTAACGTCAGTCTGGAGGTCGCCTATTTAGCATTTCAGGCAGATCTTGTCCAGGGGTTCACTTTTTCTAGCATTAAAATTACTGATTATAGTGTTCGACGTAGTTAGCCGATGCATCAGGATCCCCAAAGCTAAACTCTGAGGGATGATGCTGAGCAAAGAGCTGTGGTCGATGTGGATGCGATCGACCTTAATGGCACCAACGTATCCTGTATAGTACAGGAGTCGGTTATGTCGATTGTTTTTTAGTAGCATGTCCTGCTAAGTAAAGGTGATGTTAGTGATCACCTTGACCATACTATGATAATGTGGATATTCAGCAGGGTTCTCCTTGGGCGGTTGCACCTGAGTGAGGAAGGAGTTGGCATTCTATAAAGCTTAACTGAGGGCATCTCTAGCCTCTTTGGTGAGACAGAGAAGCTCGAAGAGTGATAGTCGAGCCGGACTGTTGGCTAGCTGCGCTAATGTATCAAAACAATAGGGCTTGATTAGCCCTAATGCCGAGTCTTTTCTCAGTGGTTTGTCAAAGAGAACCTCCTTCTGCTTCAGTTTATCTACAGCAGATGCTTGAGATGGGCCTGCTTCCGATGTATCGGGGGCGTTGGCCGCGACGGGTAGAGGTGTCTCTTCCTCTGGAGCTTGGTTCTATTCTCGCTGGTGAGCCGAGCGAGTGGTAATCAGGGTGTCATCATTTGTCTTAGAGATCATGCGATACGACCTGACCTTTTTTTTTGACAGAGCGCATTGCAGGCGTCGTTGTAACCCCACTTTTTTATTTTTAAAATTTAAAAGCTATTTTATTTTATAGTTCTGATTTAAATGAATTTCAATTTTTTGAGGAAGATTTGAATTAATGGCAATACTGTGAATTTTGAGTTAATTTTAACTATTTGATGGTCCCCAAATTCCCTAACAAATACTCTAACTAATTTTTATGTGTTTTCGCAAATATTGTAAAGGGGGAGGACTTACGTGCAATTAATTCTGAGAGGATGGGGGGCTATTTGCAATATTCCAGAATGGAGGGGCCTAAGTGCAAATTTGTATATTAATAGGTGGAGGAGAGAGAATGAACCATTTTCATTTCTCAGCCCATTTTTTTGATCTCTCCATCGAGCTTCCCCAAATTCCTCTTCCTCCCCAAAAATCTTTCCGAGCCCCAACCCTAGATTTCGAGATGGCGATGGTGAGGAAGCCGGCCATCGACGCGGCGGTGCACCACTGCCATGACGACCTCCCTCCGGTGGCGGACAATTCTCTCCGTCGACTAGGTCATGACGATCCATGGCCATCAGATTTCTTTTTGGCGATGTAAGTGACTTTGGTGAACACCTCCGGCTGGCAGATCATCGTCTCCTCGACAACAAAGATGCAATTCACGTGACGACGTATGGTTTTCCTCCGGTGAACGGCGAGTCCCGTGGGCGGCTCACGCCACGTGCACATTCAATCCCGTCGTCGGCAGCGGCGAGTGTCATCCACGACGAGCGAGTTTACAGACGACGACAGTGATCCATTTCCTTTCGACAACTACGAGAATTGTTCTTCGGTAGGGTGATGGTGGCTATGCAGTGAGTCCTTGATTTTCTTGATTTCTTGACTGTTTTCTGGAATTGGCAGATCAATCAGATTAGTGATCAATTTTTTTTATCGATTTGATTTTGAAACTTTTTGAATTTAGTTTTCGATTTACTCCGGAATCATGAACCGATCTTTCATTGGAATCGGTTATTTGTTCGCACCGCGGGTGTTCGAAGAATTGTTTCTGAAGAGTTTTATTACACCATTTTGTCTGAATCGGACACTGACAATTGTGTCCTCGCATTAAATTGTAGATCAATTTCTTCCAGGGAATTGTCGAGAGATCGTGTCCGACTCTTCTGGACCGTGTCTTCATTCTAGTTCAGATTTACTTCCTCAGGTAACACTCTCCACTTCTTAAAAACCAGGTTGTTATGTTTATTGATCGGGTGAATTATTGGACATGGTTGGGTTGTTGGGATTGCAGAGTAGTTCGTGTCCAGATTTGTTCGTATCCACGTTTGTTCGTATTGGTGTCAGGTGTAGACAGGGATTGACTGGATTGGAGTGTGGAAGCTTTGTACCATGGGTTGAGGTCTGCGTGTGTTGGCAGGATGGTTGGTTCAAATTGCCTAAGTGAATATTCGATTCTTTTGCCTACTGGACACCTTTGGGTTGTAGCCTATCTAATTATTGAGACTTTTGTATATCTTGCTGAACCTTAGCAATGTACCTGGGTTGGGAAGGGATCTATGTGCCTATAGAACATTTGAGTTTGAATGTATAAACAAGACTTTAATTTCAAATGTTCTAACTGAACATTCAGTTTGAATGTTTTGGAAGTTTGGTTCTATTTATGATATGATAATTAGTGATGGGAGTGCGTGTCTGGCCCGGTTCGTGTACATTAATTGGGTTATGTGCGGGAAATCGAGAGACTGGTGCAGTGGCGCGAAGCGAAGATTTAAATAATTGGGGGTATAATGGGGTTTTGCGTGTGTTGGTGCCTAGATTGCGTTTGTCAATTTTGATTTATACAAGGACTAGCTGGGAAAGAGTATAACAAGGGCGCGATGAGACACTTGAACTGTATTTAAGTCCAGTCGGGTTCGTGTAGCCTTGCTGGGTTTGGGGTGTTGCTGAGTTTAAGCTTTTCATATACTATTGATGGTTGGGTTATATAAGTTTTACTGAATGTAATTTAATTTGGCTTGCCGAGTTTGTATTGTATATGGCTTTGCTGATTTTAGTATGTATATAAATTAGTTGGAACAACAGCATGGAGCTAGTTGTAATGTGGATGTTCTATTGTGAGTTGGTATATGGTTGGTTCCTTTGGTTGGTGAGTTCAGGAATATGGGGAACCGTTAAGTTGATGGGTAGTTAAATGCTTAAGACCAGTTGGTATATGCTGTGTACATATTTCTCTTCTGTGAGTAGGAAGCCAGTTATTTGGGTTTTGAATGTTATATTGGAGTTTGGCTTTAGCAGCAGTTCTGTTTATGAATGGTCTTAGTTAATTTCTACAAAGCTGGTGCTTAATATTTCCAATAAGGTTGATGATAGATTGGCTAATATGTTTAAGTTAAGTATAGATATTGGATTAATATTGTATCATAAATTGAAGAAGATTAATTGGTTATATATAGGGTTAGCTTATTACTAGCAAGAATTAGATATAAAATAGGGATAGTTGACTTAATTGTTAGTTAGAATACTTAACTAATGATTATTGGTTCTTAACCAACTTATAAATCATTACAACAGGAGGACACCTAGCTTTACTACCCACACTTTATTACTCGGAGCAAGGCAAGTACTTTTCTATGGTTATTGTATATTTACATATCTTGTACTTTTCCTATGACACGTTACGACACGATATCCTGTTCTCCTGTACTTTCTTATTCTTGTACTTACTTATGTCAGGTGGGAAAATACACTAGTTATGTGACCAAATCCCGCTTACTATATTCATGTAGATAGCTTAAGCCTCGCATCGTGCACGCGGGCCCTAAGCCGTACCTTATTCATGTACTCCTGTACATGCTCCTGTACTCACCCCAGCCAGTCACATAGGCTAGTTGTATTTCAAACATGGTGCACTTGTCATGTCTTGTACTTCAAGATTATAGTTTCATTCCTGTACTTTACATTCCTGTACTTTATATTTCCTGTACTTTACATTCCTGTACTTACATTCCTGTACTTTCATGTTCATTTCCTGTATTTTCTATTCATGTTCTCCTGTACTTATTTTTCATATCATGTTCTTGTTTATTACCTAGAACTGTACTTTGCTCCGCTCCTGACTTGGATATGTTGTAGGTGTACTTGCAGGATATCATTCTACCATTTGGGCCAGAGCCCAGGACATTAGCTGAGCAGGATGGAGACATGACTTAGCTAAAGGCTTTAGGTTTAGACTGTTTAGCTTTACTCCTAGATACTATTTTTAGAGTTCATAGTATATTTTATTCCTGATGACTCTAGTACCTTTATGATATATGGATTTGTGGATTATGGTGATCTTATCTTTCTGGAAATGTTTTATAGATGCTGTGATTGTGCACATTCATATTTATCTGGTTAGATTTTCCTAGCTTGGTACAACTTACTTCGTCGTGTCTAACGACGAAGGCTGGACGTGTTCGACTCGTGTCCGATTATTCGGGAGCGGATCGTGACATGTTTTTAGTGGTGGCCCATGCAGGTCTATCCTAATAGTACCTAGGTATTAGTGTACTATTGGGGGACTTGATTTAAACTAGGAAAACTTGATCACAGCATAGGAAATCGGGTACATCGGGTATATTGATATTCAATAAACACTTGTTGTTTCTAGGTTAGGACATTTTAACAGTTTTCTGTTTTTCAGATAAGTTCAAAGCACGCGATACCGGAACGGTTGATCCACCTATACTTGAGGTTTCCGAGCTTTCACCCCGCAGGTCGTCCCTACTATCCCCATGGGTAGTACGCAGTTGACGGAGATGTTTGAAGAGTTCCTTGACACCAGAGGGAGCATCCCATCCTTTTCCAAGCCAAACTTGTGGATACACTCTCCGAGCCAGGAAGGAATTCTGATTTCCAGACTCTCGAATCTTCGGGCTTCCCGACACCAAGCACATATTTTGTACCAAGGAATAGATCGAGAACCTGGAACCGCTACTGAAGATCATCCAAGTCTCTGAGGATCCGACTCCTCTGATCCAGAATGTAGCACCGATAATAGAACGAGACGGGAAGATAAAGACATGAGAGACATGAAGACTTATGACGAAGACAACAACTACCCTGGACCCACAAAGCGTCGTAATATGCAGACAGTGCTTATTCAGTCATATCATCAGCTGCATCATCAGGGGCAGATTCAGGCCACATTCGTTGTGTGCTATGCAAGAAGACAGGACATCATGATTGATAAGCGTCGCAAGAGGCTCGGACTATGTTTATACTGCGGAGCTTCTGACCACCAAATGAAGGATTGCCAGCAAGTCGCGGATCACAATGGCTAAAGAGCAGTAGGATCGCAGCAGCCAGCACACCAGTAGTCGTATATTCCTGCCAGAGACCTGCACTTTAGCTCCAACGGAAGATTCAGATTCAGATTCAGCCGACGATCATTTATATTTTCTGTCGTCGCCAGGACACCACTACGACGAGTGCCGCAAGAGACGGAGGCTATGCTTGTACTACGAATCGCCTACCCATCAAGTCAGGGATTGCTCGGAGACCGCTGATCACACTGCCCAAGGACGAATACGAGGAGCACCAGGACTGCAACAAGGGAACTGCCTTTCCAGATTTAGCACCCGCATGGAGCACTATCGCAATGACCAGCCTACGTCAGGACAGCTGAAGAAATTGAAATAATTCCAGTCCCAGAGGAATACTAAAGACAGGCTGAAGACCGAAGGCTTTTCTTGTATGGTTGGAGCAGACCATGAGTCGTAATTCACATTCCAATTTAAATTTTATTGAATTTCCATGTTCCTGTTTAAGAGCTTGAAAGATTTTATTTTCTATCTTAAACTCTTTGGTGTTTATTCCAGATATTACTCCTATTCTAGAATTTGTTCCTTATTCGTAACTCTGTTTCTTACTTGAAGATTGTTTCCTGTTCGGTAAACCTGTTTCGTATTCACTATTCAATATTTTGTTTCAAATCCGATATTCGATACCATGTTTTCATATTCATTATTTATGACCTTGTTTTCTATTGTTGGCTTCCATTTGAAAATTTTGTTCGATATTCGAACCTTGTGCAATTCGAGATTTTATTCCGACTCAAAATTTTATTTTGAAACCTTGTTCCCAATCAAAACATTGTTTGAACCTTCGTTTCTATCTGACGCTTATTTGAGATTCAGTTCCTATTTAAGACATTATTTTAAGATTTTGTTTTTTATTTTGAGACTTTGACTAGTTCCCTGTTTGAGATTCTGTTTTCTATTCATGACATTATTTTATTCAGGATTGTTCTCTATTCGCGGCCTTGTTTTAACATTATTTGAGATTTTGCTTGTTTCGTACTCACGATCCAGAACCTTGTTTCCTATTTGTTGATTAATACACCTCCATTCACTCTTCATAACTTTGTTCCTTATTCAAGATTTTTATTCAAGATTTTGCTTCCTATTTACGGTTTTGTTGACGGTTGATTTTCTATCTGAGATTTGTTTCCTATTGAAGTTATTTTCCATCCGAGGTATTGTTCAAGATTCTGTTATACTTTGATTCCTGTACAAGGTTTCTTGTCCTTATTACAAGACTTTGTTTTTTATGTGGTACCTTGATTTTATGTCGCCTTGAGATTTTGTTACCTATCTGGGATTATGTCCCATGTACGAAATTTTGTTACCATTCCAAATTTCAATTGAGATTTCGGTTACTATTCAAAGCATCGTTCCCTGTCCGAGATTTAAAATTTTCCTTGTTGATCCCTTATATTATTACTACTCCTTGTCAGATCCTTTGTTGACTCTTGGTACCTAGTAAAACTCTTTAATTTTTTTAAGGACATGTAACATCACCTTTTATCGTGACTTGAACTGTTGGAACTCATTTTGAATTCTCTGGAATTTTTGGTAATTTCTATGGATAAGGTTGAAAGACTATTCGATGACCTACTAGGGCGTGGCAGTTGCGCACTACAGCCATTATCTGGATTATGCAGACTGAGGGTTCTCTGCAGCCAACGGCGCACTGGCGAGGCATGAACTCTAGGTTGAAGTGATTTCAGACATTCATAGGTTTTCGAATTATTATAGAGACCTTGTCATATTCCTCATATCTTGATCTCTCGAGTTGTTTTATCAATGATTGTTGGAAAATGGATAAAGTTGATAGAATATTCGGTGACATATTGTTATTCGAGTCATGGAGCCGAATGTCCACTGCAGTCGGATATATACTGTCGTGGTAGGGATTCTAAGTAAAGTGACTTCAAATATCAATGTTTTCTCGAATGCCATAGAGACTATATTCCCTTTTCACATGATTATTGACTTTTCGTGAAACACAAATCCTTGCAGTTACATCTCGATTTGATACTATTAACTTTTGATTAATTCCATGTATTTTCTCAAAACAACTCTTGTGACTTCCCTTTTCGTATATTATCGTTGGATCCTTGGACTTTCTCAATAAGTACCGATTGCTAGATTTCGATTTCGTTCACTAAATTTTAAATCAAACTTATATTTTGGTCGTGTTGTCTAAACCTTGATCTTGATCATACCTATTTAACTGTAATTTTTTTATTTTGTTCTATTTTCAATCGTGTTAAACTTTTAATTCTGATCGTGCTTGGAAGTTCGTACCATGATGATTTTACTCTTGTAAATCATAATTAAATTTTATTCTGCCTCGTGCCTATTTAATTCTCGATCATTTATGAAAACATGCTATTTTAACTTCTTGTATGTAATTATCGTACTTGATCTTAACTAAATTTTGTTTTACTTCGTGACTAACTAAATTTTTTATCATTATCGATCGTGGCATCTTATCCGTTTATCTTGTCATGCTAAAACATTTCAAATCCTTATAATTTTCATACCTGGTAATTGAGCGTATTAATACTCGTGCCAAACTGACTTTGAACTTCGTGTCATTTCTGTATCTTGTCGTGCTCTTCGGAATTTCGAGGACGAAATTTTTCTAAGGGGGGTAGATTTGTAACCCCGCTTTTTCATTTTCAAAATTTAAAAGCTATTTTATTTTATAGTTCTGATTTAAATGAATTTCAATTTTTTGAGGGAGATTTGAATTAATGGCAATACTGTGAATTTTGAGTTAATTTTAACTATTTGATGGTCCCCAAATTCCCTAACCAACACTCTAACTAATTTTTATGTATTTTTGCAAATACTGTAAAAGGGGAGGACTTATGTGTAATTAATTCTGAGAGGATAGGGGGCTATTTGCAATATTCCATAATGGAGGGGCCTAAGTGCAAATCTGCATATTAAAAGGTGGAGGAGAGAGAATGAACCATTCTCATTTCTCAGCCGATTTTTTTGATCTCTCCATCTAGCTTCCCCAAATTCCTCTTCCTCTCCAAAAATCTTTCTGAGCCCTAACCCTAGATTTCGAGATGGCGATGGTGAGGAAGCCGGCCATCGACGCGGCGGCGCAACACTGCGACGACGACCTCCCTCCGATGGCGGACAATTCTCTCCGACGGCTAGGTCATGACGATCCATAGCCATCAGATTTCTTTCTCGACGACGCAAGTGACTTCGGTGAACACCTCTGGCTGGCAGATCGTCGTCTCCTCGACAACAAAGATGAAATTCATGCGACGACGTATAGTTTCCCACCGATGAACGACAAGTCCCGCGGGCGGCTCACGCCGCGTGCACATTCAATCCAGCGTGCACATTCAATCCCGTCGTCGGCAGCGGCGAGTGTCATCCACGACGAGCGAGTTCACAGACGACGATAGTGATCCAGTTCCTCCCGACAATTGTGAGAATTGTTCTTCGGCGGGGTGATGGTGGCTATGCGGTGAGTCCTTGATTTTCTTGATTTCTTGACTGTTTTCTGGAATTGGCGGATCAATCGAATTAGTGATCGATTATTATTTTTATCGATTTGGTTTTGAAACTTTTTGAATTAAGTTTTTGATTTACTCCGGAATCATGAACCGATCTCTCATTAGAATCGGTTATTTGTTCGCACCGCGGGTGTTCGAAGAATTGATTCTGAAGAGTTCTATTACACCATTTTGTCTGAATCGAACACTGAAAATTATGTCCTCGCATAAAATTACAGATCGATTTCTTCCAGGGAATTGTCGAGAGACCGTGTCCGACTCTTCTGGACCGTGTCTTCATTCTAGTTTGGATTTACTTCCTCAGGTAACACTCCACTTCTTAAAAAACAGGTATTATGTTTATTGATCGGGTGAATTATTGGACAGGGTTGGGTTGTAGGGATTGCAGAGTAGTTCGTGTCCAGATTTGTTCGTGTCCACGTTTGTTCGTGTTGGTGTCAGGTGTAGGCGGGGATTGACTGGATTGGAGTGTGGAAGCTTTGTACCATGGGTTTAGGTCTGCGTGTGTTGGCGGGATGGTTGGTTCAAATTGCCTAAGTGAATGTTTGATTCTTTTGCCTACTAGACACCTTTGGGTTGTATCCTATCTAAGTATTGAGACTTTTGTATATCTTGCTGAACCTTAGCAATGTACCTGGGTTGGGAACGGATCTATGTGCCTATAGAACATTTGAGTTTGAATGTATAAACTGGACTTTAATTTTAAATGTTCTAACTGAACATTCAGTTTGAATGTTTTGGAACTTTGGTTCTATTTATGATATGCTAATTAGTAATGGGAGTGCGTGTCTGGCCCGGTTCGTGTACAATAATTGGGTCATGTGTGGGGAATCGAGAGACTGTTACAGTGGCACGAAGCGGAGATTTAAATAATTGGGCGTATAATAGGGTTTTGCCTGTGTTGGTGCCTAGATTACGTTTGTCAATTTTGATTTATACAAGGACTAGCTGGGAAGGAGTATAGCAAGGGCACGATGAGACACTTGAATTGTATTAAAGTCCAGTCGGGTTCGTGTAGCCTTGCTGGGTTTGGGGTGTTGCTGAGTTTATGCTTTTCATATACTATTGATGGTTGGGTTATATAAGTTTTACTGAATGTAATTTAATTCGGCTTGCCGAGTTTGTATTGTATATGGCTTTGCTGATTTTAGTATGTATATAAATTAGTTGGAACAACAGCATGGAGCTAGTTGTAATGTGGGTGTTCTATTGTGAGTTGGTATATGGTTGGTTCCTTTGGTTGGTGAGTTCAGGAATGTGGGGAACCGTTAAGTTGATGGGTGGTTAAATGATTAAGACCAGTTGGTATATGCTATGTACATATTTCTCTTCTGTGAGCAGGAAGCTAGTTATTTGGGTTTTGAATGTTATATTGGAGTTTGGCTTTAGCAGCAGTTCTGTTTATGAATGGTCTTAGTTAATTTCCACTAAGTAGGTGCTTAATATTTCCAATAAGGTTGATGATAGATTGACTAATATGTTTAAGTTAAGTATATATATTGGATTAATATTGTATCAGGTGGACCATGCACCCTGGCAGTCTATGTCCTTCGGCTACGAATCGAAGGAACAATTCACTATAAATTAGGCTTCTAACTGGCCAATCAATTCGGACTCCCTAGGAGGACGTTGATTCTTAAAAATAAGATTAACTAATCTTAAAAGCAGGAATCTAACATATATCTCCTTAAAAAAATTATATCCTACATTCTATCCACTAGTCCCTCAATCCCATAACCTGAATTCCTCAACTGTCGCTACCACCATCATAGTATTCTATTGCTGAGAATATACCACTATGTACACCTTAATCCAATATAATTATTCTAGTTACGATTCCTCGGGATTCCTAACTAATCTACGTTGATGATGGATTACTAGTCTAGTTAAGATAAGGCTACTACCTTGGCTCTCAAGTCTTTATCTATACTAACCACATAGATAGAAAAATTACAATTAATCCGTAAGCTCTGGCTTAAACTTTATACTATACTCCTATAAGTTATATAACAAACTTCTTTAGTAGTACAGTTAACGATTCACCCCATATACCTATAGGCAATCTATACAATTCTTACAAGTGTGCCTAACCATTCACACCTACCTGCTGGTAAAGGCCGTGGCTAATCTAGACAGATGCATAAACCTATTAGTCGATCTTATAGTCCTGGCCTTCTATAGGTCATTTCAAGGCTAGTCTTACCCTGTATAGAGTTGATCGTCTATTCTAACTCAGTTCTCCTACTCTATCTAACACTCTTAGGTCACATATTATCATGATATTATCTTTCGATAATAATTTTTCTTGTACTTCTACTCTACGCCCTATCTTAGGCAAAAGGTAGCAGGGTTTAGCCTAATGATTCCAGGGTTGCTCGTTAGGGTTAGGCCTTATATTGTACTATATTCTAACTTATGCCTTGGGGGAGTATATATAGAATTCTACCCACCATAGCTAATTGTTACGACCCACTCCTAATTTTTTGGATACGAGTCGGACATGCCCAGCCTACGCTGTTGTAAATAGCGATAGTCAGCTATCTATACCTTATAATATCTTCAAGATACATATATCAATCTTGCTCATCACAACTACTAATCGCGTGCCCAATATCATTTACCACATCATCACACATTTTACTATGTCTTTTTAGTACAATGTTTACAATGAGTATCCGGAGACAAATCTGGTGAAATAGTAAAGATGACATCCTCAAGTTTTATCAAGTACAACCTCAATACATACAACTGAAGAAGATCTATACAAATTTACTATAACCATCATGAATCATCATCAATGTTTGTGTAGCATCTAAGCTAGCTAATACTATCACCTCGTCCTGTAAACCACAAATGCTAATTAAGGTAGAAATCGTCATCACCTGCAACGTATCCAGTCAGAAAAGGAATAAAGTACAATCCTACGAAATGAACATGGACAATGTAAAACTGTAGTGCAACAATAATAATATGGACTAACCTATAACTGGACAATGATACAATAACTGAAACAATGAACAATCAATCATTGCATAAGTAAATTGAAATACTAGTCTAATATGTGACTGACTGGTAATACAATAGCACAATAGAATGCAGTACGGCCTAGCCACATGTGTACGATGTGCGACTAGACGATTCATAATATTACCCTAAGGAGGATTGATCACATATAGACTAAATATTTCTCCAACCCAACTCACGGTGAATCAATGCACAAAAAGCACAATCAATATACAATAAATCAATGTACCATAGATGCGTGTCAATCAAATGTCCAATATAGAATCAATGCAATGCAGAAATACAAAGCAAAGTTAAGTCTTCGTGTACTTGCCTTTTACCGGAAAGTTGTAAATGTCTCTAAGTCCACCTAGAATAGTCGAAAAAATATGGTTACGTTCTAATCTAAGAAATATTGCTATAACGCTATAGAGATTATCTAACTTATTCCAAGAATATTAATTAGTAATTATTTGTAACTAACCAAATATTTATAGAATATTACTAGCTAAAATATTTAACAAGGATTTAAAATATTTGCTAACCAAACTATTAGCTATTAACTGAAACTAATTAAATATTAATTAAAAAATAATATCTGGCTGAATTAGAACACTAATTTAATAATTAGATTAGAAAATATTACTAATAAAATCTAAATACTAGTTAGAATATTAGTTAAAACTAAACACAAATTCATATAAACTAACTAAATTGTTTTTTGCTTTTTCTTCTCAGTTGAAGCCCACTGGGCTCGGCCCAGGTCCACAATCCATACTCCCTTTTATTTTTATTTTTCTTTCCCTTTTTCCTTATTTCTTCAGCCTAGTCCACTGGGCTCAGATCTGGCCCAAGCCCAACTCTCATTTTATTTTTCTTTTCCCTTTATTTCTTTTTCCTCTTAACCTATGGCTAAGCCCACGGGCTCGGCCCACAACCCAGCCCCATAACCCTTACCCTATACTGCTCTCTTACGTGGGGAGAGAGCATTTGTTAACAGAAGTCAGAAGAGAATGTTCGAGAATTCAACAGAGAGAGGGGAGACGTCGATGCTGTGCACCGGTGTTGGACGGGCGGCTCGAAGGCTTGGAGAAGTCAAACCGGTCGAGGTTTGGACGCAGTCGTAACGGTTCCTGGAAGCGATGGCTTGGCAGATCAGACGTGGGGCGGTCGCCAATTGACGAGGCAGCTCAGAAGAACGGTGACAAACTCACTGCAGGATAGATCGTCTCAATAATGGCCAGATCTGGTCGGTTGTGGGGAGGTCAGGAGAGTGGTCGACTCCCCAAGAAGGCGATCATCGAGGAAGGGAGACTCGAGACACGGCGACGCTGGCGAGATCGGGAGGCGGAGGTGGCAGTGTTAGATTCGTTCTAGACTCAGCGGAGGCCGGAGATAAGGAAGGGTCGAGATGTTGAGGTAGAACTATAATGCCATCGAGTCGGTAAAATCGATTCGAGGACGAACAATTTTTCAGGTCGGGACGTGCAGGAATAGTGGTCGCTGGAGATGGCGAACGCCTTAAAGAAGGGGAGGTGGTGCTCGGAACCGGTAGAGGGTCGAGTTCGAGGGAGATTGCCGGAGCTGATAGTGGCTCGGGGCTCTAGTGGGTTCCAGTTGGATCTACAAGCACGGGTCTTGAGCACAGATCTCGAAAGGCGGCACTCGGAGGAAAAAGACAACGGCCTGGGCTCAGGGTAGTTGAAAATTTCATCCTTGAAATTTGAAATGGCACGATTAGACATGAGTAAGAATAATCAAATACAAAAAGTTGAAAATGACACAAGTATTAATAATAATAAAATCAGATAGGTGCTACCGTGAATTGAATCGAAATTATAGAAAAATACGATTTGGCATGATCAGAAATATAGTCAAAATGGTATAGTCACGATCAAAATCTAAGCATGGTCACGATCAAAACACTAGGACACGATTAATTATAGAAGTAATGTAATTAGACAAGATTGAGGATAAATCCAAATCCTATATGCATGATCAAATAATAAAATTTAGACGTGATCAAAGCATGATAAAAATTATTTAGGTACGATCAAAGGTCTATTCACGACCAAGAGAACCAAAATCGTCTTGGCATAAACAAATACTTAATTAAAGTCATCTAGGCATGATCAAGTCAAGATCAAAATCATTCAGTTACGATCAAGGTTAGAAGTGAAATTTAGTCACGATCAAAATCGTATAAGCACGATTTAAAAGTCGTCTAGATACGATCAAAAATCAAATTTAGGCCCGATAATCAATTTAATTAAAATAATATAGCCATGATCAAAATAGAATTGAAATGATATTGAGGACTGGATGGTATCAAACAGCGATACAAAAAAAATCAAATCATTGTGATAAGAAAATCAAAAGGCGATGCAGGAAGAAACTTACAAGATAATCATCTCATTAACACCTCGTGCGGAACCAATCTTTTAAACTATCTAAAACTCACAGTACCATGGAAACCCATAGAGAACTAAAACAACTACCCAAACACTTTAACTAATTATGTTTTGAACTAAAAGTAGTATATCCAAAATCGACTAAATCCAATTCCCATCACATGGAGTTCATCTGATATTACCAATTTATTTCAAATTCTAACCATTCCCAAAACATCATATCAATCTTCCAAATCTGACTACATCAAAGTCACAATCACAATTTTCAATCAATATCCAATCGACAAATCCTCCAAAAAATTGTTGAATCAATCCATGATCTATATTTCGATAGTTTCTCAATCCCCAAAATACCGTCATATCTTAATCAGATATAAAATCATTCTTACCATAAGTAGCTAGCAACAAATGAAAACATGAGTCAATCTCACTGATCAAATTTGAATCCCCAATGTGTTATAATCTTTCAATAAAATTTCCAAAAATCTATTGCTTTCAATCATTACTCAACTAGATCTTTTAGCATTCACATAATTTCCAATTCATATTTCTGAAATTTTGTCAATGTTCTAATCCAAATTCCTCATCTACTAGCTATCTTCTTTCTTGAATAGTTCCTTCCTTTTACTCCTGAAATAGTCCATTTATGGTTTTATCCACCCTTTTCTTGAATAATAATAAAACATGTTTCCTTATCTTTGATTCCTTTGTTCTCATGTTTTCTTATTATTCCAAAAATAGTTCCAATTTTCTTCTTTATCAACTCCTTATTTCTAGGTTTTTATTGCTCTCTTATAGTTATATGGCTAATCTATGCGACTTATTCTTCTTGCTTTTAATTATTTCCACATACTAGTAAATACTACCATGGGTTCTTCCTTCCAAGTCACAAACTAAAGATATTCAACTCTTATGATCATATTGTCGAACATGCATCTTTATGGTTTTATTCTACTACCTTGTCGACTCCTAAACCTCATTGGAAAAATGTTGATCCTAAGGATGTTGTTACTAGAAATAATCTAAATAGGGTAGTTGGGTTACTATCCTAGTCTCCTTATGTATACATATATAAATATCCCCTAAATATACAAAAATATATTTATTAGCTATCTATAGATATATAGCTATCTACAAAATGCAATCCACTGATAAGACAACTAGAGTTGAATCATAAAAGAGATTGGGTCAATAGGTATTTGAAATGGTCCTAACAAATGCTAGGAAAACTCAAATAGTATTTCTATAGGAAATCTTATTCATGTTGACTATAGTAGTAAAAGTGATTTCTGAAAATTGAATCAGCCGTTAGGATTATAAAATCTTCAAATAAGGTCAAAATCAAACAAATCAAGATAATTTCGATAAAGTTTTCAATGGCGATAAGAGGTCAAGAATGATATATACATAGTCTCAATAGTATCCGAAAACTATACATATCTGAAGTCATTTTACAGAGAATTTTTGCGCCGCCAGTATACATCTGGCTGTAGTGAACTGTTGGTTCCATGACTCAAGTAATATTAGGTTACCGGATATTCTATCAACTTTATCCATTTTCAAACAATATTGAAGGAACAACTCAAGAGATCAAACACATGATGGATTTAGGATATAGTCTCAATAATATCTGAAAACATATGAATACATGAAATCTCTACTTAGAGTTCATGCCTTGACAATGCGCAGTTGACTATAGTAAACCTGTAGTCTCCATGATTTAGATATATGGCTGCAGTGCACATCTATCATGTCATAGTAGCTTCTATCCTACGACAAAATATAATAAAAAACTACCATAAGTGGTCCAGGTATTGGTGGAACACCCTGTCCATCAAATTCATAAATACAGCAGGTGCATTCGTCAGTCAAAAAGGTATCACCAAAACTTGTAGTAGCCGTAGCGAGCCCCGAATGTTGTCTTTGAAATATCCTCTCTCTACACCTTCACCTGATACTATCTTGACCTGAAATTAATCTTAGAAAATACTTTAACTCATGTCAGCTGGTAGAACAGGTCGATGGCGAGCTATACCTCGGGTTACTAGAATGATCTTGGACTTCAAATGATCAATAAGTCTGAAGATGACGAACAGAGACTCATGTTAAAGTATAGACTATCTATCAAGAATTTATAAGAATGAGACTAGCTAATCTTTAAAGTCATGATCCAACTTATGCTACCTTAAAGGTGTAATGCTCCAGTCCTAAAATATGTAGGACTATGATACGTATACATGCCAGCTACGTATCAAGCACTCCATCCCTACTCGAATACGTATAAGCTGTCTATAGGTCCAGTCTAATTATATCTATATATCAATATGGTAACTTTATATCTCTATCCACTAAAGAATAACTTCATCGTAAGACCAAGTGTACTAATGTTGATCAGGCATTAACATACTGGATCCTACTAACAACCAAGAATAGACAATGTATAATAAAGTTGATCAGACTCTATTACAATCGTCTGGACAAGCTCATAGAGAATAATAAAACTTGCAAAACTAAGCCATAGCAGCAGAAGAAAGTAACGGAAAAATAAATGTAATGTCGGAGGATCATAATAACGATATCATCAAATATATATACCTAAATTTCTAACGATGCAATCGTCAGTCACCATCTAGTCTATGAAGCAAACTCAACAATAACCTGAAGAGATCACTAGGTCCTCATGGGACTAGCAAGACACATAATATAAAAGCCTACTTTGACAGTAATAACACGCATGAAAAGACATGAATAACAACAAGAAATAAAGATCGAAGGAAGTATAGTACAAAAAATAAAACATAATAGAAATGGCATGTCTCGAGAATTTTGGATTCCGAAGAGCCGTGCACAAAACCGCTAGTAGAGTCTGATCGTGGACCCGCTAAAATAGCACTCCGGTTGAACTTCTCAGAATCGGACGAAACTTGGCTCACAGGACCGGAATAATGATACGAGTCCAGTGGCACAAGTTTTGTTGCTATGTAACGAATGTACACAATGTAATTAGGATTTTTGTAAAGGGGCTGATACGAAGTACTTTGACCGATATGCCTCGAATTTATCGCACAAACGCAACCAATTCGGGTTTCGTCAAAGCCCACACGTCCGCAACATCCGTACGCACCTTTCGATGTCTTCGCGTTGCGACGAAGTCGCCCGGTTTGTCGGGACGGGCCCCGTATCGATAATATTTTTTAAAAATTCCCTAGTTTGAAAACTATTTTTTCGATTTTAGGAATCGGTTTTCTCGAAGTACAGTCGATGGAATTTAATTCTACAAAAAGGGTTTGGAAGACCTATGGGTTATCTAAAAGTGACTTCAAACTGTTTTGACAAATTCTAAACATCCTGATACGAATCGTCTTTCTAAGTAAGGGGTTTAAGTCAGTGCTATGCTCTGTTTTTGAGCAGTTTCATCGAGCTTTGGATCAAATTTTTCCCAGGTTTTGGGTTATCTAAAATTAAACTACTTAGCAGGATTTAGAGGGGTATATGTTGCGATCATACCTGAAAAATTGGTTTAAGAATAGAGTGAGCGTGGAGGATGTACTCTGTCGCGAAGTCGCTTAGTTGCAACTGATGCTGCTATGCTTTGCAGCAGTCGTCTGTCACATACTTAGGCGCACCTGCAACAGCCGACGGTGTTCAGGTGGTGGATCATGTTGGTAGGGAGTTCACATGGAACGTGGAGGCCAAAGGGGGCTAGTAATTTCGGTCACGAGAAATTTCTCAAAGGTTTTTCTTGGAGAAATTTTGGTGTGTTCCCATTTATGGGTTTCAAAACTTATGATATAAATTTAAATCAAATTTGATTCGATTTTTAAATAGGATTTGCAGTAGTCTAATAGAGAATCGGATTGGGATTAAGTAGGAAAAAAATTGGTTCAAATCGGTGAAGATTTGATTTAAATCCACAATCCAAATCCAACCGAAACATTCACAATCTCTCGACGAAAACTGTGCTCGAGTTTTGGGGTGGGGACCATCTGCGAGAATTCCAACTTTGTGCAATATTTTGGGTTTATATGTTCTTATATATATATATATATATATATATATATATAAATATATATATATATATATATATATATATATATATATATATATATATATATATATATATATATATATATATATATATATATATATATATATATATATATAATACATGTACACTCATTAGAAAAAAAAAATTATATATATATATATATATATATATATATATATATATATATATATATATATATATATATAAAATATATATATATATTTATATATATATATATATATATATATATATATATATATATATATATATAAGTATATAATGATATATACTTAGAAAATATTTTATATTAAAAAAATACATGTACACTCATTAGAAATATTCCAAGAAGGGTATATAATCGGTCGTAGCATTTATTAACTCTATTTAAAGGAATATATTATATATATACCAACCCTCATATATATATAATACAAGTACACTCATTAGAAATAAAAATTATATATATATATATATATATATATATATATATATATATATATATATATATATATATATATATATATATATATATATAATGATATATACTTAGAAAAATATTTTATATTAAAAAAATACATGTACACTCATTAGAAATATTCCAAGAAGGGTATATAATCAGTCGTAGCATTTATTAACTCTATTTAAAGGAATATATTATATATATACCAACCCTCATAAATAATAATGTATCTATTTATGTACTTACATAATAGGTATACATACTAGCATATATTTATATATATATTTTTTTACTAGCATATATTTATATATATATATATATATATATATATATATATATATATATATATATATATATATATATATATATATATATATAAAATATATATATATATATATATATATATATATATATATATATAATTCCCAAATCAACAAATATATTTTAAGGAAATTATTTTCCATATTATCAAATAAAATTTTATTTTTAATAGCAAGAACATCTAATATATCCACCTTTTGAAAAATGGCCTACTAGGTCACTAAAATAAAATAAAATACCAATCATACATCTACATTGTGAGCCCCCTGGATTTTAGCGTTTCTTTTAAAAATTTTAAATGAATTATTTTTAATAAATATTTTATTATAATTAGTTTTGATCATTAAATATACTTTTTCGTGAATTTAATTTTTGTAGCACCAGGAATGTAAATCTCTCGAAACGTCCTGCATTAGTTTTGATCTAGGCAAGTTTATCTTCATTTTAATAAATCATGTCCCACTGAAACTTGTTTTCTTGCATTCTATTTATATCGCACAACTTTCTGGTCAAATTAGGACATTTGATCATCTACCGAAAAGTATGACCTAACTTCCAATTTAATTTTGGGGCTCGACATCGATCCAACCTATTCGACCTAATATATAATATTAACCTATTTTGAGCCTACTACACATGTGACACTTATGTCCCTTTCAATTGATCCCCCATATGCTACTTATTTATCCATGATGATGTATGACTTAAATTAAGCCATTGATCGCACCTAGCCCAATATTGACCCAACCTAACACAAATAAACCCAACCAAAACTACAGGTGACCCTCTCATGACCAACCACACATACAACACCATTTATTCTCCTACAAAACATCAAACACTAATTAAGGCATCTCCTAAAACCTAATGGACAAAACCCATTGTTCATGAAGACTAATGAGGATTACCTCATGACACATATTAATGCTAACCATTTTTGGCCAAGCCAAATGGTGGCTCCATGAAAGCACCATATCACAAGTCCATCATCCCATGACCAATCACTCATACCCAATCACCTTTTCATTAAAAGCTCCTTCTCCTACACTTAAACTCCCCTCTCTCTTTCCCTATATAAACACAAACACCCCCACCCATGTTACCGGCCAAACAACTTTAAACCCCCCCTTCATAGCAGCATACTTCAAACTTCCCTAACCTTACCCGAAAACTCTATTCTCTCCATCACCACTCTCCTCTTACCCTACATCCTTCTCCATATATCCTCCTTTCCTCCTTCCCTTCCACCGTGGCAACAAGCCATCCACCACCATCACCCGGCTACTGTCATGCCTAGCAATGTTGTCTCGCCCTGCTACTGCTGCTACTATCGTACGCCATGCCGACTGTCATCGTCATCTCGTACCTCCGGTGACCTTGGGGCAGCCCTCTCGCCATCGAAGGCCACTCGATATAGCAGCGTACGCTACTGCTACTACCGTACGAGCACTACTGCTACCGTATGCTTGCTGCTCCAGCAGTCGTGTTTGCAGTCCCTGTCGTATGCCGTTAGACGACCGTCGAACCCCCTCATACTCCGACGACCCTCCAGGAGGTAGGCGCCATTGCCGGCAACCGCCTGGCTGGCCTCCGTTCCGCCAGACAGTGGCAACTGCTACTATCCTTGCGAGCTTCCGGCAGCACTGATACGAGCTCCTGGCAGTGCTCCGGCCACCCCCATGGCTACCATCGAGTCTTACGACCGGTTGTGTGTCGTCCACGGGCACCACTGCATGGCCACCCTCCCTGGCTATGGTCCACTGTGCAGTAGGGAGACGATTCCAACTTTGTTTCAAAAATTCTGTCGGGACGTACGACCGTTTTTTAGGCGATCCGACCGTTGGATCATCGAACTCTTTTTCCGTTGCAATATCAGAATATAGCTCTATCCTTACCTAAATTTTTAGCCGTTAATTCGTTCATTTGATATGTCAAAATTGGCCACCAAGTTGCACGAATAATTATATTTATTTTTGACAGTTAGTGGTGCCAAGTTCACAGATTTGTTCTTCCTCCATCGCAGCTCCATTTGATGAGACACTAGTTCCTATGCACAGCTGGTATAACCCTCTTCTTATGATAAAATTTTCATTCTATTGTGAGCTCGTTTGATTAGTTGAATTTGACGTTAAAATTGGCCATTCGAATTCATAATTTTTAACTTGTAAAATTTTAATTTTGGGCCCGGAACTCCGAATTCCAATTCTAATACCAATAGTAGACTCGCAACATCTTTTTACCCTAAAATCATGCTAGATTTGGAGGACATGTACCCTGACACGTATTTCGTTGTAAATCAGGTCCCATAGTCCGAGTCAACGGGTCATTTTGAGATCGGCTCATCGGAATCTAATTTTGGATATACCTTAGGTTTGTATCGTCATTCTGAACTCGTTGACATATAGTTTACTAGATTTAGTAGACTTTGGAACCGGTACGCATTTTGGTGCAATCGGGTCCTACTGTCCGAGTCAACGGATCATTTTAAGATACGTTCATTAAAATCCAATTGTGGATATACCGTTGGGTTCGTATCATCATTCTAAACTCATGGACATATAGTTTGCTAGATTTTGATGACTTTGATCCTGACATGAATTTTGGTGCAAGAGTGTCCAACAGCGGACCGTATTTTGATCAGAAATTACCATTTTGCTCCTGTGTCCAGAATTTGGCTTATGGGTAGCTTATCTTAGCTATTTTCCTTATTCTGGGTGTTGGTGATATTTGTTTCAGCATCGTTCATAAAGACTCCTATGTTGCTACGTTCCTTGGACTTGATTTATTTGCAGGACATCATTGACACACCGCTTCACCCCAGGCAAGATACCTTGCGATACTTGTTCTGTTTGCATTATTCATACATATTCTTGTGTTGTTAGTTGGTAACACCGGTATTGTGTATCCAAGGACGACTTGGGTTTTATCGATGGTTGTATCGATGTTATAGGTGCATGCATGTATGACTTAGAGTTAGTAGACGTACCCGAAAACTGTAAAGTTATCCCAATAACTTCTATGACTTGACACGAGATATTACACGATACTGTGAGTAAGGATTTATTATGTTGGCACGAGCTTACGCATTCGACTGATCAATGGTGTGAGCGGTTCATGTGCTGGTACATATATAAATAGATGGTGTCTAGGTTAGAGACTCGCATTGAGATACAGATTGTCTGTATGACTTGCATAGTTCATGGACGGGGAAGACTATCAGTAGGCGTATGGGACAACCAGATATATTTTTTAGCCTCAGGGCGGCCCGGGTAGGGGTATATTCACTTACTAGTGTGTATATCCGACAGCGACCAATTGCTGTGTGCTAGGTACGGACGGGAGGAACACTAGTATGTGTATATTAATCGGCTCATGATCTGACATTGGCCTGTATTTTAACGCAAATCCTATTCACCTACCCATACGCTCAAAAGTCATCTTCAACATGCATTCACATAGAATACTTAATTGGTGTACCTATTGTCACCTCCAGTTTTCAGAAACAGGGGTATTTTTGTCATTTTACATTTTAGAATATTTTTGAATTTTTTTAATTTATTACAATATTATTTTGGAATTATTTATTTATTTATTGTATTATTTTGGGGTTATTTGAGTCGGATTCGAATTTTAACTCATTCCGACTTGTATCGGGGACCCGGGGTAGTGTTGACCTTAGCGGGCCCACACACTAGTTAGCCATGGGCCACATGTTAGTATTTTAGTTAGTGACTAGGCTAATTATTTTGGTTAGGATTAATTTGGATTAGTGGTTTTTGGAATGACCAAACTACCCCCGACTTAAACCCTTATCAATGTATTAACCAATAGATTAGTGTAGGGTACTTTTGGATATTTCCTAATAGGACAAAAAGCCCTTTAGTGGCCGGCCATGACTAGGGGATAAGGTTCCATCACTTCATCATTTCCCTCTTTCATTTTTCTCTCTTATTCTTCCCCAATTTTTCTAGAGAGCAATCCATAATCAAACCATCACCAAATCCTTCGATTTCTCCACCAAATCTTATTCCTTCCTTCTCCATTCAATCCAAGGAAGGAGCTCCTCAAGTTTGAGAGGATTCGAAGCTTGTTCGTGTCCATTTGGGATTCCTACGTGTCGGTGGCATTTCGGGATCGATTCGAGTTACCGGGAGGTATAAATCCTTTCCCTCTCTTATTTCTCTCATGCATTAGATTCATTTTGACCTATAGGAATGACCCCCATGGTTTGGTGCCCATTGGTGTCCATTTCGTGTCCATTTGGACACTTGTAGAGGTGTCCAATGTGTAGGATCGTGTCCTAATGGGGAAAACCCTATTTGGACACTTGTGGAATTATTGGTATATTGATTTGATGCTATTCTAATATTTATTCCAGATTTTTTATGTGTTTAGATTTGTGGTTTCCTATGTATCATTATGCATCATATTATCTATATCAATATGTGTATATATGGTGATATATTAATTAATCTCTCTCTCTCTCTCTCTCTCTCTCTCTCTATATATATATATATATATATATATATATATATATATGGGGATATATATATATATTATGCGGTGTGACTTGGTGTGTTGGTATGGGGGGAGTGGCATTCAGTGGTCGGCCTAGTGTGTCTTGGTGTGTGTGTTGGAGTAGGAAAATAGTTGAGTGTGCTGTGTTTGAGGGAATGGGTGAGAGGTGTTAATGTGTGAAGCAGAGAGTTGAGAGTGGAGTGTTAGAGAGAGAGGAGCACCCCATTTTCCTACTGTCCCTTAACAGCAGCTACTGTCCTTAGTGGCTGTCCAAACCACTGTCTTTAACCCCACAAGAACAGCCCTTCAAGTCCCAAAAATCTGTCCACACAAACCACCCATCATGGCTGTCCCCCACAGTCCAGAAAACATCACTTGCTGTCCATACAAACCCCCATTAGATGGCTGCCATGGCTGTCAAAACAGTCCACCTATTGGACTGTCCAAGAGCAGCCCTTCACTGTCCAAAAACCCATATTATTGCTGTCCCAAAACAGCATGTAACACCCATCCTTGTGCTGTCCATACACCCTCCTAAAACCCTTTATTTTGCTGTCCTAACACACTCCTTGGACTGTCAAAACAGTCCCTAAAAACCTAGTTCAAACAGTCCATAAAACCTACCATAGGGCTGTCCAGATTTTCCATGGGAGCTGTCCAGATTTTTACCATAACTGGACTGTCCATGACAGCCATCAACCAAGCCCAAATACCTGTCCAATTTACCCTGTTGGCTGTCCAGTTTTTCTCCATTTCTTAGCAGTCCCTTAGTCCCCAAAACCCACTCAAATGCAGTCCTATTTTGCAACTAAACAGTCCACCAGCACCACATATCATTCCATATATTTAGCTTGTGTGTGTGTGTAGTTGTGAGTTTGTGTGTGAGTGTGTGAGAGCTATAAGAGTGTAGCTAGTAACCTATAGTTTGGCCTATGTCTAAACCAATAGGAAACCTATAGAGAAGCCTATGAGTGTGATATATATATGAGTGTATCATGGGAGTGAGTGGTGTGGATGAGTGTGGTAGAGTTATGAGGGTAAATATAAGATATGGGTAAGGTAGGTAATAAGGTAAAACCTATACATATCCTAACATAGCCTAGATACCTAGGATACCTATTTTCCTTGGTAGGTAAACCTTAGATAGGTTGGTATCTAGCTACCCTAAGGAGCCTAGGCTAGTATCTTGGGTATTAGCGGGGTTTCCTTGGTATTGGGCAAGGTATCGGGATTTACCTTGGTAAGGTAATATAGGTTTTGCCTAGGAATAGGATATTTGAGTTAGGAGTCTAAGATAGGGCTAGAACTTGATTCTCTTGGTTGGTAATGATCAAATATGGTGCTCATAGACTAGATTTGACGTCGGTTGACCTTTTTGACCAAAAGTCAACAAAAGTCAACCGAGAGTCAAACGTAGCCTTTAAGCGACCAGATTTGACCGAAACCAAACCAGAGTTGACAAGTTGACTGAAAGTCAACAGTTGGTCAATATTAGACTAGTTTGACCTAGGGTTGACCTAGGGTTGACCAGAGTTGACTTTTTGACTAAAGTCAACTATAAGTCAACCTTTGACCCCGTTTGACCTAGTTCAACTTGGATTGACTCCCAGTAACCTAGTATGACCTAGTATAAACCAATATGACCTAGTATGACTCAGTTTGACCTAGATTGACCTAGTTTTGACTTAGACTTGCATTCATGGCTTATATTAGTTTTCTTTTTCAGTATTAAGCCCTGTTTGACTCATAGTATCTTATTTTAGGTCTGTAATCACTCTGAGCGTCTGTTCACCTTATCAGCTCAGGACCATAGGTGAGTACATTCACTGATAGTTTTCATTGTCTTGATATCTACTATATCCGATTCAGTCGTAGTGTTTTACATGATTTCTGACACGACGTTTCACGGACTAGTATACGTCGGATCCTGTCATGAGATATTATTCCTAGACTCCCTTGGTATATGAGTATGTGATATTTCTGTATTCCTGTACTTATATAGACATTGATTTGGGAGTGGGCTGGCCCCCTGCTCTCGAACCCCGTGTCATGACGTGCCATATCCGGATCCGTGATACTATTCGGGGATGGGGGAATTATTAGGGGTTATGTGATCAAAGCCTCCCTGTAACTATATTTTGCTAGCGTCACCCTCACCTCACGTAGGGTGTAGCAGACATCCTATTACCAGTTATCCAGGTTGGACGGCATGACTCTCCGTTGAGGACACCGCGGATTGCCGAGCCAAGTGGATAACCATCTCTTACTTCCCTAGCCGATCACATATCGCTCTAATAGTTCAAATCACTTTTACATTTATTAGTGTATCTTATATTCCAGTTCAGTTTTACTTTCTGTACTTCTCGCCATGCTATGATTTCCATTTCTCACATGCCCTACCTGTTTTTATATTGTACCATGATTTGAGACTAAGTCCTGTTTGAAAGAAGGGTTACAACTCTGGTCCTTGTTTGGTTCAGGGGTTGTAACTCGACTTTCAAATGGTTTCCAAGTCGCCTATATCTTTGTCTTGTATTTCATTATTGCTGTCTCTTATAGTATTTTTCAATTCATATGGAACTGCTGTTGGTGTTTGTACTTGCTCATTTTATTGACAGGATACGTTGACAAATTATACAGATGATTCAGAGGCTGATTGCCCTACCTACTATGGGGTTGAGTCTGATGGACTAGACTTAGACCGTGGCTTGTTGGTAGAGCCACTAGACTTTGCTCACCCTGAGTAGCATAGTTTAGTTAGGTTTGTCTGGCCTGCGAGCCAGCTAGTACATTTTCAGTTTTGTAGTATCTATTACATATATTTTCTGAGACTTGGATGTTTGTGTTTAGCTCTGACTGATGGATTTTTGGACTCATTTCCTGTTTATCTATCATTATCTTTTTCCATGCTATCTACCTTAGTTTGATATATGTGATTGAGACTGTATTGCTATGTAACCTCCATTCGGAGTGTATATACTGTACAGGTACATTTATCTGTTAGTCGTAGTATTTACAGACCCTATATACAGCGTTCTACCGCCGATACTGCGGCGTAAGCTGGACGTAACCACGTACTCGTGCCCCTCTTCAGGGTGCGGGTCGTGACACCTATGTCGGACCGTATCATGGGACAGTGACTTATCATGGGCTGGTATGCCATTAATTGACCATGATTGGTCAGAGTTATGGTTTACTGATTAATGACTGGACACTGGACCATGTTATGATTCGGGTTGTTCATTTTATTCAGTTTATTTTATGTCATGTATTTCTGTATCTTGCTACATCCCACTGAGGACTTGGTGATCTCTCCAGGTATTTGCTGAGCAGTTAGTACAGAGTAGCTGGGCGGGTGTTGCGTGATGCACTAAGATTCAGGTATATATATATATACATATATATATAAAAATATATATATATATATATATATATATATATATATATATATATATATATATATATAATATGTGTGTGTGTGTTTGTGTGTGTCCTCTGGTATTTCATTTACTCTTCCATGTATACATTTCACCTTTATTTGTTTTATGCTGCTATGTAGCCTATTATTTGCAAACTTATTCCTTTCTCGATCTTGCTCGAATATGTATATTACTGGGTGGCCAACTTTAATATATTATGATCATTCTTATATTCACTTTATTACTATGGATTAAGATATAGATGATCAGTTACTTTCAGTACCCTTGATAGCGTAATACGTCTAGGGATATACATTAAATTAGGAACTTATCCTAGATCATATTAGCTAGCATGTTCGTGCCTCAAGTTCCTATATATTTTGGAACTAAGGCGTGACATATTTTTGTGGTGTCCCATAAATAAATCGTTTTGATTACGTTACTGTACCGAACGAGCCTGCATTATGATAATATAATATAATCTAAATCCACTACTGCTATTGGAAATTACTTTGACTTCTACAATTGCCCTTGAAAATTCGTATTTGTCCTCAGTCATACCATTCCTGAATTACTATTTATGAATTCTAGTCTTTTCCTCTCTCGGAAAGACGAACACTTGTGTTGACGATCATTTTGTCATTATCTTATTATTGATTGTGACGACACCCAGAGAAGACTAAGGCGATCTTGGACATGGCTCCTCCGAAGAATCTCCGCGAGCTCTGAGGCCTACAAGGGCGCTTGGCATATATCAGACGATTCATAACAAATCTCTCTGGCAAAAGTCAACCTTTCACCAAACTGATGAAGAAAGCAGTTTCTTTTGTCTGGACAGAAGAATGCCAGCACACATTTGACGACATTAAAAAGTACCTCACTAGTCCTCCGTTACTAGTGGCACTATTCGTGGAGAAACCTTTTCTGTTGTACGTTCGAGCCATGGACCATTATCTCGGTACTTTGCTAGCCCAGAGGAGCAATGAAGGCCACGAACAGGCAATCTACTACCTCAGCAGGACCATAATTGGGGCCGAGCATTAGTATAATCCTGTGGAGAATGAGTGTCTTGCCCTGCTCTTCGCCATTCAGAAGATGCATCATTATGTGGCCGGACATATACAATCCACGTCATCTCTCGAGTCAACCCCCTCAGGGTCCTTATGACCAAGCCAGGAGCCTTAAACTCACGGTTAGCCACATGGGCAATATTTTTGACTCCTTATGACATGGTGTTCGTCCCACAAAAGGTAGTCAAGGGCCAAGCATTGGCCGACTTCTTAGCAGCACACCCCGTGCCAGAGACATTAAAGCTCTATGACGACATCCCAGATAAAGTCCTAGAGTCCAATGTCATCATAGATAACTCAGTTTGGTGCATGTTCTTTGACGGTGCTTCAAAAACAGGGCCCAAAGGCGAGATTATTGCCGAAGTCAGAGTGGTCCTCATCACTCTCGACGATCTAGTCATCAACCGCACATATTCTCTCATGGAGTTGTGCACCAATAATATTGCGGAGTATAATGCTCTCATCATCGGACTCCAACTTGCTAAACAGTTGGGGGTGGACTACATCGAGGCCTATGGCGACTTGAAATTAATTATCAACCAAGTTTGAGGACAGTACGAGGTCCGATACGAAGATCTGGTTCCATACCACTAGGCAGCAATCGATGTCATCTCCACCTTTCCAGGGTTCTTTATAGAACATGTACCTTGGTTATAGAACTTGGAGGCTGACGCACTTACTGGCCTCGCCGCTTCTCTGGCAGCTCCTGTGGGAACCCAATATACCGTCACGGTAATAGGTCGAGAGCTGGTTTGCCCCAAGAACAATCTACATATGTATCTGAGTTACTCAGTACAAATGGATGCTAATGTTGACGTTCGGGACTTACGATTCTCGTTCATAGACTATGCAGTCTACGGGATTTTACCTGAAGACCTGAAGGAAGCTACTTATGTCAAGAAATGCTCTCCGGTTCTTCTACAACACAGTTACCAAGATGTTGTATCGTCGTTCATACGACGGGCTTCTCCTGCGATATTTATCCAAGACAGAAGCACAAGAAGAACTCAAAGAGGCACACGATGGCACTTGTGGAGCCCATCATCCAGGTCCTAAGTTGTAAGATCGATTGTGTCGTATGGGCTACTACTGGCCCACTATGATGGCAGATATTGCCATTGATTATGCAAAGAAGTGTCGGGTATTGTTACGACCCGCACCCAGTGTAGGGGCACGAGAAGTGGGTACGTCCAGCCGATGCCACAGTGTCGGCGGTAGAATGCTGTTCTAGGTCACTATCTAATCAATAACTCACGCAATTATATAATGTACCTATTACAACCTCAACCCCGAATGGAGGACAAGTATAAGATACGATAATACTCAATCACAATCTAAGCACGATAAGATAACACATGAGTCTAACAACTATATAAAACTCAAAACAACAACAACTTAAATAAACTCCCAAAATAACAACATCTCAACAATCTCAAGACACCACTTATTACAAAACAAGTTCTAAAATAGAAACTAAACCATAGACTAGTAATCTACTCCAAGCTCTACTGGTCCTCTAGGCTAGATGTGAATCTCCAGGTTATCTGTAATATTTTCAACAGGTCCAGTCAGGACAGAAACGAGCACAATTCATCTCATGCAGTTCATATCATGATAGGAAATATAAGCATACTATAAAGTAAGATACATGAAGCGCTGAAGAATATACATGAAGTAAAAGAGATTACTGTAAAGAAATATCTACTATAAGTAAAGAACTATCAGTGGCTAGTGATGTAGAGTACAAGATAGACATGTGAACGGCTTGAATTTGTACATGAGTATACTAAAGAGTTTGCACATGATTACACTACTTTAGAATTGTTCACATGACCATTTATACTCCTTCGTACCCCAATCAATACACAAAGATCCAGATAAGTTATGTTATTGCACATGATATCACATGAAGGCCCATAAATGGGTACACATGAATGTATACATGGGAGCTCTGTGTAAACCCCCATAATTTTTATTGATTTTTTTAAAAGTTAAATTAATTTGTTACGTAATTTATTTGTTATGGATTAATTAATATTAAGTTATTAGTATATTTAAGCATGTGTGTATATATACCTTATTACAAGTGTGCATGTTAAATATTTTTTATTAAATATGGTCTATAGTAATTCTAGAAATTTTTAGGAATTTATTGATAATTTTTAGGAATTGTTTGCTTGCTTAAAAGGGATTTCATAATTATATTTTATATATATATATATATATATATATATATATATATATATATATATATATATATATATATATATATATATATATATATATATATATAATTGGTTATAAAAATAAAAAAAAAATAAAAGGGTCATTGGTGGCCGAGCCCCCCCCCCCCCCCCCCTAGCACAGACTGTGCGGAATTGGAGAAGGGGGGACCCGACCCCCAAACATTTGAATGCAGCACAGCCCCCAAACAATTGGAGGCACGGCCCCACCTATTACAATGGAACCGACCCCCTTGACCTCATTGACCCATGCACAGCAATAGCTGCGCCCATAACACCCGACCCCACAACTTAATAGAAGCAGCAGCTAGGGCTGCAAACGAGCCAAGCCGAGCCAAGCTTTTGTAAGCTTGAGCTTGGCTTGACTAAAATTAATCGAGCTCAAGCTCGAGCTCGAGCTTGATAAATTTTTTATTTTAGAGCTTGAGCTTGGCTCGAGCTTGTTTATATTAAGCTTGAGCTTGGCTTGGTTTGAGCTCGAGCTTGGCTTGATAAGAAAGGCTGATTCAAGCTTGATAAACAAGCTTGATAAGTTCAAAAGCTCGCTCAACTTTATTTCAAGCTTAACGAGCTCGATTTTAATTTATTTAGGTTTGAATTCAAGTACCTGTTATATTAACAATTTATTTATAAAAATTTAATTAAAAAAGTTTCTTAATATCAATTTTTAAGAACGTATAAATATATAATGCACACAAATATATATAATTAGAATTCAACAAAGAACAAACGAGCTTCTAAACGAGCTCCTAAACGAGCTTCTAAACGAGCCAGCTCGCAAGCTCATAAACGAGCCAGCTCGCAAGCTCAAACGAGTCGAGTACTTCTAAGCTTGAGCTTGGCTCGTTTATTAAACGAGCTCGAAAATGAAGCTTGAGCTCAGCTTGTTTACTAAACGAACCGAGCTCAAACAAGCTTTTATCGAGCCGAGCTTCGAGCAGCTCGCGAACGGCTTGGCTCATTTGCAGCCCTAGCAGCAGCTTAAAGCTGCAACCCAAATTAGCACAGACCCCTATATACATATACAAACCGGCCCCACCCTTAAGAACCCGAGACCCCACAATAGTTTTTGATAACCACACAGCAGCTGTGACCCTTAGCACCCGACCCCAAGTGGAAACCCGAGCCCCACACATCTTATTTTAGTTATTCCTAAACCTATTAGGATTAGGTTTATTTGGAAGTTGTTATATATACAACTTTCTCTACAAACATCGAAACCCTAATCTTCCAAAACGAAAGTTGAAGCTGATTATACCCTCTTCGTCCTCGACTTCGTTCCACCAGCAACGGAGCTTTGTGCGCGACGAACGAAGCTTTAGAAGTCAGCCCCGCGTCACCCACGGAGCAGTTTTCCCACTCAAGGTACCCAACTTCCCCGTTCGATTTCTCTCTCGATTCTAGTCCGTTTTTAGATCCGTAAATTTTTGTAGAAAGCCCTCATGACCCTCTTCAAGATTCCCCAGGTGGATTTTGACATGGCCATCCAACTTGCTCGAAAAATCGAGACGAAGTTGGAGAAAAACCCACTTTTCTGATTTCTGAAAACTGTTTTGAAACGCAAACTTGTCGGCCACTTTTCTCGCTGTTCATTAACCTTTCGTAAAAACTAATTGAACACGTTTGAAGACAACATAACCACGATGGAAACGTAACTGGTAGATTAGTATTTCGATTTATGTGTGTGTATTAATTCCATGTTAAACTTGTGAGAAAAATTGTTTTCTAAAATATTAATTTCTGAAATTTCTGAAATTTTTGTTCTTAACTGCATGTTCACTTTAGTTTGGTTAGATTACCTTATTAGTGTCTTGTCACTTTCTTTGATTGTGGCATATTTTATATTCAGTTTTATATGGCATGTTGATGTATCTTGTTACGTCCCTCTGAGGACCTGGTTATCTCGCCAGGTGTGTGTTTCGTGATTTCTTGCAGGTGCTCTAGCTAAGGCCATTCCTTCCTTTGTGGTGATTACTCTTGGACTCGCCATTGCTCTCGCTTGCTAAACTCTTTCCTTGTATATTTTTCCATATTTAATTTGGTTGGTAGTGGACTTTGTCTCCGCCCAACTATTGTGTACATGACAAATTCAAAGTTACTTTTATATCATATTTATCTTTGTGGATGAGATTTAGTACCTTGTTTACTGCATTTTACAGCTTATGTATATATACGAGGGTCTATATACTTCGTATGTATACAGCTGGCATGATTACGTTCTAGTCCTACGTATTTTGGGACTGGGGCGTTACACTCTGTGAACATGAGAGTACATGAATCACAAGAGTGCACATGAATGGTGAAAGCACCGGAGTACATGATGAAAGTGAAAAGCACATGACATACCGTAACCCGATGCTCCCGAGGGGGATAACATCTCATGAAGGGATCCATATAGTACCAATCTGTGTTAACAATGTGACAGCATCAAGTAAAGTAATCTAAAGCATAAATGTAAATCCTATCAAGTATGAAACGGTCAGAGAATGTACTCGCCTGATACCCTGAATAGCTGATATGAAAAGATGGTTAACTGGAGTCACAGAGTCCTAGTTAGAGCAACACAGATTATAAAGAGTTCAATTTATATGGTAATTGAAATTATATTGTAATCTACAAGAGTCTAAGTCAATCTAGGTCAAAGTCAACTCTTGGACAACTCTGGTCAACTATAAAGTCAAACTAGGTCAACTCTAGTCAACTGTGGTCAAACTAGCTAGGGTTAGGTCAATAATGGTTAACTAGTCTAGGTTAGTCAATTCTAGGTCTAAACAAACTAAGTCTATGCAAATCAAGTATCCAAGATAGCTACTAACTCATAGCCTAAGTCACTTGCTAAACCAAGCACAAAACTAAACCTAGACCTGTCAATGGATAGTCGAAAATTCGAATCCGATCCGATTCCGTATCCGAACTTTTGGATATTTTTCGAAATTTTGGATATCGGATTCGAATATCCGAATATTTTTCGGATATTATCCATTTTCGGATACGAATTCGGATATTAAGGTATTCGAATCCGTTAATATCTGATCCGACTTTAAATTGCAAATTTCGGATATCGAATTCGGATATCGGATTCGGATATCCAAAATTTTATATATATTATAGTATAATGTATATGTAATATATATTAATTAATAGAGAAGATTAAAGTATTTTATTCTCAACTAACTTTTACATAAAATAATTTATATATAATAGTAATGTATATTAATTACAATTTACAACATAAGAAGAAAGGACTCAAATATGTAGAGAAATTGAATTTGGTTTTCGGATATTCGGATAATAACTAAATTTTTAATATTTCGGATTTCGGATATTCGGATACTAGCATTCGAATTTTTTAGCTAATCGGATCGAATATTATTCGATATCCGTTAAACTAGACGGATACGATTCGGAGTGTCAAAAGAGATATCCGTTCGGATATCGGATCGGATTCGGATATTACAAAAAAAATTCGGATACGGATACGGATATTGTCCTGTCCATACCGATAAGCATCCATTGACACCCCTAACTAAACCATAAGCTAACAAGGCACACAAACTTAGTCATATAATGTATATATATTATTCATATTCACATATTCATATACATAGATATATATAGGAAAGCTATATATATATAGGCACATACATATATATATAAAAGAGTAAGTGAGTGTGTGTGTGTGTGTGTGTGTGTGTGTGTGTGTGTGTGTGTGTGTGTGTGTGTGTGTGTGTGGCATGTGTGTGAAAGGATATGTGTTAATGTTCTCAGATTTAGTGATAGGTAGGTGTATGTGACATGGGATACATGGTGTCAAAGGGTGTATGAATGCATGTGTGTAACAGGTTATAGGTTAACTCAGTTTATAGAAATGTATACATACATACATACTTATATTGCTTACATGCATACATAGATATTATGTATATATACATACATTGCATACATGCCTACATACATATCATATATGCATATACTTGCATTCATTCATACACCTATACATACATACATTGATGCATACATACATATTTGAATACATTATATACTTGCATACATTATATTCATATATGCATACTCTACATTATATTACATTCATTCCTGCATACATGCATACATATAATATATGCATCTCATATATTTAACTCAAAATATATGTGAATACACACACACACACACACACACACACACACACACACACACATATATATATATATATATATATATATATATATATATATATATATATATATATATATATATATATATATATATATATCAATATATCATTTATTCATATCCCATATACATGCATACTTCAGTTCATGCATTATATCCATTCACATATCATTAAGTTGCATTCATATATTTATTTTCATTACATACATGTCATTCATGCATATTACATACTTACATGCATCTATACATTGTATACATTGTATACATACTTACATGCTTGCATCATATATTCTACATTACCATACATGCTATCATTATATATTGCATTACATTATGCATTCATATCTATCATTATATGTATACCTTGCATTCGTATCTAGCATTCATTATATACTTGCATGCATACATTGTATATCATTCTTTCATTCATGCATTTATGCATTGCTTACATACATTACATTGATTGCATTCCTACATACTTGCATTCAACCATATATATACATTAATGTAAAGAGGATACATATCATATATATATAATTTCATTCATCTGACATATCATGCATTACATACTCTACATTCATTTAATATCCATACTACATAGGCTCATAGGTTACACAAAATGCCTATATCGTATAGTCACTCTTCTACTTAAAACCAATACTGTATCAATTGGTTCATCACTAAATTCTAGGATTAAAATATGTCGTAGTCCTTCGTGTTAGCTTTCCGAAACGTCAAACGGATCGCATTTTCGTGTCTGGAAGCTCCCGAAATCACAAAAATACCGAAATGCGTTTGTCTTTCGGACAGCTGACACTCAAATAGTTTTACAGAAAGTTCCAGAACGATTTTGGCTTATTAAAATATATATTTGGAAAGCTAACTTTGATACACTTTTTTTTTAAAAAATGGAAGATTAATCGGAGTTCTAAGCTAAAAGTTATGACATTTCTAAGTTGCTTTGGTTAATAAAAACGTGGATGAATATTATGACGAATTTGAGTTGTTTTGGACAAAAGAAACACATGTAGGCCAAGATACTTGGATACCATGTATCCAAATGAAACTCATTCTAACCATCCTAACTAAGATCAATCCACTCTCTAACCATTCTAAAACTGAATTTAAAACACAATTAATCCTATTAGGCAATAAATCAAACACATGGGGTGTCCTAATTTAGGATCTATCAAGTAGGACACAAAACACATATCTAAAATCCTCAAGAGAGCTCCAAATGGCCTCAAATTTGAATCTAAATGGGGTACATGTATGAGGGTGGATCCTACCTCAAATTTGAATCTAAATGGGGTACATGTATGAGGGTGGATCCTATGGATTCAAAACTAACTAATATGCATAGAAAATTAATTTAGAGGGTTGGTTTTACCTATTGGGAGTGGAATCCCAATGATACTCTCAAGGACGGCTCCGACAAGAAGATCTTCCAAAAAGGACACTCCTCCTTGCACTTTGCTCTAAATCTTTGCTAGCACCCTCCCTTGGTAGTATGAGAAGGTTGGATGAAAGTTTTGGTGGAGGGATGTAAGGATTTGGAGATCAAATCAAAGAGGAAAGCTCTCTAATTTGGGGAAGAACACTTTGTGAAGGAAAAGAGACAAGATGGAATAAAATGAAAGGAAGGGAGGCTAACCTACCTATAGTGGCTGCCATTAAATCCTATTTGGGCCTGGGGGAAAGCCTAATAAGGCCTCAACTAGTCCTCTTGGTTAATTTTAAGTTAGGTTCAAGTTTGGGATCAAAAGGGTAAAATCTAAACCTCTAACTTAACCAATCTAACAAGTGGGATTAGTCTAAACTTACTGACTTAATTAGTAGGGTTTGTGGGCCATAACTAACTAATCTTGGGGTTCCTTCTAGATTCTAAGCTACCCGGGTCACTAACACAAATCGGAACGAAACGAAACTCAAATCCGACTAAACAAATCCCGTAAAATCAATATTAAAATATAAAAATTCCCAAAATATTAAAATATAAAAAATGACAAAAATCACAATACATTAATTTAAATATTATTAAAATAATCTAAAGATCATCAAATAATCAAAATCCTAAATAATTCAAAAGTCACAAAATGACCAAAATACCCTTAGCCTAAAAAGTTGTAAATAGTCATTCTAATCACATGGTTAGGTCCCCATGGTCATGGTTAGTTTTTAGGCTCAACAATTCTAGGGTTCACTAGCTAACACATCAAAATTATAATTTACCAATTTTAAATAGTATAAAATAAATTAAAAATCCCCAAAAATTATAAATCCTATTATTAAATAATAAATTTACAAAAGTTCAAAATTATTCTTATTTTAAAAAAATGGGTGTTACAGGTATGTCAGTTGCATGCTGACTTTATATACCAGCCTTCGGAGTTCCTACACCCCACGATGGCCACCTGGCCGTTTGAAGCATGGGGAATGGATATCATTGGGCCAATCAGTCCACCATCCAACAGAGGACACCGGTTCATACTTGCCATCACCGACTACTTTTCGAAGTGGACGGAAGCGGTACCTCTGGCCGAGGTAAAAACCACAAACGTGATCGGCTTTGTCAAACATCATATCATATACCATTTCGGCGTTCTTCGAAGGATCATCCACGACAATGGTCCTCAGTTCGTGAGCCACGCTTTCCATCGGTTCTACGATAAAAATCGAATACAGAATGTGGGATCAACAACTTACAATCCTGTAACAAATGGACTAGCCAAAGCATTCAACAAGACTATCGTCAAACTACTTAAGAAAGTCATTTCTTCTAATAAGCGCGACTGGAATGAGAAGCTCGGCGAATGTCTGTGGGCTTACCGTATGACCGTTCGAACACCTACGGGCAATACACTATTCTTTCTTGTTAATGGAAGCGAGGACAGGTAGTGCTTCCCCTAGAGATCCAGATCCCGTCCTATGGGTAGCTATCACCAACCAACTGACTGACGAGGATAATCAACACCGACGGCTGCAAGAGTTAGAGGCATTGGATGAAAAACGTCTGCTAGCTCAACAACGAATCGAGCTTTACCAAGCTCAGATTTTTGGGGCCTTCAACAAGAAAGTCCGAGAAAGAACATTCCAAGTGGGTGACCTTGTCTTATCAGTTCGAAGACCGATGGTAATGACTCACAAGATGGTTGGGAAGTTCGAGCCCAAGTGGGAGGGACCATTCGTCATAGAGACAATATACTCTAATAGTGCCTATCGACTAGCCAAATCCAATGGCGACTTGCTAATAATGCCAATCAACGGCAAGTTCCCGAAGAAATACTATGTCTGAGGTTCAAACCAGCATAGGCTCCCACATCCCCTATGGGTATTCATGGATTCTGTTAAAGGAATTCATCCCTTCTATACTTCACCCAGCAGAAAAATAATTCACGTCCATATCACCTCTGAGTTGTCTTCCTACACCCTAGCGAAGTTCACGTCTGCCACGTCCATATCACCTTTGAGTAGTCGTATCTTCTATGATGACCTCGTGTTGTCATAACTCCCTATAAAACATTTTATGTCCATACTACCCCTGAATGGTCATTCTATACCCTAGCGAAGATGTGCCTACCATGTCCATATTACCTCTGAGTAGACGTCTCTTCTATGACAATCCACCATAATTGTCATATTCATCTATAGAACCTTTCACGTACATACTACATCTGAGTCATTCTATACACCCGTAGAGTCTATCCTTGCCACATCCATATTACCTCTGAGTAAGAAAAAGTCTACCAGCAAAGGATTCTGTGTTTACCATGTCCATATAACCTCTGAGTAAATACCCTATTCCCAATGGTGTTATCTCTATCCCCTCGTGACATACCACCTCTGAGGGAATCCTTGTTCTTGTGCGAGGAATCACAAGTAGAAAGACAAGCAGAGAAACAAAGCCAATGTTTTCATTTACAAAGTGAAAAGGTTTTCTTTCTTTGGTTAAATAAAGTAGTCTCTCACGAACCGAGAGATAAGAAGACATAAAGAAGATCAAAACTGAGAAGACCGGTGCTGAAGTCCTTCCAGCCGACTCCTCAAAAGAGCAACCTGGGGTCCAACTAATGCTTGGGCTTGATGCTCGCCCTCCTGACGGCGAGCAGCTTCATCTTTAATAGGAGAGAGGCTTTGGCACGCAAGGGCCAACTCGGCCTGACGAATGCCAATGCTTTCCTTCTTCCGAGCCAGGGTCTCGGAACGTTGGCGAATGATCTCCTTCTGGTCCTCAGACTTGACCAGGTCACTTTCAGCAAGGGCCAGGGTCTCTTCTAACTTCCGGATCTGCTCCCGGAGGGCCTTGCATTGATCCTCCACAGCTGTACGGTGATATACCCGAGCCTCTTCGTCATCAGTCACTGCTTCAATCTCTGACTCAACCTTGGCAAGCCGATCAGTTAGTGCCCGACGTTGCTGTTCACACTGAGATGCCTCGGAGACCATCTTCTCTAACTCTGCTGTGGCTAGAGTCGGAAGACCATGCTCCAGATTCTAGAGCTCCAAGAAGCGACTTCCAATTCAGCCAACAGATCTTCTATAGCATCGGCCTTAGCCTCACAATTATATTTTAGGATAGTCGCATCGGCCTTAGCCTCACACTATATTATGGGATAGTTGTACAAGGCCACCAACTGGGCCTCCACTATATTTTGGACCCGTCTGAGAGATTAATTGCTTCGTAAAATATCCTATATGCCACGCGTCAATGTATGACAAATTATGCTCAGCATAATGTTGGTATAGTATGTGTTATCGGCCAAACTCATTGGGGTTACCGGAGAAGCCACGACAGAAGGCCCCGTGGTCGCAGCAGCAGCCAGCACACACCTAGGTACCGCAGTTGAAATAGATGGCGCCACGACCATTATAGAGGTCGCAGGCGGCGTAGAGACAGTAAGAGCCAACACTGTCTGACACACAGATAGCTCTTTAGCAGGCTCCTTCACTGGTTCTTCAAATGCATCTGCAGTTGGAACCGTACGGGCTAGAGTTTGAGCCATTTCAGCGGTCGACTTCTCGACGATCGTGGTGGCCGATTCCTTAGTAGCCTTCTGAACCCACGCTCCAGTAGCCAGCTCGTCGACAGCTTTCCCGACCAGTTCTTATACGGTCTCTGTGGCCGGGTATCTGATGATGATGTCAGCAGGCTCATCAGTGGTACTATCATCAACCATTGTCCCCGTGGCTACCTCGCCTGGGACCTCAATCATCGATTCGTTAATGACCACATCAACTTATCATACGTTGACATTATCAGTCATCTCATCGAGGTCCAGATCAGCCAACTCTTCTATTGCCTCCTTGGCGGCCCTTCGAATAATCTCATCAACCCACTGTTCAACAACTATTCTTGCCGGCCTTTCAAAAGCCGGACCGACCAATGTTTTGATAACCTCCTCAGTCAACCCTTCCAAGGGACCTATGGCCAATTATCGAGACGAATCCCCGGGGTTCTCCAAGGGCAGGTCCTCGACCGAATGATTTTCCTCGTCTCCCGGTGCATCGGGATTATCCTCAATCCTTCTTCCGACCTGGAGAGGAGGTACGGTAGAAAAGTTCTGGATAATATCTTCAGCACCCACGTCCACCTGACCCGTCTTGGGTACAGACTCTGGAATACCACCCTCGGCTGCCGCCACACAAACCTCGGGAACCTCTACGGGCTTGTCCTTAATCGGCTCTACGAAATTTTTCTGCTGGAGCGAAGCCAATGATTTCGAAGAAACACAAGTCTCATACTCGAAGGGGGCAGGAGGAGAGACACCTTCTGGGTCAGTTGTTTTATCAGTTACAGTCTCCCTCTCGATCCTTACTACTCGGGACACCTCTGGGGCGGGTTCCTCGGGAATATCCCTGAGTCTTTTAGACCATGGGGGCCCCACCTGCACATACAAAGCAGCGATAAACAGAAAGTACGTTATAAAACCCTGAAAAGAAAATACTAACGCTTACCCGTGAAGAAGACCCAACAGGTAGGGCACTCGATTCCAACGAAGGCTGTTGGGAGGGTCCACCCCGCTAGGGTACAACAACTATTCTTGTCCTTTTACCAGGAGGAGGGCTCACCACGGAAGAAACCTGACATTTTTGTCAGTTATTCAGAAGCACTTCCTCCTCTCTCCCCTCTCGCGATGAACTGGAGCCTTCTTTTGATCTACTCTCCGATGGTGCAAGCCCATGGAGACGTTTAGAAGCCAGTAAAGGGACCTCAAACTTCATCCCTTAAGCAAACTTCGCTATCGCTCATACTCCGGTGAGAAGTTCGTGACACGGTAAAACTTCACAGTAGAATACAAGATATGAGTCTCCTCATGCATTGAAGGGATCGTAAATTCTACTCTAGTACCACCGGCATTATAATAATGTTATGCCCTGGCGCCATCCAGAGAAATTCCTTCATAACCAAGACAGGAGCTTGGATTGTCCATCTTAGCCTGGCTATAGCCAAATTGACGTGCGAAGCGGCTAGGCAAATAAGGCTCCAAGTACACCAGATTTTGGTTCCGATACACCAAGTGGGAAGGACGAATGGACTGCAACCAGTAGAAGGCCTCGAAAGTTAGATCACTGTCCACTAACTCATCATCTACAAGGAAACCATTGTATGTAGGCGAAACCTGTAGAGAATATAGCCATCCAAACGGCCCAATATCCATCTACACATGGGGACATCCTAATCAAGCTATTTTGCATATTGATAGTTACGCAGTGTTGCATCCCCTGCCTCGTAACTAGCGAGAGTACTGGGGACTATCAGACCAGGGCGGTGCAAAGCCAACTAATCCATCAAGTAGTGGTAAGGGATTCCAACCCACAGGAATTCCTCATTCCCCTTCTGATACACTATTATCCTCTTGGAAAACTCTCGTAAACCACGCAGGATGTCGCATACCATGGCCAGCAGCAGAGCTAAGAAATGTCGGAAGGCTAGCCTTACAGCTGGCAGAATCAAGTCCTGACTGAGCCGTCCCGCAGGCCCAGAACCTTTGGGAACTACGGCCCTTCGCAGCCATATCATCAGAAAGGCCGCTAAAGTCGCTTTCAGACTCAAAGCAATCAGATTCTGACAGAAGTAATTATAAACTCTGGAGGTGGGCCTCCCTTCGACATCCACTGAGGGAGCAGATACCTCCACTTCGGCCATCATATCATCTACTTCGTCAGCAGTATATGTCCGACGCACAGTCAAGTGAACCTTCTCTGGCATCAATAGACGCTTTGTAAAAATATAATCCATCCAGGCTTTGGCGTATGACAAGGACTACATCCCATCTATGCGAATGCATACTTGGTGGTAGCAAAACAACTCCTTATACACAGCCATCATCTCAGGATGCTTATTCTCCAATACCAAGAATTCCTCCTTACAAGGGGTATGTTCCTCGTATGGCACGTCTCCCTATGGCAGCTTCGAGATGGCACGCATCTCATGAAGGGCCAAACCCATCTCTCCACAAGGGGTGAAGAACGTCCTGGTATGGTGGTTAAATAACTCCAAAAAAGCTATGAATAGAGGCCAGTTGATCTCTATCCCATGCTCAGTGGCCCTGATGGCACAATGAAGGCCCGTACCTATCAAATCCTTCTTGAACCCACCGCCCATTGAGTTAGCTCACTCCACTCAGACTTGGGATAAATCCAACCTGCGACACAGATGGCATCTTTTGGATAGGTATGGCCTGTGGCCAATAACCTACTGGCAAAAATAGGGGCTCAGAACGGATGCACTTCATTGGTAAAATTAATAAGTAGGCAACCAGGAAGTAACACCCGCAGCGTAGTTGATGGATCGTCGGGCACACTCTTGAAGGAGTCCCTCTGATTGGAGTACCCTTCCACTTTGATATGATCGGTCATCAACCCCCTCACTTCGGGGTCAGTTCCCACTTCATGAAACACTTTTCAGCCAAACAAAAGAAAGTCGAGAGCGGAAGGTGGCGGTTGATGGAAGGAACGTATAGAGGAATACCGTAGTTCTCAAAATACCAATCTTCGGTTATCTCCAAGAGCTTAGGATTTTCTAGGACCAACTGATCACCAAAAAGAAATAAAGTTTTCAGCTTCTTGACAGCATTAGACGGAAAAGACAGCTTGCCTCAATCCATCATACGACAAAAGTATGCGGGCTGTTGATCCCAAATCATTGCTAGTCGACCTCTCGATTGACCATGGGCAATCAACTGTTCGATAGAATGAGTGAGTGCCTTGTCAACGTCTTTGCCCACGGAACAGCCCGTTAATGTGAAAAGAATGTCCTCGAGGAGAGACAAAGACACAGGAACTACACATAAACAAAAATGTGTCAGAAAAATAAAACGAAAGCACTGAGCCAAAAAATGAAGGTATCTAGGTGGCCCTTGCAGGGAGCATCCGCACAGGCACTATCAAAGTGCACCACACATCGGCTGACATACATCCGTGCAGGTACTTCATAGAAGATGCTGCGCATCGACATTGACTGCACGAAGCTTCAGCGTCTAGTCGATACTTTGTGAAAAGTAACTACTATGTGCGTCAGTAGTCAGAACTTTAGCACATCTTCAGAATACCACCCCGAAGAGCGATGTCCATGCGCATCAGCAAGAAAAAGCATTAGCGTATCTTCGAGATGACGTTCCTAAGAGTCGACGCTCATATACATCAGCAAAGCAAGAAGTCAATAACAATCAGACATCTACCAGCAATGGGTAGCCATACATCCCCTATAATAGGAGCTTGCTCAACGATGATGGCTTCAGAGGCCAACTACTTCCCTTTGGCTAGTCGAGTAGCCTCCCCGGCTTATCTCGTCGACAACATTCTAGTCTGCCTTACAGTCACTGCAACCGGTCGGGGACTAGCCGCTGCCCCACTAGTCTTCTTGGAGCTCGCAACAGGAGCTTTTGGGATTCTTCATTTCTTGGGAGCCATGGCGAAAAAAGTTAAGATTTAAAAGAAGAAGAAGACTCTGACGAAAGGCCTCTGTGGGAAGGTAGGTGAAAGCAAGAAAGTTTTTCTCTCTCCTTAACGACCCCTACTTATAGGGTGCAGCCACGTTAGCGAAAGAAGAAGAAACGCTTCATGATCGAGGAAACTCTTCGAACAACATAGGAACAAAAAGTTGGGATCATGATGATCGTTCCTTAGAAACGAGGAATTAAGATCAACTTTAATGAAGCGACGACTCAAGGCATTTAATACTGAAGCCTAAGCGTAACGACAGCATGTCAGTAGGCACGCCAGGCATTCGTTCGAAAAGGACACGTGTTATGCTTCTGTTCAAAGTATTCCGAACTTGATTCAAGTTCGAAACACTTTGAAAGGGGTCTTATAAAAGCATAAAAATGCGTAGACATATCAAAAGCGCAGGTAGTGTTTCACTACACAAAGCTTCATAAAAGCACAGATATCCGAAAGCGCAAACTGAAGATCAGAAACCATAGTTTATAAAAAGCTCTTTATTAAGTCATGCCTATAAAGATCTATTATAGATTCATCATGATTATAAGAAAAGAGCTTTTCCTACAAGGATCTATTACAGATTCATTATAAAAAGAACTAAGGCATCTAAAGATCTATAAGAGGGTTAATTTTCACAGAAGCCATATAAAAGGGTTAATCTTTACAGATGCGCAACCCCCCAGACGCACAACGTTGTCAGAGCAAGCCACTTTCTGAAGCAGCTATTGGCTAGAGCGAGAACTCAGTCCATAGAACAGGCCATGCCACCGCCATTGAGCAGGGTAGAGCACAACCTGTGGCTCTTCGGATTGGCAACTAATCCAAATCCGAAAGCTTGGATCTCGAAGACCTCCAAGTCGTTGTTCTGGTTCGAGCTCCTTATGACAAACACCCAAGTGCATCTTGAAACTCAACAGCAGTTATTCTATAAAGGCACAACCTCTTTGAACGAAGGGATCCACAACCATCAGCCGACTTGTGCAAGGCCAATGGCTGTTCGAAGCTAAGTCGGGATCGAGCATAGCGTTTGTAATGCTAGGAGCGGAAGACGACTCTTCAGAAAAAAACTCTCCTTTATATAGGGTGAGTGTGGTCCAACCAACATGCCACATGGCCGTCGGTCAAAGATGCCTAAATTAATAGGATGAACCTAGAACTCATCACAACAAACATCATTTAATAGGTTTATTTTACTGATTCCTAGGCCACAGACTTCTTGAATTTCCCAAAAGATGGTGACAATTAAAGAGGAGGATGATCGACTCGTCCACCAAGAAGCGCAGTCATTAATCGCTCTTAAAAACTTTGATAGAAACCAGCTCTCGCTTTGATTCAGAAGCGCAGCCTCCCCACTGCGCTCTCGCATCGACTCAGAAGCGTAGACTTTTCTCTGCACCGTCGCTTCGACTCAGAAGCACAGTTAGCTCACTTCCTCACGCTGCGCCCTCGCTTCGACTAAGAAGCACAACTATCTTACTTTCTCACACAGCGCCTTAGATGTGCAGTAGCTCTTTCATCTCCAAGACCTAGTCTACTCGTCGTCCGAAAGCACAGTAACTCCATCGCCTGAAGCATGGTCTACTTGTCGTCCTGAAGCACAATCTACTCGTCATCCTAAAGCACAGTGACTCCATCGCCCTAAACCACAATGACTCGTCGTCCGAAAGCAGAGTGACCATGTCGCCTGAAGCACAGTCTACTCATCGCCCAGAAGTGTAGTGACATCAAAGCTCCGTCGGAAGCACAGCTCGTATAACGGTGCAGCCCTACAAAGTTACATGGTTCCACGTGGCCAGATGGGTGTGTATATCTTTTTCAGGATACCATCCTATCGGATTTTTAAACCGCTGCTCTTAAGATAAGACATAGTTTGATTCTATTGATAAAAGTAATATCTTATCGGTTTGTTTAAACCACAGATAAGGACGGATTTTATTCTTATGAACGTGAGCCATATCCAACTGGTTTGTTTAAGCCAATGGCCATCTAAAATAAGACAAAATCTAACTTCAGGGATAGGAACAGAATATGCTCAGGTTCATCCGATCAACAAATAAGCACACGCCATGTTTCGTTTATTCAGTTATGTTGATAACTCCCCAAAGATCTTGATAGAAGAGAATTCCCATGCCTGCCACATGTCAGCTCAGCAGTAGCCCTCACCGTGACCGCCTCAAAATTCTCCTATATCTTCCCGTACAATATTCCTACACAATCCTTATGCACATCACATATGTGCTCCCCTATAAATAGAAGGAGTTTTCCTTTGATAGAGAGACTTTAAAATCTTCAACTTTAGCATCCTCTTGATTGGTAACCCTAGAGTTTCAATCACCAGCGCCAGAAAGCCAAAGCAAGTTCAACTCGTTGTCAGATCGTCAACGGAGTAAAGGAGCCGCTGCAGTACTCGATCTCCACATCCATACTTTTCCAGAAATTTTGTACGTAGATCTTCTGTTTAGGAATTGATTGTACTCTTTTTACGTTTAAAATACAAAAAGTTCGTATAACCTTTTATCATGGCAAACAACAATCTCTAGTCCTAAAGAGCTACCAGTTTGACTTAGCCCAAACCTATCCTAGACTCAATCCAGACACTTACACATCCTCACATGGCTAATGACAAACACCATACACCATTTTCCTTCTATAAAACACTAAACTTTAAGGTTCACCACTCAAAACCTTACATCTAAACTTTTAAAAAATAATTTCAGCTTTGTACCCTTGGAATAAACCTAACTCTATATCTCACCACTTAAAACCTAATGGATGACTCAAGTGTGGTCAAACACACTTAGTGGCAGCCATAACTCCTTACTTTTATATCATCACGACCCGCACCCGATTTAGGGGCTCGAGCACGTGGGTATATCCAGCCTACGCTGAATTATCGGTGGTAGTGTATAGGTCAACAGTAACATCTAATAGTCCACAGATATCAAATGTATAATATGTCAATAGAATATCTCATCTCCGTATGGAGGAATAATATAACATCTATAAACATAAATATTCAATCACATAACCTAGAAGAAGAAAACAACACGATATCGATAGAAGATAATTAAATATGAAAGCAGAAAAGTAGCATATGTCAAGTATACACATAGTCTAGAAGTCTAAGTCAAATAATACATATCCTGAATTAAATATATACAAGTCCCAAATTATCCAACTGGAGACAAATCTAGCAATCCTAGCTAAGGTAATACTGGAGGTGAATCCTCTACGAGCACTAGCTCTACAGAAAACTCCTGAGCAACATCATCATCTACCCCTGGATCATAGTAGGTCGGGCAAAAATGCTCTATATCCTCTAAAAAATGTTATCCAGTCAGGATTGGAGTGCACATTGACAAATATCAATTTTATTAAATTGACGAGTTCTATAAATAACAACATGTAAATGTGATACAAGATGGATATCAAACTGAACAACAAAAATATAGGATAAACAGGAATCATATCATGGTAATGAGAATAAGTAAGTAGGATATCAGCAGGTAATCAGAGTATAATATGTAAAACTAACAGTGCCTTGAGATATTATAGTGTTATGTAACCGACTTGGAACATGATCAGACTATTTCATATGACCGTCTATGCACAAGTACACGTAATGGATCTGGCCGGCCATACATGGAACGTTATGCATAAATAATATAAGATCAGGCTACACCCTATGTATGGTGAGGATGAGCTATGCACAAGTAGTCTGGGTATGATCACATAAACTCTGATAACTCTCCAATCTTTCGAATAGTATAATGGATCTAACTATGTCACGTTATGATACGGGATTCATGAAACAGGGGGCCAGCCCCCTTCTAAATCGGTGTCTATACAAGAACAAGAAGCACAAGACATGTACAGGGTCCTCCAGGGAAATTACATCTCATGACGGGATCCAAGTATACTAGTCCATGCATCTTCGTGTCAAGAATCAAGTAAAATACTACAAACTGATATTAGAAATTATCAAGGTAATGAAAACTATCAGAGAATGTACTCGCCTGTGGTCTCGAGAAACAAATGTGAATCGAGGACCAAAGTAGAATCACAAAGACCTAAATATGAGATATCAATGTTAATTAAGATTTTGGTGTGTTAAGCATGGATATCTAAGGTAAAAAAATGCATACTAGGTTAATTCTAGGTCTCCGTGGTCAAACTAGGTCAATTTGACTTAAATGTTGACTTTTAGTTTAACTAGTCAGCCTTGTCAAATTAAGTCAACCCTAGGTTTTCAGGTCATTACCTTATCATTCAAAGGTAAACCAACCTATACTAGGCTATCCTAGTCTTTACCTAGGCATTTACCTAATATAAGGTATCTTGAGATACCCCACCTATTTACCCTTTACCCTATTTTCTATGCTTAGGCTACCTACTACAACATATAGGTAATACCCTATGGACATTATCCTATCTTACATAGGTAACCTATATCTTGCTTTACCTACCTATAGATAATGCCTACTTCCTATGTTACCTATCCACATAGGAAGCTATACCCAAACCCTACATTTACCAACCCTTACATTTACACAATATCACCTAAACACATTACCTATCTATAGGTTATACATATTACCTTCACATGTGGGTGTGTACTATGACACAAACTACACACACATCACTGTCACTTGGTGTGACTCTCACACACACTTGACATCTCAGTAACACACACTTGACACTAATACTCACATGTGCACTCTCTATCACTCACTCACCTACACTCCATCTCACACATATCTGTGTTGGAACACACAAACACACACAACTCACACAATATGTGCACTGTTCCATAGTCTAACTCACACACAATCCTACATATTACACTAATACCTGTGCACTTGGCTAACACACTCTGTTGCTGTGTGTGCAGGCTGCACACGCCTACCCGCAGAGCTCAAAATAAGTCAGCCTAAGGCCTGTGCAGACCACTGCAGCATGTCCCTACTGCCTCACCAGTGCAACCTAACCCAAGTCAAACTTGTGTAATGTCAGCAGGTGGCCTAAGGCCCTCCCCAAACATACTGCACAGCAGTGTAGTACACAAGTACATATTTCACTGGCCTGTACTGCCTGGCCAAATCCTGGCCTTGCTTGGCTTGACACTGTAGAGAACCCCTGATGTACAGATGTCACGACCCGCACCCTAGAGTAAGGGCACGAGACGTGGGTATGTCCAGCCTACGCCGCTGTGTCGGCGGTAGAACGCTGTCCTAGGTCAACATCTAACAATATAAAGGTATATGTACAATATATACACTCCGAATGGAGGTGACATAGCAATACAGTCTCAATCACATCTAAGATAGAGTATGATAAAAGATAGATAGATAGATAAGAACAGAATAAAATCCACAGAGATACAATCCAGATAAGTCTAAGATAACATCTCCATAACATCAGATAAAACAGACTCCCAGTATATATATACAATAATGTATCAATGAGAAAGACTAAGTAAGAGTCTAAGCTAGCAATCTAAACCACTAGTGGTAGATCCTCTACTGCAAGTGGGTCCAAGTCATAAGTGATGTCTAAAGCTGTACCATAATGGGTAGACACCAGAGCCTCATCATTCACTGTAAAATTTTCAACAGGTCCAGTCAGGACGGGAGCGAGTACAGTACATCTCAACAAATCATAACAGGTTAGAAAATATAAACATGCTAGAGAGTAAGATACAAGAAACTGAAGAAATAACATAATAAAAAAGGAAGACTGTAAATAAATAGCTACCGTATATAGAGAACTAACAGTGACTAGTGATTCAGGGCACAAGATGGTTATGTAAACGATACGATATTGTACACGAGTAATCTACAAAGGTTGTACACGAGTAATCTACTGGATTGAATACATAACCACTTCTACTCCCCCGCCCCAATCAATACACAAGGATCTAGCCAAGTTATGTTATTGTACACGAAGGTCATGTGAATACATGATTATACACGATTTCATACGTTTCGTACACGAATGTCATGAATACAAGGTGTACACGATGCTCACGATAAAGTACACGAACACGAATACCCGATGTATCCGCTAAGGGGATAACATCGCACGACTAGATCCATATAGTACTAATCCGTGTTACCAACGTGTCATCATCATGTAAAGTAATCTAAAGCAGGAATATAATCCTAAATAAGATATGAAATAATCAGATAATGTACTCGCCTGCTATCTGAATGTCCAAGATGAAAGTACTGTCCGAGGAGTGGTGTCTGGCTCCTATTAGAACAGTAAAAGTCACAACAAGTCCAGAATGGTAATAAGATGCACTACAATGCATTCTACATGAATCTAGGTCAATCTAGGCCAAAGTCAACTCTTGGTCAAATCTGGTCAACCCTATAAGTCAAACTAGGTCAACTAGGTCCAACCTAAGTCAAACAAGTCTATACTAGTCTAGCAAGTCAGTTCTAGGTCTAACAAGGCTATACAAGTCCATCTAGACTCTATACTGACAAACAGATACACCCATAGGCTAAGAGTCTAGTCTATAGGTTATTAGGCAATACCATGCCTAAACCAACCTACAAATTACATATACACATGACAAAATATATCTGATATATAATACACACATTAACATATAGGCTACATATATGTATACTACACATACATATATATCAAATATATACAATAGTACACACACATTGATATATTATATAGGATACCTATATATATATACATCTCAAATACATTTTTTTTCATATGTATAGAGAATAGGAAGAAGGATTGTGGTGGTGACATGTGTGTGTGCAGAAATTAGGAAACAATGAGTGATACATGTAACAGTGAGCATGGCAATGTGAATATCAATGTGTGTTATGAGAGATATCCTAGAATAGGAAAATAGTGCACTACAAGGCTGAAAACAGTGTATCATGAGGGATGGGAAATCAGTGAACAAAATGGCAGGAATCAATTACAGTTTTGTGCAAATGACAGTTAGCTATAATAACAGATAACTCAAGACTCAACACTCATTCAATCCAATACTTCCAACACCAATTCAACCATTGAAAACCAATCCATAATCCACATGACAGTTCATATTAAACTTAACAGTGAACCCAATATTGACAGTTCTATTGATAGGTTAACAGTTAACTCATCCCATTCGAAAAACCATAGCATCCTATTTCGAAACCATGCTTCAATAAACCTAACACAATGTATAAGAACCTAGCATGGAAAATAATCACTCAAGTCAGTTAAGGAAATGGAAACCAATTGACAGTTTTACATGAAACAAATCATAGCTTAGGAAAATCTGAAAAAACAGTTGACAGGTTATAGGAAGGGAATTCAGTATATTAAGAATGGATGAACATTCAATTTAACTAGATACCCAATGAACATATCAATCTATTTCAGTTCTTTAAGGAATGAAAATACTCTCAGGTTTTAGGAAAGGAGTAACAATGAATACATTACTAAATTACAGTTTACATTATGGAGGAGACCAATCTCAGGTTTATGGAAAACATTTCAATACAGTTTTCGAAAAAGGAAAGGAAATCAGTTCAGTTATAGTTAAGAAGCCATTCTCAGATTAACAGTTCACCAATGAAACAAAATCAAATCTATTTCATTCGAAAACCAACACAAATGTCTAATTCCCATTCTCAAACCAAAAGCCTATTGAATTGCCATGCTAAGCTCAATATGAACTAACAATTATGTGGGAGTAATAATCTGTTGAAAACATCAATAGAAATAGGATTTAAAATGGTTAGGAAAATCTGAAATCCCAAGTATCAGACAGTATCAGTTATCATGAAATTTAACCCAATTTCGAATCACATATCACATCAATAACCTAACTAACATGTAAATCCAATCTAATATAGATTATTAATCATATATAGGATCTAATTAACAATTAACAACATAATTTAAACCATTAAAACTGAATTAACAGTGAAACAAAAGCAAAATTGTGTACGCACAGTGCACGCATGATTCCGTGTCCGATACGACACGATAGGTTGTGTCACTTGGGGAACCCCGTATCAGTGGTTGCCCCAACACGTGTGTCGAATATTATGTGCCCATGTGTTATGTGCTGTACGAAATCAAACCCAAACAGCAGGGGAAGCAACCTGCTCGCGCGCGCGTGGTGTACCCTCATGTTCCCGTGTCCGTGACGACACGACACGACACCAATGACGACTCGGAACACTAGAAATAAATAAACGAGCCTAAAAACTATTTTTTTTATTCAAACAAATTCCAGAAATCAGATCGAAATGCCCTTTGGGGCATTTCCTCAAACACCTACATACATGAACTGATACGTGTCGAAATGGGACACGAATTGGACACGAAATCCTACAAAAATCTAGGGTTAGCTAGGGGACACCTAGATCTAGGATAAAATGCAATAATAATAGCAATTCTAATAAGTTTTGAAGGAGTTACCTATAGGTGTCAAAATCCTCAAAAAGCTCCAAAAAGGGGTGTTCCTCTTGATAGCCAAACTTCACCAAATTGCTCCCAAGCTGAAATAATCTTCCATAAACAGCAAGAACAGGTGAATTAGAACCTAATGCAATTTTTTTGGATGGAAAAGGAATTAAATAGGATTTTCTAGGAATTATTGAAGTTGGGGACTTACCTATTTTTCAAACTTGTAAATATTTCTAAGGGAGGCTAGCCCTAAATTCTAGGAGGAATTAAATAGGGGAAAATGGGCTTGGCCGGCCATTGGTGGATTGGGCTAGGGTTAGGGCTCTACAAGTGGTCTATGGGCCTAAGTCACAAGTCATGACTTGTGAAACCACAAGCCATTAGCTAGCCTAATCAATTCCTAATCTCTCCAAATAAGTTCTAATTGGTTAAATATCACTAACTTAGGTCAAGCTAGGGTTACACACTCTAACCAAGTAGTCATGACCTAGGTTAGCTTCTAAGACGTTCTCCTAAGTCAACACTAGTCAAGGTCAAATATAGCACCAAAATAATTATACTAGAAATCATTAAAAATTCTAATAATTATAATTAATACTAATAAATCCCAATTAATTCCAAAATTTTAAAAATGACCAAAATACCCTCAAGCTTGAAAACTGGTTGTGACAAATCTACCCCCCTTAAAATAATTTTGTCCTCGAAATTAAAGGCGAAACTAACTGCTGAGAAGGATAGAAAAGTATACCTCAAGGTCCAAAAAGATAGGGGTACCGTTCGCGCATCTTATCCTCCCGCTCCCAGGTAGACTCTCCTGGAGAATGATGCCTCCATGCGACGCGTACCAAGGGTATCACCTGGTTTCTCAGTACCTTCTTCCGGCGATCCAGAATCTCCACAGGCTGCTCTGGATAACTGAGAGTAGGCCCAACCTCAATCTCCGAATGATCGAGCACATGGCTAGGGTCAGCCACGTACCGTCTCAATTGTGATACGTGGAATACATTGTGGACTCCCACTAGTGCAGGTGGCAAGTCTAGCCTGTATGCCATGTCAACGACTCTTCCGCTGATAACGAAAGGGCCGATGAAGTGCGGGCTAAGCTTCCCACCTCCACCAAAACGTATCGTACCACGAGTCGAAGATATCCGCAAAAAAATCATGTGTCCAACCTAATCATAAGCAAGGTCTCAAGTTACTAAAAAAATCAAATACGGTCAATCAAACAAAACAAAAATATACAACCTACTTCTAATCCTATCTCTAAATCTGTACCTCAAACTCCAACGGCCTCCGGTAGCTATCGGCCCAGTGTCGATGTCTGTCCTGCGCCACGCGAAGTCTGTCCCTAATGAGCTTCACCTTCTCGGCTGCGTCAACAACCATCTCTGGTCCCAGTAAAGCTCGCTCTCTAACATCATCCCAAGATAAGGGTGTACGACACCTACGCTCGTACAGAGCCTCAAAAGGTGACATCTCAATACTGGCCTGATAACTGTTGTTGTTAGCAAACTCCACCAAATGTAGATGATCCTCCCAGGAACCTCCAAAATCTAGGACGCACGTCCGCAGCATGTCCTCAAGCGTCTGAATAGTCATCTCTGACTGTCCGTCCGTCTGGGGGTGGTATGCAGTACTAAACTTGAGCTGAGTGCCCAAACTAGTCTGCAAAATCCTCCAAAAATGGGAAGTAAAGCGACTATCCCGATCTGAAATAATGCTGACGGGAACTCCGTAAATCCTGACTATTTGTCGCATGTAGAACGCCGCAAGCCTCTCTGTAGACGTACCCACCTTGAGTGGCAAGAAGTGGGCCGATTTGGTCAACTTGTCAACGATCACCCAAATTGCGTCTTTTTCTCCTAGTGTACGCGACAACCCAGATACGAAATCTATGGTAATATGTTCCCACTTTCACTCTGGAATGGGCAACGGCTGCAATAATCCTCCGGGCCTCTGCCTCTCTGCCTTGACCTGCTGACAGACCAAGCATCTAGCTACGAAGCGAGCTACCTCCCGCTTCATCCCGTACCACCAGACATGCTCTCGCAGATCCCTGTACATCTTGTTGGCACCAGGATGTATAGAGTACTGCAATCTGTGAGCCTCTTGTATGATCTGCTCCCTGAGCTCCCCGCTGGGCACACATAACCTGGAATCGTACCTTAAGGCACCATCCTCTGCAAGTAAAAACTTGCCATCCACCAACCCTGCACGAACCTGCTCTCGGATACACCACAAATCCACATCCTCAAACTGCGTCACCTTGATCCTCTCCATCAAGTCCGACTGTATCTGAAGCCCCATAACTGTATCTGCACTCCAGGCACGATCACCTCAATCCCAAGACTCTCCAAGTCTGCAAGCAAGTGCCGATCCCTAGTCAAACACATGGCTGTCGGATACCTACTCAAGACATCGGCAACCATGTTGGCCTTCCCTGGGTGATACTAATGTAGGATGTCAAAGTCCTTTATCAACTCTAGCCATCTGCGCTGCCTCATATTGAGCTCTTAACTTCCCAATCCTATCAAGTCACCTATAACTAATACCTACAAGCTAAGCACACCAATCCCAAATACCACATATAGATATGCTCAAGAATAACACCCATCACATATATCCTAAGTATATCATCTATATATATACATGACTGATCAACCAAGGGTTAAAGTAGACTAAACTTATAAGGGACTGAAACAAATACTTAGAACTTAGGCTAAGGATGAATGGTCTGAATCATCAGTGTAGGCAAAGGGAATGATGCTAAGAAGACTGAATTTATAAGCTAAAGGACAGGACATTTGGGTCCACTTGTATAGTCAATGTGAAAGGAAACCTACATGGTGACTGAAACATGCCTCTAGATCAACATGGGCTCTCCTCTCTATCTGGCTGAACTAACTATATGCAAGACAGTGGTCTGAAAGAAGTGAACCAAACTGGTGTACAGGGAATGCAATAGGCGGTATACTACAAATGGGTGCAGGCTACAACCAATCAAAATACATTATATATATACAAGCTATATATATATGCTTTACCCTCATCACCTCAACTCTACTCAAGTCTAATAACACCAACTCACTACCACATGCCTATCACTTCCAAGAAAAGGTCAGATACTGCAGGGTGTGTTGGGACAGAACAGTGGTCAAGGGAGAACTCTTATCAACAACCCACATTATATCCCCAATGAATATATACAACTGTCCCAAATGGACTGAACAACCATGCCCAAGAAAAAGTTTAACTCCACTGTAGGACAGGTACTACAGGTTATAATGAAGGGTATTATAAGGCTATCAAGTAAGGTAAATGCTAAGAGATGCAGCAGGTCACCATGTTCAGGAGTAAAGACGAGTGCAGACCTCTAATATGCACGATACTAACTCTCCAGATATACAGAATATGGTAAGGGGTTGATGGTTATATTGGTGAGTCAATAACTAGGGTCTGAACAATGGTCCAGTGAAACCTATGATGCAACGTGGCAGGTAATGAAAGTTGAGTGCAGTGTACAACCTGAAATAGTATGAACTGAGGGGGCAGGGTTTCTAATGAAGAGTCTGCACACTGCCTATAAAGGTCGATCAAACATGACTGAACTCAACACAAAGAGAACTTAACTAAAATAGAAACTGGACCAATATAGGCTAACAACATGTCATTAATCCTATACAACAATGATCTATAGGTACCAACCAACCCATATCCCATGTGCCAATATCATCTGTAACCTATCTATATATATAGATCTCTCAGTCTTAGGTAAAACTATAACTATACTCAAAGACAGGCTCTGGTTATGGGTGCCTCACTGGAAAAAGGTAAAGAAAAGATAATAACAATCATCAAGGCTGTAAGGCATACTAATATCCTATATGTAAACTGGTTGGTATTATAATAACAAGGAAATCATCTACAATGGGTTACTATTCTAATACCAATGCTAACTATCATCTCTAGGGTACAGACACTCTACAAGTCATCATATTATTACACTATGAAAGAACTACATATGAATAAGCTCTACAAAACTAAATATCCCTACCCCTAAGTTATTTGATGATAGAATAAAATTTTTATAACAACAGAAAGGTGTGATAATCATATGCATCTGTCCCAAAATCATGTTACTCAGGGTCTTCGTCATGCTAGTAGGCAAGCTACGATAATCACAGAGTCCTTGACTAAGATACATACCTCTAGAATCATGGTATTTAAAATTTTTGCATTGATGTATGCGATAGCATAAACTTTAAATTCCTATACCAGAGAAATACGTCCAAAATCTGACTATATGTCCTCACTATGCCAACTAACACGACTATCGAAGATTCTAGATCCCATAACTGAGGTGACTTAGCCCATATGATTTTCTCAGAAGAGAAACAAACAACAAAAGTGCAACATGACAAAATTAATCAATCAACAAGGAACAGATGAAAACAGATTTCAAGATAGTTATAAGAGACAATTGCAGGAATGGAATCGAGAAGAACGAAACTTGCAGCAAGATCTCCAATAGTCTGTGCATCCTCGACTGTCCTGACGATAGCTCGCCCCTGCTGGTTTTCCCTAGCCTACTGCTGATGCTGTATGTACCTTTGCTGCTGAGAGAATCGGGAATGACGGGAAAAGGTCTCTGTACAGATGGAGGTGCACCTCCAATGTAGCAGAAACGCCAACCTGAGTCGGCACAACAGGAGCTGCGGTCTCGAGGCCCTGATAAACAGGACGAGAGGTGGCCAGCCTCTCGATAGTATCCTCCGAACCGAAGCAATGAGATCATGTCTCCATAACTATCATGAAGACAGATCAAAGCAAAAAGCAATTACTGAGAATGAAGCAAAAAATGAAAGGAGGACAGTTTATATTCAAGGGAAAACAATAAGCAGCAAATTTAAATAAAAGGGATCTGATAAGGAGTTTTTTCTAGTGTGATTGAGGACCTTCAAAAATATATCCTAATCCTACTGCAGGCTGTAGCGATATTCTAGTTCGAATACCGCTACATTTCTAACCTAGACCTGCATGGGCCACCACTAAAAATGTATCACGACCCGCACCCTAGAGTAAGGCACGAGACGTGGGTACGTCCAGCCTACGCCGCAGTGTCGGCGGTAGAACGTTGTCCTAGGTCAACATCTAACAATATAAAGGTACATGTACAGTATATACACTCCGAATGGAGGTGACATAGCAATACAGTCTCAATCACATCTAAGGTAGAGCATGATAAAAGATAGATAGATAGATAAGAACAGAATGAAATCCACAGAGATACAATCCAGATAAGTCTAAGATAACATCTCCGTAACATCAGATAAAACAGACTCCCAGTATATATATACAATAATGTATCAATGAGAAAGACTAAGTAAGAGTCTAAGCTAGCAATCTAAACCACTGGTGGTAGATCCTCTACTGCAAGTGGGTCCAAGTCACAAATGATGTCTAAAGCTGCACCATAATGGGTAGACACCAGAGCCTCATCATTCACTGTAAAATTTTTAACAGGTCCAGTCAGGACGGAAGCGAGTATAGTACATCTCAACAAATCATAACAGGTTAGGAAATATAAACATGCTAGAGAGTAAGATACAAGAAACTGAAGAAATAACATGATGAAAAAGGAAGATTGTAAATAAATAGCTACCGTATATAGAGAACTAACAGTGACTAGTAATTCAGAGCACAAGATGGTTATATAAATGGTACGATGTTGTACATGAGTAATCTACAGAGGTTGTACACGAGTAATCTACTGGATTGAATACATAACCACTTCTACTCTCCCGCCCCAATCAATACACAAGGATCTAGCCAAGTTATGTTATTGTACACGAAGGTCATGTGAATATATGATTATACACGATTTTACACGTTTCGTACACGAATATCACGAATACAAGGAGTACACGATGCTCACGATAAAGTACATGAACACGAATATCCGATGTATCCGCTAAGGGGATAATATCGCACGACCAGATCCATATAGTACTAATCCATGTTACCAACGTGTCAGCATCATGTAAAGTAATCTAAAGCAGGAATATAATCCTAAATACGATATGAAATGATCAGAGAATGTACTCGCCTGCTATCTGAATGTCCAAGATAAAAATACTGTCCGAGGAGTGGTGTCTGGCTCCTATTAGAATAGTACAAGTCACAACAAGTCCAGAATGGTAATAAGATGCACTATAATGCATTATACATAAATTTTTTTCAATCTAGGCCAAAGTCAACTCTTGGTCAACTCTGGTCAACCCTAGAAGTCAAACTAGGTCAACTAGGTACAACCTAAGTCAAACAAGTCTATACTAGTCTAGCAAGTCTATTCTAGGTCTAACAAGGCTATACAAGTCCATCTAGACTCTATACTGACAAACAGATACACCCATAGGCTAAGAGCCTAGGCTATAGGTTATTAGGCAATACCATGCCTAAACCAACCTACAAATCACATATACACATGACAAAATATATCTAATATATAATACACACATTAACATATAGGCTACCTATATGTATACCACACATACATATATATCAAATATGTATACCACACATACATATATATCAAATATATATAATAGTACACACACATTGATATATTATATAGGATACCTATATATATATACATCTCAAATACATATATATGTACATATGTATAGAGAATAGGAAGAAGGATTGTGGTGGTGACATGTGTGTGTGCAGAAATTAGGAAACAATGAGTGATACATGTAATAGTGAGCATGGCAATGTGAATATCAATGTGTGTTATGAGAGATATCCTAGAATAGGAAAACAGTACACTACAAGGCTGAAAATAGTATATCATGAGGGATGGGAAATCAGTGAACAAAATGGCAGGAATCAATTACAGTTTTGTGCAAATGACAGTTAGCTATAATAATAGTTAACTCAAGACTCAACACTCATTCAATCCAATACTTCCAACACCAATTCAACCATTGAAAACCAATCCATAATCCACATGACAGTTCATATTAAACTTAACAGTGAACCCAATATTGACAGTTCTATTGATAGGTTAACAGTTAACTCATCCCATTCGAAAAACCATAGCATCCTATTTCGAAACCATGCTTCAATGAACCTAACACAATGTATAAGAACCTAGCATAGCAAATAATCACTCAAATCAGTTAAGGAAATGGAAATCAATTGACAGTTTTACATGAAACAAATCATAGCTTAGGAAAATCTGGAAAAACAATTGACAGATTATAGGAAGGGAATTCAGTATATTAAGAATGAATGAACATTCAATTTAACTAGATACCCAATGAACAAATCAATCTATTTCAGTTCTTTAAGGAATGAAAATACTCTCAGGTTTTAGGAAAGGAGTAACAGTGAATACATTACTAAATTACAGTTTACATTATGGAGGAGACCAATCTCAGGTTTATGGAAAACATTTCAATACAATTTTTGAAAAAGAAAGGAAATCAGTTCAGTTATAGTTAAGAAGCCATTCTCAGATTAACAGTTCACCAATGAAACAAAATCAAATCTATTTCATTCGAAAACCAACACAAATGTCTAATTCCCATTCTTAAACCAAAAGCCTATTGAATTGCCATGCTAAGCTAAATATGAACTAACAATTATGTGGGAGTAATAATCTGTTGAAAACATCAATAGAAATAGGACTTAAAATGGTTAGAAAAATCTGAAATCCCAAGTATCAGACAGTATCAGTTATTATGAAATTTAACCCAATTTCGAATCACATATCACATCAATAACCTAACTAACATGTAAATCCAATCTAATATAGATTATTAATCATATATAGGAACTAATTAACAACATAATTTAAACCATTAAAACTGAATTAACAGTGAAATAAAAGCAAAACTGTGTACGCACAGTGCACGCACAGTGCACGCGTGATTCCGTATCCGACACGACATGATAGGTCGTGTCACTTGGGGAACCCTGTGTCAGTGGTTGCCCCAACACGTGTGTCAAATATTATGTGCCCACGTGTTGTGTGCTGTACGAAATCAAACCCGAACAGCAGTGGAAGCAACCTGCTCGCGCGTGCGTGGTGCACCCGCGTGTTCCCGTATCCGTGGCGACACGACACGACACTAATGACGACTCAGAACACTAGAAATAAATAAACGAGCCTAAAAACTATTTTTCTATTCAAAAAAATTCCAGAAATCAGATCGAAATGCCCTTTGGGGCATTTCCTCAAACACCTACATACATGAACTGATACGTGTACAAATGGGACACGAATTGGACACGAAATCCTACAGAAATCTAGGATTAGCCAGGGAACACCTAGATCTAGGCTAAAATGCAATAATAACAGCAATTCCAATAAGTTTTGAAGGAGTTACCTATAGGTGTCAAAATCCTCAAAAAGCTCCAAAGAGGGGTGTTCCTCTTGATAGCCAAACTTCACCAAATTGCTCCCAAGCTGAAATAATCTTCCATAAACAGCAAGAACAGGTGAATTAGAACCTAATGCAATTTGTTTGGATGGAAAAGGAATTAAATAGGATTTTCTAGGAATTATTGAAGTTGGGGACTTACCTCTTTCTCAAACTTGCAAATATTTCTAAGGGAGGCTAGCCCTAAATTCTAGGAGGCATTAAATATAGGGAAAAATGGGCTTGGCCAACCATAGGTGGATTGGGCTAGGGTTAGGGCTCTACAAGTGGTCTATGGGCCTCTATGGGCCTAAGTCACAAGTCATGACTTGTGAAACCACAAGCCATTAGCTAGCCTAATCAATTCCTAATCTCTCCAAATAAGTTCTAATTGGTTAAATATCACTAACTTAGGTCAAGCTAGGGTTACACACTCTAACCAAGTAGTCATGACCTAGGTTAGCTTCTAGGACAGTCTCCTAAGTCAATACTAGTCAAGGTCAAATATAGCACCAAAACAATTATACTAGAAATCACTAAAAATTCTAATAATTATAATTAATACTAATAAATCCCAATTAATTCCAAAATTTTAAAAATGACCAAAATACCCTCAAGCTAGAAAAGTGATAGTGACAGCAGCCTAACCTAAGCTGGCCTTGGCTTTGCTACTATAGCATGGCCCCTTGCACCGACCTTCTCAAGAATGGTGAAGGATCCGATGAATCGCGAACTAAGCTTCCTGTCTCCGCCAAAGCGAATCATGTCCCATGTCGAAGAAAATCTCAAGAACACATATCGCCAACCTATCACAAAACAAGACTCAAAACAAACCCTAAAGCAAGTAATCCCAAACAAGCACAAACCAAAGAACTAAAAATATACCTCGACCTCTAACGGTCTCTGGTGGCTATTGACCCAATGCTGATGTCTGTCCTGTGCCAGCCGAAGTCTATCTCTAATCTTTTTGACCTTTTCCGCTGCATCCATAATCATTTCTGGACCAATTAAAGCTCTATCACCAACATCATCCCATGACAAGGGAGTGAGACACCTCCGTCCATATAGAGTCTCAAATGGTGACATCTCTATACTGGCCTAATAGCTTGTTGTTGTGAGCAAACTCTACCAAGTGGAGATGGTCCTTCCAAGAATTCTCGAGATCTAACACACAAGTGTGAAGCATATCCGCGAGCATCAAAATAATCCTCTCCGACTATCTATCCGTCTATGTGTGATATGCGGTACTGAACTTGAGCTGAGTGCCCAATCTAGCCTACAAATTCCTCCAGCAGTAAGAAGTAAAGCAACTATCCCGATCCGAGACTATGCTCATAGAAACCCCGTACAACTTGACGATCTGCCAAACGTACATCTCGGCCAGCTTCTCCGTAGAAAAATCCACCTTTATGGGCAAAAAGTGAGCCAATTTGATCAACCTGTCAACGATGAACCAAATTGCATCTTTTTCTCTTGGAGATCATAGAAGTCAGACATAAAATCCATGGTAATGTATTCCCATTTCCACTCGAGAATATGTAATAGTTGAAACAGACCTCTTGGCCTCTGTCTCTCGGCTTTCACTACTGGCACACTAAACATCTAGATACGAACTGTGCCACCTCCCACTTTATACCATACTACCACGCATGCCCTCTCAGATCTATGTACATCTTATTAGCATTAGGATGTATAGAGTACTGAGAATGGTGCGATTCCTGAAGAACCTCCTCCCGAAGCCCTCTACTAGGCACGTACAATCTACTACCGTGCCTCAACAACCCATCCTCGACGATGGAGAAATCATCTAAAAAACCTGCCTGAACCTGCTCTCTGATGGTCCTCAGAGTCTCATCATCAAACTGTGCTGATCTGATCCCATCCATCAACTCAGACTGAATCTGCAAACCCGAGATCAGCATCTCCATCCCAGAAATGATTACCTCGATACCCAAACTATCTAGATCTGCCAATAGATGATGATCTACCGTCAAATACATAGCTATCAGATGCCTGCTTAAGGCATTGGCAACTACGTTAGCCTTTCCTAGATGATACTGTAATAAGATACCGAAGTCCTTCACCAACTCTAGCCACTGCCTTGGTCTCATGTTCAACTATTTTTGAGTAAGTATGTACTTTAAGCTCTTATGATCTGTAAAGATCTCTACACGCTCTCCGTACAGGTAGTGCTTCCACAGTCTCACAGCAAAGGTAACAACTACCAACTTTAGATCATGGGTCGGATAGTTCTTCTCATAAGGACGGAATTGCCTGGATGCATAGGCAATCACCTTCCCATACTGCTTAAGAACACAACCCAAGCCTTTTCCAGATACGTCATTGTAGATAGCAAAACCACATGTCCCCTATGGCAACGTCAAGATAGGAGCTGTAGTCAACCTTAACTCAACAAAGGCAGCCTAATACTTCTCGGTCCAGACAAACTCTATGTCCTTCCTAGTGAGTCTAGTTATCGGCTATGTAATTCAAGAAAAATCATGAACAAACTTCCAGTAGTAGCCCGCTATACCCAAAAAGCTCTAAATCTCTACAACTATGCTTGGTATGGACCAAGACTCAAATGCTGAAATCTTTTTTGGGTCCACCGAGATCCTCTTCTCGGTCATAATATAACCCAAGAACTCTGCATGCTCTAGGAAGAACTCGCACATCGACAACTTTCTATACAACTGTACCTTCCTGAGGGTTTCTTACACAATCTTCATATGCTCCTCGTGGTCCTCTGGCTTCTTCGAGTAGACTAAGATGTCATCAATGAAGACCGCTATAAACTTGTCAATGTACTGATGGAATACCTTGTTCATCAAGTTTATGAATACCATCGGGGCATTAGTCAACCCAAACGACATAACAGTAAACTCATACTAGCTATATCGAGTCCAAAAAGCCATCTTTGGATTATCCTCCTTCTTTAGCTTCAGTTGATGGTACCCTGACCTCAAGTGTATCTTCGAAAATAACTTCGCACCTCTCAACTGATCAAACAAGTCATAAATCCTCAGAAATGGATATTTGTTCTTGATAGTGAGGCTGTTCAATGCCCTATAGTCGATACACATGCATATCGAACCATCCTTCTTTGGTACAAATAAAATATGAGTGCCCCAAGGTGAAGAACTGGATCTGATAAATCCCTTGTCCTGTAGCTCATTAACCTGCTTCTTCAACTCTGCCAACTCACTATTGTTTATCCTATATATGTGCTACTAGATAGGCTCCGCACCTAGCACCAAGTCTATAGATAACTCAACGTCCCTGTCCAGCGGCATCCCGACAACTCCTCAAGGAAAATATCCAAGAACTCTGCTATCAATGGATGTGACAACTTCTTCCCTTCCACCATAGGTCTACAGAAGCCATCCTTCTACTCAGTTGCTCCTCTGATAAATTTGAACTCTGGCTCTCCTGTAAGCCCCCAAATTTTTGGATTTTATTTTTAATTATTTTATATGGATATTTTAAATATTAAAGTCAATAATGACTATGATAGTAGTTTACTGTAGCTTTGACTTTTGAAGCACAATAAATATTGTTTTCTTAAATCCAATTCCATATTAGAATTCTAGACTCGTCCACCTTTAGTTTGATATATCATGTCCCATCAAAATTTTCTTCTCAACATTATTTTGGCTTCGCACAATTTTGGGTCAACTTAGGCTATTTGATCATTTATCGTAATTCTAGGCCCAACTTCTAAATTAATTTTGAGACTTGAGATAGATCGAAACCATATGACCCAATAAATAGTTTTGATCCATTTTGAGTCTATAATGCACATGCCTAGGGTGTACCATCCAATCGAGTTCCCATGTACTACTTATTTGTAAATGGCACATGCGACTCATTAAATTGATTTTCGGGTCCAATTTGACTAGTAATGCTACTCAGATCATAACCTAGCCAACCCTACTAGTTAGAGCCTAACTAGGAGTACCAAACCAAGTATCCATATATTTAAGGGAATTTTAAGGATTGATTGTAGCCATATGAAATATTCTCTTATATTTTTGACTTGGTCAAACTACTATCCAAATTAGGAAACTTATTACTAATAATATAATTTGGAGAATAAAATCATATCCAAATTAGATCAAACCAAAACCTATGCCCTAATAATATAAATACAAACCAACCCTAACCTTTTCCTCTCTCTTCATAACCACCAACACCCCATGTAGACCCTACTTGCACACGGCCACAACCTCCCAACCAGAAACCCTAGTTGACCTCCCATTTCTTCACAAAATATAATTTTTCCTTGATTTCTCCACTAACTGCCACCACTCTTATGACCAATCAACGTTCTCTTCCACCCAAGCAAGTGAAGTAGCAACCTTGCGGCCGTTTGAGAGGTGCACGACGTGGTACTTTGGCCGAAACTCTGCCGAATTGAAGTCTGAAATGTCACAGCAGGTTAGTCGACTTGTAGATGATGTTTCACCCACTTTTTCTCATCCGTTTCTTCTCAAAAGAAATCTGAGAGTTACCTTTGTGTGTCTACTCCAACCTATGGTCGCCGGATTATCTAGTTCCAAGCGGTTAACCCGTTGCGTCGATTCTACGACAGGGTGTCCAGAACCAACGAATTCTTTGTGGGCTACTTTTTGCCTATCTAAGGTTAGTTTCTAACCTTTTTATATTTTTATTCATAATATAGACGTCGATACCTTTCCGACGCATATCTGAAAATTAGGTTTCACATTCGTTTACTATTTTTAAAAATTTATGACATTTGTCATGTCACCGAACTCCAAATTTTTTTATTTTTTTTGTGTCCAAAAGTGTCAAAACTCCATGAATCCATATTAAACTTTATGTTGTGAAAGATTTAACATTATAAATAATACATTAACTAAGTTTTGGAATTTTTATAGAATTTATTAATATTATTTAATCATTATTTCGGGACTAAATTAATGGATCAAATTGAGGAAATCATATGTGGCATTTAGATAAGAACTCTTGTGAATGGGTTTTCCTATTAAAAATATAATTATAGCAATATATAAATATTTATAGATAAATTCTAGAATTTAAATATGTTATTTACTAGAGGATTTGGTGCCTATATGTACTTATATAATAGATGCAGTGTCGTCAGAATATTATGGTAACTAGGAGGCGTAGTTACTCATATAATTTATATATTGTATGTTGATATAGAATATTAAATATAATGTATTATTCTAGGTGTGCTTGGGAGGGTCGACAAGGACACCAGATTTGGTCAGGCCTACCCGCAGATAACAGTTCCAGACAAGCGTGCCTTGCCTTCGTTACAAATTATTCTTTTCTGTTTTGTTGTTCTTTTTTTATTAGCATTGCATAATGTAGGACATTGATACTTAGTGTCCATTTATAGACGGATACCGATGTCATGATAATGACATCGAGTATTGACATTAGGCATTACGTACATACTGATGTGTCCATTAACACGTTTGACTACAGGACATCGACACATTCATGATACGAGATTTACATGACTATTCGTGGTATTGGTCTCGTGTTAGCATTCTAGATTTCTATATCAGTATTGCTAATACTTTTGAGATGACTGTACATACTTGATATTGCTATATTTTAGACATGGAGATTAGGAACAACTTGACTACAATATCAGACCTATTGTCACGTGGCCCGTTGTTTAGTGACCTTTATCTCTGTAGCAGAGTAAGGGATTATCACTATCGAGAATTGATTGTCCTTGGTGCCACGTCACTGGTACTGGGGACAATATCCTGCTGAGGTGCTAGTGAGCCTTAGTGGAAGGGGTTTGGTATTCTAGAAAAGTATCTCACTTGCATAGCACATAGACGAATACAGTATATTGCCTTAGTTCATATTTTTATTTTTGCACATTGGCATGTATATTATGCACCTTGCTAGTCCCCTGAGGACCTGGCTATTTTTCAGGCTTAGACGAAGCTGAAGACTACCCAGAGGTTTACGGTTCGGGAGCACCGACTGGAGACATACCGGCATAGGAGAACGAGATAGTGCCAGAGAATTTCTTGTAACCATGTTACCTTCATATTTAGTCTTACTATATTATTTTCTTTTCTTTTTATCAGACTTGTAGTTGATTTGTACTTTGTTTCTATCTCCGTGGTTTCAGGATGTTTTACCCGCACAAACTTTATTACTTTTATTGCTGGATATTTGAGACATTTCCCTATTTATTCTTGATCTCTTTATGGGCTCTGTGGATGTGATTAGATGTATATACATATGGACTGTGTTGTATTTCTGGGTGTTATCATGATTTACAACTTAAGTATTTCTCTAATGGGCTTGTAATATAGCTTGGCCCATTAGTGAAGTACTATTGGCATGTATTCGCATTCCTGGTCCTACGTATTTTGGGACTGGGACATTACATATTTTTGTGGTGGCCCATGCAGGTCAACGTTAAGCATTTCGGTTACGTTATTGTACCGATGTGAGCCTGCAATTAGAGTAGGAAAGACCCATAGGATCATATCCACATGCTTGATACCTTCCTTGACTTCGTTTCGAACTCTCACTTAACTTTTCGATTTGCATCCACTTTGATTATGTTCTAACGTAATCCTTATTTATTAGTGCTAGTAAGACGAATTTCACAGTGGGCGTATCTTCTCCTTACTATCACATCAGTAAGGGCACAGACACTAGAAGCTATAAGTGCAGGTGGAGTCTTTGTGAATTTTGCGAAGTCGTGGTGATACCTAGGATAGTCGTACTGTAACGAGCCTGCAACCAATTGACGAATAGGACTTCAGGATACATCCATAAGCAAGATAATGGACTTCTCTCAGACTCTCCAGCATGAATGTTTCCATGTTATCTTCTTTTTCAACATGATTGCTTTTGTGTTCTTCTCTACTAGAGTTTTGATTAAACCCTTCCATGTTGACTTCTTGAGTAATTATTCCCGTTCTTTTCGTGCTAAGTTGTTAGAAAGTGTCTTATGGATTGGTCGAAGGAAAAGTTTGAGAAATTATATTTAACCTTGTATTACGAAATCAAAGTTTTTACAGCCAGAGAAATACTAGCGAGGCAGGACTTCAGATAACGGTATCATGGCTACATATGTTTCTTGAATTTTACTTGACCTATAACCTATGCATGTTGATCTCTTACCCTGTATTTTCGTAAAAAGTTAATTCATAAATCTTTTATGGATTTGGCCAAGATAAGCTCAAGAACATGTATTACCTGGCATAGTAGATGTGCACTGCAGCCATCCGTCGTATTATGGAACAAGAAAGTTATTTGCAGCCAGATGCACACTAGCATGATAGTAACTTCACGTGACATAATCACGGAGATATATGGTTCTCGAGTCTCACCTAGACTACCTCCTATGCATCTTGTTTGGCCTCACGTCGTTTTTGGAAATAGTTCGACAAACCCTCCTGCTTTGCTTGACCCTACCGTTGTTTGAAATTGGTATATAGGTTTATTTGGCACAGCCTTAGGCTTCCATTACCTTCTATTTATTAAATGAATAAAATACACAAACCTTATAGTTATATTATAGAATATAATTAAGCTAGACTATTGGTGTGATTGTGATGTTGGGTAGCTAGAAACGGATAAGTTTCTTAGAGATGAATCCTAGTAAGATTATGAGTCGATTATGAGTGTCTGTATATCGGATGCGTAGAGCCTATTAGAAGACATTGCTAGGAGTGAACTGACGAGTATCATTGAATAGGTTATAATACTATACCTACGATAGAATGGTATGACTAGTGGTATTAAAATTCTTCTGCAGTAAACACTTTAATGCTTTTTTCCCTTACTTATTTTCGAGAAGCATCTTAGAGTTTTGTTGGGAGTATTAAGGAAGGAGAGATTGTATGCTAAGCTTAGTAAGTGTGAATTTTGCCTTAATAGAGTTTCTTTTCCTGGATACATTATCTCTGGAGAAGGACTTTTAGTTAATCAGGAAAAGATGGCTACCGTAGAGTCTTGGCCGACACCAAAATTGGTTGCAGAAGTTAGGAGTTTTCTCGGACTTACAGGATATTACCGCAGGTTCGTAGATAATTTTCTACAGATTGCAGAGCCGATAACACGGTTGACCCGTAAGGATCAGGAGTTCCAGTGGATAGAAGATTGTCAAAAGGCTTTTAAAGAATTGAAGAAGAGGTTGACCTCAACACCTATTTTGACGCTTCCTTTTAGATCGTAAGGATTCATTGTATACAATGATGCGTCGGGTAGCGGACTTGGATGTGTTTTGATGCAACACGAAAGGTTATAGCCTACGTATCGAGGCAACTAAGGGCACATGAGAAGAATTACCCTACTTATGATTTGGAGTTAGTAGTTGTGATCTTTGCATTAAAGATGTGGAGTCATTATTTGTACGTAGAGCGTGTGGAGAGATTTACGGATCATAAGAGCTTGAAGTATGTCTTCACGCAAAATGAGTTGAATATGAGACAGAGGCGGTGGTTGGAGCTCATGACAGACTATGACATAGATTTGTAGTACCATCCTGGCAAGGCGAACGTAGTAGCGGCCACTTTAAGTAGGAAGGCTACAACATATTTCTTGACAGCTCAGCCACAGTTATTAAAGGATCTTCAGGAGCTTGGAATAGAAGTCACTATGCTGAGACAACAATGAGTACTTGCCAATCTTGAAGTATAGTCGTCACTTGTGGATAGAATCAAGGCAGCATTACCAACAGATGTAAGATTTTGAAGACTTCGTGAGAGGATAGAGGTGAGAACGACAGATACTTAGACCATATCTTGTGACACAGACAGTCGAGAAAGTGAAGCGGATTCAGAGTCATCTTCAGGCAGCTCAAGACCGGCAGAAGCATTGGGCCGATACGCATCGTCGACCACTGGAATTCAAGAAGGGAGAGCATGTATTTCTGAGGATCTTACCGATACGAGACACCATTAGATTCGGGAGTAGAGGGAAGTTGAGTCCAAGGTATATAGGATCGTTCGATATTATTGAGCGTGTAGGAGAGGTGGCATACCGTCTTGCATTACCCCTGTCACTAGAGAGAGTGCATGATGTATTCCATGTCTTACAGCTAAGGAAGTATGTAACTGATCCCATTCATGTGGTCGATCACTCTGAGATCACGGTGGGACCCAATTTTTCATACGAGGAGCAACCGGTAGGTATCTTGGATACGAGTGAGAAGACGCTCAGAGGGTAGACGATTAGACTGGTTCATGTTGCATAGAGGTACCATTCTTCGGAAGAATCAACTTGGGAGCGTGAAGATTCTATGTGTGAGCATTATCCTCACTTATTCATAGATGATGGTAAGTCTTAGCCTAATTATTCATAAGATAAGACTTTTCTATATAATTATGTTATTTTTAATTTCGAGGACGAAATTTTCTAAGGTGGGTAGGTTGTAAGCCCCCTGATTTTTGGATTTTATTTTTAATTATTTTATATGGATATTTTAAATATTAAAGTCAAAATGACTATGATAGTAGTTTACCGTAGCTTTGACTTTTGAAGCACAACAAATATTGTTTTCTCAAATCCAATTCCATAATAGAATTCTAGACTCGTCTACCTTCAGTTTGATATGTCATGTCCCATCAAAATTTGCTTTTCAACATTCTTTTGGCTTCGCACAATTTCGGGTCAACTTAGGCTATTTGATCATTTATCGTAATTCTAGGCCCAACTTCTAAATTGATTTCGAGACTTGACATAGATCGAAACCGTATGACCCAATAAATGGTTTTGATCCATTTTGAGTCTACAATGCATATGCCTAAGGTGTACCATCCAATCGAGTTCCCATGTACTACTTATTTGCAAATGGCACATGAGACTCATTAAATTAATTTTCGGGTCCAATTTGACTTGTAATGCTACTCGGATCCTAACCTAGTCAACTCTACTAGTTAGAGCCTAACTAGGAGTACCAAAACCAACTATACATATATTTAAGGGAATTTTAAGGATTAGATTGCAGCCTTATGCAATATTCTCTTATATTTTTGACTTGGTCAAACTACTATCCGAATTAGGAAACCTATTACTAATAATATAATTCGGAGAACCAAATCATATCCAAATTAGATCAAACCAAAACCCATGCCCTAATAATATATACAAACCAACCCTAACCTTTTCCTCTCTCTTCATAACCACCAACATCCCACGTAGCCCCTACATGCACGCGGCCACAACCTCCCAACCAGAAACCCTAGCCGGCCCCCCTTTCTTCACAAAATATAATTTTTCCTTGATTTCTCCGCTAAACACCACCACTCTTGCAACCCCTTCGACGTTCTCTTCCACCCTAGCAACTGTAGTAGAAATCTTGCAGTCGTTAGAGATGTGCACGATGCGCTACTTGGGCCGAAACTCCGTCGAATCGAAGTCTGAAACGTCACAGCAGGTTAGTCGACTTGTAGATGATGTTTCACCCACTTTTCTCATCCATTTCTTCTCAAACGAAATCTGAGAGTTACCTTTGTGTGTCTACTCCAACCTCTGGTCGCCGGATCCCCTAGTTTCAAGCAGTTTGCTCGTTGCATCGATTCTACGACAGGGTATCCAAAACCGATGAAGTCTGTTGTGGGCCACTTTTCACCAGTTTCTAACCTTTTTATATTTTTATTCATAATCTAAACGTCGATAATTTTTCGACGCATATCTGAAAGTTAGGTTTCACATTCGTTTACTATTTTTAAAAATTCATAGCATTTGTTATGTCACCGAACTCCGAAAAATTCTGTTTTCCTTGTGTCCAAAAGTGTCAAAACTCCATGAATCCATATTAAACTTTATGTTGTGCAAGATTTAACGTTATAAATACTATTTTAACTTAGTTTTGGATTTTTACAGAATTTATTAATTTTATTTAATCATTATTTCAGGACTAAATTAATGGGTCAAATTGAGAAAGTCATATGTGGCATTGACATAAGACCTCTTGTGAAAGGTTCCCCTATTGAAAATATAATTATAGCAATTTATAAATATTTATAGATAATTTCCAGAATTTAAATATATTATTTATGAGAGTATTTGGTACCTATATGTACTTATATAATAGATGAAGTATCGTAACAATGTTATGGCAACTATGAGGCATAGTTACTCATATAATTTATATATGGTGTGTTGATATAGAATATTAAATATAATGTATTATTATAAGTGAGCTTGGAAGGATTGACAAGGACACCAGAGTTGGTCTGGCCTACCCGCAGACAACAGTTCCAGGCAACCGTGCCTTGCATTCGTTACATATTATTTTTTTCTGTTTTGTTGTTATTTTTTATTAGCATTGCATAACGTAGGATTTTGATAATTAGTGTCCGTTTATAGATGGGTACCAATGTCATGATAATGACATCAAGTATTGACATTAGGCATTACGTACATACTGATGTGTCTATTGGCACGTTTGACAACAGGACACGACACATTCATGATGCGAGGTTTACATGACTATTCGTGGTATTGACCTCGTGTTAGCATTCTAGATTTCTTTGTCAGTATTGCTAATACTTTCGAGATGACTGTACAGACTTGATATTGCTAGATACTAGACATGGAGATTGGGGAGAACTTTACTACAATATCAGACCTATTGTCGTGTGGCCTATTTTTTAGTGACCTTTATTCTGTAGCAGTGTAAGGGATATCATTGTCGAGAATTGATTTTCCTTGGTGCCACGACACAGGTACTGGGGACAATTGTAACGCCCCAATTCCAAAATACTTAGGACCAAGTATGTAGACATGTCAGCTACACATATACGAAGAATACTCCAACATATGGAATCATCGTATACATACATAAGTTATATATATAAAATAATCACATGCCAGAATATAATAAATCTCATCACAGCTCAACACAAAAGATATAAGAGTCCAAAATAAATAAGTGTATCAAGAGATAGCCGGTGGAAATACCCACTCCAAACAGCTATAAAAAATTATCTCAAATGATTGGAGTTCAACCTCCGCAAAATAGAAAGAAAAGAGATATAAAAATGCCCACTAAATGTCTCAATAAAAAAATAAACTATAAATCAGCAGGAGATGCCTCGTCATCGATGTATGAAGGATCCAGTGTCGCTCCGTACTCCTGCAGGAAATCGTCTGAAGAGATAACCAGGTCCTCAGAGGGACGTAACAAGATACAAGAAAACATCATGCCATATAAACTGTGATATATAATAGAAAAGAAAGGATACATACAATAGGGTGCCTACCAGTTCTACAGTGATAATGCATTTAAGAACAAACCTATAACACATGGGCACTCTGGCTACAGGAACTCGGTATGGTCCCACCAGGATACTAGGGACCTCAAATCATAACATTCCTCGAATGTCAGAGGCCATCAGGATCAGGAATAAGAAAGTAAAAAACGTGGCCCATACGTTAAGAAACTGTTCTCTCCACCCAATGCCTAGTAGGGTCACATTCATGATTTATAGGAACCTCTAGTAACTGTCAAGTCTACTAGCATACAATTCTATTGGCAGTTACTCCTAACCGTCACACGCCTTATTTGTATCGGTGGCCGGCCGACTACACGAGTATGTGTCCTACATGAGACTCACAACACATGATAAAGCATGTGCCAAGGCCATATGAGATATACCAATACCTCATCACCAATGGGTGGTCACTAGTCTAAGTCAATACAAGAAAATAGAACAAAACAAGTAAAATGACTGATACAGTCGCATGCACCCAAGTGTGACTTGGACGCACAATGATATAATACTATCAACAGGTAAAAATATTGAAAATGAATACTTAAAAATAAGATAAAGTAAATCACAGAGTAAGGTGGCAAGGTAGCTTGCCTATGGTGCGAGAAGGACAAGTCCAACAGTCACAAGCGTTAGCAAAAAGAAAGTCACAATCCACGAACGGCTCCGGATGCCGAAACGAACATCAAGAACATTCTTGGTATAAAAGATATGTCGTGAATTGCCTGTCCAAAAGTTTAATTCTGGATTAGGAGCAAAATCATAATTTTGGGTCAAAATAATATCCATCGTTGGACCCGTCTTGCACCGAAATGCGTGCCAGTATCTATGGTATCTAAAGTCGTCAAACTATATGTCTACAGGTCTGATTTGAGGAGACAAACTTAACATTATGTCCAAAGTTGGATTCCGATGGGCCGTACACAATTTCGCCCATTGGTTCGGATCGCGGGCCTGCCAAATAGGCGTTCCGGTCGACCTTCTCAGAATCGGACCAAACATGGCACACAAGACCAAAAAAATGATACAGTCTTGTTGGCACAAGTTTCGTCTCAATATGACGAATGTGCACAAAGTTATGGCCTACTTTGCAAAGGGCCGATACGGGAGTATCTTGACGGATACGCCTCGATTTCGTCGCACACGCACAACGAAATCGAATTTCGTCAGTTCCCACACGTCGACAACATCCATATGCACATATTAATGCTTATGAGTTGTGACCATGTCGCTTGATTTTTTGGGACACACGCGTATCGGTCAAGTTTTCTAAAATTTTTAGTTTTTATAATCAGTTTTTCTTGGGTTTTCAACGACAAATAACTTTCTAAATAATGGATGAGAATTAATTCTACAAGAAGGGAATTACTCTCCTATAGGTTGTCTATAAACCTACTCAAATAGATTTTAAAATATGTCGATGGTTTGGCTAAAAATTGCCTTCCAATATAGGGTGGTGGACTGATTTATACTCTGTTCGTGAACATGGTTTTTCACAAACTTTTTGCTCGATTTACGAAGTGTACGATGCAAATTAATACGAACTACAAGAAGAGAGATGAAGGTGTTTAGGTTGTGAACGTACCGGATCAATTAGATCGATGAACGATGGAGCCATCACGAAGTAATCATGTTGGGAAGTTGGCGGGCTGCTGTCATGGCTATTGTTAGGCCCGCGATGCTGCTCGCTGCACGGTCACCGTCGGCCGTGCCGTGCCAGTGACAACCGCGTGCGGCACGCGTGCGCGGCGGGGGTCTGGTGGCACGCACATGGGGTTAGGGTTTTGTAGTTTTTTTTTCTAATATATATATAGGGAAATCCGTATATACTGTCACGACTGGGTCGGGTTCCCCTTCCCCTCTGTTTCTCGCGTGGGAACAATAGGGGGGAGTTGTTGGTTTTTTTTTTCTCTTTATATATAAGTAAAAATCAGTAATATATATTTATATAAATTCTAAAATTTCTAAAATTTAAAGAATAGAATCTAAATATTCAAATATTCAAATATATATATATATATATATATATATATATATATATATATATATATATATATATTGAAAGAAAACCCCCTCACTTTATTAATGGCGGCTCAAAACCGCAGACGAAACCGTATACAAGGCGCAAAATGCCAAAGCCTATACAGGTATACCACAAAAAAAGGGGGTGGGCAGAGAAACAAAACAAAAGTCAAGGGCTAGGAGGAACATCGACCAGAATGCTCTCGAACAGTAGGAGCATAAGGTACTCCGCTTGCGGCATTGGCGGACAACTTTCCGCAGGAGCTGGTCTGCCGAGTATAGGTGACCTTCGAATCTCGCCTTGTTGCGATTCTTCCATATGACCCAAGTAGCGGCCACTGCGACGATCTGGTGGTCGTGGGAGGCAGAGCCCCAGGAAGCCAGTAGATCGTGGAAGCGGCCACCGCCCTGCTCGATGCTGAAAAGCTGGTTAAGGGTTGTCCAAGTCCTGTCTGGCAGCGTCTCCTGACGGAAGATGTGATCGACAGTCTATATATATATATATATATATATATATATATATATATATATATATATATATATATATATATATATATAAGGAAAATTTTGTTGTCACATGTTTTTCTTTTACATAAATATCTAAAATAATTCAAAGTATTTATCATATATTAATACAGATATAAATTTATATATTTCTTTTTAATATACCAAGTATATATATATATGAAGAATATGTATACCCGTTCTCAATCTGCCTTAACAAATTCTTAGCAAAATATGGTTAATAAGATTTTGGGCAATTACAATACATACCTAATACACACTCATATTTCCAATATACACATATATTTACATATATGTATATCTTCAATTAATATTTCAAAAATGTTTAGTAAAAATATAGGGGAGTTACGTCCTACCCAACTTATAAAAATTTCATCCTCGAAATTGAGAATAATCTTAATATATAATAAAATATAACATGACGAGATTTGGTACATGGGAGGGCAGGTACGTCAAATCGTAACTTGGTTTCCGAAATGATAGAGCAGGTGGTTGTCACAGGAATCCGAATTGTCGTCATAAACTACAAGATAGGGTATCCTTGGTTCAAAGCTCTACCTAGCTTATAAAAATTGGCTAACCGTGAAAATTGCCATTACAAGGCTTCTAAAAGGGACAATTTCTAAAGGATGGCACGAGAATATTGGAAGTTCTGACCGCAATCATAGATTTTAAGGGAACCTCGATATTGCCATGACGTACTTTGTCAACAACTTCTATATGAGGGTTATTAAAATCTAACATGGTTCCTATCGGGGTCATACTTCAACAAGATAAGTAGGCATCTCTTGTTTGATTCTAGCTAAACATGTTGATTCAATGGGTTTCGTTTTTCGCCTAACAAGAGATGCTAAGAGATGAGTTTGAAGAACCTAGGGAAAGAAGAATTTATGGCCACGTGATGAGAATCTATAATAAGTACAAAAACCTTGCTATAAAATATGATTACGTAAGTGTTTGGAATCTTAAGTCATAATGACCAGGGTATGCGTGCTGGTGTTTGGTATCATGTAGGAGGCATGTGCGTGATCGGGGGGAATACAAATGTCATACGACTTTCATGGATCATGGGTGTTTAGTTTGGTTAAGAGAGGGGGTTGTTATCTGCGTGTTTAACATCAATGGGAATAAAAATAGGGCATCTATGGTTTGATCTATGAGAATAATGTGTCATGTATGTTGCATCGTTGAAATGGAGCACAAAACGGTATATTTAAGCGGGACATTTATGTCATGTGTTTAGCCTGATTGGTCTAGTTCGTAAGTGTGAGCTTTATTGAAAGAAATTTTTTTTTAGTGTTTTGCTTCAAATATCAAGGCCACGGTAGAGGGTGTCAGTTGGTACGGACAGAAATGGGCATTATGAACCACCAAATTTTTAGCCTAAGTAGAATCAGTCTACCTCAATCATCTAATGATTTAAGAATTCTGCGTTCTAGAGAGACTTGCCTATACCCTAAGCAAATTCCTTTCTCGAAATTGAAACTAAGGCATGATTCTATATTAGAACAAAATTTGAAGAATCAAGGTTTCTATCTTTCATTGTGGTTATCTAAACATACGAGAAAGGAATATAATTACAATACGAAGATCGTATCGCAACTCCCAAGCAGATGTAAGAAATGGACTAATGGCATTCCATTATAAGAGATAGAGTACACTAAATTCACGACTTTATCAAACCTACATAAATTTGTTAAACATAGAAAGCACCATAATAGGACTTCTAAGAAAGTCAAATGTCAAGAAGACATATGAGGATATGAGGTACTTTTGATTGTAATCACAGTCTCTATAGGAAGCCCAGGTATTACTTATTTTGTCACGACCCACACCCTATTTAGGGGCACGAGCACGTGGGTACGTCCAGTCTACGCCACAGTATCGGTAGTAGAACGTTGTAAAAGTCATCTAGAATATATAGAATCTAAGACACAATAATATAAAATGTCATTTCCGCACGGAGGAATATAAACACAACTCAATCACATAATTCTAAGGAAGATAGGCACGAATATGATAAAGAAATAAGATGAATAAATAGTCTGAAATAGTGCCGAGTCACAATCACAAGTTCAGAATTTAAAGACATAACACAAGATCCCAAATAAATACTACAAGTCTCGAAGTATCAAGCTGGAATAAAATCCAGACAAAACCTAGCTAAACTAAGTCACTACAGGATGTGCGTCCTCTATGAGCACCGGGTCCACAGGCTTGTCCTGGTCGTAGGCTCCATCTATGCCAAACCCATAGTAGGTTGGGAAATTTGTATCAAAATCCTCTGAAAAATAACAGGGATTATCCTGTCAGGATATGAGTAAGTTCAAACACCAACATTAGTTCCATGTGAATTGATAAATACTATAAGAGACAATTATAATAAAATAAATAATGGATATCAAAACTGGAAGTAAAACTGTATATAAAAGAACTGAATAGCATATAATGGGTGAGATGTAAGGTAAAGCTGGAATAAGCAGTAAATGTAATTTGATGTACGATGTAAACCTATAAAGTAAGTGCCATGAGATATTAAAGCGTTATGTGATCGGCTTGGGTCAAGATCAAGCTGTTCTATTTGATCGGCTATGCACAGGTAGTATAATAGTATAGGGATCAGGCCAGCAAAAATGGAAAGCTATGCACAATTAGTATAAGGTCAGGCTACACCCTACGTGTGGTGAGGGTGGAGCTATGCACAAGTAATAAACAAGTAGGGGTAATGATTACATAACCTCTAATAACTTCCCATCCCCGAGTAGTATAATGGATCCAGACATGACACATCATGACACGGGATTCGAAGAGCAGGGGGCCAGCCCACTCCTAAATTGGTGTCTATACAAGTACATGAAATAATATCGAACAATGTACTCATATACCAGGTAAATCGAGAATGCCATCTCATGACGAGATTCAATGTATACTAGTCCGTGTATCCTCGTGTCGAGAATCAAGTATAACACTACAACTGAATCGGATATAGTAGATATCAAAGCAATAAAAACTATCAGAGAATGTACTTGCCTGAGGTCCTAAGCTGAGAAAATCGAAACTACAAACCACTCAATGAGCCACGAAAGGTCAACTCGCACAACGGTCTCCTATTGCTAAAACAGACAATACCAACATTCTCAGAATAGTCAAATTATCTAGAAATGCCTACCCATAAGTCCAATTCTGGACACAGGGGTAAAACGATAATTTCGGGTCAAAATAATGTCCGCCGTTGGACCCGCTTTGCACCGAAAAGCATGTCGGTATCTACGGTCTCTAAATTCATCAAAACTATATGTCCACGAGTCCGGTTTGATGAGACGAATCCAACCGTATGTCCAAAGTTAGATTTCGGTGGGCCATGCACAAATTCACCCGTTCGATCGGGTCGCGGGCTCACAAAATAGCGTTCCGATCGACCTTCTCAGAATCGCACCAAACTTGGCATACAGAACCAGAAAAATGGTACGTTCCTGTTGGCATAAGTTTTGTCTTGATGTGACAAACGTGCACAAAGTAATTGACAAATTTATTAAAAGGTCGATACGGTAAATTTTGACGGATATGCATCAAAGTCGCGCACACGCTACCAATTTGAATTCCGTCAAAGCCCACACGTCCACGAAGTCGATACGCACCTTTTGATGCTTTCGGTTTGCGACCATGTCGCTCGGATTGACGGGACAGACGGCGTATCGGGACAATTTTTCTAAAAATTTAGTTTTGAAAACCAGTTTTTTTCAATCTTTACAAACCAATAACTTTCTGTATAATGCATGAAAATTAAATCTACAAGAATGGTTTTGATCTCTTGTATGTTGTCTACAAGTCTCTTCAAAAGGTTTTCCAAGGTTCACGATATTCTTGTCGCAAATCGACCGCAAACATAGAGTTTCGGGACAGTTTCTAAACCCAAAAAATCGAGTTTTTTCTCAATTTTGGAACTCATATTTCATCGCACATGATGTCACGATCTGCACCCTGATTAGGGGCACGAGCACGTAGGTACGTCCATCCTACGCCGCAGAATCGACGGTAGAACGCTGTATAGGTCGTCTACAAAAACTACACTAAACAGTATAAAGGTACTTGTACAGTATATACACTCCGAATGGAGGTGACATAGCAATACAGTCTCAATCATAAGAACAAACTAGGATAGATAGCACGAAATAGAAATATGATAGATGTGAAAACGAAAAATGAGTTCAACATCCAACACAGCTAGAGAGAACCAAACAACATCACAGAGTCACAAAATATAAATATAAGCTACTACAGTCTAAAACAAAAGCTGGATCACAGTCCAGGCAAGCCTAACTAAGCTAACTACTCTGGGAGTATAAAGTCTAGTGGCTCAACTATCAGGCCACAGTCCTGGCGTAAGTCTCCATCTGTCTCGACCCCAAAGTCGGTCGAGCAGCCTTGTTTGCCATTAAAATTGTTTTGATGAAATCTTAATACAAACAGAACAGTGATACAATATAGGACTTAGATGTAGTCCTAGGAGTACACTTTTGTTTAAGCTGGGTCCTTAGTGCCAATGGAGCGAGTGGTAATGCGTTGACTCCGTTGACCGGCTGACGGCGGTTATCGGTTCTCTGAAGGTGTTGATTGCTCTGGGTGCTGGAGCTTGCTGAGAGGAGGAAGACGTTGAGTGTCTAGAACTGCCTCTCCGGTGATTCTCTGTTGTGGATTCTCTGTGAGTCTTGTGTGTTCTGAGTCTCTGTGTGTGTGTGAAGGAGATGACCCTTCTATTTATAGTTTTGCAGGCTGGCTGCTCATGCGCGCATGCAGGATGCGCCGGTATGGGGATGCCACGTGGAGTTTGCTGATGGAGGCACACGGATGCTGCGCCCTGATCGAGGGGGAGAACTCTTCATACTGCTGTTGTGAGCCGGCACGTAGCAGAGAGAAGATCTTTCCGTTGCTGAAATCTTGGACGAGTTGAGTCAAAAGACACGTGTCGTCGACTCATGGTTCGAAGATCTCGGATTTGGTGGAGAGGAGTGATCTGGTGGGCTGCGCCTTGGATTGGGCGCAGGAGGAGGCTGCGGCTCATAACCTTTAGGAGTTACAAACCATTTGGGGCGCATGGCTTTTGAGGCGCATGCAGGCGACTTTCCTTCTGTCTTTCGAGATCAGAGAGCAGTCTGAGGCGCATGGCTTTTGAGGCGTATGCTGATTTAGACGCATGGCCGTAGAGGTGCATGCTGATTTGGACGCATGGCCGTAGAGGCGCATGCTGATGGTGGAGTGGCCAGTGGCAGTAGCCGTCGAAACAAAGTCATGATGATGCTGACGTTGCCGACGCTTCGTTTTCTGAAAAGCTGTCAACTGTTCAGACTTTGGGAGGCATGCTGCCAACTCTGTCAGTTCAGCATTTAATGTTGGTGTCGTTCGATGGACAGCTGAGTGGGCGCGTCGGTTGGCGTTCCACTCGGTATGGAGATGTGTGAGGGCGCACCCTCTGTAATGCGCCGAGTATTGTAGGGCGCGTCTGTGTGATGCGCCTGATGCCGAAGGGCGCGTCCGTGTGATGCGCTGTCTGGCTGGCGCATCGAACATGTCTTTTAATGATGCGGCTGTCTCGCTCTTCGAGTGCCATAAATAGCCGTTTGGCTGAATTCGAAGCGTCCGGTTCATCCATTTAATGTAAATTCATTGTACAGAATTCGGAGGGCCATCCACTTGGCACGTGGGTTTGATCTGCCCGGCCTATAAATAGTGGCATGGAGAGAAGATTTGCTTCTCATTCCCTCACGTACTTCCAACATGAACTTGAACATGCGGGTGCATTCTGTTGACGAAGTGCTCCCGAGGGTGAAGATGAGACGCTGTGTTGTCTTCGATGCACTTGAAGGTGACTGTTACATCCAAAAGACGGAGTCGAGGGCTTCTGAGGCAGGCGGAAGGTGCCTGTTACATCCAAAGATAGGGATGCTCGAGCCTCGTCTCCGTTATTCCGGAAGAGCCGTAGATCGGAATGGCGGTGCTAGGCTCTCTCTTCCTTCAAAGTGGGGTTTCCCCACTTTGATTGTGTCGAAAGCTGCTCCTTTAGCCGCGGTTTCGATCACGGTCTTCCTTCGGCTTTGGAGGCTCTTTCGAAGCCTCCCCTGGCCACAGCATTTGCGGTGCTCTTCTCTTCCTTGGTTCCAGCCAGAGGGTTAAATGCTTTGTGTATCGAAGCATTTATCGGACGAGCCTGGTTGGAAGAGCGGCACATAACTGGGCTCTGCTCGGCCAGGTGAGCCTGGCTGGAAGAATTTGGCTGAAGGGATGCACATAACTGAGCTGCTAAAGAGATGATGGGATGCGCCTGGATGGTGGCGCATGATATCTGCTGCGCCTCACTGGTGGCGCATAGTGATGCTGCGCCTACCTGGAGACGCATGGTGGCCGCTGCGCTTATCTGAAGGCGCATGGTGGCCGCTGGCTGTAGACTTAGGCTCTTTCCTTTGTAGAAATTCTCCTTTGTACAACCTTTTCTAGACATGTAATAGACTTTTATATATAAATAAAAAGTCCTTCTTCAAATGTCTATACTTATTGACTTTGCTGTGAAGTTCTTCGTCTGAGTTCTGGCGTATGTAGTGTCTGGCGCATGGGCTTTCTGGTTGTGAAATTCCATGCTTCTACAAGACCCCCTTCAAAGTTTTCAAAACTTTTGTATAAGTTTTGGAATACTTTGAATAAGAAGCATGGAGGTCAGGGCGCATGATTTCTGGGCGCATGCCTGTTCGGGCGCATGCTCTTCTCAGTTAATGATGATGGTGCCTCGGTAACCGAAAAGATTAATGATGATCTTTTGGTTTTATATGCTGCTATCCTTGAACAGAACCCGAGGCGACGGCTGAGATCACACGTCATCTGTTCACGTGTGCGACCAAGCCCTATAAATAGGTAAGAGTTGGAGAGAGAAAGGGTTCTTCTTCTCTTCTTCAAAACCCTAACTTCTCCTTCCTCGAGAGAATGGCTCCCAAGACTCCTCGCGGTGCTGCCGACAAGGGGAAGGAGAAAGCGAAGGAGTCCGCGGAAGTTGCGGCGGCTGTCGTTCCTCGTCGGCCTGTCGAAGTTCGGCCGGAGGTGGTTGGTAAGTCTCATTGTCCGTACGCCAACGCACATTGGCCTTGAGTCTTTAATGATGTGCCGCGGTCTTTGCCCGCCGACGCACATGGGTTTAAACCCTGGTGATGCGTCGAGGCTATACTGCTGACGCGCATGGGTTCAAACCCTGAAGATGCGCCGAGGCTATACTGCTGACGCGCATGGGTTCAAACCCTGATGATGCGCCGAGGCTATACTGCTGACGCGCATGGGTTCAAACCCTGATGATGCGCCGAGGCTATACTGCTGACGCGCATGGGTTCAAACCCTGATGATGCGCCGCAGTTTTCTCCTTTAGACACATTTATGTGTTCTCTTCTGACTTTTTCTGATCTTTTACTAGTGTCGATGGCAATCCCGCTTTTGAGTGAAGTTTTCTTGGAGGCTGCCTTCAACCAAATGGGAGTAGAGCATAACGAGGAAGTGATAAACCCTGCTCAAGATGCTCTTATGCTGGATCAGCCTCCTGAGAGAATGACCCTAATCCATGAACAGCAGTGTTGGTTCCTCAAACGGATGATGGAGCGTGGAGTCATTAAACCCTCCACATCTGATAAAGTGACCTTCCTGAAGCCTGAGTTCCTGTTTGGAGACCGTCTCACTTCTACTGACTCGTCAGTACTGAAGGTCAATGAGGACTGGTTCTTTACTGCGAATGGAGTGCATATGACTGTTAAGCAACTTGAACGTCAGTGGCCTTTGACGTCCTTCTGTCGTCTTGTTTTCCAGAGGAGAATGTCTTGGGAGCTTACCCCTTCTCAGGGGGGAGCGGTGACTGGTGTCATCCAAATTGATTCTACTTCCGACCAAAGGGATGCTTTGACCGTTGTACAGTCTGGGTCTTCTTACACTTGGCGGACTTTACGTCCTGGGAGCCTCTACAGTGATGTACCCATTGATACGTTTGCTTATAGTGCTTCAACTTTTACACATCGTATGTTTTTGATGGAACGTTCCTACCCGACAGGAGAGTTTCGGGTGGAGGGTTGGTGCCATTACGTCTCCAAATGGGATAAACTGACGCTCTGGATCTTGTCGCGGTTTCGGACTGAGCTCCGAGAGATCGGGTTGACTGCCACGATCCGTGCTACCCAGGCGGGTGTTGACCTTAATAGGCACATGTTCCTCGCACTCCTGGAGATGTTTGATATCCATACCGGGACCTTCTTTACTCCGGTAGGGGAATTAGGGCTCGCACTTCATGAGATGTATGAGGTGTCTAAACTCCCTTGGGGGTCGGAGCCCTATGAAGAGTACTTTCCAACCAATGAGGAATTTCAAGTCCTGGAGGACAGGGCTGAGGAGATGACGGCCGTCTTCAAGGAAGTGGCGAGTCATCATTACTATATGCAGAGGCAGGATAGGAACAGAACGCAGCCTCATGTGACCGCTTGGAGAGATTATGTCTTTAAACAAGACAAGGAGGATCCCTCACAATTTTCCACTCCACCGGCGCTCTCTCGTAGCGAAGTGTTGTCCGAAATGAGCAGGTTAGGGGAGAAAAATCCCCGAGGAAATGAGGACCAGCAGTCAGATGCACGCTCCTACAGCTGCTTCTGGCATCTTGCTTATCGGATGTCACCCAAGGCGGTGTTGGCATCCTATCTGATGATATGGCTCCGGGATTGCGTGTTCGCGGGCGGATCCGGTGCCGTAGAGAGGATGACCCGAAACTTAATCCTGCCAGCCGTGAAGCTGGTTTTCGGCCGACGTTTGGCTCTTCTCCCCGCAATGGTATGTAACCTGCAGCGAGGTTTGAGAGAGTTTGCTGGAAATGTGATTCATGACAGAGGCCGAATAACTTCCCGCGCGCTGAACTGTCGTTTCACTATTTGATGGGATGGCTGATTTTGCATCATCCCGGTGTGATGAGCCCAGGCTCGGAAGGAGATTATAGGGCTGGAGATGCATTCCTTCGTCGTTTCCATCGGAGGAGCTGGTCGTATACTGGTGTCCCGGTTTGTAGAAAGGTTTTATCCCGTCTTCAGGGTTGGGAGATCACCAAAGTTGGTCCCATCTATTTGGGTTTTGAGGCCAACGAGGATTTAAGGGACCTGGGCGAAGGTACCACCACTCTGCCTCAATGGGGATTCCGCTGGTTGCAAAGTATCCGGCCGTCCCATCTGGTGTACCGGAATAGGAATCAGTGCTACCTGGAACCATACTTGCCGAGCCGCTTTGCGCGGTAATTTGGTTATGCTCAGATGATGTTGGATAACCCCAGTAATACCCTGGGGTATGTTGGAAGTTTGTTGGATGGTGCACGAGCTTGGCATTACTATAATGCCGGATGTACCGGAGCTCGTTTTACGTTGCCCGTCCCCGATCCGCGGCCGCCTATTCTTTACTCGGCCGCCAAATTTTACTGTGTTATGGCTGCCCCGCCCTCCGGATATGACAGGAAGACCAGCCTTATCGCAGGCACCCAGTTAGCAGCGACTGGGGATACGCCAGTGAAGGCCCGGCCGAATCGTCCGTCAGGGGTGAGTCAACGGAGTGCCCCCTCCGCATCACAAGCAGAACCCTCTGGCGATCGATCGAAACGATGTGCAGATACAGGGGCTGAATCTCTTGTGTCGAAGAAGCAGAAGAAGGCATCGTTACCGACGGTGTCATCGGATTCGGTGTCCGAAGAGGTAAGGACATCCTACTAAATCTGATTTTGGTTCCGCCACTTACGAGGCCTCATCTTCTTTTGTAGGATCCGCTAAAAAGAAAACCTCGTACCCCAAAGTCGGGTAGGAGTAGGCGAGAAGAGATGGCGAGCTCGCCTGGAGTGCGTATCCCGTCGACAATGATGTCTCTCATGGAGGAAGATCCGGAGGATACTGTCATCGTGGAGGTTCCGGTATCCCCGGGTTATGTCAGGAGGGAACCTGAGGGTGCAGCAGCTTCCGAGGTGACGAAGGCCACAGCGGAGGCTTCACATATCGAAGGTTTAGCAAGTGCGCAGCTTCCTGGTGATGAAGAGGAATGGAGTTCATCATCTTTCGATGACATCGCTCCGGAGCTGCAGGAGTCTGTTGCGGGGGCAGCAGAAGCAGTGAGGATAGAGGAGAGGGTTGATTCCCCTCCTTGTCATGATGGGTTGATTCCCCTCCTTGTCATGATAAAGGGAGGTCGGCTGAATCATTGCCAAATCCTTCCTTGGCTTCAACCATGGACATAGAGATGGCTACCGATCAGGCGGTAGCGACAGATTTTGTCCCTGTAGAGGGACTTGAGAAGAATGAGACCCTTCTGCCGGTCTTGTCTCCTGGGGCTGGCCAGGAGATAAATGTTGATCTCCCCGTTTTGCCGGGAGAGGTAGCTGATGCAGATAGAACGTCGGGGGTAGAAGAGGTGGCCGTTGACGTCGGTGATTTCTTCGGGCTTGAGAAGGGTAAGGGTGTGGAACCCTCTGTTGCTCCTTCCACTTGGGGTACTATCACGATGCATGTGCCGGCTCCTTCTGTTCCTTCGGCTCCTCGGGCTAGCAGTCTGGGCCCTGTTGATGAAGAGCCTATTGCTGCCGAGGTTTAAACCTCTCAGATCGAGGTTGGCGGATCTTTCTTCGGCCCGCAAACTGTAGTAGCTCCCCTAACTCCTGCTATGACGCCGCAGGTGCTGGCGGATGCCGACGAGTATGTGAAGTTCCTCGTCGAGGGAGTATACAAAATGCTGGAGAAAGGTGTATCTGCAGTGATGGATGCCAAGGGGAGCTTTGCCGCAGCAAAAGCTTTGGCAATGCCTTGTATCGAGCTGATCCGCGTTCATCAAGGCCATGACCATATGGCCGAAATTCTGGAGGTTTCGGTGATTGAGCTGGACGAGCGGCTCGCGGAACTGTAGCGCATCCAACGAAATGACCTCTCTGTCTTGATAGATGCAGAGATAGGGAAGTTGATAGCTGAGATCGAGGCTTCCCATCGAGCCGATGTGAGCAGTTGGGAGCGTGAAGTGGCTGGGACTGAGGCTGCGACGGAGCAGTTGTCTCAATCTATGGAGAAGACGACGGAGAAGCGGGCTGCGGTGGACGCTAACATCGCAGAGGTTGATGCTCAGATGCGCCGTCTTGAAGACCAGCGGGCCCAACTTCAACTAGAAGCTGATCGTGTCCTGGTTGAACACGTGGCATTCAAGCAGGAGGAAGCGACTCTTACTCAGCGGACCCTTGCTTTGGCTCAGCAGCGACGACAGCTTGATGAGAAGTATGAGAGTAAAACTTTCGCTGAGGCTGTCGGGTTAATGCGTCAAGAAGCCGAGCTGCGAGTCCAGGCGACTGTGGAAACTCGCACTGTCGATCTGAGACGTCGAGTCAGAGAGCTCTCATCCCATCCTGGAGAGGATCGGGGACTGTAGCTTCTCTTCTTTTTATGTGTTTTTGCAACTCTCGCTGGGGAAATAGCGTATTTCTGTACTCCCTTTTTTTAAATAAAGAAATACACTCTCTTTTTCGTGATGTGTTCATTTTTGATCTCATGAACTTGATGATTTATGTGGACCTATTATCTTTTGCGCACCTTGGTTTTTAGGTACAGATAATAAGTTTGAAGGAACCAATATGTTTGCTCAGAGGTAATGTGGACATGGCAATCATTAGGTTCAAATGATAGAATCTTCCTACTCAGAGGTATTTATGGACGTGGTAGGAATGATCCTGGGGGATACGCTGAACAACTCAGAGGTAATGTGGACGTGGAAGTTCTACGATCAATGTACGACAACACAGGAGTTGTTTGTACGGGATGTTTACTCAGAGGTAATGTGGACGTGGTAAACATGAAGGATAGCGTAAGCTTACGAAATGTAAGGTTCCGCTTTGTAGGATGTAGAGAGACAACTCAGAGGTAATGTGGACGTGGTTATCTTTCTACGGAAGGATGCCACGGAACAGCTGAGTTCCGGAAGCGTTTGATTTTGTAAAAAGAGGTTGTTTGGGGAAATACATGTCTTGGAGGATGTCAAGAATAGTACTTCTTTAGGAACTTGCCGTTGATGGGCATCATGAACAAGTCCCCATTGGGTTTGGCGAGGCGGTAAGCACCGTTTGAGTATACCGTCTCAATGATGAAGGGTCCTTCCCATTTGGGCTCGAACTTCCCTGGTGTCTTGTGAGTTAACACCATTGGCCTTCTGACTGCTAAAACCAGGTCGCCAACTTGGAAAGTTCTTTGCTTGACCTTCTTGTTGAAAGCCTGTGATATACGGGCTTGGTAAAGTTCGATGCGTTGTTGAGCTAGGAGACGCTTTTCGTCAAGTGCCTCCAGTTCCCGCAGACGACGATGTTGATTGTCTTCTTCTGTGAGATCGTTTGTGATTGCCACGCGGAGCGAAGGTATCTGTATCTCGAGAGGCAGTACTATTTCGCTCCCGTAGACCAGGAAGAATGGAGTGTTGCCCGTTGGAGTCCGTACCGTTGTGCGGTAGGCCCAAAGGCATTCGCCAAGCTTTTCGTCCCAGTCGCGTTTGTCGGATGACACGACCTTTTTGAGTAGCCTGACGATAGTTTTGTTGAACGCCTCGGCCAATCCGTTTGCTGCCGGATTGTAGGCGGTTGAGGCCACGTTCTGAATGCGATTCTTGTCACAGAACCTGCTGAAAATGTGGCTAATAAACTGAGGACCATTGTCATGGATGATCCGCCGGGGTACCCCGAAACGGTAAATGACATGGTGTTTGATAAAACTGACCACCCTGGAGCTTTTTACTTCTGCTAGTGGAACTGCTTCTGCCCATTTGGAGAAGTAGTCGATGATGGCCAGGATGAAGCGGTGTCCTCTCGATAAAGGAGGGGTGATTGGCCCTACAATGTCCATGCCCCAGGCTTCGAAGGGCCAGGAGGCGACTGTAGGATGTAGCGGCTCAGACGGTGTATGTATGAAGTCTGCATGAAGTTGGTATGCATGGCACTTCTTAGCTTATTCCACTGCGTCGGCAACCAGTAGTAGCCCATACGTCGCAGTCGATCTTGCAACTTAGGACCCGGTTGGTGAGCTCCGCAAGTTCCGTCGTGAGCTTCTCGAAGAGCTTCGGCCGCTTCTTCGTTAGACAGGCATCGAAGGAGAAGCCCGTCGAAGGAGCGTCGGTACAGCGTTTTAGTGGCTGTATCGTAGTAGAATCGAAGAGAGCGTCTCCTGACTGAGACGGCTTCCTTCGGGTCTTCCGGAAGGATTCTGTAGACGGCAAAGTCGATAAACGGGAATCTCCAGTCTCGGACATTAACATCAGTGTTTGTCGGCATGGCGTGAGCCATTTGCAAACATAGGTTGTTCCTGGGACAAATCAAGTCTCGGCCAGTTACCGTGACATAGTGTTGAGTCCCAAGGGGCGCGGCCAATGAGGCTGCGAGGCCAGCCAGAGCGTCAGCCTCCAAGTTTTATAGACGGGGTACATGTTCGATGAAGAACCCAGTGAAGGTTGAAATGATGTTCAATGCAACTTCATGGTAAGGGATCAAATCTTCATGGCGAACCTCGTATTGCCCCCGAATCTGGTTTACGACGAGTTTCGAGTCGCCGTAGGCTTCCAGATGATCCACCCCCAGCTGTTGTGCTAGCTGGAGTCCCATGACGAGTGCGTTGTACTCAGCAACATTGTTGAAGCACGGCTTCGAAAGAGAGTATGCGCGCTGGATGACCAGCTGATCGGGGGAGACCAAGACTACCCCCACTCCTGCGATGATTTGGCCGTTGGGGCCCGTTCTTGAAGTGCCATCGAAGAACATCCGCCAAACGGGGCTTCCTTCAGTGACGTTTGATTCTTGGACTTCATCCGGGATATCTTCATAGAGTTTTGAAGATTCTGGGATGGGGTGTGCAGCTAAAAAGTCAGCCAGAGCCTGACCCTTGACCGCCTTCTGCGGGATAAACACCATGTTGTATGGCGTTAGTAGGATCGCCCATGTAGCCAGCCGGGAGTTTAATGACCCTGGCTTCGTCATGAGAACTCTGAGTGGATTGACTCGGGAGATGACGTGAATTGTCTGGCCCGAGACGTAATGACGAGTCTTCTGAATGGCAAACACCAAAGCCAAGCACTCCTTTTCAACGGGGTTGTACCGGTGTTCGACCCCGATGAGTGTTCGACTGAGGTAGTAGATTGCTTGTTCGTAGCCTGCATCGCTGTTTTGAGCGAGTAAAGCGTCGAGGGAATGATCCATGGCACGGACGTAGAGGAGAAATGGTTTGCCGGCGACAGGTGCCACTAGGACTGGCGAGCTTGTCAAGTAAGCCTTGATGTCGTCGAAAGCCTTTTGGCACTCCTCTGTCCAGACGTAAGAGGCTCCCTTCTTCATGAGCTGAGTAAAGGGTTGACATTTACCGGAGAGGTTTGCTATGAACCTCCGGATGTATGCCAGACGTCCCTGTAAGCCCCGAAGTTCTCGAAGGTTCTTCGGAGGGTCCATATTGAGGATGGCTTTAGTCTTCTCGGGATCGACATGAATGCCTTTTGCCGTGATGATAAAGCCCAAGAATTTGCCGCTAGAAACCCCCAGGAAGGATTTAGCAGGGTTCATTTTGAGTTGATGTGCCCGCATGAGATCGAAGACCGTCTTCAGGTCCTGTAGGTGATCTCTTTTGAGGCGGCTCTTGACTGCGATGTCGTCAACATAGCACTCAACTGTCTTGCGAAGATGTTGACGGAAGATGGTACTCATCGCTCGTTGGTATGTTGCACCGGCATTCTTCAAGCCGAAGGGCATTACTGTGTAGCAGAAAACACCTTTCGGAGTCCTGAATGACGTGTGTTTTGCGTCATCGGGGAACATCTTGATTTGATTGTAGCCTGAATACCCGTCCATGAAGGACATGCGTTCAAAGCCACATGTGTTGTCGATCATTACATCGGTGATTGGGAGCGAGAATTCATCCTTCGGGCAAGCAGAGTTGAGATCCCTGAAGTCGATACAGACTCGTATCTTCTCGTTCTTCTTGGTGACAGGGACGACGTTGGCTACCCAGTCCGGGTGTTGTTCCTCACGGATGAAGCCACTGGTCAAGAGCTTGTCCACCTCCTGATCGATGGCGTTCATAATGTCCGGGCGGAAGCGTCGCTGTTGTTGTTTGATAGGTTTGGCATCTGGTAAGATGTTCAACCTATGCATCACGATCTGTGGATCGAGACCCGACATGTCTTCGTAGCTCCAAGCGAAGACGTCAATATACTCTTTAGCCAGTTGGACTAAAGATTCTCGGTCTTCTCCTTCCAAGCTTTTGCTGATAAAGATGGGTTTAGAAGAAGACCCATCCCCGAGGTCGATCTGTTCGACTTCGTCTTCGGTGGAAGGTTCTCGTAACTCAAAACGAGACTCCCATTGTTCTCCTAGGCGCTGAGCCCAGGGTTCCTCTTCGAAGGGTTCCGGTGGTTGGTCTTCGCCTTCATCTTTCTGAGGTTGCGCCGATGTCATGTTAGCTGACAGCACTTTCTTGAAGACTGATCCGATACTGGTATCGGAATCCCACATCGATGCTTCAGACGAGTGGGAATGTTCTATGTCTTCTGCGTCTGAACTCTCTGGAGTTGATGGCGGCGTGACATAGCCTAACCCCTGTCGAGTCCGATTATAGTAATCCTGTGGCTTTCCATTGGGCATCAAAAGCCGGACAGGGAGATGCCGACCCTTGCCGTAGTTTAAGCCTTTGTTGCTTTTCAGGTCGTAGCCCATCTTTTGGATGATGTGCTTAGCCGCATCTGTGTACCGATAGACTTGTACTCTGCCGATATCAGGTTCGGGCTCGATTGACGGGAGGTCCCGACGACGCTCGATTTTGCCCGAGATGATGGTGCCTTGGTCTCGGCTCCGTGGAGGGACTATGAAGACTCCTTGAGACAGGACTATTTGATTATGGTAGACGGTCGTTACTTGTGTTTGCAACGACCGTAGACCGTTGTCTAATGTATACATGGCATTCCAGTGTGGAAGACAAGAATAATTGAAAGACACTCTATTATTGATAAAGTACGAGATTTTATCCCGTGGGATTACATTGTCGAAGGAGGGTGCGTCTACATCAGCGGAGATGTATTCGCCAAGCTCCTCATCTGTAAGCACTGGGGCCGGATCAGGAGAGTCCTCCACCGCTCTGACTTTAGGGTCTGAGAGGGTTATGTGAGCCCTCTCCGGCATCTTGGATGACTGCGGCGGCTTGCCTTTAAGACGCACCTTGAGAGGTGCCTCGGTTGCGCCTCCGATGAGTGGTGCCTTCCCTTGTAATTTTACCACCAGGGGAGCCGCTGTTTGAGGTGGCTTTCCCTTGAGGCGTATCTTCAGGGGAGCTTCGCGAGCCGGCGCTTTTCCTGATAGCTTGATGCTCATTGGAGGCGCCTTCTGGGGTGGTTTCCCCTTCAGACGGATTTTCAAGGGGGCGTCGGGAGTCGTCTCAGGCTCCATGTCCGGCTCTGTTGCCGTCTCTGCCTCATCATCAGCGTCATTGGCTTCCTCCTCGTCAATGGGCTTGTACAAGTCGGAATCGGTGAAGTAAGCCTCAATCCCTTTGAAGGGATCGATATCTGCAAACTCCGTCCGGATGACGCCGTTGGTGGATACATATTTCATGCATTGGTGGAGCGTGGAGGGCACCACCATGTACTCATGTAACCATGGTCGTCCGAGTAAGATGTTGTAGTTGACCTCGGCATCCACCACATAACAAGTCACCTCAGTTTTGAGGCTGCCGATGTGACACTTCAGCCGGATCTTGCCCAGTGGCTCGCTCTTGCTAGCGTTGAAGCCACTGATGGTCGTATTGGAGGGCGCCAGCCGGTACATTGGGATCCCCAGCTTTGATAGCAGCGCCTTTGGAATGATGCTTAGGGAAGACCCCGGATCGATCTGAATCCTGCTCACCTTTACCGAACCGATGTACCCTGTGTAATACAACGGTCGGTTATGTCGGTGATGCTTGAGCAGCATGTCTTGTTGGGTGAAGGTTATGTTTGGGATAACTTCATCCGCACAATGACAGTGTGCACAAGTGTTGGGAGGTCTTCAGGCTGCTTGACTTGACTGAGAAAGGATTCGGCATCCTTCAGAGCTTCGCAGAGAGCTTCTCGGGAGTCCTTGGAGAGACGCAGGAGCTCGAACAAAGACAAGCGTGCAGGAGTACTGGCTAGTTGCGCCAGAATGTCAAAATTATGGGGCTTGGCTAGCCCCGAAGTATTTTCTTTCCGCAGAGGTCTGTCGAAGCGGGCCTCCACTTTCTTTTGTTTATTGGCTGCTGAGGGCTTGGATGGACCCTCCTCAGGGATGGTGCCAGGAGGCACCACTTCGGCGGCAGCTTCACCGGGCTGGGAGTTCTATTGTGCACGCGTCTGCACAGGAAGCGCCTCTTCCGTTGAAGAAGAGACCGTACGGCAAGACTTGATCTTCCTGCCTTTTGCTTTGGAGGTAGGGCGTACCTCCGGTTGAGTTACCTCGGAGACGAGGTCGGGGTGAACCCAGAGGACCTCTCCTCAAGATGTGGTGAGTGGGACAAGTCCACTCACATTGTCACGGGTGGGTGGCAAGTTCACCACCTCCATTATCGCCTTAGGGATGGGAACGACGCCATCTTGTGTGGTAGTCGGCGGCAAGGTGCCGAACTGAAGTGACACCACATTAGCTGATACCATCTTCCCTTCATAGTCGACGGAGATTGCATCCGCATTGATCATGCGCTGGATGTAATTTTTGAGGACGTAGCAGTACTTAGTCGGGTGTCCAACAAACCGATGGTAGTGACAGTACCTCGGGTTGTCCACTTTCCCGACTTTATCGGGCCGCTTCGGGTCCGGAAGCTTGATCTTGTCACCCTGCTTCAGTATCTCAAAGAGTTGCAGGGTGTCGTCATCATTGAATGAATAAACCTCCTTGGGTCTCGGTGCCAGTGGAGGCTTTTGAGTAGGCGCAGATGCGCCCTTCGAGGCATTAACAGTCAATGCCTGTTTCCCCTTTGTTTCTCGTCCGGAGTTGTTGATTGCGGACTTTTTACCCTTATCATCAAAGGCGGGGAAGCTAACGCCCAGAAGACGTGCATTGGCCGCCTTCTTCTCTGCAGCTTCAGCTTCGATGATTAGGGAGCTCCAGTCGGGAGGGGGAGTAGAGTTAAGCCAAAGCTTTACTGCAGGCAGCATGTTCATACTGCAAGCGGAGAGGAGCGCATGCTCTGGCATGCCTGGAGGTAGCCTGAAGCAGGCCTGACGGAAGCGTTCGATGAATGCCCGAACCGTTTCCTTGTCCTTCTGGCGTATCTCAATGAGAGACGCCATCGTCATGTCCTTCCCACCGTCGTAGAAGCGGTCGAGGAAGAGGCGTGTCAGGTCGTCGAAGGACGATATGGAATTATCGGGGAGGCTACAGTACCAGTCATACGCCACCCCTTTCAGGGCCCCAACAAAGATGCTGGTGAGGAGGGCGTCCTCCTTCGGAAGATGCCCTGTCTGCGACTAGAAGTACGTCAGGTACCGTCGTGGAGAGTCCTTCCCGTCATACGGCGTGAGTGTTTGTGGTTTATACTTTGGGGGATAAACCACCTTGTTCCACTCAAGGGGATAAGGCTGGGGAATGCCCATCTTCTGGCGCTCCTCCTGCCTGTTCTTGGACTCGAAGCGCTCCCGCAAATCTTTGATCATTTCGACCACGTCCTCCGTAGAGCTAGGAGTCGGGGAAGGAGGTACCACCTGGAGTGGAGCGTTTGAGGGCTCCGACGTCCGGGGTGCTTCTGTGTCTGAGGGTGTCCGTTGGAGGGGCACACTCGACTCTCCATTGGCTCCTGGGTCGGGACCATTTGAAGGTGTCCTGATCAAGGCCGACCGCATCGCAAACACTGCTTGAGTCAGTGCTTGCATTGAGACAGAGAGGGTTTTGAGTCCTCCCTCTAGTGAGTCTATGCGCTGGACAATGTCCTGTGGCGGCGCATCAGTCTCAAGATCACCCCCGGTCATGTATACTGTCATGACACGGCCGAAAGTGGATGGATTAGTTGAGGCTTCGCTTTCAGCCTCGCTCTCATGTGGAGGAGTCACTTCTCCTGGTGTTTGGCCACCCCCAGCCACATTCTGGAGTTCATCTTCGACAGGCGCATCTGCAAGGGCCTGACTGCCCTCAGCTCTGTCTTGAAGGGCCTCTTCGTTTCCAGCACTACCCCCGGCGGTGTCCTGGAGGACATCGTCATTTTGGGGGGCTTCAGGGAGGCCATCTTCGCCTTGATGAAGATCCGCCGCAGCTGTGCTTTGGACATCTTCGTCTTCGGAAGGAGGCTCGACAAGGGTCTGGCTACCCCCAGCTTCCTCCAAGAACTTCTTCCTCGACCGAGTGCCTTCAAACACTCCAGAGGTCGTGACAGCTGCCTTGGTTTTCCTCGGCTGGCTTTTGGATGAAGACGAGGAATTGGCAGTCGTCTTCCGGACAGATGAGGAATTGGAGATCACGTTGCATGAAGCAACCTTTAGCTCCTCTTCTGCTGACACCTTTGTCCCAAGGCGATGTCGGAGGGGTGTCGATGATTGTAGCCGTTGGAAGACCGACTGCTTTGGCGGTACTGCCGTCTTGCAACAGCAGTTGATGGTGACCACTGCACAAGTGTGCCCCGTGAGAGGCGCATCGTGCTTGTTGGTCAACTCTCCTGACCGGTGCTTGTGAGTGATCACGTTGCGCAAGTCGTTGGAGGAGAGTGCTACCCTCACACCCCTCTCAGGCGCATGGCAGGGCCAAGCGCCGGGGTGGTCGGGTGAGTGCTGCGCCCCCTGATCTAATACCAAGCAGGCATCACGATCAGTAGTGGGGGAACCACAGCATTTGAAGTGACTTGAACGGACCTCAAACGCACAACCAGAGGAGGCGCGGGAGTTCAAGACCACTGAGTTTGCCTCTCTCGGCTTGGTTATGCACGCAGTGAATGCGCCCAAGCGAGATGAGGACTTTGAAGGTCGACTCGTTGTCGGTGCAGAAGCACTTGAGTCAACCTTGTACAGCTTGCCATCGGCAGCGCGAGTGATTGTAAGCGCGTGCCTCTGGCCGGCTGCTGGCATAGCACATTTGTGGCGCATGGCCCGTGCCGCCTTGGATTTCTTCGTACCAGCCCGCTGGGGCGCATAGTACTCACCATCCAAATTCTCTTCGCCGTTACAGCGAGTGAGTCTGTCAAAGACAGAGGCTCTTTGTGGCGCATCAGAAGTAATGCGCGGGGCATTGGCTGCGCCCCTGCTCCGTCGACGTATCTTCCTCGCCTGAGAGGAAGATGGCTGGGGAACATGGTCAGCCACACGCTTCCCCGAGAGATGCGCTGCATCAGCGGGCGCACCTTGACTGCTGAGGATGTCAGCAGGAAGGGAAGGCTGGACGGGCGCATCCCCTTCAACGGTGGTGCCCGAGGCGTCGACTTTGCGCACCCAGACTGCGCGGGTCTTCTTCGGCTTCGACAGCCGCTTCGAAGGACTCGCACTTCCTTCAGAAATGAACTCCTCGTACGCCTGTTGATTAAGGCGTACTACCAGCATCTTGTGGGAGGAGCCCACCTTCACTTCGTCGGCCTGTGACACGACTTTCTCGGTAGAGGAGAAAAAAGTCCCCAGCCGAGTCGCCAGCTTGTTTGCCATTAAAATTGTTTTGATGAAATCTTAATACAAACAGAACAGTGATACAATATAGGACTTAGATGTAGTCCTAGGAGTACACTTTTGTTTAAGCTTGGTCCTTAGTGCCAATGGAGCGAGTGGTAATGCGTTGACTCCGTTGACCGGCTGACGGCGGTTATCGGTTCTCTGAAGGTGTTGATTGCTCTGGGTGCTGGAGCTTGCTGAGAGGAGGAAGACGTTGAGTGTCTAGAACTGCCTCTCCGGTGATTCTCTGTTGTGGATTCTCTGTGAGTCTTGTGTGTTCTGAGTCTTTGTGTGTGTGTGAAGGAGATGACCCTTCTATTTATAGTTTTGTAAGCTGGCTGCTCATGCGCGCATGCAGGATGCGCCAGTGTGGGAATGCCACGTGGAGTTTGCTGATGGAGGCGCACGGATGCTGCGCCCTGATCGAGGGGAAGAACTCTTCATACTGCTGTTGTGAGCCGGCACGTAGCAGAGAGAAGATCTTTCCGTTGCTGAAATCTTGGACGAGTTGAGTCAAAAGACACGTGTCATCGACTCATGGTTCGAAGATCTCGGATTTGGTGGAGAGGAGTGATCTGGTGGGCTGCGCCTTGGATTGGGCGCAGGAGGAGGCTGCGGCTCATAACCTTTAGGAGTTACAAACTATTTGGGGCGCATGGCTTTTGAGGCGCATGCAGGCGACTTTCCTTCTGTCTTTCGGGATCAGAGAGCAGTCTGAGGCGCATGGCTTTTGAGGCGCATGCTGATTTGGACGCATGGCCGTAGAGGCGCATGCTGATGGTGGAGTGGCCACGTGGCAGTAGCCGTCGAAACAAAGTCATGATGATGCTGACGTTGCCGACGCTTCGTTTTCTGAAAAGCTGTCAACTGTTCAGACTTTGGGAGGCGTGCTGCCAACTCTGTCAGTTCAGCATTTAATGTTGGTGACGTTCGATGGACAGCTGAGTGGGCGCGTCGGTTGGCGTTCCACTCGGTATGGAGATGTGTGAGGGCGCACCCTCTGTAATGCGCCGAGTATTGTAGGGCGCGTCTGTGTGATGCGCCTGATGCCGAAGGGCGCGTCCGTGTGATGCGCTGTCTGGCTGGCGCATCGGACATGTCTTTTAATGATGCGGCTGTCTCGCTCTTCGAGTGCCATAAATAGCCGTTTGGCTGAATTCGAGGCGTCCGGTTCATCCATTTAATATAAATTCATTGCACGAAATTCGGAGGGCCATCCATTTGGCGCGTGGGCTTGATCTGCCCGGCCTATAAATAGTGGCATGGAGAGAAGATTTGCTTCTCATTCCCTCACGTACTTCCAACATGAACTTGAACATGCGGGTGCATTCTGTTGACGAAGTGCTCCCGAGGATGAAGATGAGACGCTGTGTTGTCTTCGATGCACTTGAAGGTGACTGTTACATCCAAAAGACGGAGTCGAGGGCTTCTGAGGCAGGCGGAAGGTGCCTGTTGCATCCAAAGATAGGGATGCTCGAGCCTCGTCTCCGTTATTCCGGAAGAGCCGTAGATCGGAATGGCGGTGCTAGGCTCTCTCTTCCTTCAAAGTGGGGTTTCCCCACTTTGATTGTGTCGAAAGCTGCTCCTTTAGCCGCAGTTTCGATCACGGTCTTCCTTCGGCTTTGGAGGCTCTTTCGAAGCCTCCCCTGGCCACAGCATTTGCGGTGCTCTTCTCTTCCTTGGTTCCAGCCAGAGGGTTAAATGCTTTGTGTATCGAAGCATTTATCGGGCGAGCCTGGTTGGAAGAGCGGCACATAACTGGGCTCTGCTCGGCCAGGTGAGCTTGGCTAGAAGAATTTGGCTGAAGGGATGCACATAACTGAGCTGCTGAAGAGATGATGGGATGCGCCTGGATGGAGGCGCATGATATCTGCTGCGCCTCACTGGTGGCGCATAGTGATGCTGCGCCTATCTGGAGACGCATGGTGGCCGCTGCGCTTATCTGAAGGCGCATGGTGGCCGCTGGCTGTAGACTTAGGCTCTTTCCTTTGTAGAAATTCTCCTTTGTACAACCTTTTCTAGACATGTAATAGACTTTTATATATAAATAAAAAGTCCTTCTTCAAATGTCTATACTTATTGACTTTGCTGTGAAGTTCTTCGTCTGAGTTCTGGCGCATGTAGTGTCTGGCGCATGGGCTTTCTGGTTGTGAAATTCCATGCTTCTACAAGCCTGCCTCAGAAACATCTGTAATATGTCAACGATATCGTGTCAGGAAAATGAGCAAGTACAAACACTAACAGCAGTTCCATATGAATTGACAAATTCTATAAGAGACGGTATAATGAAATACAAGACAAAAATATGGGAAGACTTAGGAGCCATTCGAAAGCCGAGTTACAACCCGTAAACCAAACAAGGACCGGGGTTGTAATCCTTCTCCCGAACAGAACCTAGCCTCCAATCAAAGTATAGCATAAGAGCATGTAGAATATATGAAATACAGGACAAAATCCACAAAAAATATATAACAGGATGTGAGTACTGAATAGGACGACAATATATAGGATGACTTGGGAACTATTCGGAAACCGAGTTACAACCCTTAAACCAAACAAGGACCGGGGTTGTAACCCTTCTCCCGAACAGAACTTAGCCTCCTATGATAAATAAATATAAAATGTGAATTGAATTATTAGAGCATTGTGTGATCGACTTTGGGTATGTTACAAGACAGGTTATCCACTTGGCCCGACAATCACACGAAAATATCTGGAAAGGGTCATGCCGGCCAACCTGGATAACAAGCACACGGAGAAATCTGCAACAACCTACGTGAGGTGTAACTCCCCTTCTCGGAAACCTTGAAATATGTTATTATTATTTATTTTATGAGTTTACAAATGTTCGTATTATTATTTTAGAAATTGAGGAATAGTTTCTAATTATTAAAATAGATGTACAAATTTATATTTTATTATTAAGGTGCTAGCTTATATATAGATCACAATATTATTAGAATTTATGATAATTATGGGAAGTATTTTAGATTGTGAGTTTAAGGATATATATATGTATAAATATATATATATGGTATACATATTTTGTATAATAGATATATGTGTGCGAATATAGATATATATTATCTATGTTTGTGTGTGTATTTGTATATATAAATATATTATATAAGTATGTATACGAGTATATAGGTATATGTATATTTTAAATAGGTATGTTATATATAGAAATAGATATTTAATAAAACATTTGGGAAATCAAGAATTCAGGGATTTGGTGTCTTTGCAAAGAACTTCATGAGGCAGGGGATATGGTGATTGAATATATAGGAGAAGTTGTTAGAACACCAATTGCAGACATAAGAGAGCATCATATATACAATTCCTTAGTGGGTGCGGGCACATACATGTTTCGAATAGACAATGAGTGCGTCATTGATACTACAAGAGCTGGAAGCAACAGTAATCGAAACCAATCCCCCACACCCAACTGAATCCGGCCCAGTGAAACCCATCAGCCAACCTACCTGGCCCGACCTCCCCCTTCAACCTATTAGCCAGCCCGAGCGCTGGGAAACCAACTGCAGCCTGAGCCATCAGGCCACAGGCCCAAAGGCCCAACCTCCCATATTATGTTACTCCACAGCAGTAAACAATACCAACCCCATACTGATTTTTCTCCATGCTCGAACCAAGAGCAGACTCCCCCACAAGCTGATCTAAAACCCTGGCCCAACCAGTGGGCCAACATACCCACAGCAAACAACCCCCTCAGCCCAAGGCTTCACCCGACCCTGTGTAAACAACAGCTAGCCGACCCGAGCGTGCTTTTCCCCCCAAGCCGCGTGCATATAAACGAGAGGAGAGAACGCAAAACCCTAATCCAAATCCTCTTGACCCAACGCCGCGCTGTTCCCTGGTCGTGGGCGACCCACCCACCGTCGGCGCCACCGCCGCGCACGGCCACGGCCGCGTGGAAACCGCGCGCGCGCGGGTTGACAGTAGAGCGACAGTAGCAGCCGATCCCAAACGTACGAGTTCGCGACGTGATTTCTCCCTCCTCGGTCGACGAAACGTCGAACCGTTTGCTCAGGTACGACCACAACCTAATCGACTTCGTTTCCGTTCATGTACTTCATTTTATTTTGCCTTGTACACGACGATAAACGAGTTCCAAAACCGAGAAAAATCTCGGTTTCTGGATTCAGAAATTGCCCTGAAAATGCCAAGTTTGCGGTCGAATTGTGACCAGAACATCGCGAGTTTTAGAAAACCGCTTGAACAGACTTCTAGACAACCTAACCAAGACGGAAATGCTATTTTTAGAATAAATTCTTGTTGATTATTTGTTGTTTAAAATTAGGGTGAAGTTGACGAAAAATCTGTTTTCAAAACAAGAAAATCGCTCCACATGACGTGCGTCACGCCAATCCGGACGACGTGGTCGTGAACCGAACGTATCGAAAGCTGCATAATGGTTACGTGGTCGTGTGGGCTTTGGCGGAATTCAAATTGGTCGCGTGTGCGCGACGAATTTGATGCGTATCCGTCGAAATTCACCGTATCGTGCACTTTGCAAATTTCTCAATTACTTTGTGCACGCTCATCAGATCGAGACGAAACTTGCGCCAACAGGACCGTATCGTTTTTCTGGTCCTGTATGCCAAGTTTGGTCCAATTCTGAGACAGTTGAATCCGACGTCGTTTTGCGGGCCCCACGGTCCCACTCAACGGGCGATTTTGTGCACGGCCCGTCGGAATCCAACTTTGGACATACGGTTGGGTTCGTATCGAAAAACTGGATCCGTAGACATGTAGTTTGACAATTTTAGAGACCGTTGACCCTGGCACGCTTTTCGGTGCAAAGCGAGTCCAACGGCGGACATCGTTTTTGCCCAAAATTACCGTTTTGCCCCTGTGTCCAGAATTGGACGTAAGGACAGGCAATCCTAGCTAATTGGACTATTCTGAGATCATTGGTATTGTTTATTTCAGCTTCCGGGGACTGTTGTACGGGTTTTGACTATAGTGGCACATTGAGTAGTTCAGATTGTCGGTTTCACCAGCAAAGGACCACAGGCGAGTACAGTTTATTGTTTGCATTTCGATATTGATCTTTACTATATTTCATTGATTAGTCATTGGTTATGTGATTATTTTCTATTATAAATTGTTGAGTCGGGAATAAGAAGTACCAAGGATGTGTGATCTGACCTTAGACCGTGTAGACCGTGTAGACCGTGTTGCATTTATTTCTTGTAGACCGTGTAGACCGTGTTACATTTATTTCTTGTAGATCGTGTAGACAGTGTTTATTTATTTCTTGTAGACAGTGTAGACAGTGCTTTATTTACTGCATTTAAACTGTGTAGTTAGTGATTATTATTCTGTAGACAGTGTTTCTTTATTGCTATATTTTCTGTAGACCGTGTAACTGTAGACCGTGTAACTGTAGACCGTGTAATTGTAGACCGTGTAACTGTAGACTGTGTAACTGTAGACCGTGTAATTGTAGACCGTGTAACTGTAGACCGTGTAACTTTAGACCGTGTAGACCGTGTCGCATAATTGTCCCGAGACCGATCACATATCAAAGGTACTTCTAACGGTGGTAAAGTATATTGGTCTATTTATTACTATTGATTTTTCTTACGGCTTTACTGCTATTTTCAAAACCCATGATTGATGTCTAACCTTTGTTTATAGTCATTTTCTTTATTTGAAATTGCATTCAGTGAATTGTGCTCGTTCTATTCCTGACTGGAAACCAACATTTTCAGGTTAGCCGCGGTTTCACTTAGCTTGGGGAGTGACGGGTGTACTTGCAGACGAGCCTAGAAGACTAGTTAGATAGCCAAGTTATAGTCATTCAATATTTGTACAAGTTTATATTTTTCTGCAAATGTAAAACTTATGATCATTGTAAATTAAATTAATTATGTGAATGAGCATCTTTGTGATTATGATCTTCATGGCCGTGACAGCGTACTACCGCCGACACTGCGGCGTAGGCTGGCTTGGACACGTCTCGTATCCGTTTAAAAAAAAAAACGGGTACGGGTCGTGACAAGTTTTTGTGGTGGCCCATGCAGGTCCGTCTTCGCAAATCACGCGAACTCGTGATGGTACTTAAGTTAGTTGTACTATTGCGAGCCTGCGGCAAGGAAATGCTCATTCACGAATTAAGATTAATTTAATTTAAGTGAATGCCTAGGACTAGGAGTCCCTTATACAAAATTACCAATGGGTAGTCTAGGCCATGCAATTTAGGATGAGGGTCATTAATTTGATACCGTATCAGATCCCCATAGTTACACTATTAACTCTTGATAGGACGATATGATCCAATGTGGATAGATTATTCACTTGGTGAGGCAGAGTTTCCTAGAGTAATGATCTAACCTTGATGAATTATTCAATTCATTCTCCTTGCCTCTAAGATATCATCCCCATATCCTAGCCGAATTATCTATATAATTGCTAGTTGCCCTAAGAATCATTATTTTACAAAGTTCTGATTTTGTTATCCATATACGGACCTTGAGTTAGTTTCGATTCAAGTTTGTCCCTCAGAGGCTTGAATACACATGGAAGAGTTAGAATATTTGTATTTCTTTTGTCTTCAGTTATTTCCCTATGTGCAATATTTTATCTTAAGGGTTGTGACCGATAGGACAAATATTTATGCCTTATTTCATAGTCAACTTGTTTGAATCTCTAGAAGCTCGGGAATTTATTTACAGATATAGTTACGGGAATGTTAGTTATCTCATAATGGCATGACAGCAGCGCACTGTCGCCATATATTTAAATTATGGAGACCTTGGATTCACTGTAGCCAGCAGCGCACTGGCAAGGCATGACCCCTAGAGTTGGAATTAGTCTAAGAAAATATAGGTTATAGAATATTGCTAAACCTATGGCTAATGGTCCTCTTTAATCGTAGATCCCCTGGAGTCGAGATAAGGTAGAGTATCTGATAGCCTATCACATCTGAATCACAGAACCAAGAATTACCGTCGCCCGAGTATACGGACGAGGCATAATCCTCGGTAAAATAATTTCAGACGTGATTACAAGTTTAGGGTACTATAAAGGGTAGGACCGTGCCATGTATGTCCCATAAGGTACAAAGCCAATAGTAGTGGAAGTTTGTAAGTTTAGTAGCATGTCTCCCGACCTAGCACCCTATATGATCCTCGTGATCTATAGATGAGGAAATTGCCTGACACTAATAGGTTACCTAGAATATAGAATTCAGAAGTCCATAAACTATTAGTCGACCAAGGCCTTAAGGATAAGATGATAGTGGGATGTCTATAGAAGCAAGAACACCAGGTGAAGTTTGATTCCCTCTAAACTCGAATTACTTGCGCCTTCTTCAAAAATCTCGCATAATTGTATTCGACTATCTTAACAAGCGCTGCTGTTACAGCTTAGTTTTACAAGCTCACTCTGTTCTCGAGCTTGATTCGAGGCATATGTTTAGTGGGGACGCCTGCTAACATATTGTCTAATCAGAATCAATGTATTACGGTCTGATCAACCGTAGTGCACTTGGTTCGCTCTCTTTGATTAACCTACGTGGATTGAGATATATAGGTATCTAGGATCTCATCCGCGATTGCTTGACAAATCCTCTTGAATTATACGTTCGCCTTTGAACCATGTGATTGTATTCAGTAACATCTCCCTTGAATTCTTTATTGTTTTTGTCTTTCACCAATTTGGAAAGACGAAAGCTCGTGATAGTAGAGAGATACAGAGTATTTCTATAGCTATGATCATGGTAGGCACAAGTGTAGCTACCAACGACCGGTCCTATGATTGAGTTACTCGTTCTCCTCTCGACCCTCAAACTACTATTGAGACCTCCTAGCCATTCGAATTTGTGAATGATTAGGGTTTTACCCTTAGTCGAAATACCAACCTAGGAGACTACCTATTCTTTAGAGACCAAAGGTTGCGAGTCTCTAATTATTTGCTGGAAGCTTGTCTTAACTAGCAACCCGTAAGCCTTGAACCAACCCTTCCTCGACCGAAGCTACAGTTAGACCTGAGATGAGTGGACAATAGGGTAATCATTTACCGTGACACTCCTCCCGAGATTGGTTTACAACAAATATTACTCTAGTTACGTAAATGTTTGATATTAAGACCTAACTAGTGTTGGAACACCACAGTCACTAGCTTACCCAATACCATAGCTTGAATACCCTGTCTACCAATTGGCAACAACAATACCTGATCACTACAACCCTTGTGACCATAGTCTGGCAGGTTTGACACAAATAGAATTTCTTGACTCAGTTGTTAGAAATCTTTTCTTATGTTGTGCCATGGAGTTGGTTACCCCATCGAAAACTCTCGTATACTGCGGACGAGAAGGTCATTCTATTTTATCGACCGTGTGTCATTGTACACGCTCGTTTTCCATTTATTGAGAAACGATCCTTGACTTGACTATATCTACCGTAATTCCGATACGTCGTGCCTTATTCTCTATTAACAAAGAGTCGAGGTACAGTATTCGGACTTTGGGAACCCTTTAACCTCAATATTCCTAAGACCATGTCCTATTTCTAAGGTGGGTAGACTGTAAGCCTCCTAAAGTTTTAAGACATACGAAGATCACCGATTGATTATAATAAATTTTATTAGAATGATAGTTAGTGCCCTATGACTCCCACTTTCCATTTAGATCATTTTGTGTCCCCGACCGTGTCATTAATAAACAGAGCACGAGACCAGCTGTTACCTTCCAACAAATTTCATATGCAAAATTAGACGAGTCCACCTCCATCAAGGTATATCATGTCCCACTCAAACCTGTCCCCTTGTACTCTATTTTGTGCCAAGAATTTCAGGTTAAAGGGACTAGTTATAACCCTTACCATAATACCGATAAACTTTCCAACTGTAATTAGAGACTCAACCTTGACTCAATTCCTTAGACCCAATATGTAGTTGTGATCGACTCAAAGTCCACTACGCACGTATCACTAGCGTGCCACTCAATTGTGTTTTCTCGTGCTACTTAAACACAAAAGTCACGGAAGGCGCACCTAGAAGGCTTACAGAACCTATTTAACCAATCCGACTGCCCAACTAGCTCAACCACTTGGGTGGAAACTTCTTCCAGGTTACCCTAACCTAGTAGAAATAGTTTTATCATAGGGATCTTGTCCAGCCCATGTAGATTGAAGTCCAAGGTTCATCCAACCGTCGATTCATGTACAATTGAGGAACCCAGTAAGACCCAGTAAAATCCATCCATACGTACCACTATTTTTGGACTGTAAGCCGACCTATTTAAAATAGGTCCCTATACCTAATAGGTAATATCCACCTCCTAGAATGTGGTGTCTTTCGTAACCATTATTCCAGTTACCTGGAAGTTGCGATATGATCTTGTATACATTTTATATCCCTTGTTCGTGTGTTTAAATAACCACGAAAAAGATCACGATCTTGACTTCTCAATTTTCGTCCTATTATGGAACCTTGTTTTGAATAAATCTCGAGAACAGGGATTTCTGTATTTCACGGATTGCCAGCCCCTCTAGGAAACGAAGGGCCTTAATTTAGCAAGTGATTGGGCTAGAGTAGCCAATTTAGCAATAGGTCAATGGTTCATGAATTTTCTATTCTAGCTGTGTCATTGGATACCGCTACCGTTCTTGAAACTTCGTATATGCTCTAGATTAATCTTTCTTATCTTCATGTCCTTCTTATTTCAGAGTGGCGAATGGTCACGCTTATTAGAATTTAGCAATATTTTTCAGCTACTTGGGTAAATTTGTTGCATGATTAGATTTTGGGTTGTTTAATAGAGAGGATAGGATTATAGAGGCCATAAGTAGTAGATATCTATGGTAGAAATTTTAGCCAGTAGTTGGAAGATTATAAAAATTTTATGTGGCATAACTTGAGGGAGTAGTGTGACCAAAGGTGGGTAGAAGTCCTGGAGGCTATAGGGCTAGAGGAAGAATACAAACCATTTTTTTGAGGAACTAAAATTTAAGAAGATTAAGGTTCAAGAAGACGACTTATTGAATATAAAGGAATAGTTATGGATTAGAATTTCGATGACGAAATTATTTTTAAGGTGGGTAGATTTGTAGCTCCCCTTCTCGAAAACCTTGAAATATGTTATTATTATTTATTTTATGAGTTTACAAATGTTCGTATTATTATTTTAGAAATTGAGGAATAGTTTCTAATTATTAAAATAGATGTACAAATTTATATTTTATTATTAAGGTGCTAGCTTATATATAGATCACAATATTATTAGAATTTATGATAATTATGGGAAGTATTTTAGATTGTGAGTTTAAGGATATATATATATGTATAAATATATATATATGGTATACATATTTTGTATAATAGATATATGTGTGCGAATATAGATATATATTATCTATGTTTGTGTGTGTATTTGTATATATAAATATATTATATAAGTATGTATACGAGTATATAGGTATATGTATATTTTAAATAGGTATGTTATATATAGAAATAGATATTTAATAAAACATTTGGAAAATCAAGAATTCAGGGATTTGGTGTCTTTGCAAAGAACTTCATGAGGCAGGGGATATGGTGATTGAATATATAGGAGAAGTTGTTAGAACACCAATTGCAGACATAAGAGAGCATCATATATACAATTCCTTAGTGGGTGCGGGCACATACATGTTTCGAATAGACAATGAGTACGTCATTGATACTACAAGAGCTGGAAGCAACAGTAATCGAAACCAATCCCCCACACCCAACTGAATCCGGCCCAGTGAAACCCATCAGCCAACCTACCTGGCCCGACCTCCCCCTTCAACCTATTAGCCAGCCCGAGCGCTGGGAAACCAATTGCAGCCCGAGCCATCAGGCCACAAGCCCAAAGGCCCAACCTCCCATATTATGTTACTCCACAGCAGTAAACAATACCAACCCCATACTGATTTTTCTCCATGCTCGAACCAAGAGCAGACTCCCCCACAAGCTGATCTAAAACCCTGGCCCAACCAGTGGGCCAACATACCCACAGCAAACAACCCCCTCAGCCCAAGGCTTCACCCGACCCTGTGTAAACAACAGCTAGCCGACCCGAGCGTGCTTTCCCCCCAAGCCGCGTGCATATAAACGAGAGGAGAGAACGCAAAACCCTAATCCAAATCCTCTCGACCCAACGTCGTACTGTTCCCTGGTCGTGGGCGACCCACCCGCCGTCGGCGCCACCCGCCGCGCACGGCCACGGCCGCGTGGAAACCACGCGCGTGCGGGTTGACAGTAGAGCGACAGTAGCAGCCGACCCCAAACGTACGAGTTCGCGACGTGATTTCTCCCTCCTCGGTCGACGAAACGTCGAACCGTTTGCTCAGGTACGACCACAACCTAACCGACTTCGTTTCCGTTTATGTACTTCATTTTATTTTGCCTTGTACACGACGATAAACGAGTTCCAAAACCGAGAAAAATCTCGGTTTCTGGATTCAGAAATTGCCCTGAAAACGCCAAGTTTGCGGTCGAATTGTGACCAGAACATCGCGAGTTTTAGAAAACCGCTTGAACAGACTTCTAGACAACCTAACCAAGATGGAAACGCTATTTTTAGAATAAATTCTTGTTGATTATTTGCTGTTTAAAATTAGGGTGAAGTTGATGAAAAATCTGTTTTCAAAACTAGAAAATCGCTCCACATGACGTGCGTCACGCCAATCCGGACGACGTGGTCGTGAACCGAACGCATCGAAAGCTGCATAATGGTTACGTGGTCGTGTGGGCTTTGGCGGAATTCAAATTGGTCGCGTGTGCGCGACGAATTTGATGCGTATCCGTCGAAATTCACCGTATCGTGCACTTTGCAAATTTCTTAATTACTTTGTGCACGCTTATCGGATCGAGACGAAACTTGCGCCAACAGGACCGTATCGTTTTTCTGGTCCTGCATGCCAAGTTTGGTCCAATTCTGAGACAGTTGAATCCGACGTCGTTTTGCGGGCCCTACGGTCCCACTCAATGGGCGATTTTGTGCACGGCCCGCCGGAATCCAACTTTGGACATACGGTTGGGTTCGTATCGGAAAACTGGATCCGTAGACATGTAATTTGATGACTTTAGAGACCGTTGACCCTGGCACGCTTTTCGGTGCAAAGCGAGTCCAACGGCGGACATCGTTTTTGCCCGAAATTATCGTTTTGCCCCTGTGTCCAGAATTGGACGTAAGGACAGGCAACCTAGCTAATTGGACTATTCTGAGATCATTGGTATTGTTTATTTCAGCTTCCGGGGACTGTTGTACGGGTTTTGACTATAGTGGCACAGTGAGTAGTTCCGATTGTCGGTTTCACCAGCAAAGGACCACAGGCGAGTACAGTTTATTATTTGCATTTCGATATTGATCTTTACTATATTTCATTGATTAGTCATTGGTTATGTGATTATTTTCTATTATAAATTGTTGAGTCGGGAATGAGAAGTACCAAGGATGTGTGATCTGACCTTAGATCGTGTAGACCGTGTAGACCGTGTTGCATTTATTTCTTGTAGACCGTGTAGACCGTGTTGCATTTATTTCTTGTAGATCGTGTAGACAGTGTTTATTTATTTCTTGTACACAGTGTAGACAGTGCTTTATTTACTGCATTTAAACTGTGTAGTTAGTGATTATTATTCTGTAGACAGTGTTTCTTTATTGCTATATTTTCTGTAGACCGTGTACTGTAGACCGTGTAACTGTAGACCGTGTAATTATAGACCGTGTAACTGTAGACCGTGTAACTGTAGACCGTGTAATTGTAGACCGTGTAACTGTAGACCGTGTAACTTTAGACCGTGTAGACCGTGTCGCATAATTGTCCCGAGACCGATCACATATCAAAGGTACTTCTAACGGTAGAAAAGTATATTGGTCTATTTATTACTATTGATTTTTCTTACGGCTTTACTGCTATTTTCAAAACCCATGATTGATGTCTAACCTTTGTTTATAGTCATTTCTTTATTTGAAATTGCATTCAGTGAATTGTGCTCGTTCCATTCCTGACTGGAAACCAACATTTTCAGGTTAGCCGCAGTTTTACTTAGCTTGGGGAGTGACGGGTGTACTTGCAGACGAGCCTAGAAGACTAGTTAGATAGTCAAGTTATAGTCATTCAATATTTGTACAAGTTTATATTTTTCTACAAATGTAAAACCTATGATCATTGTAAATTAAATTAATTATGTGAATGAGCATCTTTGTGATTATGATCTTCATGGCCGTGACAGCGTACTACCGCCGACACTGCGGCGTAGGCTGGCTTGGACACGTCTCGTATCCGTTTTAAAAAAAAAAACGGGTACGGGTCGTGACATGAGGTGAGAATGGCACAAGCATAATAGTGATAAGAGGCTTTGATCACATAACCCCTAATAATTCCCCCATCCTCGAATAGTATAATGGATCTGGACATGACACGTCATGACAGGAGATTCCATAAGAGGGTAGCAAGTCCCCTTAGGAATCGGTGTCTATACTAATACAGAAATAAGACAGAAAATGTACCAATATACCAAGAAAATCTAGGAACAACATTCCATGTCATGATCCAACATATACTAGTCCGTGGACTATCGTGATTGGAAATCGAGTAAGACACTACAACTGAATCGAATATAGCAGATATCAAGACCATGAAAACTATCAGTGAATGTACTCGCCTGTGGTCCTGAGATGATAAGGTGAACAGGTGCTCAGAGATATCATAGACCTCAAGATGAGATACCATGAGTCAAAACATGGTTTAATAATGAAAGAAAAGCTAATCTAGTCATGATATGCAAGTCTAAGTCAAAACTAGGTCAAACTAAGCCACACCAAGCTAAACTAGGTCATACTGAGTCATACTGAGCCAAACTGGGTTACACTAGGACAACCAAGGTCACAGGAAATCAATCCAAGTCAAACTAGGTCAATCTGGGTCAAGGGTTGACTTACAATTGATCTTTGGTCAAAAAGTCAACTCTGGTTAACTCTGGTCAACACTGAGTCAACCTTAGGTCAAACTAGTCAAATGTTGACCAACTATTGACTTTCAGTCAACTGGTCAACTCTGGTTTGGTTTTGGGTCGATTCTAGGTCAAGCATTGACTTGAAGTTGACTTTCGATCAAAAAGTCAACTCTTGGTCAACGGGGGTCAAGACTAGCCTAAACTACCCTCATCTAGTCATTACCTACCAAGACAGCTTATTTCTAACCCCATCTAGCAATCAAAAACCCAATACCTTATATTACCTAATATCCTAACATTTACCCTTACAAGATATTTTCGATACCTTGCCCATTACGAAGGAAACCCCTCTAGATCTCATGATACTAGCCTAGGCTTCTTAGGGTAGCTACATACTATCCTATCTAGGGTTTACCAACCAAGAAATCTAGGGTTCTTGGATGTCTAGTCCATCTTATGTCCATGTTGGTCATCTCAACATTTACCTTAGGGTTTCGTCATGATACACTCTGGTATCTTGAGATACTACACCCTACTCTCTACCAACCTTCCTAGTTCACTCTTCCAAACTCTCCTAGTGTCTAGGTTAGCCCTCTCTATTAGTCCACTAGGATACTAACCTAGTTAGGGCACTAACCTATCTAATCACTCTCAAGCACTAACACAAATCACTAACTATATCACTCCTTACACTACTCACAACTCTAACCTATAGATCATGGACTAAAATGTGGAGTATAGGGACTGATATGATTTTTGAAAGGGGGATGAATGAATGGATATATGAATGTATGAGTGAATGTGGTGGAAGAAATGAATGATTGAAGGGGTGAATGCATATATGAATATGTATGGATGGATAAATGAAAGGGATGGTTGAATGAATAGAATATTTGATTTGTTTGGATGAAAGGATGGAATGAATGGACTGATGTATATATGCTGAAATGAATGAATAGCTAAATGGGAAAGGATTGGATGGATGGCTAGATGAATGGGATGAATAGATGAAATGCAAATGGATGAATGAGTGTATAGATGACAGTATAAATGAATGGATGCATTGATGAATGGTGGTTTGAATGGTGAGGCTGATATTGAATGAGAAAATAAGGGGGCTAAATTTAGTGTGGAAGAATGAATGAATGTTTGGATAAATGGAGGGATGGATGGATGATATATGAATGAATGTTTGGGTGAATGAATGAAGTGTGAATGAATGTTTGAATGGTTGAATGAATTAATGGGAGGGGCTGAGATGGGACTGAAATGGGTGGATGAATAGATGAATAAGAGGTGGCTGCTATGGCTGCTAAGTGGCTGTCAAATGGGGTTGATTCCCCCCCTCCTACACACTACAAGGCAGTGTTTAAACTGCTGTTGCTGCTATGGCTGTTTCAGCCAACTAAGGGGGATGACCCCCCCCCCCCCCCCCACACTGCTACACAAGTAGCAGTCCAACTGCTACTGCCACTCAAAATTAGTCCCCTGTGGGGACTGATACTACCCTGCTGCTGCTGAAATCAGCAGTGCCACTCCCCCCTTTCAATCCTCATTCTTCACTCTCTCAATCTCTCTAATCTCAAATCTCTAATCTCTAATCCCTAATCCCTTTCTCACTCTCCACTTCCTCTATCACTCTAACACTCTCTAACACTCTCTCCATCACCCTCTCAATCTCACTCTCAATCTCACTCTCAAAATCTCCACACACCCATAAATACATTAGACACAAAAACACACCAATATGTATATATATATATATATACATATTTTTTTTATATATATATATATACATATATATATATATATATATATATATATATATATATATATATATATATATATATATATATATATATATATATATATATATATATATATATATATATATAGATACATATATATATACATATCCACACACACACACACATACATATATATATACATATGACACTCTCAAATATATATATCTATATATAAGATACACACACACAAATGAAAGTATATTCATGATACATAGATATAGACACACAAACACCAATATATATAAAATATATATATATATATATATATATATATATATATATATATATATATATATATATATATATATATATATATATATATATATATATATATATATATGATACATTAAGAGCAACACTCTAGAAATCTAAAATCTGAAATTAAAATAGGAATTAACCATTCACACAAAATATCAACAACCAAGGTGTGTCCAAAATTGGGGATTTCCCACATGGACACAAAGCACAACAAGGACACTCCTAATAGCTCCAAATGGACACGAAACGGACACAAATAGAGATACAACCATGGGAGTCATTCCTATGGGTTCAAAATATTCCTATATGCATGTAGGGGTAGATTAGAGGAGAGATTATACCTTCCGGGAGCGAGATTCCAATAGAAATCCTTCCGACACGACACCGACACGAAGTGGCCTCCAAATGGACACGAACAAGAGCCGAATCCTCCAAACTTGGCTAGCACCCTCTATCCATGGAGTAGAGAAAAAATGAAGAAAATTTGGTGGAAGAAGGGATTGATTTGGAGATGAAATCAATGGTAGTTGCTCTCAAAATTTGGGGAAGAACAAGGGAGAGAAATTTGTGGATAATAACCAAATGAATGTTCATGCCTATCCCTTCCTATTGTGGCCGGCCTAGCCTAGCTAGGTGTCCACCTTAGCAAAAGTCTAAAATACCCCCACTTGCTTCTATTGGTTTAAATTAGGAATAGGCTTTAGGTTGAGGCTAAATTAGTCTAGTTTTAAGTCTCTAATTAAACCAAACATATCCATAAATAATTAGTCTAACACACTAACTAAAATAATGTCATGTGGGCCATGCCTAACTAATGAGTGGATCCCACTAGAGTCAAGACTACCCCGGGTCCCCGAAACAAGTCGGATTGAGTTGAAATTCGAACCCGACTCAAATAACCCCAAAACAATATCATAAATAATAAAATAAATTTCAAAAATATTCAAAAATGAAAATGACCAAAATACTCCTGTTCTTGAAAACTGGGGGTGACACATGATGCGAATTGGCACAAACTATTTGAAGAAGATTAAAGGTGTATAGGTTAGGATCATACCGGAAGAAACAGATCAAAAATCGATCGAGCGTGCACGGAGTTATCTCAATACGAAGTTGGCTCCTTGCTGACACTTCCGCGTACGGGTGGGCTATTCGTCGCGCATTTTTCGGTGATGGACGGCCGCGGGTTGGTCGACGGCAACGTCGGGGCGTGCGCTGGATTGGGGTGACGGCGTAGGGTTAGGGTTTTGTAAAAAAATTTCTCTCTCCTCTCTCGATACACCACACACACACACACACACACATATATATATGGGGGTTTCGGCCGACTAAAACTCGAGCCCAAGGGCTCGGGTTGGAAGCTACTGTGCAAAGTACAGTTTTGGTTTGCTTGCAGATGTTCGTTGGTTGTTGTATGCTTTATTTTGTTTCTATTTTGACTTATTCTTTGATTTTGACTTTCTTTCTTTCTTTCTTTTACTTTAATACTTTATATATCAAGTTATATATATATAACATTTTTTTTTAATTTTGTATATAATATCATACATGTATAAATACATTTTTTTTTATAAATACATACTATATATATATATATATATATATATATAATATATATATATATATATATATATTTTTATATATATATATATATATAATTTTTATATATATATATATATTATATATATATATATTATTTATATATAGATTAAATATATATATATATATAAGATATATAAATATAATATATATATATATATATATCTATATATATATATATATATATTATATATATATATATTTTTATATATATATATATATACATTTTTTATATATATAATATATATATATATATAATATTTATATCTATATATATATTATATATATATATATATATATATATATATATATATATATATATTTATATATATATATATATAATATATATATATATATATAATATATATATATATATATATACATACACACATATTATATACATACACACAAATATACATCCATATATATATTATATATTCATTTATTATAAAAATACTATTTACTAACCCTTTTATAAAAAAATAGTATATATTTATATATCTCATAAAATGAATAAATACAAATAATTATAAAATTATTTCTAAAATTAAAAAAATATTCCGTATCTATATTTATTTAATATTTAAAGTTTTTAATAAAAATTATTGAACATATATATATCTATATCAACAAAATACCTATTTAACTAATAATATAAAAACACTAACATTAATAATTTAAATAATATTAAAATAATAAATAATATAAATGACTATATTAGTCCTATTCTGGAAAGTGGGGGGTGACATATTTACCATGGATTATGCATTGTTTGTTCCATCAAGGCAGTAGGAGAGGTCTTGGTCAAGCATAATCGGTAACAAGTTTGTACAATGGTACTCCATTCCTCGCATAACATAGGCTATGAACGAATATGGTTAAGGGATTTATGGAAGGAGGACTAATAGACCAAGTGAAAGGGACTACATAATAGGTGTAAGGACCTATTTCATCAAGTTTGGTTTTATAGTCCATATATTGCGATAGGAAGGGATGGGTTTAACTTGGGTTTTAATGGGGTTCTCCATGGGTCATCAATCTTTGATTTGGATTAACCTCGAGATTAAATCTATATTGGCTGGACCAAATCTTGTAGAATCAATCTAAATCATCCCTATTAGGTTAGGGTAACTTAGAGTAGGTTCTAAATCAAGTGGTTGCGCTAATTCCGAGTCGGGACGGTAAAATAGGTTCTGTAAGTCATAAAGATGCACCTTCCATGACTTTTGTGTTTAACTAGCACAAGAAGCCTCTATTGAGTGGCACACTAGTGGCATGTGCGTTGAGGGCTTCAAGTAGATCACAACCATATACTGGGCCAAAAGATTTGAGTCGAGGTTGGATCTCTACTTGCAGTCAAAAAATACATCGATGTTATGGTAAGGGTTATCGCTAGTCCTTTTTGACTTGAAAGTCGTATCATAAAATAGAGTACAAGGGGACGTGTTTGAGTGGAATGTGAAATGTCTACTGAAGAGGGAGTCATCTATGTCTTGTATGTGAATTTGTTGGGAGGTAACAGCTAGTCTCGTGCTCCAAATATTAATGTCATGGATGGGGACACCAAATGATCTAGATGGAAAGTCGGAGTTCATGGGGCACTAATAATCATCCTAATGGAAATCGACTTATCCTGATCAATCAGTAATCTTCTTATATCCTAAAATTTAGAAGGCATACATTCTACTCACTTTAGAAGCTAAGACATGATTTTAGGATTAATGAGTTTAGAAAGAACTTCAAAGTCATAATATTATACCTCGACTCTTGATAATAAGAATAAGGCACGGTGCAACGTGATACGGTAGATATGAAACAAATTCAAGGATCGTTCCTCGATTTCTAATAAATGGAAAATAAGTGCGTACAATGACACACGTGTCGCTAAAATAGAATGACCCACTCGCCCATAGTATACGAGAGTTATCAATGAGGGTAACAAAAGATCTCAACAACTAGGTCATAAATTTCTATTAGTGTTAAGTCGGTCAGACTATAGTCACAAGGTTTCTAATGATGTTGTAGGTAGTGCTCATGCATTGCTGTTGATAACTGAGGAATCATTATGATGGAGCATCATGCTATAAATATTGGCCAAGCTGGTGAAGGTGTTGTTCTAATGCTAAGTCACATCTTTAATACTAATTTTTTTTATATACCTAGAATGACACATGCTGAATCCCTAATCTCGGAATGGGAGTCTATCACATTCATTGTAATTGCTTGCCCTTGTTTTGTCTATTCCTTTTTTGTCTATACTGTAGGGACCTGGTCGAGTAAGGGTTGGGTTAAGGCATAAGGATTGCTAGTTAAAGCAAGAATCAAGATGAATAATTAGAGGCTCACAATAATTGGTTCCTTGAGATTAGATAGTCGCCTAGGTTGGTGTTTGACCAAGGGTATGATTCTAATCATCATCAAATTCAAATGACTAGAAGGTCATGTTAGTAGTTTTAGGGTCGAGGGAAGAACGAGTTACTCAAGACAAGGTTGTAGTCACATGGCTGGCCGATGGTAGCTATGCTTGTGTATACAACTATCATGGCCATAGGGAATACTCCATATCTTTATATCAAATATGAGTGTTTGTCTTCCCAAATTAGTAAAAGGCAAAATAATAAAGGCTTCCAGAAGTGGTTATTGAATACAGCTGCGTGATTCAAAGGCGAATGAATAATTCAAGAGGTAATTGTCAATGCAGTCGCGGATAAGATCCTAAATACCTCTATATCTTAATCCACATAGGATAATCAAATGAACAATGAACCAAATGCACTACAGTTGATAAGACTGTAATACATTGATTCTAATTCAGACAATATGCTAGCGGGCGTCCCTAATAACGTATGTCTCGAACAAGCTTGATAAAAGAATAAGCTTACAAAAACTAGGTCGTAATAGCGGCATCAACCATAGTAGTGCAAAATATAAGCACGAGAGATAATGATGAAAGCAGTTATGAATAGTTCAAGTTTCACAAGAATCTAAGTCTTGTCCGGTGTTCCTGTTGTACAGTCGTCCTACTGTTTCTTGTATCAGGTCTTGATTGACCAATGGAGTATGGGCTACTAAAACTCTATATTCTGGGTAAACATCTCTTCCTATACTAGCATATATTCAGTGCCACCCAGTTATACTTTGTTAATGGGTTATAAGAACACGGGATGATAGGACGTGAGGCATTCTACCCGACTTATAAGAGTCAACTAATTGGGTGCTTGAACAATATAACACGTATAACTAGTATGAGTCATTCTCCTACCTCTCTATCAAGTACGATAGGAAAAATATGTTTAAAGTGGAAAGGAATCAAGCAGAAGGAAATCAACGTAGTCGGACGAGAGTTCAAAATTGGAATCAAGGGAGGAGATCAAGCATGTGGATGAGATACCCAGATTCAAATCCTCTATGCAGGCTCACATCGGTACAGTAACGTAACTGAAGTGACAAACTAAACCTGCATGGGCCACCATAAAAATATGTAATGCCCCAGTCCCAAAATACTTAGGACCAAGAACGTAGACATACCCGCTGCACATATACGAAGAATACTCTATTATATAGAATCCTTATATACATACATAAGCTGTATATATAAAATAATCACAGGCCAGAATATAATAATCTAATCGCATCACAGCTCAACACAGAAGATATAAGAGTCCAAAATAAATAAGTGTATTAAGAGATAGCCGGGTGGCCATACCCACTCCAAACAGCTATGAAAAATAGTCTCAAATGATCGAAGACCGACCTCCACAAAATAGAAAGGAAAGAGATATAAAAATGCCTACTAAATGTCTCAATGAATAAATAAACTAGAAATCAGCAGTAGATGCCTCGTCATCGATGTATGAAGGATCCAGTGCTGCTCCGTACTCCTGCGGAAAATCGTCTAACCCTGGAGAGATAACCAGGTCCTCAGAGGGACGTAACAAGATACAAAAAAACACCATGTCATATAAACTGTGATATATAATAAAAAAGAAGGGATGCATGCAATAGAGTTCCTACCAGTTCTACACTAATAATGCAGTTAAGAACAAACCTTTAACGCATGGGCACTCTGGCTACAGGAACTCGGCATGGTCCCACCAGGATACCAGGGACCTCAAAGCATGTAGCTGCCCTTCCCAAAAATTTTAAAATATTTTTATTATTATTTATTTTATTTGAATGCTGATTTTTAGAATTTTATAAATATTGTTTAGTTAACTTTATTTATAGATAATTTTAATTTATAAGTTTTCTGGTTTTTATTAAAAATATATATTAAAATCTGCATAGCGTGAAAGTGTGTGTGGGTTTTATAAAATATATATATATATATATATATATATATATATATATATATATATATATATATATATATATATATATATATATATATATATATATATATATATATATATATATATATTGAGCTTATAGATTTTATAGGATTACAAATTAGTTTTGTTATTAAGCTTTTAAAAAATATATTATTACTATTATTATTTTTATTTAATATAAAATTTACAGTATTCATATTAATTACTAGCTTTATCTTTATTTAATATTTTATCTAATAGCCTTGTTATAATTATATTGGGTAAAATTGTACAAAATATTTATTTAAATACCTTAGAAATATTCTGGGGATTTTATACGATTTTTTATAAATATATTTAGAATTTATTAGTGTACATACATATGTATAAGGTTATATAAAGAGATATATACATATAAATAGATAAAAAAAAAGAAAAAAGAAAAAAGAAAAATCCCTAAGCAATTTCTCGCGAGAAATTCTTTGAATTTCTTGCGAGAAAACTTCCCAGTGAAACCCGTGACCTCCCCTACTATGTTCCTAAACCGAGCGATCGTATATATATGTACACAACAAATAGGGATGAACCAAAAACCCTAACCCTACCCATAGCCTCTGGCCGCGCGTGCGCGTCGTTGCTGCGCCACCGCAGGACGGCCGGCCGGCCGCCGGGCAAGACCACGCACGGCAGGACCAGCAACATGCAGGCGCTGTAGCAGTGACAGCAGTGTGTTGAAGCCCCATTCACGTGATATTTTCTTCGCAATCACTCCACCATCTTCTGAACCAATTTCACAGGTCAGATCCCCATGTAACCCCCTACAAGCCTCTTTAATTAGATTATTTTATTTCACGTTGAACACGACGCAATACGATTCAAAAATCGACATAAATCAGTCCCAGAACATGACAGAGAACTCAGTCCCAACCCTATATTGAAAGGCAATTTTCAGCCAAACCATAGATAATTTGCAAATTCCATTTGAATAGAGTTAAAGACAACATATACGAGAACGAAACCCTTTTTACGGATCTTGATTTCATCTAATATGTGGAAAGTTATTTGATTTCAAAAATCATGAAAAACTTGTTTTGAAAAAACTGAAACTTTAGAAAAACCCTCGATACGACATGCGTCCCGCCAATCCGGGCGACGTGGTCGTGAAACGAAAGCATCGAAATGTGCGTAATGGCTTCGTAGACGTGCGGTCTTTGACGAAATTCAAATTGGTTGCGTGTGCGCGACGAATTTGATGCGTATCCGTCAAAATTTACCGTATCGGCCGTTTTATAAATCTTTCAATTACTTCGTGCATGTTTGTCAGATCGAGACGAAATTTATGCCAACAGGACCGTATCATTTTTTTGGTCCTGTATGCAAAGTTTGGTCCAATTCTGGGACAGTTGATCGGATCGCCGTTTCGTGGGCCCCACGATCCGACTTAACGGGTGATTTTGTGCACGGCTCGCCGGAATCCAACTTTGGACAGACGATCGGGTTCATATCATTAAAATAATTCCGTAGACATATAGTTTGATGACTTTAGAGACCATTGACTCTGGCACGCTTTTCGGTGCAAAGCGGGTCCAACGGCGGACACTGTTTTGACCCGAAATTACTATTTTGCTTCTGTGTCCAGAATTGGACTTAAGGACAGACAATTCTAGCTAATTTGAATATTCTGATAATGTTGGTAATGTCAATTCCAGTATCTGGAGACTGTTGTACGAGTTTGACTGTTGTGGCACACTGAGTGGTTTGGATTATCGATTTCACCAGCACATGACCACAGGCTACTACAGTTTATTGTTTGTTTTTATATTGAGCTTTATTATACCTCATTGTTAGTCAATAGATGTAATTTTCGTCTTTTATGTTTGTTATATTTTGTCGTGTCGGGGAGGTGAAGTACCAAGGATGTGTGATCTGAGCTTATACAGTGTATACCGTATAGACCGTGATTCATTATTGCTTTATAGCGTGCAGACTATGATTCAATATTGATTTATACAGTATAGACGATGTTTCATTATTGCTTTATACAGTGTAGACCGTGTACATTATACAGTGTAGATATCGTAGACCGTGTCGTGTAATTGTCCCGAGACCGATCACATATCAAAGGTACTTAGTCAGTCGGTGAGTATTATCTTTGTATTTATTTACTATTTTCCTTTGTTTAGTTTTATTTTGTCTTTCTGTGTTTATTTTTCAAATCATATATTTAAAGGCCAACCTCTGTTGTATAGTCATTTTCATATATTAAAACCGCATTTAGTGAATTGTACTCGTTCCATTCCTGACTGGAAACCAACATTTTTTAGGTTAGATGTGGCTTCACTTAGCATTGGAATTTACGGGTGTACTTGCAGACGGAAACCTACAGATTAGCTAGATAGATGAGTTGTAATCATTTCAATATTTGTAAGAGTTAATATTTTTTTTGCAAATATAAAACTTGTGAATATTGTAAATTAAATTAATTTTATAAATGGGCATTATTTGTGATTTTGATCATTGTGGCTATACAGCGTTCTACCGCTGACACTGCAGTGTAGGCTGGCTTGGACACGCATTCGTATCCCGAAAAGCGGGTGCAGGTCGTGACAAGTTTTTATAGTGGCCCATGCAGGTCAGTTTTCGCAAATCATGCGAACTCGTGATAGTACTTAAGTTAGTCGTACTATTGCGGGCCTGCGACTAGGAAATGCTCATTCACGAGTTAGGGTTAATTTAATTTAAGAGAACGACTAGGACTAGGAGTCCCTTATACAAATTTATCGAGGGTAGTCTAGGCCATGCAATTTAGATGAGGAATTATTAATTTTGATAGTTTGTCAGATCCCTATAGGTACACTATTACCTCTTGATATGGCGATATGATCCAATGGGAATAGATTATTCACTTGGTAAGACAAGGTTTCTTAGAGTTAATGATCTAACCTTGATAAATTGTTCAATTCCTTCTCTTTGCCTCTTTAGATATCATCCTCATATCTTAGCCCGAATTGCCTATTTAGTTCCTATTTTGCCCTAATAATTATTATTTTTATATAATTTCTGATTATGTTATCCATATACGAACCTCGAGTTAGTTTCGATTCAAAGTTTTTCCTCCATGGTTTGAATACACATGAAATAGATACTAGAATGTTTGTATTTCTTTTATCTTTAGTTATTTCCTCCCTGTTCAATCTTTTATTTTAAGGGTTGTAACTGATAGAACAAATACTTACACTTTATTTCATAGTCAACTTGTTTGAATCTCTAGAAGCTCATGAATTTTTACAGATATAGTTAAAGAAATGTTAGTTAACTCATAATGGCAGGACAGCAGCGCACTGTCGCCATTTATTTGAATTATGGAGACTATGGATTCACTGCAGCCAGCAGTGCACTAGCGAGGCACGACCCCTAGAGTTGAAATTATTTTAGAAAAATATAGGTTATAGAATATTGCTAAAACTATGGCTAGTGGTCCTCTTTTGATCGTAGATACTCTTGAGTCAATATTGGATAGAGTTAAGAAATATTCGATTTTGTATCATATTTGAGTTACGAAACCAAGGGTCTACCTACACAGCCAGAGTATACGGGCGAGGCATAATCCTCGGTGAAATGACTTCAGACATGATTACAAGTTTAGGATGCTATAGAGGATAGGAAAATACCCTGTATATCCCATAGGATCCAAAGCCAATACTAGTAGAAGTTCTATAAGTTGGGTAGCATGTCTCCCGACCTAGCATCATGTAGTCCTTGTTATCTATTGACGAGGTAATCGACTGACACTAATAGGTTTATCTAGAATACAGGATTTAGAGGTCCATAACCCCTTTAGCCGACCAAGGCCTTATGGATAAGAAGATAGTAGGAAGATGGTATAAGCAAGGACACCGGGTAAGGTTTTGATTCTCACAAAACTCGAACTACTTGTGCCTCCTTTCAAAAATCTCGCATACTTATACTTTGACTATCTTGACCAATGCTGCTATTACAACCTAGTTTTGCAAGCTTACTCTTTATCGAGCTTGATTCAAGACATATGTTTATTGGGGACGCCTACTAACATATTATCTCATCAGAATCGATGTATTACGGTCTGATCAACCATAGTACACTCGGTTCGCTCTTCCTCTGATTAATCTACGTGGATTAAGATGTAGATGTCTCTAGGATCTCATTCGCGACTGTGTTGATAATTCCTCTTGAATTATACATTTGCTTTTGAATCACGTAATCGTATTTAGTGACATCCTTCTTGAACTCTTTATTGTTTTTGTCTTTCACTGATTTCGAAAGACGAAAGCTTGTAATTGGCAGAGAGATACAGAGTATCCCCCATGACTATGATAGTTGTATACACAAGTGTAGTTACCATCGGCCAACCATGTGACTAGAACCTTGCCTTGAGTTACTCGTTCCCCTCTCGACCCCCAAACTGCTATTGGGACCTGCTAGCCATCTGAATTTGAGAATGATTAGGGTTTTACCCTTAGTCAAAATGCCAACCTAGGAGACTATCTATTCTCAAGAAACCAAATGTTGTGAGTCTCTAATTATTTGCTTAAGTTTGCTTTAACTAGCAACCCTTAAGCCTTAACCCAACCTTTCCTCGACCAAAGCCTACAGTTTAGACATGAGATAAATATACAAAGGTAAGGACAATCATTTACCATGACTTCGAGATTGGTTTCCAACAAATATTACCCTAGTTATGTAAATATTATTATTAAGACCTAACTATTATTGGAACACCACAGTCACTAGCTTAGCCAATACCATAGCTTAAATACCCTGTCATATTATGATCTACCAGTTGTCAACAATAATATGTGATCACTACAACTCTTGTGACAATAGTCTGGCAGGCTTGACACCAATAGAGATTTATGACTCAGTTGTTAGAAATCTTTTCATATGATGTGCCTTAGAGTTGGTTACCCCGTCGATAACTCTTGTATACTATGGACGAGTAGACCATTCTATTTTATCGACCATGTGTCATGGTACACACTCATTTTCCATTTATTGAGGAACGATCCTTGACTTGACTTATATCTACCGTATCCCGTTACGCCGTATCTTATTCTTTATTAACAAGAGTTGAGGTACAATACCCGAACTTTGGAATTCTTCTAACCTCATCATTCCTAAAAACCTGTCCTAGCATGTAAGGGGAGTAGACTGTAAGCCTTCTAAAATTTTAGGATATACGAGGATTACCGATTGATTAGAATAATTTCCATTAAGATGATAATTAGTGCCTCATGGACTCCCACTTTCCATTTAGATCATTTTGTGTTTCCGGCCGTGTCATTAATAATCGGAGCGCGAGACCAGCGGTTACCTTCCAACAAATTTCATATGCAAGATCTAGACGAGTCCACCGTTATCTAGGTATATCATGTGCCACTCAAATACGTCCCCTTGTACTCTATTTTTATGGTACGACTTTCAGGTTAAAAGGACTAGCTATAACCCTTACCATAATACCCGTATACTTCCCGACTACAATTAGAGACTCAACTTCGACTCGAATCTTTCGACCTAATATATGGTTATGATCGACTCGAAGCCCACTACGCACATGTCACTAGTGTGCCACTCAATTATGACTTTTCGTGCTATTTAAACACAAAAATCACTGAAGGCGCATTTTTGGGCTTTAGGGACCTAGCTAACCAACCTGACGGGCAACTAGCTCAACCACTTGGATGGAAAACTATTCTAGGTTGCCCTAATCTAGTAGAAATAGTTTTATCATTGGGATCTTGTCCAGTCAATATAGATTAAAATCCAAGGTTCATCCAACCAACGATTGATGTTCAATCAGGGAACCCATTAAGACCCAGTAAAATCCATCCATACATACCACCACATTTGGACTATAAAACCGAACTACTTGAAATAGGTCCCTATACCTATTATATAGTCTCAACCTCTTAGAATGTGAGGTCATAAGTAACCCTTATTCCATCTACCTGGGAGTTGCGATACGATCTTGTATTGTATTTTTATCCCTTGCTCGTGTGTTTAAATAACCACGGAAAAGATCACAATCTTGATTTCCCAAATTTTGTTCTATTATGGAACCTTGTTTAGATTAATTTTGAGAACGAAACTTCTGTATTACACGGATTGCAAGCTCCTATAAGAAACGAAGGGTTCTTCGATTTGGCAAGTGACTAGACTAGAGTAGCCCAATCTAGCAAATAAGTCAATGGTTCACAAACTTTCTTTCTATCTGCATCAGTGGATACTCTCTGCCGCTCTTAAAACTTCATAATTGCTCTCGATTATTCTTCCTTATCTTCCTGTCCTTCCTATTGCAGAGCGACGAATGGTCATGCTTATTAGAATTTACCAACATTGCTTAGCTACTTGTGCAAATTTGCTGCTTGTTAAATTTTGGATAGGAGAGGACTATAAATGCCATATACAATAGATATCTATTGGTAGCAATTTTAGCAATTAGATGGAAGGTTATAAAGCTTTAGGGACATACCATGAGGGAGTAGTGTGACCAAAGGTGGGTAGAAGTCCTCGGGATTTCGTAGTTACCAAATGGCTAGAAGGAGGATATAAACTATTTTTGAGGAATTAAAATTTAAGGAGATTAAGGTAATAGTAGATTTCCTTTTTTGAATTTCAGGAATAGTTATGAATTAGAATTTCGAGGATGAAATTATTTTTAAGGTGGGTAGATTTGTAGCCGTCCTTCCCGAAAATTTTAAAATATTTTTATTATTATTTATTTTATTTGAATGGTGATTTTTAGAATTTTATAAATATTATTTAGTTAACTTTATTTATGGATAATTTTAATTTATAAGTTTTCTGGTTTTTATTATATATATATATATATATATATATATATATATATATATATATATATATATATATATATATATATATAGGATTATAATTTAGTTTTGTTATTAAGGGTTCAAAAAAATTTATTATTACTATTATTTTTTTATTTAATATAAAATTTGTAGTATTCATATTAATTACTAGCTTTATCTTTTATTTAATACTTTATCTAATAGCCTTGTTATAATCATATTGGGTAAAATTGTACAAAATATTTATTTAAATACCTTAGAAATATTCTGGGGATTTTCTACAATTTTTTGTAAATATATTTAGAATTTATTAGTGTACATACATATGTATATGGTTATATAAAGAGATATAGACATATAAATAGATAAATAAAGAAAAAAGAAAAATCCCTAAGCAATTTCTCGCGAGAAATTCTCTGAATTTCTCGCGAGAAACCTTCCCAATCAAACCCGCGACCTCCCCTACTCTGTTCATAAACCGAGCGATCGTATATATATGTACATAACAAATAGGGATGAACCAAAAACCCTAACCCTACCCACAGCCTCTCGCCATGCGCGCGCGCCGCTGCTGCGCCACCGCGGGACGGCCGGCTGGCCGCTAGGCAAGACCGCGCGCGGCAGGACCAGCAACATGCAGGCGCTGTAGCAATGACAGCAGTGTGTTGAAGCCCCCTTCACATGATATTTTCTCCGCAATCACTCCACCATCTTCCGAACCAATTTCACAGGTCAGATCCCCATGTAACCCCTTACAAGCCTCTTTAATTAGATTGTTTTATTTTGCGTTGAACACGACGCAATACGATTCAAAAATTGACATAAATCAGTCCCAAAATATAACAGAGAACTCAGTCCCAAACCCTATATTAAAAGGCAATTTTCAGCCAAATCATCGATAATTTCCAAATTCCATTCGAATAGAGTTAAAGACAACATATACGAGAACGAAACCCTTTTTGCGGATCTTGATTTCATCTAATATGTGGGAAGTTATTTGATTTCAAAAATCATGAAAAACTTGTTTTCGAAAAAACTGAAACTTTAGAAAAACCCTCGATACTACGTGCGTCCTGCCAATCTGGGCGATGTGGTCGCAAACCGAAAGTATCGAAAGGTGCGTAATAGCTTCGTGGACGTGTGGACTTTGACGAAATTCAAATTAGTTGCGTGTACGCGACGAATTTGATGCGTATCCGTCAAAATTCACCGTATCGGCCCCTTTGTAAATTTTCCAATTACTTCGTGCACGTTCCTCAGATCGAGACAAAACTTGTTCCAAGAGGACCGTATCGTTTTTCTGGTCCTATATGCCATATTTGGTCCAATTCTGGGACAGTTGATCGGATCGCCATTTCGTGGGCCCTACGATCCGACTCAACGGGCGATTTTGTGTACGGCCCGTCGGAATTCAACTTTGGACATACGGTTGGATTCATATCATCAAAACGGATCCATAGACATGTAATTTGAGGACTTAAGAGACCATTGAATTTGGCACGCTTTTCGGTGCAAAGCAGGTCCAACGGCGGATACCGTTTTGACCCAAAATTACCGTTTTGCCCCTGTGTCCAGAATTGGACTTAAGGATAGGAAATTCTAGCTAATTTGAATATTCTGAGAACGTTGTTAATGTCTATTTCAGCATCTGGAGACTGTTGTACGAGTTTGACAGTTGTGGCACACTGAGTGGTTTGGATTAACGGTTTCACCAGCACAGGACCACAGGCGAGTACAGTTTATTGTTTGTTTTCATATTGACCTTTACTATACCTCATTGTTATTTAATAGATATGTGATTTCCATCTTTTATGTTTGTTATATTTTGTCGTGTCGGGGAGGTAAAGTACGAAGGATGTGTGATCTGACCTTATACAGTGTATACCGTGTAGACCGTGATTCATTATTGCTTTATACCGTGTATATCGTGATTCATTATTGCTTTATACCGTGTAGACCGTAATTCATTATTGTTTTATACAGTGTAGACAGTATTTTATTATTGCTTTATACATTGTAGACCGTGTATATTATACAGTGTAGATATTGTAGACCGTGTCGTGTAATTGTCCCGAAACCGATCACATATCAAAGGTACTTCAGTCAGTCGGTGAGTATTGTCTTTGTATTTATTTACTGTTTTCCTTTGTTTAGTTTTATTTTGTCTTTCTGTGTTTATTTTTCAAATCATATATTTAAAGGCTAACCTCTGTTGTATAGTCATTTTCATATATTAAAATTGCATTCAGTGAATTGTACTCGTTACATTCCAGACTGGAAAGCAACATTTTTCAGGTTAGCTGTGGCTTCACTTAGCATTGGGAGTTACGGGTGTACTTGTAGACAGAAACCTAGAGATTAGCTAGATAGATGAGTTGTAATTATTTCAATATTTGTAAGAGTTTATATTTTTCTGCAAATATAAAACTTGTGAATATTGTAAATTAAATTAATTTTATGAATGAGTATTATTTGTTATTTTGAGCATTGTGGTTATACAGCGTTCTACCGCCGACACTGTGGCGTAGGCTGGCTTGGACACGTATTCGTATCCCGGAAAGCGGGTGCGGGTCGTGACAAAGCATAACATTGCTCGAATGTCAGAGGCTAGCAAGATCAGGAACAAGAAAGTGCAAACGTGGCCCATAAGTTAAGGAACTGTTCTCCCCACCCAATGCCTTGTAGGGTCACATCCATGACTCATAGGAACCTCTAGTAACTGCCAAGTCCAATAGCATGCAAACATATTGGCAGTTACTCCTAACCGTCGCTGTAGCTCCCCTTCCCGAAAATTTTGAAATATTTTATTTTGTTTATTTGATTTAAATGGTGATTATTGATGTTATAAATAAATATTTAGTTTATTATTACGGTAGATAATTTTAGTCATTGTTAGGAATTGAGTACAAGGTGATTAAAAATTATGGCACGGATAGTGCAGTGACATGCTTTGACTAGTGTATTAGCCATGCCAAGGAAAGCCGAGCCATAGTGATGCCTTAACTAGAAAAAACCAGACCGAGTTGTGACATGACCATTATAAATAGTCTAATTATTTATTATTATTATTATTGACGTTTAAGTGACCCGGTTGTACCAAACTAGCCCAGTCTTGACCCAAACCAAACCGGGGTCCATGTAATGTTGTAGAGCGACCAAAGACGTTCACGACGATATATGCATTGTATGAAGGTGCACACTTCATAATTTATGTAGTAGTCTAGTAAATATTTTTACACAAATAATATTTGCCCTATAAAAATCTTGATAATGTTTCAATTGATGATTATAGTGGATATTTCCGTAAACATGTATTTTAGGATTTTGTAGTTGTGTACAGGTGCATACATATGTAATCCTAACTGTCCAAGTTTATATAAATATATATGTATATGTGCGTATGTGTATTTATATAAAATATATATGTATATGTGCGTATGTGCATTTATATAAAATATATATATGTATATGTGTGTATATATATAGATATATGCATGAGTCTATACTAGAGAAAGATAAATCTATGAAACTATTTAGAATTTGTGGGTGTATGATTATTATTAAATATATGTATATGTTGTGAATACGTAGACGTATATATAGATATCTATATATATATGAGGATATATAAATATTAGTAAGAAATAAAAACAAAATATATTAATAAAAGCTAAAACACCCAGCCGGCCTAATCTCCCATAGGCTGAAGCCCAGCCTAACTAAACCGTAGCCCCAAACTGAGAACTCAGAACCACCCCTAACCCGATATATACAAGCGTATATATTCAAATTCGTGAGCGAGAGGTTTTCATCAAAAAACCCTAACACCGCCACCACCCTGTGTGCCCCTCCCACACGCGCGTGCGCGCGCCTCCTGGAGCCAACGCGGGCGGCCGTCGGCCGGCGACAAGGCCGTGCGTGCGGACATCAGAACAGAGCAGCAGCGGGGGCAGTCGGAAGCCCAACTTCGCAACGAATTTCCCGCTGGATCGCTCGATCTTTTGACGAGCCACTTTCTCTGGTATGAACATAACATATATAGCTTTGATGTCCTTCACTTAGTTCAATTGTAATCGCGCTAGATTTCCCAGAGGATCGACACAAAGTCGATCAAAACTCTGACCGAAAACAGAGTAAAACCCAGTCCAAACGCCCATATTGGGAGGCCGATTCTGGTCAAACCAATGACCAATTTAGAATTCTATTTGAACAATTATTTAGACATCATGTAGGACAACAAAACCCTTCAGTTAGATTAATTTTTCGTTCACAGTACAATGAGTAATTGGATTGTGAAGTTACAGAAAAACATGTTTTGAAAATCATGAAAACCCACGATACGACGTGCGTCCCGCCATTCCGGGTGACGTGGTCGTGAACCGAAGGCATCGAAAGGTGCGTAACGGCTTCATGGTCGTGTGGGATTTGACGGAATTCAAATTGGTCGCGTGTGCGCGACGAATTTGATGCGTATCCGTCGAAATTTACCGTATCGACCTCTGTAGAAATTTCCCAATTACTTCGTGCACGCTCGTCAGATCGAGACGAAACTTATGCCAACAGGACTGTATCATTTTTTTGGTCCTGTATTCCAAGTTTGGTCCAATTCTGAGACAGTTGAATCGTACGCCGTTTTGCGGGCCCCACGGTCCGACTCAACGGGCGATTTTGTGCACGGCCCGCCAAAATCCAACTTTGGACATACGGTTGGGTTCGTATCGAAAAACTGGATCTGTAGACATATAGTTTGACGACTTTAGAGACTGTTGACTCTGGCATGCTTTTCGGTGCAAAGCGGGTCCAACGGCGGACATCGTTTTTGCCCGAAATTACCATTTTGCCCCTGTATCCAGAATTGGACTTAAGGACAGGCAATCCTAGCTAATTTGACTATTCTGAGAATGTTGGTAATATTTATTTCATCATCTGGAGATTTCTGCATGTGTTGACTGATTGTGGCTCATTGAGTGGTATATTATTATTGGTTTCTCCAGCTAAGGACCTCAGGCAAGTGCACTTTCAGATTGCTTTCGATTCGGAGTAGTCTTTTCATTTCATGTCTATACATATATCTTTCTGCTTGTTGACACGCTCATCACACGGAGTAGTCGAGAGGGGAAATTTCTTAGTAAACATGTGTACTACCCAGAACTATCCCATAATGTCTATTCGTGAACAATAGCACATGTACACGACACATGCAGGTGCCGAATTTACCCCCTAGCCGTTCACATGTCGAAAAAGTTATTTCAAACCACCTAGATAGATATCTTTTATTAGTTTTTCCTTGTTTTCTTCTCTACCGTGCCATGTCATCAGTTCTTTCCAGTTTTTATATCTTATATGTTATTTTCATGTCTTGTTAATTCTATTGTGTTTTTGCATTGTCGTCGGTTTGTGTACTTGTTCCATTCCTGACTGGAAACCAATATTTTTTAGGTTTAGCCACGATCACTCTTAGAACTGGAAAGACATGGGTATGTTGAGGCCGACCTAGATAGTGGAACTAGTTATCATTTTTATTAATTGTGAGAACTTTGTATTTTCCTTTAAATATAAAATCTTGTAAATGTTGTAATAAACTTAGAAATGTGAATGAGCAGCAAATATTATATTTTATGATTTTGAGCATTCATTTCTTGCGGGCTTGACAGCGTTCTACCGTCGACTCTGCGGCGTAGGCTAGCTTGGACACGTCTCGTATCCGGAAAAGCGGGTGCGGGTCGTGACAAGCTTTTGTGGTGGCCATGCAGGTCAGTTTTTGCGAAATATTGCGAACTCGTGGTAGTACCCTATTAGTCATACTACTGCGAGACTGCACCCAGGAAATGCTCATTCACAATTAGGATTAAAATGATTTAGGAGAATGACTAGGACTAGGAGTCCCTTGTTCAAACTGATCGTTGGGTAGTTAAGGTTATTAGATAGGCCATGCAATTTAGATAGCTTGTTAGATCCCTATAGGTACACTATTACTTTTGATATGACAATGTGATTCAATGTGGACATACTATTCGCTTGGTATGTTAGACTTGCCTAGAATTAAGGCGTTAATTTTGATAAAACTGTTCAAATTTCTTATTTAGATATAAATCTTATATCATAAGTTAGAATTGCCTGTTTTAAAATCCTATTTGTTGTAAAGAATTAGTTTGTAATTTCTGATCCTGTTATTCATATATGAATCTCAAGTCAGATTTGATTCAAAGTTTTTCCTCAGCCAATTGAAATATATATATATGGAATCAATGCTAGGATGTTCTTGTTTTCATTGTCTTCAGTTATTTTCTTCCAATCAATCTTTTACCTTAAGGACTGAGACCTATAGGCAGATGTTACATTTTTCTATCATAGTCAATTAGTTTGAGCCTCTAGCAGCTCCTTGAAGTTCTTAGAAATATAGTTAGAATAACTTAAACGACGACGATGACTAAACAGCAGCGCACTGTCGCCAATTACCTGAGAACGGAGAGTGTGGGTTCACTGCAGCCAGCAGCGCACTAGCGGGGCACAACCCATAGAATTGAAATCATTCGAAGAATTGTAGGTTATGGATAATTGCTAAAACTATGTCCTAGTTGACCTCTTAGATCTTAGATACCCTTGTGTCAATATAGAGTAGAGTATCTGATAGCATATCACCTCTGAATCACGAAACTAAGAGTTTACCACAGCAAGAGTATAAGGGCGAGGCATAATTCTTGGTAAAATAATTTTAGACGTGATTACAAGTTTATGATACTATAGAGGATAGAGACTGCCCTGTATGACCATAAGATCCAAAGCCAAAACTAGTGGAAGTTCTGTAAGTTCGGTAGCACGACTCCCAACCTGGTCTTCCATGGTCCTTGTGATCTATTGACAAGGTAATTGACTGACACTAATAGGTTTACTTAGAATATAGAATTCAGAAGTCCATAACCCATTAGCCAACCAAGGCCCTAAGGATAAGAAGATAGTATGATGCCTATATAAGCAATAACACCAGGTAAGGTTTTGATTTTCCCAAAACTCGAACTACTTATATCCTTCTTCCAAAAATCTCGCATACTGGTATTTTGACTATCTTGACCAACGCTGCTATTACAGCCTAGTTTTTGCAAGCTTACTCTTTTATCGAGCTTGATTCGAGACATATGTTTACTGGGGACGTCCGCTAACATATTGTCTAATCAGAATCAGTGTATTACGGTCTGATCAACCATGATGCATTTGGTTCGCTCTTCATTTAATTACACTACGTGGAATGAGATACAGAGGTATCTAGGATCTCATCCGCGACTGCCTTGACAATCCCCCTTGAGATAATACAATCGCCTTTGAATAACGTAATTGTATTCAATGACATCTCTCTTGAACCCTTTATTGTTTTTGTCTTTCACTGATTAGAAAGACGAAGGTTCGTAATTGATAGATAGATACAGAGTATTTCCCATGGCTATGATAGTTGTATACGTAAGTGTAGCTTCCATCGGCCAACCCTGTGACTGGAATCTTGCCTTGAGTTACCCGTCCTCCCTTCGACACTAAAACTACTATCTTGATCTTCTAGTTATTGGAGTCCGAGAATTATTAGGATCCTTCCCTTGACCAAATGCCAACCTAGGAGACTACCTATTCTCAAGAGACCAAATGTTGTGAGCCTCTAATCAATTGTTTGAAGCTTGGTTTAACTAGAACCCTCATGACAATAGTCTGGCAGGTTTGACACAAATAGAAATTCATGACTCAGCTGTTAGAAATCTTTTTATCTGTTGTGCCTTAGAGTTGGTTACCCTGTCGATAACTCTTGTATACCAGACGAATAGATCGTTCTATTTTTCGATCGTGTGCCAGTGTACACACTCATTTTTCATTTATTGAGGAACGATCCTTGACTTGACTTATACCTACTGTACCCCGTTACGCCTTGCCTTACTCTTATTAACAGGAGTCGAGGTGCAATACCCGAACTTTGGAATCCTTCTAACCCATTATTCCTAGAACCATGTCTTAGTTTCTAAGGTGGGTAGAGAGTAAGCCATCTAAAAATTTTGGGATATATGAAGATTACTGATTGATCGGAATAATTTCCATTAGGATAATAATTAGTTCCCTTGGACTCCCACTTTCCATTTAGATCATTTGCGTTCCCGGCCGTGTCATTAATATTCGGAGCACGAGACCAGTTGTTACCTTCTAACAAATTTTATATGCAAGATCTAGACGAGTCCACCTTCATCTAGGTATATCATGTCCCACTCAAACCGTTCCCTTGTACTCTATTTTTTTGCTATGACTTTCAGGTTAAAAGGACTAGCTATAACCCTTACCACAATTCTGGTTTACTTTCCGACTTCCACTAGAGCCTCATCCTTGACTCGATTCCTTCGACCCGATATGTGGTGGTGATCTACTCGAAGCCCACTACGCACACGCCACTAGTGTGCCACTGGATAGAGGCCTCTTGTGCTATTTAAACACAAAAGTCAATGAACGCACATTTTGAGCTTTAGGAACCTAGCTAACCAACCTGACCAGCAACTAGCTCAATCCCTTGGGTAGAAGTCCTCGAAGATTCGTAGTTACTAAATGGCTAGAAGGAGGATACAATTAATTTCGAGAAATTAAAATTTGAGGATATTGTGGTAAAAGTGGATTTATTCTTTTTAATTTTTATGTTTGAATTTTTGGCATGTTTATGAGTTAGAATTTCGAGAACGAAATTATTTTTAAGGTAGGTAGATTTGTAGCTCCCCTTCCCGGAAATTTTGAAATATTTTATTTTGTTTATTTGATTTAAATGGTGATTATTGATGTTATAAATAATTATTTAGTTTATTATTACGGTAGATGATTTTAGTCATTGTTAGGAATTGAGTACAAGGTGATTAGAAATCATGGCACGGATAGTGCAGTGACGTGCTTTGACTAGTGTATTAGCCATGCCAAGGAAGGCCGAGCCATAGTGATGTCCTAACTAGAAAAACCAGACCGAGTTGTGACATTACCATTATAAATAGTCTAATTATTTATTATTATTATTATTGACGTTTAAGTGACCCGGTTGTACCAAACTAGCCCAGTCTTGACCCAAACCAAACCGGGGTCCATGTAATGTTGTAGAGCGACCAAAGACGTTCACGACGATATATGCAATGTATGAAGGTGCGCACTTCGTAATTTATGTAGTAGTCTAGTAAATATTTTTACATAAATAATATTTGCCCTATAAAAATCTTGATAATGTTTCGATTGATGATTATAGTGGATATTTTCGTAAACATGTATTTTGGGATTTTGTAGTTGTGTACAGGTGCATACATATGTAATCCTAACTGTCCAAGTTTATATAAATATATATGTATATGTGCGTATGTGTATTTATATAAAATATATATGTGTATGTGCGTATGTGCATTTATATAAAATATATATATGTATATGTGTGTATATATATAGATATATGCATGAGTTTATACTAGAGAAAGATAAATCTATAAAACTATTTAGAATTTGTGGGTGTATGATTATTATTAAATATATGTATATGTTGTGAATACGTAGACTTATATATAGATATCTATATATATATGAGGATATATAAATATTAGTAAGAAATAAAAACAAAGTATATTAATAAAAGCCAAAACACCCAGCCGGCCTAATCTCCCATAGGCTGAAGCCCAGCCTAACTAAACCGTAGCCCCAAACTGAGAACACAGAACCACCCCTAACCCGATATATACGAGCTTATATATTCAAATTCGTGAACGAGAGGTTTTCATCAAAAAACCCTAACACCGCCACCACCCTGCGCGCCCCTCCCACACGCGTACGCGTGCCGCCTGGAGCCACCGCGGGCGGCCGTCGGCCGGCGACAAAGTCGCACGTGCGGACATCAAAACAGAGCAGCAGCGGGGGCAGTCGGAAGCCCAACTTCGCAACGAATTTCTCGCTGGATCGCTCGATCTTTTGATGAGCCGCTTTCTCTGGTATGAACACAACATATATAGCTTTGATGTCCTTCACTTAGTTCAATTGTAATCACGCTAGATTTCCCAGAGGATCGACACAAAGTCGATCAAATCTCTGACCGAAAACGGAGTAAAACCCAGTCCAAACGCCCATGTTGGGAGGCCGATTCTGGTCAAACCAATTACCAGTTTAGAATTCTATTTGAACAATTATTTAGACAGCATGTAGGACAACAAAACCCTTCAAATAGATTAATTTTTTGTTCACAGTACAATGAGTAATTGGATTGTGAAGTTACAGAAAAACCTGTTTTGAAAATTACGAAAACCCACGGTACAACGTGCGTCCCGCCATTCCGAGCGACGTGGTCGTCAACCGAAGGCATCGAAACGTGCGTAACGGCTTCGTGGTCATGTGAGCTTTGACGAAATTCAAATTGGTCGCGTGTGTGCGACGAATTTGATGCGTATCCGTCAAAATTTACCGTATCGGCCTCTATAGAAATTTCCCAATTACTTCGTGCACGCTCGTCAGATCGAGACGAAACTTGTGCCAACAGGACCATATCGTTTTTTTGGTCCTGTATGCCAAGTTTGTTCCAATTCTGAGACAGTTGAATCGTACGCCGTTTTGCGGGCCCCACGGTCCGACTCAACGGGCGATTTTATGCACGGCCCACCGAAATTCAACTTTGGACATATGGTTGGGTTCGTATCAGAAAAACAGATCCGTAGATATTTAGTTTGACGACTTTGGAGACCGTTGACTCTGGCATGCTTTTTGGTGCAAAGCGAGTCCAACGACGGACATCATTTTTGCCCGAAATTACCATTTTTCCCCTGCGTCCAGAATTGGACTTAAGGACAGGCAATCCTAGCTAATTTCACTATTTTGAGAACGTTGGTAATGTTTATTTCAGTATCTGGAGATTTTTGTATGTGTTGACTGATTGTGGCTCATTAAGTGGTATATTATTATTGGTTTCTCCAGCTAAGGACCTCAGGCAAGTGTACTTTCTGATTGCTTTCGATTCAGAGTAGTCTTTTCATTTCATGTCTATACATATATCTTGCTGCTTGTTGACACGGTCGTCACAAGGAGTAGTCAGGAGGGAAAATTTCTTAGTAGACATATGGACTATCCAGAACTATCCCATGATGTCTATTCGTGAACAATAGCACCTGTACACGACACGTGCAGGTGCCGGATTTACCTCCTAGCCGTTCACATGTCGAAAAGGATATTTCAAACCACCTAGATAGATATCTTTTATTAGTTTTTCCTTGTTTTCTTCTCTACCATGCCATGTCATCAGTTTTTTCCAGTTTTTATATCTTATATGTTATTTTCATGTCTTGTTAATTCTGTTGTGTTTTCGTATTATCGTCGGTTTGTGTACTTGTTCCATTTCTGACTGGAAACCAATATTTTTCAGGTTTAGCCGCGATCACTCTTAGCACTGGGAAGACATGGGTATGTTGAGGCCGACCTAGATAGTGGAACTAGTTATCATTTTTATTAATTGTGAGAACTTTGTATTTTCCTTTAAATATAAAATCTTGTAAATGTTGTAATAAACTTAGAAATGTGAATGAGCAGCAAATATTATATTTTATGATTTTGAGCATTCATTTCTTGCGGGCTTGACAGCGTTCTACCGTCGACTCTGCGGCGTAGGCTGGCTTGGACACGTCTCGTATCCAGAAAAACGGGTATGGGTCATGACAAGTTTTTGTGGTGGCCCATGCAGGTCAGTTTTTGCAAAATATTACGAACTCGTGGTAGTACCCTATTAGTCGTACTACTGCGAGCCTGCGCCCAGGAAATGCTCATTCACAATTAGGATTAAAATTATTTTGGAGAATGACTAGGACTAGGAGTCCCTTGTTCAAACTGACCGTTGGGTAGTTAAGGTTATTAGATAGGCCATGCAATTTAGATAGCTTGTTAGATCCCTATAGGTACACTATTACTTTTGATATGACAATGTGATTCAATGTGGACATACTATTCGCTTGGTATGTAAGACTTGCCTAGAATTAAGGCGTTAATTTTGATAAAACTGTTCAAATTTCTTATTTAGATATAAATCTTATATCATAAGTTAGAATTGCCTGTTTTAAAATCCTATTTGCTGTAAAGAATTAGTTTGTAATTTCTGATCCTGTTATTCATATATGAATCTCAAGTCAGATTTGATTCAAAGTTTTTCCTCAGCCAATTGAAATATATATATGGAATCAATGCTAGGATGTTCTTGTTTTCATTGTCTTCAGTTATTTCCTCCCAATCAATCTTTTACCTTAAGGACTGAGACCTATAGGCAGATATTACGTTTTTCTATCATAGTCAATTAGTTTGAGCCTCTAGCAGCTCCTTGAAGTTCTTAGAAATATAGTTAGAATGACTTAAACGACGACGATGACTAGACAGCAGTGCACTGTCGCCAATTACCTGAGAACGGAGAGTGTGGGTTCACTGCAGCCAGCAGCGCACTGGCGGGGCACAACCCTTAGAATTGAAATCATTCGAAGAATTGTAGATTATGGATAATTGCTAAAACTATGTCCTAGTTGACTCTTAGATCTTAGATACCCTTGTGTCAATATAGAGTAGAGTATCTGATAGCATATCACCTCTGAATCACGGAACCAAGAGTTTACCACAGCAAGAGCATAAGGGCGAGGCATAATTCTTGGTAAAATAATTTTAGACGTGATTACAAGTTTATGATACTATAGAGGATAGAGACTGCCCTGTATGACCATAAGATCCAAAGCCAAAACTAGTGGAAGTTCTGTAAGTTCGGTAGCACGACTCCCAACCTGGTCTTCCGTGGTCCTTGTGATCTATTGACAAGGTTATTGACTGACACTAATAGGTTTACTTAGAATATAGAATTCAGAAGTCCATAACCCATTAGCCAACCAAGGCCCTAAGGATAAGAAGATAGTAGGATGCCTATATAAGCAATAACACAGGGTAAGGTTTTGATTTTCCCAAAACTCGAACTACTTATTTCCTTCTTCCAAAAATCTCGCATACTGGTATTTTGACTATCTTGACCAACGCTGCTATTACAGCCTAGTTTTTGCAAGCTTACTCTTTTATCAAGCTTGATTCGAGGCATATGTTTACTGGGGACGTCCGCTAATATATTGTCTAATCAGAATCAGTGTATTACGGTCTGATCAACCATGATGCATTTGGTTCGCTCTTCATTTAATTACACTACGTGGAATGAGATACAGAGGTATCTAGGATCTCATCCGCGAATGCCTTGACAATCCCCCTTGAGATAATACAATCGCCTTTGAATCACGTAATTGTATTCAGTGACATCTCTCTTGAACCCTTTATTGTTTTTGTCTTTCACTGATTAGAAAGTCGAAAGTTCGTAATTGATAGATAGATACAGAGTATTCCCCATGGCTATGATAGTTGTATACGTAAGTGTAGCTACCATCGGCCAACCCTGTGACTGGAACCTTGCCTTGAGTTACCCATCCTTCCTTCGACACTAAAACTACTATCTTGATCTTCTAGTCATTGGAGTCCGAGAATGATTAAGATCCTTCCCTTGACCAAATGCCAACCTAGGAGACTACCTATTCTCAAGAGACCAAATGTTGTGAGCCTTTAATCAATTGTTTGAAGCTTGGTTTAACTAGAACCCTCATGACAATAGTCTGGCAGGTTTGACACAAATAGAAATTCATGACTCAGCTGTTAGAAATCTTTTCATATGTTGTGCCTTAGAGTTGGTTACCCTGTCAATAACTCTTGTATACCAGACGAGTAGATCGTTCTATTTTTCGACCGTGTGCCAGTGTACATACTCGTTTTCCATTTATTGAGGAACGATCCTTGACTTGACTTATACCTACTGTACCCCGTTACGCCTTGCCTTACTCTTATTAACAGGAGTCGATGTGCAATACTCGGACTTTGGAATCCTTCTAACCCATTATTCCTAGAACCACGTCTTAGTTTCTAAGGTGGGTAGAGAGTAAGCCTTCTAAAAATTTTGGGATATATGAAGATTACTGATTGATCAGAATAATTTCCATTAGGATAATAATTAGTGCCCTTGGACTCCTACTTTCCATTTAGATCATTTGTGTTCCCGGCCGTGTCATTAATATTCGGAGCACGAGACCAGTTGTTACCTTCTAACAAATTTTATATGCAAGATCTAGACGAGTCCACCTTCATCTAGGTATATCATGTCCCACTCAAACCGTTCCCTTGTACTCTATTTTTGTGCTACGACTTTCAGGTTAAAAGGACTAGCTATAACCCTTACCACAATACCGGTATACTTCCCGACTTCCACTAGAGCCTCATCCTTGACTCGATTCCTTCGACCCGATATGTGGTGGTGATCTACTCGAAGCCCACTACGCACACGCCACTAGTGTGCCACTGGATAGAGGCCTCTTGTGCTATTTAAACACAAAAGTCACTGAAGGCACATTTTGAGCTTTAGGAACCTAGCTAACCAACCTGACCAGCAACTAGCTCAATCCCTTGGGTAGAAGTCCTCGGAGATTCGTAGTTACTAAATGGCTAGAAGGAGGATACAATTAATTTCGAGAAACTAAAATTCGAGGATATTGTGGTAACAGTGGATTTATTCTTTTTAATTTTTATGTTTAAATTTTTGGCATGTTTATGAGTTAGAATTTCGAGGACAAAATTATTTTTAAGGTGGGTAGATTTGTAGCTCCCCTTCCCAGAAATTTTGAAATATTTTATTTTGTTTATTAGATTTAAATGGTGATTATTGATGTTATAAATAATTATTTAGTTTATTATTACGGTAGATGATTTTAGTCATTATTAGGAATTGAGTACAAGGTGATTAGAAATCATGGCACGAATAGTGCAGTGACGTGCTTTGACTAGTGTATTAGCCATGCCAAGGAAGGCCGAGCCATAGTGATGCCCTAACTAGAAAAACCAGACCGAGTTGTGACATGACCATTATAAATAGTCTAATTATTTATTATTATTATTATTATTATTGACGTTTAAGTGACCCGGTTGTACCAAACTAGCCCAGTCTTGACCCAAACCAAATCGGGGTCCATGTAATGTTGTAGAGCGACCAAAGAAGTTTACGACGATATATGCATTGTATGAAGGTGTGCACTTCATAATTTATGTAGTAGTCTAGTAAATATTTTTACATAAATAATATTTGCCCTATAAAAATCTTGATAATGTTTCGATTGATGATCATAGTGGATATTTTCGTAAACATGTATTTTAGGATTTTGTAGTTGTGTACAGGTGCATACATATGTAATCCTAACTGTCCAAGTTTATATAAATATATATGTATATGTGCGTATGTGTATTTATATAAAATATATATGTGTATGTGCGTATGTGCATTTATATAAAATATATATATGTATATGTGTGTATATATATAGATATATGCATGAGTTTATACTAGAGAAAGATAAATCTATAAAACTATTTAGAATTTGTGGGTGTATGATTATTATTAAATATATGTATATGTTGTGAATACGTAGACTTATATATAGATATCTATATATATATGAGGATATATAAATATTAGTAAGAAATAAAAACAAAGTATATTAATAAAAGCCAAAACACCCAGCCGGCCTAATCTCCCATAGGCTGAAGCCCAGCCTAACTAAACCGTAGCCCCAAACTGAGAACTCAGAACCACCCCTAACCCGATATATACGAGCGTATATATTCAAATTCGTGAACGAGAGGTTTTCATCAAAAAACCCTAACACCGCCACCACCCTACGTGCCCCTCCCATACGCGCGCACGAGCCGCCTGGAGCCACCGCGGGCGACCGTCGGCCGGCGACAAGGCCGCGCGCGCGGACATCAGAACAGAGCAGCAGCGGGGACAGTCGGAAGCCCAACTTCGCAACGAATTTCCCGCTGGATCGCTCGATCTTTTGACGAGCCGCTTTCTCTGGTATGAACACAACATATATAGCTTTGATGTCCTTCACTTAGTTCAATTGTAATCGCGCTAGATTTCCCAGAGGATCGACACAAAGTCGATCAAAACTTTGGCCAAAAACAGAGTAAAACCCAGTCCAGACGCCCATGTTGGGAGGCCGATTCTGGTCAAACCAATGACCAGTTTAGAATTCTATTTGAACAATTATTTAGAAAGCATGTAGGACAACAAAACCCTTCAGATAGATTAATTTTTTGTTTACAGTACAATGAGTAATTGGATTGTGAAGTTACAGAAAAACCTGTTTTGAAAATCACGAAAACCCACGATACGACGTGCGTCCGCCATTCCAGGCGACGTGGTCACGAACTGAAGGCATCGAAAGGTGCGTAACGGCTTCGTGGTCGTGTGGGATTTGACGGAATTTAAATTGGTCGAGTGTGCGCGACGAATTTGATACGTATCCGTCGAAATTTACCGTATCAGCCTCTATACAAATTTCCTAATTACTTCCTGCACGCTCGTCAGATCGAGACGAAACTTGTGCCAACAGGACCGTATCATTTTTTTGGTCCTGTATGCCAAGTTTGGTCCAATTCTGAGACAGTTGAATCGTACACCGTTTTACGGGCCCCACGGTCCGACTCAACGGGCGATTTTGTGCACGGCCCGTCGAAATCCAACTTTGGACATACGGTTGGGTTCGTATCAGAAAACCGGATCTGTAGACATGTAGTTTGATGACTTTAAAGATCATTGACTCTGGCATGCTTTTTGGTACAAAGCGGGTCCAACGGCGGACATCGTTTTTGCCCGAAATTACCGTTTTGCTCATGTGTCCAGAATTGGACTTAAAGATAGGCAATCCTAGCTAATTTGACTATTCTGAGAATGTTGGTAATATTAATTTCAGCATTTGGAGATTTTTGCATGTGTTGACTGATTGTGGTTCATTGAGTGGTATATTATTATTGGTTTCTCCAACTAAGGACCTCAAGCAAGTGCACTTTCTGATTGCTTTCGATTCAGAGTAGTCTTTTCATTTTATGTCTATACATATATCTTGCTGCTTGTTGACACGCTCGTCACACGGAGTAGTCGGGAGGGGAAATATCTTAGTAGACATGTGGACTACCCAGAACTATCCCATGATGTCTATTCGTGAACAATAGTACCTGTACACGACACGTACAGGTGCCGAATTTACCCCCTAGCCGTTCACATGTCAAAAAGGATATTTCAAACCACCTAGATAGATGTCTTTTATTAGTTTTTCCTTGTTTTTTTCTCTACCGTGCCATGTCATCAGTTCTTTCTAGTTTTTATATCTTATATGTTATTTTCATGTCTTGTTAATTCTATTGTGTTTTTGCATTGTCATCGGTTTGTGTACTTGTTCCATTCCTGACTGGAAACCAACATTTTTCAGGTTTAGCCGCGATCACTCTTAGCACTGGGAAGACATGGGTATGTTGAGGCCGACCTAGATAGTGTAACTAGTTGTCATTTTCATTAATTGTGAGAACTTTGTATTTTCCTTTAAATATAAAATCTTGTAAATGTTGTAATAAACTTAGAAATGTGAATGAGTTGAAAATATTATATTTTGTGATTTTGAGCATTTATTTCTTGCGGGCTTGACAGCGTTCTACCGCCGACTCTGCGACGTAGGCTGGCTTGGACACGTCTCGTATCCGAAAAAGCCGGTGCGGGTCGTGACAGTCGTACGCCTCATACGTATCGGTGGCCGACCGACTACACGAGTACGTATGCTATATGTGACTCATAACACGTGATAAAGCATATGTCAAGGCTATATGAGATATACCAATACCTCATCACTAATGGGTGGTCACTAGTCTAAGTCAATGCAAGAAAATAAAACAAAATAAGTAAAACGACTGATACGGTCGCATGCACCCAAGTGTGACTTAGATGCACAATGATATAAAACTATCAACAGGTAAAATGCTGAAAATAAGATAAAGTAAATCACAGAGTAAGGTGGTAAGGTATCTTGCATGTGGTGCGAGAATGGCAAGTCCAACAATCACAAGCGTCCGCAAAAGAAAGTCACAATCCACGAACGGTTCCGAATATTAAAACAATCATCAAGAACATTCTAGGTATAAAAGATATGTCATGAATCGCCTGTCCAAAAGTCCAATTATGGAACAGGGACAAAATCATAATTTCGGGTCAATACGATGTCCGCCATTGGACCCATTTTACACCAAAATGCATACCAGTATCTATGGCCTCTAAAGCCATCAAACTACATATTTACAGGTCCGGTTTAAGGAGACGCACCTAACCGTATGTCCAAAGATGGATTCCGACGGGCTGTGCACAATTTCACCCGTTGGAACGAGTCGCGGGCGCGCCAAATAGGCGTTCCGATCGACCATCTCAGAATTAGACCAAACTTGGCACACAGGACCAAAAAATGATACGGTCCTGTTGACACAAGTTTCGTCTCGATACGACGAACGTGCACAAAGTTATGGCCTAGTTTGTAAAGGGCCGATATGGGAGTATCTTGATGGATACGCCTCGATTTCATCACGCACGCACAACGAAATCAAATTCTGTCAGTTCTCACACGTCGACAACATCCATATGCGCCTTTCGATGCTTATGGGTTGTGGCCACATCGCTCGGTTTGTCGAGACGTACGTCGCATCGGTCAAGTTTTCTAAAATTTTCAGTTTTTGTAATCAGTTTTTCTTGGGTTTTCAACGACAAATAACTTTCTAAATAATGGATGAGAATTAATTCTACAAGAAGGGTATTACTCTCCTATAGGTTGTCTATAAACCTACTCAAATAGATTTTCAAATTGTCGATGGTTTGGCTGAAAATTGCCTTCTAATATATGGTGGTGGACAGATCTATACTCTGTTCGTGAACAGGGTTTTTCACAAACTTTTGGCTCGATTTACGAAGTGTACGATGCTAATTAATACAAACTGCAAGAAGGGAATTGAAGGTGTTTAGGTTGTGAACGTACCGGATCAATTAGATCGATGAACGGTGGAGCCATCGCAAAGTAAAAATACTCAATCACAAAGGAATAATACTCAACAGTAACATCTAACAGTCCATAGATATAAAATGAATAATCTGTTAACAGAATATCTCATCTCCTCACAGAGGAATAATATGACATCTATAAATAAAAATACTCAATCACACAATCTAGAGGAATATAACAACACGATATCGATAGAAGATAATGAAAGATTAAAGCAGAAAAGTAGCATATGTCAAGTACACACAGAGTATAGAAGTCTATGTCAAATAATACATATCTTGAATAAATATATATAAGTCCTAAAATCTCCAACTAGAGACAAATCCAGCAATCCTAGCTAAGGTAATATTGGAAGTGCATCCACTACGAGTACTGGCTCTACAGGAAACTCTTGAGAAATGTCATCATCTTCCCCTGGACTGTAGTATGTTGGGAAAAAATCCTCTAAGTCCTTTGAAAAAAATTATTCAGTCAGGATTGGATCGAAGTACAATCACTAATAGCAGTTTCAATAAATTGACGAGTTCCATAAATAACAGCATATAAATGTGATACAAGATGGATAACAAACTGAATAGTAGAAATATAGGATAAACAGGAATCATATCATGGTAACGAGAACATATAAGTAATCAGGATATCAACAGGTAGTAAGAGCATAACAAGTAATGCCAATAGTGCCTTAAGATATTAGAGTGTTATGTCATCGGCTTAGGATAGGACCAGGCTATTCCATTTGATCGGCTATGCACAAGTACAAGTAATGGATCACGCAGACCATACATGGAAAGGGATGCACAAGTAATATAAGATCAGGTTACACCCTGTGATTGGTGAGGGTGAGCTATGTACAAGTGGTTTGGGTATGATCACATAAACTCTGATAACTGTTAAATCTCCCGAATAGTATAATGGAGCAAACCATGTCAAATGACACGGGATTCATGATGCAGGGGACCAGCTCACTCCTGAATTGGTGTCTATAGATGAACAAGAAGCACAAGACATATACACGGTCCTCCAAAAAAATAACATCTTATGACGGGATCCAAGTATACTAGTCCGTGTATCCTCGTATCAGGAATCAAGTAAAGCACTATAAATTGATATTATAGAAATTATCAAGGTAATAAAAACTATCAGAGAATGTACTCGCCTGTGGTCCCAAGCAACAAATATGAAACGAGGCCCAAAGTAGAATCAGAAAGAGCTAAATATGAGATATTAGTATTAATTAGCATGTTGATGTGTTAAACATGGACATCTAAGGTGAAATATGCATACTAGGTCAATTCTAGATCTTCATGGTCAAACTAGGTCAATTTGACTTTTAAGGTTTAACTAGTCAACATCGGTCAAATTAGGTCAACCCTAGGTTTTTAGGTCATTATCTTGTCATTCCAAGGTAAACCAACATATACTAGGCTATCCTAGCCTTTACCTAGGCATTTACCTAATATAGAGTATCTTCAGATACCCCACCTATTTACCCTTTATCCTATTTCCCTATGCTTAGGCTACCTACTACAACATATATGTAATACCATATAGACATTACCCTATCTTACATAGGTAGCCTATATCTTGCATTACCTACCTATAGGTTAGGTAGCTATACACAAACCCTACCTTCACCTACCCTTACATTTACACAATATTACCTAAACACATTACCTATCTATAGATAATACCTATTACCTTCACATGTGGGTGTGTAGTACCACACACGCTACCACTACAATAAAATGCATTGTTAGCAACACATTTTGGCGACATAAGATCATTTATGTCTCTAAAAGCTAATTTATTACACATATTAGAGATATGACTTCTTGTATGTTGCAAAATTCACAAAAATTTTACTACCGAAAAACCAAATATCAATTCCAACCAAAACTCTCTATATATCATGACATCAACATGTCGCAGAATGACACCGTACATTTGGTGATATGTACTTATGTGTCGCAGAATAACACCATACATTTGATGACATATACGTGTATATCGCAGAACAATACCATACATTTGGCGACATGTGCTTGTGTCAAAAATTGTATTTAGGAAATTTTCCCAGTCCTGGACGCACTTTTTTCCTTCACAAAACCCTTTCCCCTAATTCAAACCATGTTCTTTCTGGTTCATAATTTTTCAATTTTTTTAGTTTCCTTCCACAAAATTTCCTTTCCCTCTTTTAATGTCTCTATCTTTCTAAAACCCTCTCTTCTGAAGAACACCTAAAACAATCACACACTCATAGAAAAGGCTTCCCAATTTTTCCATCCCAAAGAGATACGAGCTCGACATCGTCCCGAACCTCTCCGGCTGTAAGTTCGTCGGGAATGTCAAGATCTTGGTCACCATCACATCCAACACAAGGCTCATCATCCTCAACTCCCCGACCGGTCAGTCCGGTTTAGGAGTTTGCAATTTTTGAAGGCGAGAAGAAACCAGTTCTGGGTTTTGGTTATTTTTGCTTTATTTTTTGATGGCTCGACTGTCCTTGTTTCTAGAGTTGTTACTATCGAAAGTTGTTTTGGTGCCGGAGGTTAAGATCTTGGTGTTAGCGTTCAATGAGGTCCTTCCGATCGGGGAGGGTGTTTTGGCGATCGGCTTTGTCTAAACCCTAAATGATCAAATGAAGGGGTTCTACAAGGTGAAGATGATTTTTTTTTTACTAATTCGTGGTGATATCATAGAATAGCTCAACTTTATGAGTAAATGGTCACAATTGACTTCAGATCACTAATGTGATATTTGCTTCTTTCTTTAGTACATATGAGCACAATAGGGAGAAGAGCATTACAGTGACACAGTTCGATCCGGCCGACGCTAGACGCAGTTTTTTGTGCTGGGATGAAACAACAATGAAGATGAAATAGAATAGAGGAATTTATTTTTGTTAGACTATGTTTGATAATTTTAAGTGATCATAGAACTTTGTTGTGATTTGGATAAATCCAAATATGGATGCCCTTATCCATACCCACAACAACCTCTCTATCTCATTCCCTCTATATATGTTATCAATGAGAAAAGCTACGTACAGTTTTTTGGCTATCAATTCCTTCTCCTTCTTTCTTATTTTCATAACACATTATCAGCACCATGCTCTAACCAAGGCCGAAAGCTTGTAAAAGATCTATGATCTGATTGAAGAGACGGCAGAAGATGCTCCTAAAAACTAACATGGAGAGTTAGAACAACAAGGTCGGACATGAAAAGAAAAGGTCAGATACGAATATTTTTTTCGTTGATCTCCCAAAGGTCAGATCTACTCATACTTTTTATTATGTTCTTTACGGAAAAAAAATCATGATCTAATATGAAAAAAAGGGAACGTAAAAAATTACGTTCATGTCATGCATGCAGAAAGAGAGTCTCCTTTTGACTAATAGTTAATTCCAGGATTCTTTAATGTTACTTTGATAATAGTTGGATAATTTGTCCAGATTTTATCTTATGTATTAGATTATGAGATGGCATTGATTAGCCCATATGTTAATGTTATTAGATTTTAGGATCTAAATTTAGAGTTTGGATGGGAAATTACAATTTTTTGTGTGATCATTTTTTTCTTATGTTCATCTTTCATTTTTATTTGTTCATATCCAAACGAAGCACCAAGTCATTTAGAAATCAACTATGCCATGTATTCAACTTTTACTAGTCCTTTTTATTTGGTATTTGATGGTCTAATTAATTATTCAATGACTTGGCAACTTTGTCAATGGAAAGATGACTTGGCAACTTTATCAACCCTGGCTTTTGAAACACAGACTATTTGATTGGATGTAGTTGGATTGGATGTAGTTGGACTTGGCAACTTTAGCATCTTGTCTTGGGCATTCTAGTGCCTAGATTATTCTAGTGCTTGGATTGCTGAAATTTAATTTTTCTGGGTTGAGTGGTCTGTGGTCAAGATGATAGCACTGATGAACTTTACAATTACCGATAAACTTTACACTATCATTTAGAAAAAAAAATTTGAAACATTTTGACCAATCTATTTACATATGTTTGCCACTAGTTTTTGATGTTCCCTAAATATGGTCATGTGATGTTGGCAACTAATGGTAGATCATCGTCACTAGGTTAGCACATTGAACTGCACATTCTATTGTCCTGGCCGGACTCAAGAATTTTGCATTTTTAATGGCATAACATGAACGATGAAACCAAACTACGGACTGCTAAATATGGTAAAAATCTTGATTAAGGTATGGTTCTTATAGCTTTGTAGTTGATGACAATCTATGTTGCTTAAGTAATTTATTAAAGATATAGTAATGTGTTAGCATGTAGCAACTGGATGGCTTTTAGTTGGTTACGTAGCAACTGGATGGATGAATATGATAAACACATGCATGTCGTGTATTATTTTCATGCATATCTAAATATAACATGAAAATATTTATCGACAGATGAGATAGTAACTTCTCATTGGAAAAAAAAAATTCTTCTCTAAGTTGTGGTATTTTGTTGGTCCTCCATAATACTCGGCTTCTAATTATTTCCTGTCCTGAAGAATGATAGTTCGTCCCAACAATAGATTGTACTTGATTTGATCTTTTGGAAAAGAACGACGATATAAATATTAATTTATAGCCATGGATTTATTGGCGTCCAAAATTAGAGGACACACTGTGTACTTTCTTAAACGCTAAGTTATGAAAATTTGGTGTTATTTGACGTTTCTCCATAGAGAAAGTTATACACTATTTTGTTTAATAAATTAATTTCGAATTGAATTGTAAGTGGTATTAGAATTTGAATTGAACTCAGATTTATTATGGAAATGCCAGAATATATATGTAATTTTGTTTTGGGTTGACATGTGACTGACAATCTTGCTTTATTAAGAATTATGTTGCTTTACAGTCTAGTTTTAAATGATCATGTGAAAGATTTGAAAACTCTGTTTTGTGAGTGCTAGCCTAGGCTTGGTTAGGCTTAGTGAGACTTGATTGGACTAGGATTGACCTAGTTGACCTAGTTAGACTAGTGAAGTTAACTAGAGTTGACCAAGAGTTGACTTTAGTCTAGAATGACCTAAAATTCATATAAAATGCATTATAAAGTTTAATATTACCATTCTGGACATGTTGTGACCTGTGTTGCTCTAAATAGGACTCATCTACTCTGTCTGGACATATATACTCATCGGATACTCAGGATACCATGCGAGTACATTCTCTGACCGTTTCATACTTGATAGAATTCACATTTATGCTTTAGATTAATTTACTTGATGCTGTCACGTTGTTAACACGAATTGGTACTATATGGATCCCTTCATGAGATGTTATCCTCCTTGGGAGCATTGGGTTATGGTATGTCATGTGCGTTTCACTTTTATCATGTACTCCGGTGCTTTCACCGTTCATGTGCACTCTTGTGATTCATGTACTCTCATGTTCACAGAGCCCCTCATGTATACTTCATGTGCACCCATTTATGGGCTCTCATGTAAAATTATGTACAATAACATAAATTGTCTGGATCTTTGTGTATTGATTGGGGTACGTGGGAGTATAAATGGTCATGTGAATAATTCCAAATTAGTGTAATCATGTACAAACTCTTAGAATAATCATGTACAAATTTAAGCCATTCACATGTCTATCTTGTACTCTACATCACTAGCCACTGTTAGCTCTTTACTTAAAGTAGATATTTCTTTACAATCATCTCTTTTACTTCATATATTCTCCAGTATTTCATGTATCTTACTCTATAGCATATTTACATATCTTATCATATTATGAACTGCGTGAGATGTATTGTGCTCGTTCCTGTCCCGACTGGGCCTGTTAAAATATTACATATGACATTGAGGAGTTCTGTCCTACATACTATGGAGCAGGCCTAGATGACACCTATGAGCTGGACTCCCAGGATGACCCAGCCCTTGCAGAGGATATTACCCTAGTAGTCTAGGCTAGTTAGCTAGACTAGTTATCTTACTTATTGTCTTGTCTTATTTTGGATACATTATGTACTTATTTGGGAATTTTGTTATTCTGGATGTTGTGGAGATGCTATCTTAGACTTCTTCTTTTATTGTATTTTATTTGGCGACTTTCATATCTATCTATCTTATCGTACTTTCTACCTTAGCTGTGATTGAGTTATATATTTCTATATTGTCCTCCATTCGGGGCGTATATATTGTACAGGTACCTTATAATTGTTAGATGCATGTGACCTAGGACAGCGTTCTACCGCCGACACTGCGACGTAGGATGGACGTACCCACTTTTTGTGCCCCTATACTGAGTACGAGTCATGACAGGCTGTCGCTGCTTTATCCTGAATACCAAAGACAACTTAGGCAAGTTTGATGCCCAAGCTGACGAAGGTATTCTTCTTGGTTATGCTGCCAAGAGTAAGGGATATAGAGTGTTCAACAAACGCTCCATGATTATTGAAGAGTCTACTAACATAACTTTTGATGAGGACAATAGTACAATTATCATTCCTGATGATGATAAGCCATCAACTTGTACTTCTGTGGATACACCACCCGAAACTAGTTCTCTGGAAAGCTTACCAAAGAAGTTCCAATCCAAACCTTCGTATCCAAAAAGCTTGGTAACAGGTGATGTATCGAAAGGGGTAACCACTCGATCTTCTTTAAGAGATTCTATTGCTAGCACTGCTTTTATTTCACAAATTGATCCAAAAAATATTTTAGAAGCTTTTAACGATAAATTTTGGATATCTGCAATGCAAGAATAACTCAAGCAATTTGAACAAAATCAGGTTTGGGAACTTGTTCCTATACCTGCTGATCATTCAATCAATGGTACTAAATAGGTTTTTCGTAACAAAGTTAATAAGGATGGTTCGGTCACTCGCAACAAGGCTCGTCTCGTAGCTCAAGGATACAACCAAGAGGAGGGTATCGACTACGATGAGACGTATGCTCCTGTTGCATGACTTGAATCTATTCGGATGCTTTGCTCCTTTGCAAATTTCTAAAACTTTAAACTTTTTCAAATGGATGTGAAAAATGCTTTTCTAAATGGTTTTTATTAAAGAAGAGGTTTTTGTCAAGCAACCCCCTGGTTTTGAAAATCAAAAATTTCTCGAACATGTTTTTAAACTTAAGAAAGCTCTTTATGGCCTCAAACAAGCTCCTGGAACTTGCTATCAACGTCTTAGTACTTTCTTACTTGATAAAGGTTTTTCAAAAGAAAAAATTGACACTACACTTTTCATAAAATTCCTTGATGACATTGTTTTGTTAGTACAAATCTATGTAGATGATATCATATTTGGGTCTACTAATGAGGGTCTATGGAAAGATTTTGCCAAGTGTATGCAAAACGAGTTTGAGATAAACATGATGGGGGAGCTCAACTACTTCCTTGGACTACAAATCAAACAATATTCGCAAGGCGTCTTCATAAGTCAGTCGAAGTATATAAAGAATATGCTAAAAAATTTCGAGCTTGACAACATCAAACCTATCAGAACTCCTATGGCTACTACAAAAAAGTTGGAACCTGATGAAAGCGGCAAACCGGTTGATCAACGTAAGTATCGAGATATGATTGGTAGTCTATTTTATTTAACTGCTAGTTGTCCCGATATTATGTTTAGTGTTTGCTTATGTGCTAGATATCAAGCTAATCCTAAGGAATCACACATGACCGTTGTTAAGCGTATCTTTAGATATCTTAAAGAAACGATTACGATAGGCTTGTGGTATCCCAAAACCACTTACTTTGACCTAATCGGATATTCCAATGCTGATTTTGCGGGATGCAAAATCGACCGTAAGAGTACCAGCGGCACGTATAACTGCATGTTTTCAAAAATGAGGGTAAATTTGTCATTTTTTATATTCCTATATATTTGTAAATATTTATTTATTATTATTGTATTTTGGGGATTTGTTTGGTCGGGTTGGAGTTTCGTCTAGTTTTGACTTGTATTAGTGGTCCGGGTAGTTTAGACTCTAGTCGGGACCCAAAGATTAGATAGGCATGGCCCACAAACTCATCTCATTAGACTAGTGCATTTAGACTAAACCCACATGACAAGTTTAGTCATTTAAAGATTAGAAACTTGACCCTTTTGACCCCAAACCTTTGCATGAGTTAGATTAACCAAAGGGGACCTATTAGGGGCATATTAGACATTTCCTAGTATCCCAAACCTAACCCTTATGGCAGCCAAGAGAGGGTTCCATCTCCTTTCCATTTGCAAAGTAGCCTCCATTCCTATTTTAGTGTTCTTTCCAATCTTGAGAGCAAATCACATTGATTCATCTCTCAAATATTCTTTTTCTCCATCAAATTCTTTCATTCTTGCAAGGAGAGGGAGCTATAAGAATTGTGGAGCCAAGAGCCCTAGAGGGGAGCATATGGCCGGCCACTTAGGGTTGGGGTTCTCTCTCCATTTCATTTGGTAGTTGCCTCTTCCTTCCTATTTTAGTTCTTCCCCAAAACTGGATAGCTTCCCTCTAGGTTTTGATCCCTCAAACCCATCCAATCTCCCTCCATTCCACCTAATCTACCAAGGAGAAGGTTCTAGCAAGGCTTGGGAGCAATGAGCAAGGAAGGGTGTCCAATCTCAAGGAGTTTTCGTGTCAGAGACGTGTCCATTTGAGAGTATCATTGGGATCCAACTCCCAATAGGTAAAACCATCTCTTTATTTTGATTTACCTTCCATTTTAATTAGTTTTGCATTCATTAGGGCCACCCCATGAATAAACCACCATTAGTATAGATTTTGAGGCTGTTATGAGACCTCTCTAGGAAGTTGGGGTAGTTTTGGTGGCCCAATGGAGAGTTTCCAAGAGGAGGCACTCCATGTGTTTGATAGAATGCCTAATAGGTTTAATTTTGTTTTAAATTCAGTTTTAAGATTGTTAGAGGATGTATTGGTGTTAGTTAGGATGGTTAGAATGAGTTTCATTTGGATACCCATGGTTGAATCATTTTGGTTTAGCCTACATGATCCATTTTAGCCTCTACTTGTCATTTTGAGGCCTATTTAATAAGTGGACTATTTTTTTATACATGTATATATATATTTTGGTCTTGAGTGTGTGTTTGTTGTCAGTGGGTTTGCTTGTGGCTTTGTGGTTGTGGGTTGTGTGTGTGTGTGTCATGTTTAGAGAGGAGGAATGATATGGATTTATGTGTGTGTGTTGTGTCTAGAGAGAAGGAGGAATGATATGGATTTGTGTGTGTGTGTGTGTTTGTATATAATGTTGAGAGTGTGTGTGATTGTTGATTGTGGCTTGAGAGAGATAGATGGATAGATAAAAGAAGAGGATAGAAGAGAGTGAAGAGAGGAAGGGGAAGCTGCTGCCAAAGGCAGCAGCAAAGAAGCAGCAGTAGCAGTCCCCACATGGGACTGCATTTTTCCTCAAAGCAGCAGCAGCTGCTGCTGAATTCAGCAGCTTGGGGCTGTTGTTAGCAGCCCCATAACCCCCATTTTCCCCTTCTTTAACCCCCTATATACTACCCTATATGCCACACTATATAACCCCATGATTAGTGACTAGTTAGAGTGGTTTGAGTTAGTGGTTTGAGTGGTGTTTAGTGGTTAGAATATTGGTGGTTGAGTGGTAAATGTTAAGGTAAGTTATATGTTAGAAGGGTAATTGTTAAGGTAATGGTTTGAGTTAAAGTATTTGATATTGAGGGTAAGGTGTATATGAGAGAGTTGGTATTTGAGTATTAGGATTAGATATAGTGTTATAGATTTGGATATGGGCTAGAGTGATAGTGAGAGGTTGTGGTATCTTGTGATACCAAGATGGTATCACAAGGTAAATAGGACTTTCCCTATGAAAGGGTAAGGTATTAAGATGCTTCAAGATACGATGTTAGAGTATCAAGATACCAAGATAATGGTATCGAGATACGGGGGTATTGTATTAGGATACCATGTTGAGGTAGAGGCTTGGTTGTGAGTTTACCATATAGGCATGAGAATACATATGTTAAAGTAATAGGCCTAAACTAAGATATTGGTATCGGAATACCATTTTGACCAAGATACGGAAAGTCTTGGTTGGTAAATGTTAGGAATAGTATACTTATACTAGTTTTGACCTCGGTTGACCATGGTTGACTGTTTTGACTAATAGTCAACCGAAAGTCAACCCTTAGCCTAGAAATGACTAGAACTTGACCGGAGTTGACCAGTTGACCAAAAGTCAACTGTTAGTCAACATTAGTCTAGTTTGACCTAGATTTGACCTAGAGTTGATCAGGGTTGACCAGTTGACCAAAAGTCAACTGTAAGTCAACCTTTGACCTAGTTTGACTTTGTCTGACTTTGATTGACCTTGTTTGACTTTGTTTGACTTAGTTTGACCTAGTGTGACTCAGTTTGACTTAGTTTGACCTAGTATAACTCAGTTTGACTTAGTTTGACCTAGTATGACCCTGTTTGACTTTGTTTGACTTAGCTTGACTAAGATTGACCTAGATTGCACAGCATAACTAGAATATCATGCCATTCACTGTCAAACCCTAATTAACTTATGATATCTCATCTTTAGGTCTGTGACATCACACTGAGCATCTGTTCTCACTATTAATTTAGGACCGCAGGCGAGTACATTCACTGATAGTTTTCATTGTCTTGATATCAGCTATATCCGATTTAGTTGTAGTGTCTTACTTGATTCCTGACACGATGGTTCACGGACTAGTATACGTTGGATCCTGTCATGAGATATTATTCCTGAACTTTCCTGGTATATTGGTACATTATTCGATCTTATTTTCTTGTACTTGTATAGATACCGATTTGGGAGTGGGCTGGCCCCCTGCTTTTGAATCCCGTGTCATGACATGACATCTCTGAATCCATTATACTACTCAGGGATGGAGAGTTATTAGAGATTATGTGATCAATACCCTCATGTCACTATTCTTGTGCTTGTGTCACCCTCACCGCATGTAGGGTGTATCGAGATCTTATATTTTTTGTGCTCGCTTTCCATGTTGGCCGGCTTGACCCTTCTTGAGATTTTCTTGTGATAGTCGGGCCAAATGGAATAGCCTGATCATGTGTTCCAAACCGATCACATAACGCTCTAATATCTCATGGCACCATTTTATGTTTACATTTATATATCATATCCTTGTTACATTCTACATTCCTAAATTTCATACCATGACATGATATCTAGTTTACATATCATGTTTATATTTCCTATCTTGATATTTCATCTTATTTTTCATTATAATTGTCTCTAATAGAATTTGTCAATTCATATGGAACTGCTGTTAGTGTTTGTATTTGCTCATATCCTGACAGGATAACCCCGTTGATGTTTACAGATGATCTAGAGGCCGACTGCTCGAACTTCTATGGCTACGACATAGATGGAAAGTACGACTTGGATATTCCCATGGAGCCGGTGCTCTTAGAGGACGCACCGTCTGCTTAGACGAGTTAAATAGGCCTGCCTGGACTGTGATCCAGCTAGTACTTCAGACTTGTAGTATATATATTATTTGGGATTTCTGTTATGTTTTTAACACTAAACTTGTGTGGGATCTTGCATCTATTCTTGTTATTTTCCTTCTATCATATATTTTTCATATTTCATGCTATCTTTCTTAGATGTCTTGTGATTGAGTTGTGACATTATATACCTCCGTACAGAGATGACAGGTACCTTTATATTGTGTCTAGATGTTGTATGTTATAGACGACCTATACAGCGTTCTACCGCCGATTCTACGACGTAGGCTAGACGTACCCACGTGCTCGTATCCCTACTTAGGGTGCGGGTCATGACAACATGTGTCATTTGTTAGGAAAGGCTTTAGTCTCATGGTTTAGTAAGAAGCAGAATTCTGTTGCACTATCCCCAGCAGAAGCTGAGTACATCACAACTGGTCGTGGTTGTGCACATATTCTGTGGATGAAGTAAACTCTTGAGGACTATAACTTATTATTCAAGCACATACCTATTTTCTGTGATAACACTAGTGCAAGCACAAAGCATATAGAGATTAGACATTATTTCTTACGTGATCATCAATAACCTGGCACTATTAACTTAGAATTCATTGACACTGAACATCAGCTAGCAGATTTCTTTACAAAACCACTAGCCGATGAGCGCATCAATTTTTTTCGTCGAGAGTTAGGAATTTTGGATGAAACTGTCACACAATAGGTTGTACCTGCATAAATAACGGTTATAATGACATCATTCATGGTAACATTGCTTTAGGTACAAGCCGAAAGGGCCCTTCTGACAACAAGGCGTAAAAGTTTAAGCGACACGGTGCACTAGTCTTCGGACTACCGCTAACTGGGATCCGGCCCCTACATCTAACCTAAAGCAGTTTTACTGTGTAGATCATCATTTTAACAATATTTATTATATGGCTACACTATTTTTATGGCTTGTAACATTCAATATTTCTAATTCAAGAATTTTTCTATCAAAACTTTTTTTTAAAACATTTTCTGTGTTCTGGACCCAGACCCACATAACTCGGGCCGAACTCTGTCCTACACAGAGTTTGGGTCGAACTCTGTGTGCCTGCTTCCAGAACCCCCACTTGCTCCTGGCCATCCAATTTTTGATCTGGCAGCCACGATTTAACCCGACCTGCTGGCCCTAATCCTCATATACCCAAACTCTCTCTCTCTCTCTCTCTCTCTCTCTCTCTCTCTCTCTCTCTCTCTTTCTCATCACTTTTCTCTTCTTCTACCTCCCTCTAAAACCTTTCTCCTCAAACCCTAACCCTAGAAAACTCAAATCTTAGGGCTACCTCTCCCCAAACTCAAGATTTAAGGGTTTTTTTGTGGATCTTTTCCATCTCTAACTACTTTTGTGAGGTACAACTCCTTTTTTATATCTCTTTCAATTTCATATTTTCATTATCAATGGCTCTAAAATTATTTGGTAGAGGAAAGAGGATAAAAAGTAAGGGAGCATCTTCATCTAACCCTCCTCCTTCTCCAATTCATCCCTTGTTCAATCCACCACCTCCACCAAATTCTAACACCTACAATGAGCAACTTTTCATCTTATTGGATACATCCAATGAGTGGTATACGGACTTCCGCTCACGTAGTGTGTTCCTGGGCCATCTGATAAACTTCACAATTTTTTCGGCATATGACTTACTTTTTTACGATTTATGCCTATATGAACTCGTCACAACTTCATCTCTTGTCTATCTCAATGCCATACAAATGTTTTACTGTAATTTGACTCATGACGACACTAGGATTTATTTTCGTATCGCCAGCATTGGCATATCTTTTGACGATTTCGAATTTGCCGATTACCTTGAACTCCAGGAACCCAACACTTGGGAAAGACTTGTTGACGCCCGTCATTTCCGCCCGTCATTTCCAATTTTTCGATGACACCACTCTTGAGGGTTTCAAGGATGCGTTGTGTTCTCCTAACACACGTCCTCGCAAGTTTTCAGCCAAATATCTTAATAACTATTTTTTATGAACTCCATCGGATCATCTTTCCTTCGATCTTGCCCAAAACGGGATCCACCGATGAGGTCACTTATCTTGAGATCTCGGCTCTATATCATCTGCACTTTTGTCTTCCATTTAACTTCCCTCGCACGATGATGGACTGGATGATTCGTGTGAGACCGAAACCAAAATCCTTGGTTTATGCCATGTACCTTCCAATGATTTTTCGTGCCTTCAACATCCCTCTTAATGACTGTCAGTTCCTACATGCTCCTGCTTCTCTGCCCAAGGCACGTAGGACTATTGCTGCTGCTGCATCCTCTGACTCTGATGTTCATGATACTTCTGATGCACCTGAGCCTGAGCCTCCTACTACTCTTGACTCCATCCAGGCGATGTTGCACGATCGCTTCTGTTTGGAAGACGACTGTTCGACCCAGTTGGACTACCGTACCACCATTCAGATGAGTGCTATCAGCAACTCGCTACACGACCTCCAGTACACCCTGGTTACCCATCCTACTATGTCGTTCCCTATGGTATGGGACCCTTCTCGCGAAGTTTACCGTATTGACGACACATGGGTCAGGCGGTATCTGGACCCGGATGCGACATTTGTTGACCCTCATCGCTCTGCCAGTGATCCTTCAGACTCTGCTGGTCCATCCCATGCTCCATGATGGTCGTGGTTTATAACCTGCTAATGCTGCTGATGTTAGGTTGTAGTTTCATTATGCTTCATGTAGTAGTTTTAAAACTTTGAGTTGTAGTATTTATATTTCCTTCATGCATTATATTTCTTTCAAAACTATGCACTTTGGTTTAGTATTTAGGTATTAAACTGCTAGTAATTTCTCTCTCTATGGTTATGGTTTCCAGTTGTGTGATTGTATGTATTCACTTTGTCTACTTTTATGGGGGAGCCATTATTTTATTTTGCTAAATGACAAAGGGGGAGGATACTTGATATTTGCTTTGGGAATACTTGATATGTGATTTGAGCTTCTATATATACTAGAATGTTCTTGCTTGGATTAGAACTTGTCTCAGGACATATCTATTTACGGGGGAGTCGACATGTTCATCTACGGGAGAGCTATTGTCTATTTTCCATGTGTCCAGGTATAAATGTTACGACATACAAATATCGTATTTTTTGTCAATTATCAAAATGGGGGATATTGTTGACCCAAACTGGATCGCAGTCAACCTAATGTTGATAATTAACAAGATGATATCTGTTATAATCCAACTTGACACATCAAGCTCCAAAACAGAACATCATCACATATCAATTCAAGCAGACATCGTCGATGATTGCTTCGACAGTGCTGCTATTACTTGTACTCTGAGTCTATATTTTTAATTTTTATTGAGTCTAGGCTATTGTAAGTTGAGTGGCACTGAGTATCTCAACCCTAGACTTAATACCCAAAGCTCTACCGAATAAATTCTAAAACTTGCCAAGCCCACATAGCCCATTTGAACTTTCTGTCCCTTAGGAGACAGAGTTTGGGCCGAACTCTACCCCACACAGAGATCGGGCCGAACTCTGCCCCCTTAATATTACGAGCTAATTTTTAGGGCTTGCTGGCTGCTAGTTGTCCAATGGCTAAATATTTAAAATTTTGAGACAGAGTTCTGGCCGAACTCTGCCTCTCTGGACTAGTATATATAGGCCTTGATTTCTCTCATTTTCAATCATCCAATCTTCTCATCTTCTCTTCTCCTATAGCCTATACATTCTAGAGCTTATTCTTCTCATCTAACTAGCCACAAAACTTTCCAAGCTACCAAGGTGCTCAGTACGAGTCAACTAGAAGTTTGTGTGCAAGGGTTTCAAAAGAAGTCACTTGGACTATTCAAGTTTTGCCATCCGTGAATCTGTAAGAAGTTGGCGTGCTCTTCTGAGTAAAGGCACGCTATTTCAAAAATAGTAGATTTCAATCCTAAGCTAGAGTTCTCAGGCCTGGACTAGTCCTCCACGAGGGAAACCAGGTTAAAAACTACTGTGTCTGTGTATGCTTCTCTGATCTCTATTTATATTTCGCACTTATACTCTGATTATTATTTCTGTTGGTTGGACTTGAATAGGGTTAAATTTTTAATTGGGTATTGTCGACACATACTCTATTCACCCCCCGTAGAGTTACCTATACGTACTTCATGTGACTGTACATTAATTCATATAGATCAATCTAAAATATGTCTAAAAGGTTAGGGTACCCTAGAATAGGCTCCATGGGTCCCTGGTTGGATTAGTTTTGGGTTGGTAGAATTTTTGTGATCGATTGAGTACAATATGTCTATAGTTTTGACTTGTGTAACACTTAAAAATAAATAGCACATGGGAACCTAGTTGAGCTGCACACCATTAGCATGTGTGTAAAAAAAGGTCAAAAAATGTATTGGTTCAAAAAGTTTGGATCAGGTTTAGGCCTCAAATCTTAGTTGAAAAAATACATCAAAATTACGGCAAAGGGTAAAATGACTATTTTGACCATAAAGTTGTACAAGAAATATGTAGTGCAAGAGAACATGTTTGAGTGGGGCATGATATACCAAAATAAAGATGGATTCGTCTAGAATACGAATATGGAACTTGTTTCGAGGAATTGGTCAATGTTGTGCTTCAAAAATTAAAGCTACAAAAAAGTGCCTACATAGCCATAATTAAAAATAAAATATAGTTTAATACTTAAAAATTATATTAAAAAATAAATAAGTAATTTCCAAAAAATTAGGGTGCTTATAATCTACCCACCTTAAAAGAATTTCGTTCTCAAAATTTAAAATAATGCTTACTAACGAAGAACCATGCTAATGTAACTAGGAATAGTTCAAAGGGGTACACTACATCACTACGGTCTCTCCTAATAACTCGAGTAACAATCAATCCTAAACGATTTCCTATGCATCTTTTCTTCCATGAAATTTTTACCTCTAGTCACTCCTCCTGGTGCTACAGCCTACAATGATCATGTTGAAAGATGGTCCTCCTTGACTATCAAGCCAAGAACTTAATTACTAATCCATTAACCACTATATATATGATTCTTTTTAACTTTGAATCTACCGACTAATTTCCTCAAAGACCTTGTCCTATATTTTTATTCAAGCCTTGAATCTAAATTCAATTAGTAATAATAATCTTTATCCATTGTAATCCTCGAAATTTGATTCATCGATATTTATTAAAATTCTCAAAATTTCAAATGCAAGTCAACTCTGACATTAGTCTCCTCAAAAAATTTAGTGATAAAAAAATACACAATAGATCATCTTCTAAATTTCAAATTACCAAATTCAATAGCCTACAAAATTTAGATTCAATTCATCAAGATAAATTTTATTTTCTTCTTAAGTCGAATCTTTAACCTCAAATTCTCTTCTATTGTTAACATTAACTCAATAACCATGAATATTCTTCTGAAAATTCATGAAGTCAAATGCACTGAAATATCTCAATCTTATTTTACTCGATTTCCTTTCTCAATCACTATCAAAGTGTTATACCTTTAAAATATAAAATTCTCTTTCTAATTTGACTTTCAACACAACTTCTATCTGCCTTAAATTTTTTTTGTAAACACAAGATTATATCTTATATAAACGTCCTCAAAGTTTAAGTTTAATTCAATCTCCTCTATCTCAAGTTTGTAAATTTATAAATACTTCTTCAATCACAATCATTATTTCACCACCAATGAATCACATTGTGCCTTGAGGACGACTATCCACCTTTGGTCACACTACCCCATCAAACACATGCTGCCATAAACATTCTATAACCCTTGACCAATAATTGCAAGAATCAATATCACTATATACCGATGGCATCCTCAATCCCCTCATATCTATCAAGCAACCAAAATTCAATAAGCAAAATAATTTACAGAACTACCTAAGAAATATTGAGAAGTTCTAATAAGAACAATCATTCGTCACTCCGAACAAGAAAGGGACGAGAAGCAATGACACAAGAAAACAAGGGAATAATTGAGTGCAATTTCAAAGTTCAAGAATGGTAGAGAAATTCTAAGAGAACTGACAAGACAGTTATGGATTGAGAATCCTAAGAGTATAATCATATTCGCAGGCCTGCTTGGTATAATAATATGTAACCGAAACGGATAACTCGACTTGCATGGGACACCACACAAAATCTGTCATGCCCCAGTCCCAAAAGTCATGGGAGTAGCATATGACACGGCCAACTGGTACATACTCAAGGGTAAATCCAATCTATGATACCTTGCCATTTGCTGTCTAGTTACTTTAGCTCATATTTTACATGCATTTATTTATCATTTATTTTTTGCAAATAAATTATAATACATTGTTATAATTAGATTGAGTTATACTGCTTAGTTATATTTTTTGTTACTTATTATTTTATACACATTAAACTTAGATTTAAGGGACCACCCTAGTTTGTGTTGCATTCGTAGGCCTTGACACATTTGTACCACGGAGTCGCGAGTCGCATATAGAACTCGGACATACTAGCTGGCTGGCCACTGGTATGTATAAGACATGTGATAGGATTAACCGCTAATAGTATTTTGCATGATTAGTTTCACTTAGCGATTAATAGAGGTTATGTGTTGTTAAAATAACATATAGGTATGGAAATAGGGAGGACATGTCCTTGTCGTATAGGCTACTATGCACTTTACCTTTGTGACCATACGCTCCGTCGGAGATGCGAATTGACGACCCCTTTATATTATTGCTGGCCTTTGACGTTTGAGGAACGGTTATGCTTGAGGCCCCTGGTGCCCTATGGGGGACCATGTCGATCCTATTTCAGCGAGAGAGCCCATGCATTGGAGGTTTGTTCTTAAACTGCATTCACTTAGAACGGTTAGGCTACCCTATCCGTTAGGGATAGGTACTTTTGGTTTGGGTACTTATACCTGATCGCGGCTTGGAACAGTAACTTGTCGCGGACTAGTTTGCTACACCTTGTCCTTGTTTGGTTGTAGGTGTGGTTCACTGCTTCGATGAGAAGATATTGAACCTTGTTGTGGTCCGGATACTATATTGGATTCATGGCTTGGGAAGATACTTCATCATGGATTAGGGTGCCATCTCACATCCTTGTTTGGTTGGGGGGATGGTACGCTAATTAAATGGTGGATTATTGGACCATGTTATGATCCGATTTGACTTATTATTATTAAGCATTTTATATTCAGTTTATGGCATGTTCCTTCTGTATCTTGTTATGTCCCGCTGAGGACCTGGTGATTTCTCTAGGTGTGTGTTTATGACTTTTTGCAGGTGCTCTAGCCAAGGCCATGATCTTATCCATTTTCTTCAAAGATGATTGCTCTTGGGTCGTCCTCGCTACTTTTGCTAAATTCTTTCCTTGTATTTTTCTTCTCATTTAAATAGTTGGTAGTGTATTTATCTCCGCCCAACATTTGTACAAATAATAATTCAAAGTTGATTTTATATCATTATTCATTTATTTGTGGATGATTTTAGTGTGTGATGGTTTACTGTATTTTATAACTTATATATATCTATTATACGGCTGGCATGTCTACGTTCCTAATCCTACGTATTTTGGGACTGGAGCATTACAATGGATCATTCCACCACCTATAAATGGAAGAATCATTCCTTTATTCAAGCCCCAGGATCAACAGACACTCGAAGACAGTCACCTAGACAATCAGAGAGTTCGAGATCGTCGTCAGATCGTCAATGGAGTAAAGAATCAACCCTTCATCACCCCTCGTCCTCAGAAAAAATAAATTATACTCAAAAGATCCTGCTGAGGATCCAGTTGTACTTGTTTCATTTGTTCAATTATATAAAAAAATTCAATACTTTTTAATAGCAAACAAGCTGGCAACTCTACTGGGGATGCCTTTCTCTTCTAACGAGAAAGTTGTGTCATAATCCAACGACGGCAAGCTCGGCTCCTCCCAGAAGATGCGGGTTCTATGCTTTGATTAGCAAGCGTACAAGAAGTTCATCTCTGAAGGAAGCACGAGTCCTTCAAAGCAGCTACAAAAGTCGAAGATGACTCGCCGAGTCTAGGTGCCCAAAGGCGATGCGCTGAGCACCAACATTACGGGGGATGCGCAACCGTAGCCAACCACTACTGCTGACATCATCAGCAAACAAAATGCTGCTTCTAGGGCAGCACATCTGCCAAGGAAATGTAGTGCTGACTGCAACTCCTAACTTGTTTTGTCTCAATCGAAGAGGATGAGCTGAAAAACAACAACGTAGCTATACTCCCGCACATAGGATCTGTTGTGCAGGAAAAACTCTTTATCTTCCATAGGGGTGAGAATTCGGTTTTTTTGGTTTCAACCTAAACGAATTAGCCAAAACCGAATAAACCAAAATTCTAAAAATTTAAAACCGAAACTGAATTAGCCAAAAGCGAAACCAAACTGAACCGAATAATAAATTCAGTTTATTCAGTTTAGTCGGATGGAATTAACGGGTTGGACCCAAAGTTCATATCATGGTTAAATTATATTAAAAAGTATAATTTTTGGATACAAAGTTGTAATTCAAAATACATACATAGGATTGTTGTTTTTAAAATATACACATTTTTAAATTGAGAGAATTTATGTAATTATACGATTCTTATTCGGTTTGCAATTTTTGATTTTTTATTTTGGACCGAAACCGAAACCCAAAACCGAATTCGAAACCAAATAAGAAATTTTTTGTATTTTGAAAACCGAAATCGAACTGAACTGTTTTGTAACCGAATCGAATCTCATATTCTATTCGGTTTGGTTCAGTTTTTTATCCAAAACCGAATAATGCTCACCCCTAGTCTTCCATAGAATCACTTGCCATCAAGGCGAGAAAAAATTAGATTCTGAATACTTTGCATGGGCGAGTACGAAGAAATCCAAAACGGCATGCCATGCGCCCTCAATGTGTTATACCAGTAGTAATCCAGAAACATGCATTGAAAATTATTCGCACGGCTGATGGCAAGCTGTACATAGTTGACTCAGACGCTCTCACATCCGGAATGGGTCAATTCTTAAAGTCTCCCTCCCACTTGGGTGCATCTCATGCGCTAGAATCGTGTCAAGGGAAAATGTTTTGGTGTCGAACCCATGCGCCCACGTGGGCAGTGCGCATGAAGTGGGTTCAACTCACAAAACATCTTGTTCCTCCACCAACCACTTGGGCACATCTCATACGCTCAAAAAAGTCAGGGGCGCATCACTCACATACACACCCTGACGCTTGGCCTTACTATGCGCCTGAAAAGGGTGTAAATGTAAATCTCTTCTTACACGATTTACACAATGTGATCACTCATAAACGTAGATCGGGAGAGATGACTACTATGCACAATGTACCCCTCAAGGGGCACACTTGAGCTACGGTCACCATCAACTGCTGCTATTACAAAATAGTGGCCCTACACCAAAGCAGTCTATGGTCCAGTGACTACAATCTGTTGTACCCATCCGACATCGTCTCAGAAAGAGGGTGCCAATTGAAGACAAGAAAGAACTCTTGGTCTCCTCGTACAATGTTATCTGCAACTCTCTTGCTCCCAGAAGAAATATAAAAACTAATAACCCTCCGACCTCGCTATTACGTCAAAAAGCCGACCGCGAGGGAATAAAGTAATAATTCCTACTGTCGGAGTATTCCAGAATACCCGATGAAAGGTGAAGACTGCACCGGCAGTACAGGCCGGGGGTAGCCAGACCCCTACTATCCACAATATTCCTTCATTTGAAGATAAGGATATCTGTCAGCGAACCGATAACAAGGTAGCTGGTGGTAGCTAAATATGAAAGTCGGAAGATGAAGCCTCAATCTTCCCGCAAGATAGTGAGTCAGAAAGTGAAGGGTCCACTATTCCATCTACTTTATCCCACTTCATGACTGTTTATATGACAGGGAGTGGAAATAAAGAAGAGGAAGATGCTCCGGCTCCGGACCTTCTACATCGTATGGATACCCTGGAGACAGGTGTTGAAACTCTCTCCACCTCCATGCAAGCTTTGACACAAATTGTGTTTGACATCCGGAACACCTTGGCTATCGAACCTTCGGCCACGGCTCCGACATTCGTAAGTCCTGACCCAGGTACCAATGGGGAATCAAATGTGCCACCCCAACGCACGCTCTCGAGAATGGATCATCATACCCTCCCTCGATCATTTGCTCCCTTAGGGTCCGATCAACATACCTTGCCTCGGTCGTCCATTCCAGCCTCAATCGAGGAATTGTTTGAGCTCGTAGGGATCTACGCACTAGCGTAGAGGCTAAAGATAAACAGGAGGAGCGTCAAAAGCTCGGCAACCGGCAACCCTATCCTCCTGAGTGGAACAACATGGTTTATCCCTATAAGTATAAACCACAATCGCTGAACTCATTCAATGGGAAGGAGTCCCCTCATCGATATCTGATATACTTTGTCTCCATGACGGGGCACTTGCCAAAGGACGATGCCTTGCTAACGAGTCTATTCATTGGAGAATTGAAGAGGGTAGCCGATGAATGGTTTTATAGCCTCCCTGATAACTGCATATCCTCTTTTGAGGATCCGAAACACATTTTCCTCTCCCGGTTCTGTGACGGCAAAAAAGACATGACAATGTCTTCCCTCAGGAAAATCACCCAGAAGAAAAAGGAGTCGGTTCGATCTTATACCGAGCGCGCCCGTCAAGCATGCCTAAGGCTACCTCCTTGTATTCCTGAGATGGTGCTAATGGATTTCGACCGTAAGAACATGATGTCGGCAGTTAAGCTTTGGGTCGATTCCACCCAATACACAGACTGGACTGCACTCATTATCAGTATGAAGAGCGCCAAAATAAAGGTCCGGGACAATTGTCTTCTGGGAGTCAGCTTTCCTTCATTCGACAACAAACGGAAACACCCCTCAAATAGCAACAACAGTGGGCGTGAATCCGAAGGGAAGCAAACTTTGACTGTCAATACTTTCAAGGGTGCGTCGGCTCCTACCCAGAAGCCGCCAATCGTACCAAGACAGAAAAAGGTCTACTCCTTCAATAACGAAGATACCATGCAACTCTTTAAGGTACTTATACAGGGCGACAAGATCAAGTTGCCTGACCCTAAGCACCCCTATGAGGTTGATAGAGTTGGCGACCCGAAGTATTGTCACTATCATTGGTTCGTCGGACACCCAACCCGAGAATGTTACATATTAAAGAATTATATACAACGTATGATCAATGCAAATGTCTTCTTTCTCGACTATGAAGACAAAACAGTCTTTAGAAATATGGTACCCCTTCAATTTGGCACCATGCCACCAATGAAGCTCAAGATGGCGTCATCCCCATTCCAAAGGCGATAATAAAAGTAACCAACCATCCACCAACTCGTGACAATGTGAGTGGTTTGGGACCACTCACTACATCCCGGGGCTAAATCATGTGGGTTCATCCAGATTTGGCACCAGAGTTGACTCAATTGGTGGTACGCCCTACCACCAAAACTAAAGGCAAGAAGTCCAAGTCTTGATGAATGATCATCGCCTCCTCTGAAGAAGTCTTACCGGTGACGACAAGGTCAAAGCAGAATACTTAACAAGAGGAGGTTCCAGCTGAAGCAGCACCTCCTATCGTTTCTGGGGAGGGACGTCCATCCGAACCTACGGCAGAAGATAAAAAAAACAAAAAGAGGCCCGTTTTGACAAGCCTCTAAGAAAAGATACTACCTCGGGGTTGACAAAATCCCACAACTTCGACATATTGGCGTAGTTTGCCAATACACCAGCACGACTATCTCTGTATGAGCTTCTCCGAGTCTCAAAAGATACTCGAGATGCTCTATGTAAAGAGTTGAAGGATGCTGAGTCATTTATAAGCCAGGTCCTATAGCCTGAAGAAGACCCAGCCGTGTGTCTATACTGACATATTGTAGGGTAAATCATCCCTAACATTATGTTCACTCTGCAGGACATGCTTCTCAAGAATAACAGGCATAACAGGTCGCTATATTATATAGGGTACGTTGGTGCCATCAAGGTGGACTGGATATAATCGATCATGGGTCCTTCCACAGCATCATCCCTCGGAGTCTGTTCCAAACTCTGGGGATACCGATGCACCGGTTGACCGCATGTAATACTACAATCAGCGGCTTCAATGCCGAAAAGAGTGATCCCTTGGGCAAGATCCGTCTGAAGTGCCACATTGGTGATCTTCAGACGGAGGTTACTTGCTATGTCATCGATGCTGACATCTCCTACAACATCTTGCTAGGACGTTCGTCGATATACGAGTATATGGTCTTGCCATCCACCAGTGCATAAAATATGTAGCTGGCAATGATATTGTTAGCACGAGGTTCCTTGATGTCGATCCCTTCAGAGAAATCAAGACATTCTTTACTAATTCCGATCTGTACAAATCTGTCCACTAGGATGAGGAGGCCAACGATGCTGATGATGAAGAAGAAGCCGAAGCAGAGGTCGAAGCAATGACTGAAGCATCATTGAGAGTACGACTCAAGGGGAAACGTCCCCAAGTGTCAGTTTCTCTCGTAGCCAAGCTACAAGGGAAGGCTCCACCTCCCTTGGTCGTCAAACTCCCATGTAGGGCAAATCAGGGTTAGACTCCCGAAAAGGTCTCCAAAAACTCCTCCTACCAAGACGTTAGCTCCACTGGTGGCCAAGATACGGCGAAAGGCCCCTGTACCTCCTCCGAAGGCTGTTCCAATTCTCACTGATAAAGAATTAGTGGATTATATATCTGCCATATTGAGGCTCCCTCACTAGATGATGTAATCCCTCAGGACAAGATCCCTTATTTTATCAATAAAATGCAATCTTTGAATACTCTAATCTTCCATATTAGAATGTTATGTATGCTCTAGATAATGCCTTAGGAGCATTACAAACATAAGTAACGACTGTCAATAATGTAAATGGGATCGTTCCATATAGAGGAGTCTGTTATATAGTTCCGTCCAAGAAAAAGGACGAAAAATCTATTGTCTTTGGCAAAGTGGAACGTCATCAAGACCTCCCTCATGTTGAACCAGAACCCGATAATGGTAGAATGCAAATATACCGTTATACTAATCAAGCCAAGTACCTTATTCAAAAGATGGGTTACGACCTGAATAGCAGTAAAGGCTTGAACTATGGCAAAGGTCGACGCCTTTTCTTATGACTTCTCATTCCGAAAGGAAAGCCTCAAGACTACTACCACCACACTCGACGGGGAGTAGGCTACGTTACACCTCCAGCAACCCCAGAAAGTTTGGAGAATAAGGTATAGTGCATTCTCATTCATCTGAGGCTTCGACTTAGGACTCCGACACCAGCATCGACACAGTCTTCAGGAAGTTATTGTCAACTAAGATGATATCTGTACATCCTCTCAAAGAAGACGATGATCAAACTTCAGAATTCTTTGAAGAGGAACCCTGGCTCAATGCTTAAGACCTCAATGGGAATCTTGTTTCGAACAACGGGAACCTCCCACTGAAGATGAAGTCGAACAAATCGACTTAGGGGATGAATCCTCACCTAAACCCATCTTTATTAGCAAAAGCGTGTCAAGGGAAGATCGAAAATCCTTGGTGCAACATATCAAGGAATACATCGACGTCTACGCCTAGAGCTATGAAGAAATGCTAGGGTTGGGCCCACAAGTCGCAATGCACAAACATAACGTCTTACCTAATGCTAAGCCTGTTAAGCAGCAACAACGATGCTTCTGCCCTAATATCATGGACACCATTGATAAGGAGATGGACAAACTCATAACTAGTGGGTTTATTCGTGAAGAATAACACCGTGACTGGATCGCCAACATCGTTCCCGTTACCAAGTAGAACGGAAAATTTTTGATCTGCATTGACTTCTTGGACATCAACTATGTCTGTCCAAAAGATGAGTTTCTCCTTCCGATTATCAACGTGATGATCGACAATACATGTGGCTTTGAACGCATATCCTTCATGGATGGATTTTTATGATACAATCAAATCATGATGTTTTTGGATGACAAGAAGCAAAGTCGTTTCGAACCCCAAAAGGAGTCTAATGTTACAGAGTAATGCCCTTCGAATTAAAGAACGCAGGTACAATATACCAGCGAGCTACGAGCTCCATCTTTTGCAAACACCTCTGCAAAATAGTCGAATATTATGTTGTTGGCATCGCTATTAAAATTCGCACTCGGGGTGATCACCTACAAGATCTAAGAACAGTCTTTGATCTCATGCGAGCATATCAACTAAATGATGAACCCAGCTAAATCCTTCCTTAGGGTTTCTAGTGACAAATTCTTAGGTTTCTTTATTACCGCAAAGGGCATCCACATTGACCCGGAGAAGACCAAGGCTATTCTTGACATGCGCCCTCCGAAGAATCTGAAAGAAGTTAAAGGACTACTGGGACGTCTTGCATATATCTGAAGATTTATTACAAATCTTTTTGGATCGTGCCAACCCTTCACTAAACTCATGAAGAAGGGAGTTTCCTACGTCTGGACCAAAGAATGTCAAAAAGTGTTCAATGACATTAAATCTTACCTCACGAACCCTTTGATCCTGGTAGTGCCAGTAGTGGGTAAACCATTCCTGCTTTATGTCCACGCAATAGACCATTCTCTTGGTACCTTGCTGGCCGAGAATAACCACGCGGGTTATGAACAAGCCATCTGCAACCTAAGCAGGATAATAATTGGGGCCAAACACTAGTACAATCCTGTCGAGAAGGAATGCTTAGCTTCAGAATTTGCCATTCAAAAGACTCGTCACTACGTGACAGGTCAGACGATCCATGTCATCTCCCGAGTCAATCCACTCAGGGTCCTCATGACAAAACCAGGAGCGCTAAACTCTCGATTGGCTACATGGGCAATACTTAACACTATACAACATGGTATACGTCCCACAAAAAGCTGTCAAAGGCCAAATGCTGGCCAATTCTTAGCCACCACTACAACAAAAAACCCTTTTAATGACGGCTAAAAAGCGTCATTAATGACAAACCATGACATTTTTTTTTCAAAGCAGTCATTATGAAAACAGGTGTTATAAATGTTTTTTAAAAGCGTCATAAAGAAACCGTCATGAATAGTTAATATATAGTGCACAATTCAGAACAATTTTAAAACGTCATGAATAGATAATATGTATAGGCTCAATGCAGCACATTTATAACACTTTATACTATTCAAATTAGCATATCCAAATCAGTCCATATAATTGTCAGGCCTAAAAATCAAATTAACATTATATATCACCATCTTTATTACATTTCTCAAAATAGAGTACATATCAACATCTTCATTACATTCTCAAAATAGAATATCCAAATACATATATATATATATATATATATATATATTTACAACTACCAAAATTGTCCACATCAGCCACATAACCAATAATCATGAAAGATCAACGACAGCCGGAACACCCAGAGAAATCCTGAGAAAAAAAAGAAGACAACCAAATCAGTCCATATAATTGTCAGGCCTAAAAATGAAATAAAATCAAGTACCAAACTGAGGATTTAGCTTACTGCTTATAACTCTAAAAATATTGCTTCTAGTTTTGGGTATAGATTTTATAGAATTTCTTGTTCCTATGTATACCTATATCTCACATGGTAAACAGAATATGTAGATAATTGCTGACCAAGAAGATAATGCAATCACTAGTCATGCATATTCTTCTGAACAATTAAGAAGATGGAATTAAAGCTTATGTCCACAGTGAAAATGCAAGTAAAGTTAAAAGGGTAAAGGAAGAAACCTAGCTATGTAAGAAAGCCGAGTGTTGCTGCGAAGAAAAATTCCTTGCTGATACTATTGAAGCTGCCAAATAAGCAAAAGTTCAGGAACTGGAATCGCTACAAAATTATGTTTTCGGCAGAAATAGCTTCAAACACAAAAGAACTTACCAGTACTTACAAATCAAGTTGCCCCACCCGTGAAGAAAGGATGCCCAAGCTGAACCAGTGAACCTGTATCCGAATCATTATAGAAACTTAAAACAATTTGAACCTTTAAAATTCATTTATAGAAGATTGATCTTCAGATCAATGGAGACGGAGACTGGCCTTATTTTATGTAGCTTGCAGTCATTTTCTACCACATCCCAGGTCATATTTTAGACCCTGTTGTACAATGAGAGCAAGTCCCTGAGTTTCTCTGCTTCAGGTTTCAGGCTGTCGAAGCTTGATGAGCTTGGTATCCTCCAGCTCCAGTTTCCTAGCTGTAGACACCATAAAGATTGGCATGAGTTAGATTTTCCTGTGGCTTTTACATCTGGAAGATAGTGTTAGGATTTAGATTGTACTCTTGGGAATACCGACTGACCTTTGTATATTTCTATTACTCTTTCATGTTCTTTCATAGTCCCATGTCAGGGAGATGTTAGTCTAATACACTACTTACTATGTATACAAACCCCATAATTTGAGATTTCCAAAATCTATTCTTAACATGTATCTCTACATACATGGTCTTGTTGAAAGAATAAAATAGCACCTGTTGTGATACTTAATAAAAGACTAGTACAGTAAGAAGAATAAAAGAACGCATGGAAAGAGATACAGGATGGTAATTGACATACCTGGGTTGCTGGTGTATTCATCCTGGCGGAACTCCCTAATCGAAGGATGTCTTGCATTGGCACAATAGCAGTTCGTGCGATGGATGAGATGGCAGCACGGGCTAAAGCCCATGAGATATCAGTCTATTAATAATGTACCTGAACAAGATTGCACAAATCCGTGCCTACAGAGTCTGACACAGCTATCCCTGTGTCCAAAAATTTATAGAAGGACTGGCTCAGACATAATATCGAGCACAAGATAGGCAAAACAGAAATAGATTTGGATAGAACTCTTGCGTATTCCACGATCAAGAATTTGAGAATAATAATAGACTCACCAATTCCCACTCGAGACTTTGTTCTGTTATCTTTACACAGTCTCAACTCATTCTAAGAAAAGATAATTAGCAATGTAAAAGTTAAATTAGTTAAATTTACTCTCACCTCATCTGTAGTAACAACTAAGTATGAATGTACTCCCCTTAAAAAATATTCATGAAGAGGGAAAGATAACAAGAGACCTGACTTGTAATTGAATTCTAAGCATATGTGAAAATTAATTGTACTAGAGCCATTCCCTATTATTATCAATCAAAACTCAGGACCCAAGCTTGCGGATTTCGGCGTGTCGGCTTCGATCTACGAGTCCTCTCGCTCTTCTTCGTGTCCATCCTTCTCTTCTTTCTCTTCTTCGTTCCTAAATGAGTTGGCTGGTACTCCATACTAGATGGCCCCTGAAGTGATCCACTCTCACGTCGGGTACGGGACGAAGGCCGACATCTGGTCTTTCGGGATAACGGTGCTGAAGTTGGCCCACGGCAGGCCTCCGCTGTCCCATTTATCGATATCGAAGTCCTTCATGATGAGGATAACGAACCGGCTGAGGCTGGAAGACGCCCACGACGACAAGAAGAACGCGAACAAGAAGAAGAAAAAGAAATTCTCGAAGGCCTTCAAGGACATGGTGTCCACCTAATTTCTTGAAGGCATAGTTTATTGTGGAATCGACAGCCACGACCGACGCCATGAAAAATTTGGGCTACCAAACCCTAACCCTAATTTTTTGAAAGGAAATTAAGGAGCACGAGGAACCTTTCTGGCGAGAATCCATCGACGTTGAGCTTTCCGGTAAGAATTCATCGATGTCGAGCTGGTTCTTGGCGGGATCCATCGGCGTCGAACTGGTTCTTGACGGGATCCATCAGCGTCGAGCTTTTTGGTGAGGATCGACATTGAGGAGAGGAAGAGAGGGGAGAGGAGAGAGCTATATAGGGCTCAAACGTAGTTGTGGAGGACCTGGAGACCGGCCTCTTCTTGTCCTTGTCCTTGCTCGCAGCGGTCGTCTTTCCAGCAATCAGCCCCTTTCCTCCCTTTTCTGCCATCGTCTTCTTCCTGAAATCGAAGAAGAAATCCATCAGAAACCCTAGAAATCGACGAAGTATAAGCAAAATATAAGCCCTAACCGAAGAGAAATTGGAAGAAAACTCGAACCTTTGCGTAGTTCTGGAGTTTGGGAGAGAAATTGGAGTCGAACCGAAAAGGAGGAAAAATGAAAAGTAAAAAATTAGGGGAGAAGAGGTTTGAGGAGGAGAGATGCTGCTCGGTTAGAAAATGGATGAGAAATGAATTTTCTCTTTCCCACTGAGCTTTTATACAGTGAAGGAATTACAAGTTTGCCACCGCTTTAAAATATTAATGACGTTTTGTTTTATAAACGTTATAAAAAGCCCAGAATTAGCCCAAACCATCATAGAAAAAAGGTATTTCTCAACTTAATAACGCTTATGTATCAGCCGTCATTAAATCTCCTTGTCGAGCGTCATTAATAGGTCTTTTTGTTGTAGTACACACCCGATACCGAAAACGTTAAAACTATACAAGGACATCCGGGATGGGGTGCTGAAGTCCAATATTGCCGAAGAGAACTCTGTCTGGCAGATGTTCTTCGATGGTGCTTCAAGAACGGGCCTATCACGACCCGTACCCGCTTTTCGGATGCGAGCTCGTGAGCAAGCCAGCTACGTATCAAGCGGACTCCAGTCCGACTCGAGTACGTATAAGCTGTCTAGAATAGAATATCATGTCTAATCTAAACTATATCTCAATCCACAATAATCATATAAAATAAAAATGAACAAGTATGGGTCGTGGTCTGCAGCCCATTAGCATATTGTTCGATTAGACTACAAGAACGATATGAATCTATAAAATAAGCAGAATATAACCTGGTATGGAATATAAAGCACGAAAGGATAATAAAAAAATATCACAAGCAGATACATGTATCCCTGTAGGTGTAATCACTACCATCATGAGCCGCTAACTAACTCCATGCAATTAGCTACCTGAAGAGATCATCAGCTCCTCAGGGGATATAGCAAGATACATAAAAATATGCTTATCTAACAGTTTAACCATGCAATAATATAAATAGGGTATAAACATGAACTAGACATGAGACTGACATGTAGCTACTGACAAGTAACTATGAACACGGATACGGGATCAACTATACATAAATGAACTGCTGGAAGAACAAGAGATCAATGGAATAGTACTAAACCCTCGCCCCGAGTATGGACTCGCATGTTTGAACTAATCACTAACCCTCGCCTCGAATGTGGACTTGCAGATCAATTTCAAGACAAGTCACCCTCGCCCCATGTGTGGACTCGCAGGTGCAAACGGACAACCCTCGCCCCATTTGTGGACTCGCAGGTTGTGGAAACGATACAGGAATAGCAGTTCAATCACACATACTTGTAGACACGACTCAGTCAAGATACAGGTGACGACACGGTCCAACTCACTCATGACACAGGTAAGGACTACTCTAACATGGACTATAATGTGAACAACCTGGTATACTACACTATCCAGTCAAGCAGATAATAAACAGGTGAACATAGTATGAAGAAAACATATAAAGTCAATTTAACTAGAGAACTAAAGATAACATATGAATCCATAGCAACTAGAGAAACTGAAAGATAATATGATAACAACATGATATCTATAAGCATGATAATAGACTGTAGAGGGAGCCAAGGTATCTTACCTGGAGGTTTCACGCAAATCCAACAAAGTATAGTCAACTGCTAAGCCATAAAGTCCAAATTATCACAACTATCTCCGAAAGCTGAAATAAACATTACCATTGTTTTCAGAATAGTCAAATTAGCTAGGATTACCTGTCCTTAAGTCCAATTCTGGACACAGGGGGAAAACGGTAATTTCGGACCAAAACGATGTCCGCCGTTGGACCCGCTTTGCACCGAAAAATATATCAAAGTCTATGGTCTCTAAAGTCATCAAACTACATGTCTACGAATTTATTTCAATGATAAAAACCCAATGGTATGTCCAGTTTTGGATTTCGGCACGCCGTGCACACAATCGTCCATTGAATCGAATCGTGGGGCCCGCAAAACGGTGTTCCGATCAACTGTCTTAGAATCGGACCAAACTTCACATACAGGACCAAAAAAATGATATGGTCCTGTTAGCGTAAGTTTCATCTCGATCTGACGAACGTGCACAAAGTAATTGAGAAATTTGCACAGAGGCCGATATGGTGAATTTCGACGGATACGCATCAAATTCGTCGCGCACACGTAACCAATTTAAATTTCGTCAAAGTCCACACATCCACGAAGCCGATATGCACCTTTTGATGCTTTCGGTTCGCGACCACGTCGTCCGGATTGGCGGGACGCACGTCGTATCGAAGGAATTCGTGTTTTCAAAAAACAGTTTTTTGGTCAACTTCGGGATTCGATTTCTCGACACGTAGTCGATGATTTCCAAATCCACAAAAAGGGTCGTGAAGTCCTATATGTTGTCTGTAACTTCCTTTAATTAGTTTTCTAAAATTCCTAACATACCGATCATAAACACCTTCCAAGTTGGGTCTTTGGGACGGGTTCCTGTCTTGTTTCAGTCAGTTTTTCGACGATGTTTACGTCAAATTTCAGAGCGATCTAAGTATGCATATGAAATTCTATTTAAAATGGTATGAAGAGGGTTCTATTAGCTATTCATAGGATTTGGTAGATTCGAAGTTGGTGAAGTGTGTGCGAAGAAATAATATCACGAACATGGGTACCTCGCAGTCTTGATCTGCTGTTGCTGATGTTGTGCAGGCCGAGCATTTGGCCGACGGTCGGCCACCACAGCGGTGGCGCGGTGGCTGCGCACGCGTGCGGTGGAGCCCTAGGGCGCACGCGTGTCAGGAGGTCGGGGAGAGTTAGGGTTCGGGTTTTTGCTCTCTCGATCGCGGCTCTCTCCATATATATACCAATATATATAAGCGGCTGCGTGTGTTTACAGGGGTGTCGGGTTTTGATGTACACTAATGTGAGGCTGGGCTTTCTCAGCTGATGTGGGCTGGGCTTTCTTAGCTGATGTGGGGCTGGGCTTTCTCTTCCTTATTTCTCTTATATATATATATATATATATATATATATATATATATATATATATATATATATATATATATATATATATATATATATACCTTATACAATCACAATACACATCTTTATATCTTATATAAGTATATACATTCTTAAATATAATATGCAATCATATAAATATAAATTAGTATATATAAAGGTGAAAATGAATTATAAATATATACCCTTATATAATCCCAATACACATTTTTATATCTTATATAAATATATATTCTTAAATATAATATGCACACATATGTATAAAAATTAGTATATATAAAGGTGAAAATGAATTATAAATATATACACATATATTTATCCAAAAATGAATCAATATAATAATATAAAATTATTTATCCTATTTCTAAAAATAGAATAGCAAATTAGTAACAATAAAATATATTTTATATATATATATATATATATATAAAATATATATATATATATATATATATATGTGTGTGTGTGTGTGTGTGTGTGTGTGTGTGTGTGTGTGTGTGTGTGTGTGTGTGTATATAAATCCTTTATACATGAAATGCCTATTTGGACAATCAAAATTAATAAATGCAATATGTACGTCTACATGGACGTCTTTGGTCTCACTACAAGATTACATGGGCTCGGTTTTGGTTCGGGTCTAGTCCGAGCTAAATCTACACAAACCGGTCTCCTACAAGTTAATAATATAATTAATAAATAATTTAAAATGTCTTTAGAGGTTAAGTCACAACTTGGCCTGGTTTTTCTAGTTAGGTCACACTTATGGCTGTCATATTCTTAGCCCACGCACCGGTCTTCAGCTATCTTTGCTTGTTGACTCTCTGTTGCCACAATCTCTATATGCATTATTTTTTTATTTTGCCGAGTGTAGTGGGGGAGCTCCTTCATCAGCTTCGCTACAGCGCCTTGAGTACTAAAAACGGTTATGAGCGGCTCTCGGGTCTTCCTTGGCATGGCTAGTACACCAGTCAAGGCACGCCACTGCACTTTTCGTACAATGATTTCTCATCACCTGGTACTTCAAAACTCAACAATGGCTAAAGTCATCTACCGTAATAATTAACTAAATAATTATTTATAAAAATCTAAAAATCACCATTTAAAACAAATAAATAATAAAGAAATTTATTTCAAAAAATTTCGGGAATGGGAGCTACAAATCTACCCACCTTAAAAATAATTTCGTCCTCAAAATTCTAATTCATAACTATTCCATAAAATTCAAAGTCTACTATTACTTTAATATCCTCAAATTTAATTTTTCTAAAAATATTTTATAACCCTTTTTAGTCATTTTATAACTCCGAATACTTGAGGACTTATATCCACCTTTGATCATACTACTCCTTAAAATACGGTCACTAAAATCTTATAATCTTCTAACTAGTTGCTAACAATTCTACCAACAGATATCTAGGGCGTATGGCATCTATAATCTCTCATATCTATAAACAACCAAATATTCAATAGTCAAGCAATATTACACTATAACTTAAGAATTTCTGATAAATCCTAGATAGCATGATCGTTCGTCACCTCGAAATAAAAAGGGACGAGAATCAATGGTACGGAAAGCAAGGAAGTATAATCGAGAGCAAATATGGAGTTTTCAAGGACGTAGAAAATTTCTAGGAGAATTTTTAAAGCAGTGTGGATTGAGATTCCTAAGGTTTGGTCATAGCTGCAGGCTCGTACCAGTACAGTTACATAACCGATACGATATGCTCTGACCTGCATGGTCCACCACAAAAACTTGTCACGACCCGCACCCGCTTTTCGAGCGCGAGCTCGTGAGCAAGCCAGCTACGTATCAAGCGGACTCCAGCCTGACTCGAGTATGTATAAGCTGTCCAGAATAGGATATCATGTCTAATCTAAACTTTATCTCAATCCACAAGAGTCATATAAAACAAGAATGAACAAGTATGGGTCGTGGTCTGCAGCCCATTAGTATATTATTCGATTAGACTCCAAGAATGATATGATTCTATAAAATAAGCAGAATATATCCTGGTATGGAATATAAAGCACGAAAGGATAATAAAGAAATATCACAAGCAAATACCTGTATCCCTGCAGGTGTAATCACTACTATCATAAGCCGCTAACTAACTCAATGCAATCAGCTACCTGAAGAGATCATCAGGTCCTCAGGGGACATAGCATAATACATAAAAACATGCCTATCTAACAATTTAATCATACAATAATATAAACAGGGTATAAATAGGAACTAGACATGAGACTGACATGTGGCTATTGACAGGTAACTATGAACACGGATACGGGATCAACTATGCATAAATGAACTGCTAGAAGAACAAGAGATCAATGGAATACCAAACCCTCGCCCCGAGTGTGAACTCGCAGGTTTGAACTAATCACTAACCCTCACCCCGAATGTGGACTCGCAGGTCAGTTTCAAGACAAGTCACCCTCGTCCCATGTGTGGACTCGCAGGTGCAAACGGACAACCCTTGCCCCGTGTGTGGACTCGCAGGTTGTGGAAACGATACAGGAATAGCAGTTCAATCACACATACTTATAGACACGACTCAGTCAAGATACAGGTGATGACACAGTACAACTCAGTCATGACACAGGTAAGGACTACTCTAACATGGACTACAATATGAACAAGACGGTATACTACACTATCTAGTCAAGCAGATAATAAACAGGTGAACATGATATGAAGTAAACATATCAAGTCAATTTAACTAGAGAACTAAAGATAACATATGAATCCATAGCAACTAGAGAAACTGAAAGATAACATGATAACAACATGATATCTATAAGCATGATAATAGACTGTAGAGGGAGGCAAGGTATCTTGCCTGGAGGTTGCACGCAGATCCAACAAAGTATAGTCAACTGCTAAGTCATAAAGTCTAAATCATCACAACTGTCTCCAAAAGCTGAAAGAAATATTACCAATGTTCTCAGAATAGTCAAATTAACTAGGATCGCCTATCATTAAGTTCAATTCTGGACACAGGGGTGAAACGGTAATTTTGGACCAAAATGATGTCTGCCGTTTGGACCCGCTTTGCACCGAAAAATGTGTCAAAGTCTATGGTCTCGAAAGTCGTCAAACTACAGGTTTACAAATTCGTTTTGATGATATGAACCCAACATTATGTCCAGTTTTGAATTCCGGCAGGCTGTGCACAAAATCGCCGATTTAATCGGATCGTAGGGCCCACAAAATGGCGATCCGGTCAACTGTCTCAAAATTGGACCAAACTTGGGATACATGACCAGAAAACCGATACGGGCCTGTTGGCGTAAGTTTCGTCTCGATCTGATGAACGTACACAAAATAATTGAAAATTTTACACAGAGGTCGATACGGTAAATTTTGACGGATACGCATCAAATTTGTTGCGCACACGCAACCAATTTGAATTCCGTCAAAGCCCACACGTCCACGAAGTCGATACGTACCTTTCGATGCTTTTGGTTCACGACCACATCACCAGGATTGGCGGGACGTACGTCGTATCGAAGGAATTCATGTTTTCGAAAAACAGTTTTTCGGTCAACTTCGGGATTCGATTTCTCGACACGTAGTCGATGATTTCCAAATCCACAAAAAGGGTCGTGAAGTCCTATATGTTGTCTGTAACTGCCTTTAATTAGTTTTCTAAAATTTCTAACATACCGATCATAAAACACCTTCTAAGTTGGGTCTTTGGGACGGGTTCCTGTCCTGTTTCAGTCAGTTTTTCGACGATGTTTATGTCGAATTTTTGAGCGATCTAAGTATGCATATGAAATTCAATTTAAAAGGATATAAAGAGGGCTATATTGGCAATTCGTAGGATTTGGTAGATTCGAAGTTGGTGAAGTGTGTGTGAAGAAATAATATCACGATACTTGGCAGTCTTGATCTGCTGTTGCTGATGCTGTGCAGGCCGAGCGTTTGGCCGGCGGTCGGCCACCACGGCGGCGGCGCGGTGGTTGCGCGCGCGCGCAGCGGAGCCCTAGGGCGCACGCGTGTCAGGAGGTGGGGAGAGTTAGGGTTCGGTTTTTTGCTCTCGATCGCGGCTCTCTCTATATATACCAATATACATAAGCGGCTGCGTGTGTTTACAGGGGTGTCGGGTTTTGGTGTACACTAATATGAGGCTGGGCTTTCTCAGCTGATGTGGGCTGGGCTTTCTTGGCTGATGTGGGGCTGGGCTTTCTCTTCCTTATTTCTCTTATATATATATATATATATATATATATATATATATATATATATATATATATATATATATATTTATATTTATATATAAGTATATACCTTATATAATCACAATACACATCTTTATATCTTATATAAGTTTATATATTCTTAAATATAATGTGCACTCATATATATATAAATTAGTATATATAAAGGTGAAAATGAATAATAAATATATACCCTTATATAATCCCAATACACATTTTTATATCTTATATAAATATATATTCTCAAATATAATATGCACACATATATATAAAAATTAGTATATATAAAGGTGAAAATGAATTATAAATATATACACATATGTTTATCCAAAAATGCATCAATATAATAATATAAAAGTATTTATCCTATTTCTAAAAATAGAATAGCAAATTAGTAACAATAAAATATATTATATATATATATATATATATATATATATATATATATATATATATATATATATATATATATATGTAAAATATATATATATATATATATATATATATATATATATATATATATATATATATATATATATATATATAAATACTTTATATATGAAATGCCTATTTGGACAATCAAAATTAATAAATGCAATATGTACGTCTACATGGACGTCTTTGGTCTCACTACAAGATTACATGGGCTCGGTTTTGTTTCGGGTCTAGTCCGAGCTAAATCGACACAAACTGGTCTCCTACAAGTCAATAATATAATTAATAAATAATTTAAAATATCTTTAGAAGTTAAGTCGCAACTTGGCCTGATTTTTCTAGTTAGGTCACACTTATGGCTGGGTCTTCCTTGGCATGGCTAGTACACCAGTCAAGGCACGCCACTGCACTTTCCGTGCCATGATTTCTCATCACCTGGTACTTCAAAACTCAATAATGGCTAAAGTCATCTACCGTAATAATTAACTAAATAATTATTTATAAAAATCTAAAATCATCATTTAAAACAAATAAATAATAAAGAAATTTATTTCAAAAAAATTTGGGAAGGGGAGCTACAAATCTACCCACCTTAAAAATAATTTCGTTCTCGAAATTCTAATTCATAACTATTCCATAAAATTCAAAGTCTACTATTACTTTAATATCCTCAAATTTAATTTCTCCAAAAATATTTTATAACCCTTTTTATTTATTTTATAACTCCGAATACTTGAGGACTTCTACCCACCTTTGATCATACTACTCCTCAAAATACAGTCACTAAAATCTTATAATCTTCTAACTAGTTGCTAACAATTCTACCAACAGATATCTAGGACGTACGGCATCTATAATCCCTCATATCTATAAACAACCAAATATTCAATATTCAAGCAATATTACATTATAACTTAAGAATTTCTGATAAATCTTAGATAGCACGATCGTTCGTCACCTCGAAATAAGATATCCGGGACATCCAGGATGGGGTGATGAAGTCCAATATCGCCGAAGAGAACTCTGTCTGGCTGATGTTCATCGATGGTGCTTCAAGAACAGGCCCTATGGGTCAGATTATCGCAGGAGTGGGGGTGGTCTTAGTCTCTCCAGACAACATGGTCATCCAGCGTACCTATTCCCTCGCACAGCTATGCTGCAACAATGTGGCAGAGTATAATGCCCTCATTATCGGGCTCCAGTTAGCAAGATAACTGAGGTACGAATACCTTGATTCATATGGCGATTCGAAACTCATCGCCAATCCAAGTTCGAGGATAGTACGAGGTCCGTCACAAAAACCTGCTTCCCTACCACAAAACAGCCTTGGATATCATCTCTACCTTTATTAGATTCTTTAAAGAACATGTGCCTCGATTACATAATCTAGAGGTCGATGCTCTGGCTGGCCTCGCTGCCTCCTTGGCAGCACCTCTTGGGACCCAGCACTTCGTCACATTGATCGGACGAGAACTCGTGTGCCCCAAAAACATCTTATGCATGTGCCTAAACCTTGCTATGCGATCAAACAGTAATGTCAATGTCAGGGACTAGCGATTCCTGTTCATAGACTTCGTGGTCTCCAAAATCCTTCCGGACTATCCGAAGGAAGCCGTGTCTATTAAAAGACGTTCTCTCTGGTTCTACTATGATACGGCAACTAAAATTCGGTATCGTCATTCTTACGACGGACTTCGCCTCTGATGTTTATCGAACTAGGAGGCGACCAAAGCTCTCTAGAGGCCCACAATGGTACCTGTGGAGCTCATCAACCCAATCCTAAGCTACATGATCGACTCTGATGCGTAGATTATTACTGGTCCACTATGATGGCAGACGCTTTAAGCCCACTTCTCAATTTTATTTTAAAAAGTTTTACTTATTTTTACTTTTAAAGATTTTTCAAGATAAAAAAATATTTTTTTACTTTTTATTTTTAATTCTATAAAAGGTATTTTGATTGAAAAGGGGATTTGTCAAATTATTTTAAAGTTGATTTTGTATTTATGAAAGTATATCTCTAGAAGCATTTGATTTATTATTATCAATTATTTGAATTTATAAAAATATATTTCAAATAGTATTTAAAATATTAGATATTATTTTAAAGTAATATTATTGTGATCATTTATGGTAGATATTATTTTAAAGTAATATTATTGTGATCATTTATGGATTGAGATTTGATCAATCTTTTTGTTTATTGATTTAAATATATGGAAAGATCTATCCATAGAAATTCTAATCCTTCCCTATTTAGGATACCTCTCTACCTATATAAAGGGGAGTCATTTTTTGTTTTCTCCACAAATTTTCTCCAACCCAATAAACTCCAACCATTTCTATCTATTTAAGGAGTTCTTATTCTTCTTCCAAAACCAAAACCATCCTAATCTAATCCTAATTAGATGATTGCTACCTATTATATATACCCTTATGAACATCTTTCATATTTTCCTTTCTCAAAATTTCCTCTTTTTCGTCCAAAATAATCCAAAATTCGTCATAAATTCAGCCTTATTATTTTGAAGCTATAACAACTTCGCGAGGTCGTTGCAACTAACTCCGGACTCCGTTTCATCTCCATTTTTCTGTTAGAAGCATAGTGAGGTTAAATTTCCAAATCTATAATTTAATTTTTGTAATTATGATAGTAAATTTTTGGAAAATTATTTGAGTGCCAGTTGTCCAAAAAATTGACATATTGTACTATTTTCGAGATTCTGGGAGATCCTGGTCTCCATATTACGAACCGTTTAATGTTTTGGAAAGCTGACACATAGATTTACAGCATATTAATTTTCCAGAAATAAAATAGTTTAATATTTTGTTTTAAGTTGTAGAACCCATAGATGGTCGATGATTTACTGAATTAGTAGTATTAGCCATAATTACAACAACTTTCAACCAAATCTAGATTGTGTCACATAAGTCAACTACAACTTAACTTGAGGCAAGTACACTATGGCTTTTATATTCTTATTTTATTATAATGCTATCTTTCATTGTCTTTCATTGAATATCATATTGAGACACGATTGTGACTCGATAGGCTTGATGGTATCATTGCTCGTTTATTAACTGTTTAGTGGGTCGGAAGAAGAAATTTTAAGTAGGTATGTGAACAAACCCCAATGAATATTAATGTGGATAGCTAAGTCATATACCTCACATATGGGTTAGCCGTACCAAAAATATGGATAGCCATCTACGATGTGTCGTATTAGCCCAGCCGTTCACATGTCGAAAGGTATTTCAAAGCACTGTTTGTGTAAAACCCCATCCCCCGATTTATATTTTTACATAAATTGATTTTTTTTTGTTTAAAATTATTATTATTCGCTAATATTGTCTTATCTAATTATAATATTAGATTACTACTTATTATAAATTATTAATTTTTTTTACACTTAATAATACATATATATAAATTATTAATTCTTTATATATATATATATATATATATATATATATATATATATATATATATATATATATATATATATATATATATATATGTATATGTATTATTAAGTGTATATATATGTATTATTAAGTGTATATAAAATACATATATATATATATATATATATATATATATATATATATATATATATATATATATATACACTTAATAATACACTTAATAATATATATATGTATTATTAAGTATATATATATATATATATATATATATATATATATATATATATATATATATATGTATTATTAAGTGTATATATATATATATATATATATATATATATATATATATATATATATATATATATATATATATATATATATATATATATATATATATATATATATATATATATATTATATATATATATACTTAATAATACATATATATATTATTAAGTGTATTATTAAGTGTATATATATATATATATATATATATATATATATATATATATATATATATATATATATATATATATATATATATATATATATACATTAAGTGTGTATATATATATATATATATATATATATATATATATATATATATATATATATATATATATAAAATGGGGAAACAAGTCTCGCAAGACTTGGCTTCCGAAGGCTCGCACCGCATATCCTACTAGTGTCGTAGAAGATATGTAACCGAAGGAGAACTCCATAATGGGGGCGCATAATCCTTCCACAGCAGCTTTCAATACGAAGAGGGCGCATACCGTTTCGGGCTCTACTAGCCCAGCATCAAGAAAACGGGTCCACAAATCCTGACTTATTCAACAAGATGTAGAGGTAAATGGACTATAATGTCAAAAAAAGATGGTAGAAAGTACTTCTCCAGCATGCGTAATGTGACCACAAGATCATTTTCAATATCGTTTAGCATATTCACATCCACCACTTTTTTACATATTGCATTGAAGAAGAAGAAAAATCGAGTAATAGCAACTCTAACCGGCTTAGCCAGAACTGAACGAATTGCCACAGGTAGTAGTTGTTGCACTAGTGCATGACAATCATAAGATTTGAGACCATAAAACTTTAAATCTTGTATTGAGATAAGATTTCTGATATTAGAAGAGTAACCTTCAGGAACCTTTACGTTAAACAATGTTTGATAGAATATCTTCTTCTCATCCTTTGTTAATGTATAACAAGCTCGCGGCAAATAAGTACATTTTTTCCAAAATTAGATTGTATCGGTCCTTAGCCTCTCCTCCACAAGATCAAGACAAGCATTGACTCCATCCTTTGTCTTTCTGAAAATGTTAAGCAATGTACCATATATGCTCTCACAAATATTTTTCTCGATGTGCATAACATCGAGTGTGTGGCGAACATGCAAGTGTTCCCAATAGTCAAGTGTGAAGAAGATTGACTTCTTCTTTAACCATCTTCTTTTAGTAGACTTTGATGCTTTGCACTTCTCATGTTTCTTACCCCAAGAGTTCAAAATTTGGCTAGCCTTTTCTAATATCTCTTTTTTCGCTCAAAAGTGTTAGAGGACCACGAAATTCCTGATGGTCATTGAAAACTTTCTTTTGACTATGATACGAATGGTGGCGTAGGAGAAACCTTCTTGTACTAGTATACATATTTTTACCACTATGTTTGAGTCTAGGCGCATAAGTATCTTCCCCGCATATGGGGCAAGCATAATACCCCTTAGTAGTGCAACCAGATAGATTTTCATATGCAAGAAAATCGTTGATGGTCCACAACAATACAGCCTTTAAAGTAAATAACTCTTTTTTTTGTGCATCATAAGCTTCAACTCCCTCTTCCCATAAAAGTTTCAAGTCTTCAACTAATGGTGCTAAATAATCATCAATATCATTGCCCGGTTGGTGCGGACCTGATATCAATAGCTACAACATCATGAATTTCCTTTTCATGCACAACCACAGCGATAGATTATAGGTCACCAATATAACTAGCCAACAACGGTACCTACTACTAAGGTACCTATGTGGATTTATGTCATCAGCTAAAAGCGCCAGTCGAAGGTTTCTAGGCTCTTTTCCAAAATCTGGCCACTTATGGTCAACTAGCTGCCATGATGAGGCGTCTGCAGGGTGACAAAGCTTGTTGTCAACTACTCTTTCAAAAGCATGCCAAGTTAAGTCGCTTGCTATATGTGAGGATTGAAACATCCTTTTAAACTGAAGAATAGAAGAAAAATACCATAAAACTTTGGAAGGTATTTTTTTAATCAGAATTTGATGAGAACCATCATTTGTCTTCTTCTATTTTGATGTTCCACAAGTGGGACATTCATATTAATCGTTATACTTTTTTTATAAAGTATGCAATCATTGGGACATACATGAATCTTCTCATATTCTAAACCCAGAGCAGTCATTGTCTTCTTAGCCTCGTACATTGATGAAGGTATTTCATTTTGTGCTGGTAACATATCATGAAGTATTTTTAACAACTCAGAAAAGCTATTGTCAGACCACCCGTATCTTCCTTTAATGTTATACAATCTCATCAAGCCCGATAGCGTTGTATACTTAGAACAACCAGGATAAAGAGGCTTTTCGGCATCTTCAAGTAGAGATTTAAATGCCTTTGGTTCACCAAAAACATGTTCATACGTCGCATTAACCATTTCTACATCATTTGCACCATCTTCAAATGAGCCACCATCTTAAAAGGAGCCAAACCCATTATAGTTAGGTGTTTGTTCATCACTTGCTATAATGCTTGTCAACCCTCTGCTAAGGTGTTCCTCACCATGTCAAACCCATACTGTAGAACTTCGATCGATACCCCTACTAAACAAGTGTTTTCTTACGCCCCCTAGCTTTTGGAATATCAAATTTTCACATTTTTCACGTGGACATCGAATAGAAATAGGATTATCTAAATAGATCTTTGCAAACTTAAGAAACTCTTATACTCTTTTCTTATATCCACGGCACATTCCATCCTTCGACATCCATGACTTAGACATGGTTGTAATCCCGACAATCAAAGCAGATTATATAATCAGGTTATAAATCTACATGAGCAACAGCTGTTGAAGATCGTAATCCCGACCTCAAGTTTGGTGCTCCTTCCTTCCCTGCAATAAGAATGAGGCAGCAGCTCATTAGTATATTGGCCTAGTGTACTACAGCAGATCAGTTTCAGTTCTGTGTTAAGAAACAAAATTCTTACGACACAACACAGTTGACCCACAAAAAGTCCGACTGATTCACAAATCCTAGGACACGACACAGTTCTGTGAAAAAATAAAATTCCTAGGACAAGACAAAATTCTATGAATAAACAAAATTCCTAGGACAAGACAAATTTCTATGAATAAACGAAAACTCACATCATATGGCAAAATTGACCCAAAAAATTCTAACTTATTCACAAATCCTAGGATACGATACAGTTCTGTGAAAAACAAAATCCCTAGGAAGACAATTTTCTATGAATAAACGAAAACTCATATCATATGGCAAAATTGGCCCAAAAAACCCTACTTATTCACAAATCCTAGGACACGACACAGTCCTGTGATTAGGACACGACACAGTAGCCAGACACAATCCACATCATGACAAATTTGACCTTAAAAACCTACTGATTCATAACTAGGACACGACACAGTAGCCAGACACATAAAATTCTACTCTCAATAAAATCCACAAAAAAACTATATTGTCAAAATACTCCACTCTCAAAAAAATCCACAAAAAATCCTAACTTCAACTAGCACTACCATAAAATCGAATTGCAGAGAGAAAATATGAAATAGAATTGCAACCTACTGCATGGTGAAGTTGTCACTGAGAATAGGGTTTTCGAGAGGGGACGTAGGCCGGCGAGGAGATCATGGACGACGAGGAGAGAGTTTTATGGAGTGGAGGGGGAAGGATTTCTGAGAGAAAATAAAATTTTCTGAGAGAAACGGAGGAGAAGAGGGGTTTACGAGAGTTTTGGGAGAGAGACTTCTAATGTTTTAGAAAGAGAGCGGGCCTTTGAGCAGCGAGGATTAAATATGAAAACCGTCACTAACCCAAAAATATCGAAAAAATTACGATAAGGGCATCTAAAATAGTCGCAAAAATTTTCCTCCCCTACTTTACTTGACGGCTTTAAACTAGCTGTCAACTAAACGTGACGGTTTTTCCAAACCCATCAACTAAAGTGGTACAATATTGTATAGTGAACACAAAATATGGGTTTAGTTGACACAAGACCTTATCCGTCAAGTAAAACTGAATAATTGACGGGATTACTGATCGTTAATAAAAAAACCGTCAACAAATATTATTTTTCTTGCAGTGATAGTCCATATACCGAACATTGTATTCTAAAAGACACAATTTACACGTTATCATTGTTACTATATTTCTTTAGTTGTATCTCTATATTGTTATCATCACTCATTGTCATCTCACCATCATCTCACTATTCTCTTCTCTATTATCACACTGTTATTCATGTTACTTGTTTCTTCTCAAGTCACCCATGATAGTATTTATTGTTTAGCCTGCTTCTATTCATGTTTACTTTGCTTATTCGTGATTGGAGATTTATAAACGTTAACATCTTTAGAAACAAATATGTACCTTTTTCATTACGGGCCTTTCGAAGGTGAGATATGTGAGGTTGTGGAGGAGTTGGATCCCATTTCAAATGAGGTTGTTTAGCTATTTGTTTAGTTATTTGTTCATTTTTATTTAGCGGGTTTGTTTATGATACTATTAGCTTTGGACTTCGTAATGTGATGGATTATTATTTCTATTTAGACCTATGGTTCCTTTTGAGCCATACGTACATTGATTAAATAGTTATAGACTTTTGTTTATAGTTTCGTATCTCATATTTTATTTCCGTCTAATTAAATTGTGAATGAGTTAGATAGTTGAGAATTATGTTGATATTTCTTGTGTGAGATTAGATAGTTGAGAATTATGTTGATATTTCTTGTATGGAGATTATATATATATATATATATATATATATATATATATATATATATATATATATATATATATATATATATATATATATATATATATATAATCTCCATACAAGAAATATCAACATAATTCTCAACTATCTAATCTCACACAAGAAATATCAACATAATTCTCAACTATCTAACTCATTCACAATTTAATTAGACGGAAATAAAATATGAGATACGAGGAGTCCCGTCAATCTCGACCGTTGGATAGAGTGGGCGCACGCGGGTCCCACGCGGCCTGTTCGATCCAACGGTACACGATGGGGGGGGGGCTCCCACAGGGCTCCGGGAGCGGGTCTTTTGATCCGCTCCCTATATATATATATATATATATATATATATATATATATATATATATATATATATATATATATATATATATATATATATATATATATTATTTTTATTTTTATTTTTTTTTGTTTTTTTGCGGATCAAAATACCCGCTCCAGTCCATCTCGACCGTTGGATAGAGTGGGCGCACGCGGGCCCCACGCGGCCTGTTCGATCCAACGGTACACGATTGGGAGGGTCGCTCCCACAGGGCTTCGGGAGCGGGTCTTTTGATCCACTCCCTATATATATATATATATATATATATATATATATATATATATATATATATATATATATATATATATATATATATATATTTATTTATATATATATATATATACAAGAAAGGTATATGGCGACGGTGCTAGGGTTTCCGCCCAGGCGACGTGAACTGGGGCGGGCACTTCCGGGGCTTCTGGCCCTCCGCACGAACAGCTTCACGCCGGAGATCAGCTACTGAACCTAGGACAGGGCAGCGAAGGCCCGCTGGCGGGTGGGGGAGAACAGGTCGGTTACTCAGCAGAAGTACAGGAGGCGGGCGGACAAAGAGAGGATGAACGTCGTGATATGGCTGGTGGGTGGACGACTGTGGAACGAAGGCGAAGACAGAAGACGTAGGAAGGGAACGAGAGATCGGCGCGCGAGTTTGGGAATACCCTATAGGGTCGGTCTCAACAGCCTAGATCGAGTCAACGAGGACATACACAGCAAGCACTCCTAAGAGACAACAAGGGAGGGAGGCATATACCTCAAAGAAGCCAAACAGAAGGGAGGCCGATCCGAAATACGGGAATATCCGAATTCGAGGTGCCGACCAAGCAGACTACAATAGCTCCAAGCAGTTCAACAAAAGGAGTAGACGAAGGAGTTGGCGGAAGAATTAAGAAGGGGCAGGATATAGGAGAATCTCACCAATAGATATTAGCACATACCAAAGGAGGGCAACCTCCGCCTCCAAGTTCATTGGCAGACATCTGCAAGCCTATCATGGTGCAGGATGAAACGGACCTGCAATATATAGAACCAAGCATTGTCAACGGGGTGAAGGTGGTCGAGATAACCAATGACGACATACAGAAAACGAGGGAATACTGGAAGAATACCCTCGTATTATATGTCATGGGCAATCATCCGTTTTATGGCCAGCTGAGGGGGTACGCGCTGCACGAGTGGAGACCCAAAGGGGAGATGGATATTTTCTCCAGGGAAAACAAATTCTATTTTATCAAGTTTGCACTAGAGGAGGATATGGAGTGAATACTCGAAAGCGAACCATGGACTTTTGATGGCAGGCTGATTGTACTAAAACGTTGGCGGCCGGAGACGAACTTCGAGAAAGATAGACTCACCTCAGTTCCTATTTGGATACGACTGTCATGGCTTTCACCACAACTATGGAGTATACCATCTATCATGAAGATAGCAAGCATGGTGGGTATGTTATTGCCGAGGCATAATTTTTCGATGGAAAATAGAGAAAATGAAACAATTGTAAAAACAATGTTCCAACGCAACACTTCTAGGAAGGTTGCGCAAGTATAACGAATATCTAAAAAGATATTGTTATGATATTACGAGAATCTAAAAAGATTTCATAATCACAGCAGCGAAGAAGATGACAGGCGAAAGAAGGAAGATGGCCTGCTGGGGTGAATGATCACCGTTGCTCAAAGCTTTATTCGCCCTACACGAACAGCTTCCAGGAACCAGCAAGTTCGTCGGAGAACTTGGAACACTCCTGCTCTTCTGACTCCTCAGATGGACACGAACTCCCGTGCAAAAGTAACGCTGGTGCGGCACCTTTCCTCTCTCTCGAAGGCTGCTGGAATTCGCAAGCAAATTTCGATCAGAACTGTGTTAAAGAACACGTCTGAATTCTCTGTTTACTTGTGCTAAAAAATACTTCATAAACTTTCTGTGGTGGCTTCTCTTTCTATTCTGTAATGAGCCTTGAAAGAGAGTATGCCTTATATAGGCCCTGCAGCAACTGGTCGGTTACCACAAAGTTAGGGACGTGGTAATAACCACCCCGAACATGTAGCAACCGTCCAGAACATACAAACGCACATTCTGCTGCCAACTGCGCTCACCCAGCGCTCCTTGCACTCTGCACGACAGAGTGCACACTGAACTGCGCACACTGCACGCACTGCGCCCACTGCGCACGCTGCGTATGCAGTGTAACCAGTGCAACCCGAGCAACCCGCGCAACCCAGCACAACCCTGCGCAACCCAGCACAACCCAGGGCAACCTGGGCGCGCACTTGGACAGCGCAACTGGGCTTGCGCAACTGGGCATGCGCAACTGGACAGCGCAACTGGGCTTGCGCAACGTGGCAGCACAAGTGGCTCGCGCAACGAGCGCAACTAAAGCGCACTATACGCCTAGCGACGATGCTGACGTGCTAAGTGCAAAGTGTGCCAACAAAATGCCACATTATACCTCATGAGCCCATGAGCCCGAGTCCGAGTCCGAGTCCGAGTCGCTAAGCCCCTACGGGGCTTAGCTCCCATGGAAATGAATTCCCAAGAGCAAAAAGCATGAATGCTTTTATTGTTGATTTAGTCCTTTTCCCATTAGAAAAATAACCCCATATGACACACCCATGTGCACCTCCATACCACATGTGCATCTCTAAAATAGGAAAGCTATTATATAGAGATACAACTCCTTTGGTCTAGCCGATATGGGACTAAAATTCACTTAGAAAAAGACCAAACTCCAACAATCTCCCACATATCTCTATATATGTGGGTATAAGTGTTCCCCACAGTAACTGTCCATCATGCACTAGGAGAGATGTCGCTTACGACTTGAATCTTCCCGTGTGGGTCAAACAGCAGACTATAATACAAGAATGGACTAAGCCTTGAATTCTGCATCATAGCTGAAATTCTTTCCACTCGCATAATGTAGTTACGTGTGCTTCTGGCTACACATTAAAGGCCCTGTGCCAGCCTGGATTCAGTGTATAATTTTGAGCATCTATAAGTTTACCCTCAAGAGACGGCCTGATATCTCTTTGTCCATACACTATAGGTGAGTTCATTATAAAGAGACATGGCATGAAGCGCTTTGCGCTTCCCTTGCGGTGCTACACCGCTATGATATGGCTTAAAGCCGAGGCCTTATCCCGTACCGGGAACCTCATCGTAGTGTCATACTACTGTAGCATGAGGCAACCGCCTCTTTGTAGTGCCAAACTACCCAGCATGAAGCCTTAGGCTCCCTTGTGGTGTTACGCCGCAACGACATGGCTTGCAAGGCCGAAGCTTTATCCCTAACAGGGTACCTCATGGTGGTGTCGTGCCACTGTAACATGAGGAACTCCTCCTCTTTGTAGTGCTGACTACACCCCTCTTTATTTTTATCATACAGCATTAGGCTAACTGCCTATTTGCGGTGCTACGCCGCTGTGACTTGGCCTACAAACCGAGGCTTTATCCTATTACTGGGCAGCACCCCACATATAGGAACCTCATTGTAGATTCACCCCACTGTAGCATGGAGTTTCACTTCTTGTAGTGCTGCTCTACCGTGCCTCCTGTAAGGCACACTAGGCATTCACTCTGCCTGAGAACTTATTAAGGCAATTAAACCAACCTTCCCACAGGAACCATTTTCCGCAGAAAACAACTGTAGACAACAGTGGTTATAGGTTCGTAACCTCTCCATGCCCAATAGAACATGTACCCACTGTTCCTGATATTCTTCCGATTAGTGGTCCTCCCTTGAACCAAAAGCAAGATGCCTAGTAGATAAATCTTTGTACTAATAGCATAAAACTTTATGGTAGGAATACATTAATACAATATCAGAATACCTTCAAGCCCATTTTACAAGCTGTGTCATAGACCAGCTGGAGCTTGAGGCCCTTGGTGAACGGATCCGCCAGGTTCTCCTGACTCCGAACATCAATAACTGCAATAACACCTCTCTTGATAAGATCGTGTACTGTCCTGTGCTTCAACCGCACAGTCCTCTTCTTCCCGTTGAAGAGGTTATTTGATGCCACCGCCGCAGTCGCCTGGTTGTCGCAGTATATCGGTATCGTCGGTATTTACGCCCTAACCATTGGAAGATCATACATGAGCTCCCGAAGCCATTCTGCTTCCTCGGCTGCGGTATCAAGTGCAAAGAACTCAGATTCTATGGATGACCGCGAGAGCATAGTCTGCTTCTTCGACTTCCACGATATAGCAGCTCCACCCATTGTGAAAATGAATCCACCTGTGGACCTCTCGCTATCCACCTCTGAGCACCAGCTGGCATCACTGAAGCCTTCCAATACCGGCGGATCTCCGCTGTAGTACAGTGCATATGTCTGAGTCTTCTTGAGATATCTCATAACCCGTTTCACAGCTTTCCAGTGTTCAGCACCTAGGTTACTCATGAAACGACTCAGCATTCCTACGGCGAAAGCTATGTCAGGCCTTGTGGCATTAGTAGCATACATCAAACTTTCGATTACGCTTGCATACTCCAGCTGCCTGACGCTTTCTCCTGAATTTGGCTTCAGCTTCAGATCATACCTGTACGGCGTATCGATCCCTAGAAGATCCCGATACCCATAACGAGTGATCATTTTTTTAATATAATGAGACTGTGACAGCGCTAGTCCAGTGTCTGTCCGGATGATCTTGATCCCTAAGATCACATCAGCTTCCCCTAAGTCCTTCATACTGAACTTGCTTGAGATGAATTTCTTTGTCTCCGTGACACAGCTAATATCCGTACCCAGGATAAGCATGTCGTCCACGTACAGACAAACGATCACACCTCTTCCATCAGCGAACTTTGTGTAAACGCACTTGTCCGTATTGCTGACCATGTAGCCATTTGACCTTATAACTTTGTCAAATTTCTCATGCCACATCTTGGAAGCTTGTTTAAGACCGTACAAGGATTTCACCAACTTGCAGACTTTGTCTTCAAGATCCCTGATGACAAATCCCTCTGGCTGTTGCATGTAAATCTCTTCGGTCAGCTCGCCATTTAGGAAAGTTGTATTCACATCCATCTGATGTATCACCATCTTATGTATTGCTGCGAGAGCAATCAATATTCTGATGGTGGTCATCCGGGCTACTAGAGCATACGTGTCAAAATAGTCAATCCCCTGCTTCTGAGAAAACCCCTTGGCTACCAACCTAGCCTTGAACTTGTCAATAGTTCCGTCTGCTTTCACTTCTTCTTGAAGATCCATTTGCATCCGATGGGTTTTGCTCCTTCAGGAAGATCAACCAACACCCAAGTGTTATTTGAGGTGATGGAATCAATTTCATTGTCAATCGCCTCCTTCCAAAAAATCGTGTCTCTGGTCTTCATCGCCTCATCATAGGTAAGCGAATATGCTTCCACATGATAGGTGACAAAGTCACTTCCGAAGTCCTTCGGCCTCCTCACTCGCTTCGTTGACGGCTCAGCGAGATCTGGTTCAACCGTTGTTTCAACAACAACATCTTCTTGGACCACATCTTCATTGAAGACCTGTGCACCCTCATTGTTCTCCGAAACATCCGCAAGAACAATATTCTTGTGCCTTGCAAATTTGTCTTCAAAATATTCTGCGTCGCGAGATTCAATGATATAATTTGACTCAATATCAAGAAATCTCCGAGCATCACTCTTCTCGGCATACCCCAAGAAGATCGTCTTAGTAGTCCTTGTCCCAAGCTTCTGAATCTTCAGATCTGGAAGCTTAACATATGCCAGACACCCCCACACTCGAATGACATTCAAGTTAGGTCTGACCTTGAACCAGAGTTCATGAGGAGTAACGTCTGAAGTTGCATGAGGCACTCTATTTAGAATAAAAGTGGCCGTCAATGCAGCTTCTCTCCAGTAGCACTTAGGAAGACCAGCAGTCAACAACATTGAGTTAATCATTTCTGTTAACGTTATGTTCTTCCTCTCTGCTACTTCCGTTTGATTGAGGAGAGTACGGAGCCGTAGTCTTATTGACAATTCTATGTTCTTTGCAGAACGATGCGAATTCATGAGACCTGTACTCCCCACCTCGATCACTTCTTATCCTTTTGAGTTGTTGTCCAGTCTGCCGCTTAACTTCGGCTCTGAACTTCTTGAACTTCTCGAATGCTTCGTCTTTAGCCTTCAGCAAGTAGACGAACGCATACTTTGAGAAGTCATCGATGAAGGTTATGAAATACTTCATCCCGACCTTTGTAGAGAATTGTTTGAAGTCACAGATATCGGAGTGTACCAACTCCAGAAGATCTGTACTTCGATTAACCCGAGGAAAGGGTTTCCTTGTGATCTTTGTTTGAGCACAAACTTCACATTTCTCTACCTTACCCCCACACTTGGAGATAAGTCCTAGACTAGACATTCTGTTTATTCATTTACAATGAACATGTCCTAGCCTATTATGCCACAACTCAAGAGTATAAGCAGAATGAGTGACTTCATTAATCACATTAATTACATTGGACTGATTTACAAGCTGAATTTTGAACATTCCTTCGGTATAAAAAGCTTTCCCGAAATATGTTCCTTTGATAGACATCACCATCTGGCCAGCATTGATGTCCATCCTGAGGCCTGCTTTGCAGAGTAGGCCTCCTGAGATCATGTTCTTGGCGATAGCAGGTACGTGCTTCATGCCTTGAAGCATCAGAGACTTCCTCGAAGTCAGCTTCAACACCACCGTCCCGATCCCGAGCACTTCAGCTTGTGCCTGGTTCGCTATCATAACCACTTCAGAAGTAGATGTATAGGTGGTGAACCACTCCTTACTGGACCAGACATGGCAGGAGGCTCCAGTGTCTACCCACCAGTCAGAGTCAGTCCTTACCGCATCAACCTGTGCAATCATTGCAACAATGTCAGTGATCATAGATACCTTACTAGGCTCTCCTTGCTCTGATTGCTTGGTTTTTGCTTTGCACTCATTCTTAAAGTGGCCCTTCTTGCCACACTTGAAGTAAGGCATTTGAGACTTTGGCTTCTTTTTCTTGATAGAAGTTCCCTTGACTTTTAGATTGTCAGGGTCCTTCTTCTTGCTGTGGAAAGCCGCCTGCTTTCCCCTTGGTTCCTTGTTCTGAACCAGATTGGCGTTAGCCAATTTCTTGGACAGTGTGTCCACCTTCAGTTGAGCCCGCATCTGGTCCTCAATATATATTTCCTGCAATAGATCTTCAAGGCTGATCTTAAGCTTCTTCCTATGCATGTTTGCATAGAACTTGCTCCACCCAGCGGGGAGCTTTGAGACAATCCCTCCAACAACAAACTTGTCGGGGAGGGCCATCGCCTCGTCTTCCAGCTTCTGTCGCAGTTTCAGGAACTCCTTCACCTGCGACAGCATAGACTTTTCGTCCTCAAAGAACCACTTGTGATATTTTTCAACCACAAATATTTTACTGCGGTTCTTGTCTTCTTCGTAGAGTTTTTCTAGAGACTCTCATATGTCTCTAGCGATATTCTTCTTAGAATAGGATTCTGCAAGGGAATCCTCCATAGCATTCAGGATAAGCAGCCTGCAAATACTTTTTTTTCTTCTCCACTTGGCCTGAAGTTTAGTAGCCGCAGAGATTGCGGCAGCAGACCCAGTATCTGGAACGGTAGGTTCCTCTTCAAGAAGCACGTGATCCACGTCTCTGAGTTGAAGAGTGAGAAAAACCTTCCTCTTCTAGACTTGATAATGCTCTCCATCAAACTTTTCTAATTTGCAAAAGTCAGTATTGAGGAGTGAAGCATTAACGTTTTCCATCGTAGCAATAAAGCTTTGAGATTGTTATTGCCGGGGCACAATTTTTCGATGGAAAACAGAGAAAATGAAACAATTGTAAAAATAATGTTCCAACGCAACACTTCTAGGAAGGTTGCACAAGTATAACGAATATCTAAAAAGATGTCGTTATGATATTACGAGAATCTAAAAAGATTTCGTAATCACAGCAGCGAAGAAGATGACAGGCGAAAGAAGGAAGATGGCCTGCTGGGGTGAATGATCACCGTTGCTCAAAGCTTTATTCGCTCTACATGAACAGCTTCCAGGAACCAGCAAGTTCGTCGGAGAACTTGGAACACTCCTGCTCTTCTGACTCCTCGGATGGACACGAACTCCCGTGCAAAAGTAACGCTGGTGCGGCGCCTTTCCTCTCTCTCGAAGGCTGCTGGAATTCGCAAGCAAATTTCGATCAGAACTGTGTTAAAGAACACGTCTGAATTCTCTGTTTACTTGTGCTAAAAAATACTTCGTAAACTTTCTGTGGTGGCTTCTCTTTCTATTCTGTAATGAGCCTTGAGAGAGAGGATGCCTTATATAGGCCCTGCAGCAACTGGTCGGTTACCACAAAGTTAGGGACGTGGTAATAACCACCCCCGAACATGTAGCAACCGCCCAGAACATGCAAACGCACGTTCTGCTGCCAACTGCGCACGCCCAGCGTTCCTTGCACTCTACGCGACAGAGCGCGCACTGAACTGCGCACACTGCACGCACTGCGTACATTGCGCACGCAGCGCAACTAGCGCACCCAAGCGCAACCAGAGCGCAACCTGGGCGCGCACCTGGACAGCGCAACTGGGCTTGTGCTAAGTGCAAAGTGCGCCAACAAAACGCCACATTACGCTTCATGAGTCCGAGTCCGAGTCCGAGTCGCTAAGCCCCTACGGGGCTTAGCTCCCATGGAAATGAATTTCCCAAGAGCAAAAAACATGAATGCTTTTATTGTTGATTTAGTCCTTTTCCCATTAGAAAAATAACCCCACATGGCACACCCATGTGCACCTCCACACCACATGTGCATCTCTAAAATAGGAAAGCTATTATATAGAGATACAACTCCTTTGGTCTAGCCGATGTGGGACTAAAATTCACTTAGAAAAAGACCAAACTCCAATAGGGTAATCCCCTGCGGACGGACATCCCTACCGCTCGTCGATAACGACTATCATTCGTGCGAGTCTTCGTTGAAATCACGGTTAAAGATGACCTACCAAGAAAAGTTGCTATAGTCCTACGTAATGGAGCCTGAATTGAGCAGGAAATCGGATACGAATTGGGTCCCCTCCCCCCCCCCCCCCCCCCCCCCCCCCCCCCTGCGACAGTTGTAAGTGCTTTGGTCACACAAGAAATCGATGTAAAGACTACGTGACGGAAGGAGAGGAAGGTAACCAGCAAGGAGGAACGCAAGGTACCACAGATGGACAGGATGGAGGGCGAGACATGGAGACATCGGGAGAGAACCTGGATGTAAACATATAAGGAGTATAAGTGCAGATCGAGGAGCCCATGCCCGACAGGACGGTGGTGCCATACTCCTCTATATTAGGTAAGAGGCATGGTCCGGATACTAGTAGTTCTGGACCGGATACGTCTCTTGATCTAGTAATATTTGGAGATTCAGGAAGTGCTAGCAGGGAAACACAAGTGCCTAAAGATCTCTTGTCTCATACTCAACCAAGCACAGGACGCGTAGTAACAAATCAAGAGCATATGATGCAACCCGAATGGAAACATCAGGGAAGCAAAACGAATGTGGGTCGGTGGAGGGATACATGGTGTTGACCAAGGAGAATCCGGCCCGGCGAAGACGCATGGAAAATCTGTCAGAGGCCACTATCCAGACGATAAATCCGATGTGCGGGAGTATGAATATCGCAGCTCTTCCCACATATCCCAGGGAGGGCAGCAAAAACAGGGGGATACCCAACACTGTTAATCCATGTCTCTACTAACATGGAATGTTAGAGGGGCCAATTCAATTAGGAGGTGGAGGGAGATCCTCAATGTGGTTCGCAATCACAAGTGCTCAATAGGTGCGATCTTGGAGAGCAAAATAAAAGCAAGGGAGCGGATCAGTAGCAGGACCCCGCCTCAATGGTCGAGTGCTCACAATCTCGACGAATGTGGGGTGGCACGTATATGGACCATGTGGGATACCAGAATTTGAATGGAGCTGTCAGGTAAAATTCTCATCTGACCAACTCCTTGTTTTGTTACTAACAAATAAGGGTGGTCTGGAAGTAGTTTTTGGTGCGGTGTACGGACAAAATGACAGAAGGCGGAGATTTCAACTTTGGAAGGACCTCATCCGGGTCTCGGCGCAAATTGCAGACTCGCTACCGCTGGTGGTTTGCGGAGACTTTAACGCCATGCTATCTGAGAGTGAGAAGCTGGGGGGACGTCAGGTTCCTGCACCCATACTGGCGGACTTTCAAGACTGCTTGCTTAGCTCTGGGCTGATCTGCATGGAACGCACTGGGGCAATCTGGTCGTGGAGCAATTGCTCATCCACTAATAGAGTTGTATGCCAGCTAGACAGAGCCTTATGCAATAATAGATGGATGGAGATGTTTCTTCGATCGGAGGGTCTTCAGTATGGTATAAGTGACCACACGCCCATACTAGACGAGACTCGGAGGAGAAGGCCATTTAGATATAATAATGCTTGGCCGTCGACGAGGGGGGGGGGGGGGGGGGGGGGGGGGGGGGGTATAAGGAAGCCGCTGATGCTGCCTTCACGTCAAATATTGAAGGGAATGTACAATATTGCTTGGTATAGCGGCTAAAGCTTATCAAAAAATCTCAGAAGCTATGGAACAAAAACCGACCTCCGTGCAACCTGGATTTACTTGAGGAGAAATTGAAGTTGGCCCAAATTCGAGTGCAGGCGGATCCGCTTAATGCTCTATATGTAGACAAAGAACTGCAACTTTAAGAGACGGTCAGGATAGCTAGATGCCAAGAGGTGATCCATCTTCAACAATGAGCCAAGTGCACTTGGTTGAAAGAGGGGGACCGATGTTCAAAATTCTTCCATGCCACTGTTCGGACTCGGCAGCACAGGAACACTCCGTCGACGTTCATTGATAGGAGTGGGAACTTGACTACAGATAATCGAGCTATGGCGGAGGAGGCTATCGAGTTTTATACCTCACTCTATAACCAGAATGATTACCTGGACATATTTCCTGATACAATATGCAAGCTCATAGTCACTGAAGAAGGCAACAAAGTTTTGAAGAAAAAGATTTCATGGAAGAAATCGAGCTAATCATAAAATAGCAGACCCCAATAAATTGCCTGGACCATACGGGTTTAATGCGGCTTTCTACAAACAGCATTGGAAGCAAATCAAGTGCCAGGTACTGTACGTGGTGCAAGATTTCTTCACAACTGGTAGACTCCTGAAAGAATTGAATCATACCTTCCTGACTTTAATTCCTAAAAAAGAGGGAGCTACTGCTCTTAGCGATTTTCGTCCAATAGCTTGCTGCAATGTCCTCTATAAAATCATTACACATTTAATGTGCTCTAGAATGCAGGAGATCATGCAGGGACTGATCTCTGATAATCAATCGACTTTTATTAGAGGAAGATCAATTGCTGAGAACTGTTTGTTGGCGCATGAACTCGTCCGGGAGTTTAACAAAGCTGGGGGAAAGAAAAGTTGCATCAAGCTCGACATCAGAAAAGCATACGACATGGTTCAGAGACTTTGTATGCCAAATCATGATGAGCATGGGATTCGACAGCTGGTGGGTGGATAGAATCAGGGAATGCATAACTACGCCTACTTTCTCGATTCTGATAAAAGGGCAGCCTTGCGGGTTCTTCGGCAGCAATAGAGGTTTGCGACAAGGCGATCCTCTATCCCCTTACCTCTTCACTGTTGTTATGGAATACTTTTGTTTAATGGAAATTGCCATACTTCATAAGCGTATCACCCCCCTGTATGTGGAGCCGGTAGTGTCACACTTGATATACGTAGATGACTTGTTAGTCTTTGTCGAACCGACGGAGAGGACCGTGTCCGCATTGATAGATTTATTGGATGAATTCGCCATGCTATCAGGTTTGTATCTCAATAAAGAAAAAAGTCATATATATTTTAACAAGGATTGTCCAGGAAAGGAGCGATTGGCGGCTCTACTACAGGTTGATATTGGGCTACTACCGGTTTAAATATCTTGGTCTGCCGCTTTCTATTAACTACACACGAGATGCAGATTGCCATGGCCTGGTTCAGTACACCCAATCGAGATTAGCAAGCACAGTTGTTGCCCTTCGGAGCTCGTATAGAGCTTATCAGATCAGTTATACTGGCCATAACCAGTTACTAGATGCAGGCTATATTTATATCCGAAAAGACTATTCAGAAGATAGAAAAGCTTTGTGCTAATTTCGTTTGGAAGGGAGGACTTCATAGCATAGCATGGGAAGAATTGTGCCAGGCTAAGGAGGAGGGCGGTATTGGACTTCGCTCCTTGAAAGTGCTGCGGGAGGTAGCACTCAAGAAGACGGCGTGGCGGCTACTTGAGAGCGACTCCATATGGGCTCGATGGACCAAAAATAGATACTGCCGATCAAGCAATTTATGGACTCAAAATATTAATAACAATTTCTCCGTTACGTATAAAAATTTACTTCGAATAAGGCCCAAGCTCAAGGAGAGAATCAGCAAGGTGATACATGACGGCAAGAACACGAACTTGTGGATGGATCCATGGCTCCAACATAAAAGCATGATTGACCGTTGGGGGTGGCCGACGTATGACCTGTGCGGACGAGACGAGCGGCTTGCTGTGCTCATCCATGATGGCCATTGGCGGGTTTATGTCAGACCAGTTGGACATTGGCACGCTGAGGAGATAGTGCAAATCAAAATTAACTCGACGGATGGAGTGGACGATTGGAGCTGGGATGATGCTAGAGATGGTAAATTCTCTACCAAACTCTGTTATGAGCAAATTAGACCTCGGAGGCTGAAGGTTGGGTGGACAGAGGTCATATGGCATACACGAAGACGGCGACGAAGATGAAGTTGTGTGGTTACAAGGCTGTTCGAAACAGATTGTTCACCAAGGAGAGACTTAATAGATTCGGTATATTGGCCAACAATACAGCATGTGTGATGTGTGACGGCGGCACTGAAACGCGTGATCATATCTTCTTCCAGTGTCCGGTCACGTGGTATATCTGGCAACAATGCAAGGGGAGGATTGGCATCGCCGGAGGCCATCGGAGAGGTGTACTGGATATCGTCGAGGAGGTTTTAGCACTAAAAAGACAGGACCCGGACACTTATAGCAAGGCTCTTATGCGACTACTATCGGCGGTATGGCATATTTGGAGAGAAAGAAACCGGCGTATATTCGATGGCGTGGCTACAACTACTCAAGGAATTATAAAAAATATAGAAACTAATGTTGAAATTATGGAAAGCTAGTGTGGTGAGGCTCGGCATACGTACTGTAGAGATTGTTTGACATACTCTGATTCATCTCAATAAAATTATCCATTCTTTTATATATATATATATATATATATATATATATATATAAAATAAGAAAACTTGGAAGGCTTCACCGTGAAACATTCATGATTCCTAAAATGTCCTTAACTTACTTTATTTAATTAATTAAAAAATCTAAGTAATGATGTAATCATAATTATAATACAATTATCATCATTAATACCCACTATCAAAATGAGTACTTAGTATTCATTATCATGTCACTCCATACTATTAATATATTTTACTTATAAAACTAGAATGATAATGATAAATGTTAATTATTTACAAATATCTCATTTTCTATCAAAAAGAAAAAAAAAATCACAAAAAGAAGATCTCATTATAAATATTTGACTTTTCAAAAAGAAAAAATTAGCATAATAAAAGTTGCTAAATTATAAAGATTTTCTTCAAATAATTATAAGCATCTTCAACATCCCCTAATATTTTTTTTATTATGTAATAAATTAGCAAAAAATATACGTGTAAAACACGTACACATAGTATATATAATAGAAAAAGTTGGAGCTTCACTGTGGAATTTTTTATTCCAAAAATGTCCTTACCTATGTTTACTAATTAAAACTGTTCATTAATTTATTATGGGTAGCTAGGTAATTATGTATAGAAAAAAAAATTAAGGGAGGATGGTGTTTGCTCTTCCCAAGTAGTAAAAAATTAAGTAGTAAAAAATTTAAGGGACTATTGTTTGTGTTTTTTAAGTAGTATAAAATACGTGCAACACGTGCATATATATACTAGTATATATAATAAGAAATGTTGGCTTTATCATAAATTTATTTTTTTCTTCCAAATATGTTCTTATCTAACTTTATAAATTAAAATTATTTATTAAATTTAATGAGAACGGCTAGATAATTACGTATAGAAAAAATAAAATAAAGATAGGGTGGACTTGACCGATGCACTCGTACTAAATTATTTTGAGGAGCGGGTGCTGACAATGGTTGTCGATTATGGCCTGACTTTCTTCCCCCTTGTGCTTACTGTAGGGATCTTAGGCTCTCATAACATCCGCCTTAGGTATGTATATAAGGTCATGGTGTGATCCGGGCCAAACCGGACTGGCCCGCAGCCAATCCAATCCGGCCCAACCGGGCTTGGTCTGGGCCTAGCCCGAACCGGTTCAAGTAGCGGGCAGGGCCTGCCCTGGCCTGGCCCGGTTTGCATGGAGCAGATCCAGCCCGGCCCAGTGACCCGGTCTGGGTAGGGCTGGGCCGGTCCGGGCCGGTTCGTGGGAGGGCTTCGGCGGGCCGGGTTCGGGCCGGTCCAGCGGGTCGGTCCGTTTTTTGTTGATTTTTTTTCCATTTTTTTTTGGATTTTGACATTTTCTTTTAACTTTTATTCTTTTAATTTATTTTATTTTACTTTTTTTTTTTTTTTTTTGTTGGTTTATTTTTTCGATTTCCGCATTTTTTTATTAATTTTTTATTTTAATCTTTTTAAATTTCTTTTTTAATTAAATTTTGTTTTATTTTTTCCTCCTCTTTTATCCGTGCTTGGGACTGGCAAGACAAGCTTTGCTTGTCATAGGCAGAGTTAAAAAAATTTTGTTTTCAAGTTTTCGTGTTTTAATTTTTTTAAGTTTTTTTTTAAAGTTTTACTTTTAAAGTTATATTAAGTTTTAAAGTTAAATTTTAAGTTTTAAAGTTTTAAAGTTTAAAGTTTTAAAGTTTTTTTAAAATTTAAAGTTTTAAAGTATTTTTTAAAAGTTTTAAAGTTTTTGAAGTTTTTAAAAGTTTAAAGTTTTTAAAGTTTTTAAAGTTTTAAATTTTTAAAGTTTTAAAAGTTTAAAGTTCTTTTTTGGAAGTTTAAAGTTTAAAGTTTTAAAGTTCTTTTTTGGAAGTTTTAAGTTTTAAGTTTTGAAGTTTGAAAGTTTGAATATTTTTTTTGGAGGGTCATACCTTAGACTTGAGTCATTCTTCTTGCTCCTCCTCCTCGGTTGCAAAAGCTTCACCCAATCCAAGCGATCCGAGGTCCAGCTCATTGATGTCATAAGCTTCATCCCTCTTGTTTTGGGTTCTTTTTTTCTGCTAAAATCCAATCTTGAACGCAAACACAAGCTTCCAAGATATCCGGCTTCAACCGGCTCCTCTTTAGGCTCAACATCCTTGATCCTGCACTAAAACAAGACTCCGATGCTACCGTGGACACCGGAACCATTAGTAGATCATGTGCAATTGTAGAAAGTACAGGAAATCTTTTGTCATGTTTTTTCCACCATTCTAAAATGGTGAAGTGATTTGAAGATTCTTCTTCTTCTTTATAAGAACTTAAATACAAAGACAACTCTTGAGTGGGTTGGAAAGATTGTTTATGTTTCTTCCTTTTTAATAAACGACTGGCGTGATCTACTATGCCAGAGCTACTACTTGTACTAACTTGAGTGGGTCGGGTCGGCACAACATTATCTTCATAAAGTAGTACTAATCTTTCTAAAACTACCTTTACTTCCTTTTTCAATTCCATAAGATTAAGTTTCATGTTATCTGCATAGTCATCTAACAAAACTTCTACACCCTCTAATTTGATGGTAGGATCAAAAATGGAAGACAAACTGTAAGCCCCCTGAATTTCAGGATTTATTTTAAATTTTCTGAATAAATTATTTTCGATAAATATTCTATTATTTAATTGTTTTGATCATTAATGTCCCATTCCGTGACTTTGACTTCTGGAGCGTCAGGGATGCCAATCTCTGGAAACTCTCTTTACGAGTTTTGTAGTAGACAAGATTATCTTCGTTTTGATATATCCTGTCCCACTTGAATTCGTTCTGTAAGTCCCTAGATTTCAAAAAAAATAGTTTTTTATAATTTTCAATAGCATTTATATTAATTTAAATTCGTATTTTCAGCGTATTTCGTATTCTCTTGGTTTCCGGAATGCTTTAAATTTTCCCAAAACTATAGGTTTTCTCTTTGATCGGCATACCGCCGGTATACCGGTGTATACCGACGGCATACCGTCCGGACATGTTTTCTACACTTTAGACATTTTCGGTTTCTGATATTTTTATGAATAGTGTTTCGAATATTTTCGTGAATAGTGTTTAGATATTTTCGTGAATAGTGTTTAAGATATTTTCGTGAATAGTGTAGATGCACTCTATTATCCAATGGATAATTGATTTTGTTTGAATGGCCATGATTGCCCTAGACTTTCACATGGATCACGATTCGACGGCTAAGATTAATTCTCCCTTCTATATATACCATTTCACTTTCTCTCTCCTCTCTCTTTTCATTCTCTTCACTCCCTCTTCATTTCTTCTTCCCTTCTCTTCCCTTGGAGCTTGCAAAGAGCTTGGCCTTGAGGTCTAGAGTGTGGTTTCGTACCACTCTTGGTGGTGGAGTAGAAGATTAGGCTTGGAGCATAACCTAGGCAAGTACATCTTGCTCAAAAGTGACATGACCATACTTTATTTTTGCTTTCCATAGAAACTAAAGTTTTATTGGCCTATAATATGCTTCTTTAAATTGTTAACATGTTTAGTATATAGCACTTTTGGTTTTGATCGACATATTGCGTAGATCTGAGTTTCTAGATATAATTTTTGAGTATTTTGAGGTTTTGATCTATCAAATATTTTGATTTGTGAAAACTAATAGTCCCATGTTGTAGAAAATTCAATTCTATGCAATTTTGACTTTTGAAAATCCGAATTTCGATTTAAAACGAAGTTTTTATGGCCGAAACAAGTTTTGAGTTCAAAAATCAACTTTCTGTGACGGTTCGGAAAATCCGTCGAAAATCCGTCGGAAAATCCGAACTTGCACCACTAAACTTGCTGTGACACTTCGAAAAATTCGTCGGTAATCCGCAGTAATCCGCCGGATGATCCGGTTAGGCTGTTTTTGAATTTTTATATATATTCTAATTGCTGTAAAAATCTGGAAAAATTGTATTTAAATACTATGCTAATTTAGCTAACTTATTATAATTTTTCCAGCATTTAATAAGTATTTTTGGTATTTTATAAAAATAGGAAAACAAAATTCATTTTCAGGATACATGTGTTTGCTGATTTTTAATAAATATCTATGAGGGTTTATAAATTCCAGAAAAATTAGTATAAATTTCTATAATTAACAAGGATCATTTTGTACTTTATTTTATGTGAAATTGAACTTTTTGTCTATCTCAAAAATTGTTGGAACACAGTGTGCAGTTTGATTTATTTATTAAATAGTTACGACTTACAATGATTTGTGTTCTTTTGAGTTATTATAGTATTGGACCTCACCCCGCACTAGTGTAAAGGCCCTAAAAAATTAGTTTGGATATAGTGTCACTCCACATTAGACTTTTATGCTAGGTCCCCACTTGGCTAGTATTCAGTTAGGAGTCGTGTCACACCACTAGTGTAACCTTGAACATAACTTAGATGCTGAGTTTATATATCATTTTGACAGGACACCGGACATCTATATCTTCGTACTAGTATTCTTGCTTTGCTCGAGGCAAGTACATTTACAAACTCATTTACTGTCTTTTAATGCTAGAACATGTATTAACCCTGTTAAAATACTGATCCTTGAGATAGCAAGTTAAATCTTTACATGATATATTATTTTCAGTACCTACCATGCTTAGGACAGCTCTTATATCTTCACATGCTTCTTACTTGTTCTCAGTACGTATTTTACTATGCTTTATACTGCTCTGAGTATTCACATGTTTTTATACTGCTCTCAGTACCTACCGTGCTTTATACCGATCTCAGTAGCTCTTACATGTTAGAACCTGGGTTATGGGAAAACTGATAGTTGAGTACGTGATCATGCCCCCACGCTACGACCTTGAGCCGTGTAAGGCCGACATTATGCATGTAGACCTTGCCATAGGCCAATATCCCGAGGCACTTGTACGTGTGTACATTTAGGCATGTACGGAAGTACATATTGTTCTTACCGGTGCCACAGCACCATCACCTATTGACCGATCACGTACTTGCTACAGTTTTAAACATTACATATACATCTGTCTATATGACATATGTGTCCTTGCCATGATAGACTATAAGTTATGCCATGTTCCCTATGTTACTATGATACTGTGATTCCAGTCATACCATGATTCCAGATATGCCATGTTCCCTACGTTACTATGATACTGTGATCCCAGTTGTAACATGAGGCCATGTTTCCAGTATTTTCTGTTTTATAGACTTATCACACCATGTTTCTTGTTGTACATCTCTTTCATTATATATTCAGTACTTTAGTTGTAGATGTTGTACTTGCTCCCGTCCTGACAGGATAACGTTGTAGGTTCACTTTTCGAGAAGGAAATGCTATGTGATTGATAATATGGTACTGCATTTGAGGACCTGGCCTTAGCTCCAGAAGAGGCCCCAGCAGGGAACCTTACTCTCTTTTTTTTTGTGTTTTGAGACTTAGACTTTGTTTTGAACTTATATTTGGATACTGGACTTTGTCTCCAGTTAGATACTTTGGAAGTGAAGTCTGTTCTTGTTTACTTTCGCTTATAGATGCTGTGTTGTGATGAACCTTTAAATGTGATATTAGAATTGTTAGCAGCTTAGATCCTTTATTGTCTATTCTTAGAACAGCTTACTACGCTTTAACCAAGCGTAGACTGGACATGGCTCGGCCCGGCCCAACAATTTGGGTAACGGATCGTGACACAAACAATATAAAAGAGGTACATCACCCCAATATTTAGTAAATTTAGCTTCCATTCTCTTAACAACATAGTCAAAATTTGGAACATTCTATATTTAGAAAACAAGTAAGACATGTTACAAAGTTCTCGTAAAGCTAAATAAGAAGTAGGATAATAAACACCAGAAAGAGTGCATGTAGCTTTGTAAAAAGTTTCCAAAAATTCACATATAGAAGTAGCAACTACCCAATTATCTTCAGTTACCGGATATTCAAAATTATGATCCATGTTACAAAAATATGTAATAGCATCCTTAAACGAAAAGTGCGGATTTCAATATTAAATATGTCGAATTCTATTTACGTGGAACATCCTGAACAAATCTTCTAAAACGAATACTAAAATGTGTACATGTGTTTTTAAAAGCTTGTTGCCTACTTGGAGACGTGTTCAAACTGTGTAAACAATTTCTGAGAGTCTCTAAATGTGTACTAAAAAATTCAAGACATTCTTTTGCAACTAAGTTAATAATATGGCAAGCACACCTAATATGCAATAATCTACCTTACAAAATAGGTTGAAATAGTAAAGACAATGAATTTATAGCAGCGGTATTATTACTAGCATTATCAAAAGATACAGATTGAGTCTTATTGTGAATATCAAAGTCACGCAAGTGTTTTGAAATACAAGTTGCAATTGCGGAGCCTGTGTGTAGAAATTCTAAAAAATTTAAACAGACGATGCGCTTTTGCAACATCCACAATGAATCTATATAGTGTGCTGTGATACAAATATAAGCATAATTTTGTTTATTTGTCTAGACATCAGAAGTAATATCTAGTTTATTAGCATGCGAAAATGTTTCTTTTAAAGCAAGTCTCATTTCTTTAAAGAGTCTAATAGCCTCTTTTCTAGCAGCGCCTCTAGTAACTCTATTAAAACATAGATTTAAAGCAATTGTGGCATAATCATATAAAGATTCACTTTCACCCGAAGTGAATGGAAGTTTATCAACAATAATATATTTAGTAAATTCAGTTTTATGATGGGCAACTGAATAGGAAAACGTACCCACCGAAGAAGTCGCAGTGCCTTCAAAACTTATCTGAGTTTGGGTCGCCGAAATTGAGCTTGGACCGTAGCAAGTATCATAGTGTCTTGAGAGTGTGCCCGTGCCACCTCCCCTCTTCCATTTGTATATACGAGAACATTTCTTGCATTAGGCCCCGTACGGAACTGGTTCACTTTTTCGATCTAAAACAAGTGAGTCATCAGGTTTAGTTTCATTAAGAAGAATAAAAAATTCTCAAACTTTTGCTTTCTGCTTTCTCTTTACAACATTTGGTACCAATTTCAGGAGGGGAACCACCTAAATTGTCAGGAATAAGATTTTCCTCAAAAAAAGTATTAGAAATTTCAAAAGCATCATTAGCTTGGTTTGAACCTTGTCGACCATTTTAAAAAGACAAATAAAAATATAGAAAGGATTATAAAGATGGAGGATACCGAAAAAAATTAATAAAAATTAAGTTTTCGCAAAAAACTAGAGAGATGGAGGAAAGAAATTATTTCGTAAATGTAAATTAAAAAAATAAACAATTAGAAAGAGAAAGTCGTAGATCGCCGAAATTGCTTGATCGGAAAGTCGTATATCGTCGAAATTTAGAGCACAACTTTCTTGAAACCTTCTTGTGATTTTGATTTTTTTTTTAGATTGAATTGTTTGTGTTTAAAATATAGGTTTCATGGCAAATTTATAGGATTTTTGGGAAGCCAAATGACCTCCCATACCCTCAAAATAAAGTTGTTGTAGAGGGTTTTTGGTCATTTTGGTCAAAAAGACCAAAATACCCCCTATAACGGTCATAAAACGGTCACAAAATGGGAGTATTTTGGTAAAAGGGGCCCAATGATTCAAAGAAAAAAAAAATCAAAATTCGGTTCAGCCGGCCGGTTTGGGCCGGGCTCGGGCGGGCCTGACCGGGCCGGGCTGAACCGGGCCTACCGTTGGTCTTCGTGTCACGACCCGTACCCTAGAGTAAGGGCACGAGACGTGGGTACCTCCAGCCTACGCCGCAGTGTCGGCGGTAGAACGCTGTCCTGGGTCACAAAATCTAACAATATAAATTCTAAACAGCTTATACTCCCCGAATGGGGGTGACATAGCAGAAAGTAAACTCAATCACAAACTAAGACAGAAGATAAGATGGAATACAAGATAGATAAATACTGCTGAAATGAAAGGAAATCCCAAGTACAAACAGAGAGTCTAAGTGTCTAAGATAATACATATCCCAAATCCCAAGTATCAATATATACAATCATCCAGAATGAATATAAATAAAGACATCCTAGTCTAGAGGAGTGTCGTCCACAGCTAAGGGCTCCTGCAGCTGGTCCAAGTCTGTACTATCATCTATGGTAGCCCAATAATAAGTGGGACAGCCAGCCTCGTCCTCATCCTCTGTAATATTTCAACGGGTCCAGTCAGGACAGGAGCGAGCACAATACATCTCAACAAGTCATAACATGAAAGGAAGTATAATCATGCTAGAGAATAAAATACAGGAAACTGAAAAATAGCATAATGTAAGAGAGAGACAGTGTCACGCCCCAGAACCAGAATACTGGAGAGCGGGGGCGTACATAGCCAGCTACGTATATTAAAATAGAATATATCTCAACTATACGGTCACGGCTGTCTAGATATGAGGGTTTACTACAAGCCAACGGTCTCTTATGGTCAAGCCTATTGTCTCAATCACAAGCAAGTAATATAATCACAAGATGTTTGACCACCAAATATACAATAAAAGGCGTCCCAAATATTACATATCAGCTGATCATGAAGCTAGTCGTACAAAATGCTAGGACTAGCAAGAGTTAAGTCATACATGATCAACCCTAGGATTTGTTAATCATGTTTACAGCCCGTAAGCAGACAGTAAGTAAAAGTGCATCGAGCTAACAGGTGCTCGTCGGCTAAACGCCTCAAAAGAATAACTTTACAATAGAGTGAGCGAAACAAAATAGAAAACCCACTCGTAGTCCGGGTTCCTTCTAGTCGCCACCATCGGGCTGGAGGTTCGGTAGATCCTCGGGAGCTGCTCCGAAATCTGGCCACACAAAACCAGCTGGTCAAACCCCAGAAAGAGCAAGTGCCACAAAGGAGGCCACAAAATAAGAACAAAAGCCAGTATATCAGAACATAAAAAATAAAATAAAAGTACAAGTAATCAAGAGCACGTCAGGACAATAAACGACTAGGGACGTGGAACCATTCTGGAAACCAGGTTACAACCCGTAAACCAAACAAGGACCGGGGTTGTAACCCTTCGCCTGAATAGCTCGTTGCCTCTACCCAATTATTGTTAAAGCAAGTAAAATAATCATGTTCAGGAGTACCAGGTACAGGGACTAGACAAGACTTAGACAAGGATGAACTCCATCCATTCACAAGCGGCCAAGCAATTACTACGGCTTACTACTTAACTAACTAGGGTTATCACAAGCCTTAATTACTAACAAGATGCAAGTGAGAAATTCCCAGTCCCAAGCCCTGCAGACCATCTAGTTATCCTTTCGCGGGTTGAGAGTATGGTTGGGTATATCGCCCCGGAGACGATATACCCTTAGGTGACTTAGAGGGTGCAACACATGACAGTACGCTGGAAATGTGCTCTACTCGTCGGCAAGCTACAAGTCCAATTAAGAGCGCCCAGATAACGAGATTGCCTATGACTGGAAATTCTCCAAGAACTATAGTTTGATCTAGTCATTAGCCTAATCCATATTCAGTATGAATCCCTGACCGTGGGAACCAGGGAGTCACGTCCTAGACATAATGCAAGACAAGACAAGTAGATTGCACAAGCAAGCAAGCAGGAACACCCACGGTGTCAAGTTGATTATACGAGTCAAGTTAGCCGTCGCAACAGCATCAAGATAAATCATGTCAGAGTACTTGTCAGGAGTGCGCCACGACGGGCCACTATCATGTCAGGTTGGTCATGTCAGGAGTGTACCACTATGGGTCACTGTCGTGTTATGCTAGTTCCTTGTCATACCATGCCATGTACAATAGTCATTTCAAACATATTAAGTAAAATCAAGTTCATGACAAAAGGCGTAAGGATATAAAATGGGCGTAAAATATCTAATAAAATATCAATATACAGGGCTATAGAAGAGCCAAGCTTAGAGAAATAAAACCAAAACTCCAAGAGCCAATGGTTTGCGCAAGGGGTCAGGGGTTGGATTGCGCAGGGTGTCAGCTGCGCAGGGTGCCAAATGCACAGGAGCACAGGGCGCAGGGGCAGATGGCACATGGGCCAAGTGCGCATGAGTGAACTGCGCAGGGGTGGATTGCGCAGGAGCAGACTGCGCAGGAATGAACTGCGCAGGGGTGGATTGCGCAGAAATGGTTGGCCCATGGGGCTAAGCGCAGTTCGCCAAGGGGCAAGCTACGCGGTCGGCGCTGCGCTAAAGAGCGCAGGCCGAGAGGGGGTGCGCAGTCCAGCACTGCGCTAAAGAGCGCAGGCTGCAGCCTGCTACTCCAGGCCGAGAAGAACACCAAGAATACCAAGAAATTCAAATTTTTATATCTTTATCAAATCAAATCCAAATCTAGATTTTCAAAGTTCTAACTTGAGTAAAATTGAATTCTCTTCCACATGGAAGCATCAAAACCCACAAAAATCCAACCAAAATAGATCAAAACCATGTAAATCCGAAAATAGTTAAAACCTAGATCTAGAACAATAGAGACTCCAAATCACAAAATGTCAAGTTCTAATGTTGATCACCATGGCCTAATCTAGCTAATAAACAAATAAAATATGGTTCTCATGTGGTGGCAAGGTGCACTTGCCTATGGGTTATGGTGTGTTGTGTAGAGGAAGGAAGAAGAAGATAGAGAAATAAGTAAGAGAATTATGGAGGAGAGAGAAAAGTAGGTGGAGTTTTAATGAGGGTGGGTTGTGTTGTGTGTGAGGTTGAACATAGGCTAAGGTGTTCCATGCATATTAAACCAAACTAAACCAAACCAAACTAAACCAATACTCCTCCATAAAATAGACCAAGCCAGGTAAACCCAATTACGAGAACCAAAATCTGCAAGTCAAGCCAATTACAAGTACATGCCAAAATCCGAGAAAATAAATACAGGTCTAAAATACATGCAAGCTTGACAAAATACGTATTCAGAATATGGGTGTTACAACTCTACCCACCTTGAAAGAATTCCGTCCTCGGAATTTAATTAAGAGGCTAGAGAGACAAGGACAATCTATATTAATCACAGGCAAGTTATAACCAGGCAAGCAATCAGACAATCATACATGCAAGCAAGGGATGGAAGACATAAGGCATAAGGAAGACATTATACCTTACGAGTCAAACAGGTAGGGATATCGCGATCGGATATCATCCTCACGCTCCCACGTTGACTCACCTAGAGAGTGATGACCCCAAGCAACATGGACTAAACTAATAGTCTTGTTCTTGAGTATCTTCTCTCTCCGGTCCAATATAGACACGGGCCTCTCCTCATACGAAAGGTTGGTACCAACAACCAATTCCGAATGGTCTAGGATATGGCTCGGGTCCGGGATATACCGTCGCAATTGGGACACATGGAATACATCATGCACCTCACTTAACGACGGCGGAAGAGCAAGACGATAGGATACATCTCCTACTCGCTCCAGGATATCGAACGGCCCTATATACCTAGGACTAAGCTTTTCCCGCACGCCAAAACGAATGACGCCGCAGTTAGGCGAGATCCTAAGGAATACATGGTCGCCGATAGCAAACTCTAGGGGTCGCCGATGAGCATCGGCCCAATGTCGCTGGCGATCTTGGGCAACTCGAAGACGATCTCTGATCCTTCTGACCACTTCAACTGTCTGGGCAATCATCTCTGGACCAAGCATCTGCCTCTCTCCGACATCATCCCTTGCTAGCGGGGATCTGCACTTCCTACCGTACAGAGCCTCGAAAGGAGCCATCTGGATACTGGCCTGGAAACTATTGTTGTACGAGAATTCCACAAGATGCAGGTGATCTTCCCACGAACCACCGAAGTCGAGGGTGCAAGACCTCAACATGTCTTCAAGAGTCTGGATAGTGCGCTCTGACTGGCCATCTGTCTGCGGGTGATATGCTGAACTAAACTGGAGATGAGTTCCTAAACTCTCTTGCAGGCTACGCCAAAATTACGACGTACACCTTGAATCTCGGTCCGAGGTAATGCTGACTGGCACACCGTAAAGCCTGACAATCTGTCTGAGGTACATCTCTGCCAACTGAGCCGTTGACTGTCCAACTCTAAATGGGAGAAAATGAGCTACCTTCGTGAGCCGATCAACTATGACCCAAATAGCATCTCGACCAGCTGGAGATCTAGGCAATCCAGTCACAAAATCCATGGTCACATGCTTCCACTTCCATTCTGGAATCGACAAGGGCTGAAGAAGTCCAGCGGGCCTCTGATGTTCAGCTTTAACCTGCTGGCAAACCAAACACCGAGAGACAAACCGGGCTATCTCCCTCTTCATGCCATTCCACCAGAAATGCTGACGGATATTACGGTATATCTTCGTGCCACCGGGATGAATAGAATACTGCGAACTGTGAGCTTCTGCCATGACTTTCTGTCTGATATCTCCACTGGGTACACAAAGACGAGTGCCGTGCCAAAGTGTACCATCCTCATGAATACATAACTCTGGCCTTCTTCCTGCCTCACAATCCGCTCTGAGCCGCTGAAGCTTGGAATCTGTAGATTATGCCATCTGGATCCTCTCAACTATGCTGGACTGAACTTGTAGGCTGGCCATCAATGCCACGTTGGTAGGAAGAACCACTTCAATTCCCATCTTCTAAAAATCTGCCAATAACTCTGGTTGTGCCGTCAATAAATAAACTCCGGCTCTCCGGCTCAACGCATCTGCTACAACGTTGGCCTTCCCCGGGTGATACTGTAAATCTACATCGTAGTCCACCAGTAGTTCAAGCCATCTTCTCTGCTGCATATTAAGGTCCTTCTGGGTGAAAACATACTTCAGGCTCTTGTGATCAGTAAATATCTCTACTCTATCTCCGTATAAGTAGTGCCTCCACAACTTAAGTGCAAACACTACTGCTGCTAGCTCCAAGTCGTGGGTCGGGTAATTCTTCTCATGGTCACGAAGTTGGCGTGATGCATAAGATATTACATTCCCATGCTGCATCAAGACATACCCCAATCCTCTGCCTGAAGCGTCGTAATAAACTGTGAATCCTCCGGTCCCATCTGGAAGTGTGAGAATGGGAGCCGTTATCAATCCTCGCTTCAACTTCTCGAATGATTCCTGACACTCTGCTGTCCAAACAAACGGCATATCCTTGCGGGTCAACTGGGTCATCGGCGCTGAAATCCTTGCAAAATCTGAAATAAATTGTCGGTAGTAGCCGGCTAATCCAAGGAAGCTGCGAACCTCTGCCACTGAACTAGGTACTGGCCAAGTCTCGATAGCCATAATCTTCTGGAGATCTACTTCCACTCCTCCTTGAGTAATGATGTGACCCAAGTACGAAATACGATCGAGCCAGAACTCGCATTTGCTGAACTTGACGTACAACTGATGCTCCCTAAGCGTCTGAAGGACGATTCTGAGATGTTGCTCATGCTCTGCTTCGCTCTTGCTGTAGACCAGGATATCATCTAAGAACACGATCACAAACTGATCCAAGTAAGGCATGAAAATATGATTCATGAGGTCCATGAATACTGCTGGCGCATTGGTTGCTCCAAAGGGCATAACAAGGAACTCCCAATGTCCATACCTCGATCTAAATGCTGTCTTCGGGATGTCCTGCTCTCTGACTCTGATCTGGTGGTATCCTGACCGCAAGTCTATCTTCGAGAACACTGAAGCCCCTTTGAGTTGATCAAACAAGTCATCTATCCTCGGGAGAGGGTATCTGTTCTTGATTGTCACTGAGTTCAAGGTACGATAATCTACGCATAACCTGGACGTACCATCCTTCTTTTTCACAAGAAGCATCGGGGCTTCCCAAGGCGATCCACTTGCACGAATGAATCCCTTGGTCCTGAGTTCTTCAATCATCTTGTACAAAATCTCCAACTCTGAAGGTGCCATTCTGTAGACTCTCTCTGATACTGGTGCTGTCCCGAGGATTAAGTCTATAGTAAACTCGATCTCCCGCTCTGGCGGCATCCCTGGAAGCTCCTCTGGGAAGACATCTGGAAACTCTTCAACTATCTTGGGCAACTGCACTGCTGCTACTGCCATCCACAATACTGTGGATGATGGTTCTACCGCGCCTCTGGAAAATGAAAATTCTGGCTCTCCTGGAATGCTGAAAACAACTCTGCCAACATGGCAGTCTATCCTAGCATACTGGTTCCTCAACCAATCCATGCCTAAGACTACATCATAGTCTGCCATAGGGAATTCTATAAATCTAGCGGGAAACTCTCTACCGCTAACTACGATCCGACACGAGGAAAACACTCGATCTACTCCCACAAGACCATTACCAGTAAGTATATTGAGCCTCACTGATAATGACTCGAGCTCTAATCCTATCTGTGTCACGAATCGTGCAGACATGAATGAATGCGATGCACCAGAATCAAATAATACTGAAGCTGGAAAGGAGTTGACGAGAATAGTACCTGTCACTACCTTACCTGGTGCAACTTCTTCTTCCATAGCCATCATCATGGCCTGACCTCTCGCTGCGGGTCCCCTCTGCTGGAAACCTCTCTGCCTGCTCTGCACTGGAGCCTGGGCACACTGCTGCTGGAATGCCTGGGCCTGAGACAACAATGGCCTCGGGTACTGCTGCTGCTGCATGGGTTCTGGTCCCCTAACCGATGGACTGGTTAGGTTGGAAGAGGAAGAACTACCCCTATTCGGGCAGGCTCCTATCTTGTGATCTGCCACTCCACAAGCTAGGCACAATCCTTGTGCCCTACGACAATCTGCTACCACATGGCCCGGCTTCCCGTAATGTGAACATCCCATTACGGAAGTCTGCTTCTGCTTCTGCTGCTGCGGGTACGTCGGGGTTGAATGTTGAACCGACGTTACTGAGGCCGCCCGCCTCGGAGTTCCAATGGTCAATCCCCTAGCTGCCGGGGCTGGAGCTGATGATTGGTGCATCTGGCTGTGGGACCGCTTCCTGCCACCGGTCCTATCCACGATCCTCTGGAAGGTGTACTCATGCCTCCTAGCCGCTCTCAATACTGCATCGAACATCTGGTGCTCGAACTGCTCGACTGCCAACAAGATCTCCAAATACTGCCCCTGCTGGAATCGCTGGGCCCTATCAAACTAGGTCGCCACCAAGGTGGGGGCAAACCTACTGAGTCTAGAAAACTCAGATGCATAACTGTCGACTGTTCTGCCTCCTTGCTTCAAGTTGGTAAATCTCGTCTGTAGGTCGTATCGATCCACAGCATCGAAATACTTCGTCTGGAATCTCTCTCTAAATACTGCCCAAGCAATGGGTGCCACTAATTCCATGGCTTGCGCTGCCCACCAACTGCGAGCTAAATCCAACAACTGCAGGCATACCACCGCCACCTTCTCATTCTCAGGTGTCCTAGCTGCTTCCTGAATCACCTCGGTATCCTGAAGCCAAGCGTCCGCGGCAATCGCATCCTCGCTGCCGTCGAAGAAGGGAGGGTTCAGGCGCTTGAAGCTGTTGGCCGCGCTGTTCCCTGGATGACCGTCTCTGGTCAAAGCATCTGCCACAGTTTGGTGCAAGGCATCTCCTCTACGATCCTAAGAAGCTATCAAGGTCCTGATGAGACCTACCAAGGTGCCATCATCCGGCTCGGCAGGCTGAACGGGCTGAACTGGGGGCTCTCCTCCAAGAGGCACAACTCTGGAGGCTACTCCGAAGTGTTGGACTTGATCTCCTGGTTGCTGCTGGTCCACGGGAGGTGCTCCTCCTTGCTGATCGGCAGGGTCAGGTACAGTGCCGCTGAAGAAGACGACACAAGGAAACAATAAGGAAGGACCAGAACAGATCAACGATACAAGCATGTGATCAGGGCAAGAATTCCAGGGATTTAAAAATACGGGCGGAGATCAAGGGCGAATACTGATTGAGACATCTATTAGGTAAACCCTCACATTTCTTGATTGACAAGACCTGCATGGACCACCACTTAAACCATGTCACGCCCCAGAACCAGAACACTGGAGAGCGGGGGCGTACATAGCCAGCTACGTATATTAAAATAGAATACATCTCAACTATACGGTCACGACAGTCTAGATATGAGGGTTTACTACAAGCCAACGGTCTCTTATGGTCAAGCCTATTGTCTCAATCACAAGCAAGTAATATAATCACAAGATGTTTGACCACCAAATATACAATAAAAGGCGTCCCAAATATTACATATCAGCTGATCATGAAGCTAGTCGTACAAAATGCTAGGACTAGCAAGAGTTAAGTCATACATGATCAACCCTAGGATTTGTTAATCATGTTTACAGCCCGTAAGCAGACAGTAAGTAAAAGTGCATCGAGCTAACAGGTGCTCGTCGGCTAAACGCCTCAAAAGAATAACTTTACAATAGAGTGAGCAAAACAAAATAGAAAACCCACTCGTAGCCCGGGTTCCTTCTAGTCGCCACCATCGGGCTGGAGGTTCGGTAGATCCTCGGGAGCTGCTCCGAAATCTGGCCACACAAAACCAGCTGGGTCAAACCCCAGAAAGAGCAAGTGCCACAAAGGAGGCTACGAAATAAGAACAAAAAGCCAGTATATCAGAACATAAGAAATGAAATAAAAGTACAAGTAATCAAGAGCACGTCAGGACAATAAACGACTAGGGACGTGGAACCATTCTGGAAACCAAGTTACAACCCGTAAACCAAACAAGGACCGGGGTTGTAACCCTTCGCCTGAATAGCTCGTTGCCTCTACCCAATTATTGTTAAAGCAAGTAAAACAATCATGTTCAGGAGTACCAGGTACAGGGACTAGACAAGACTTAGACAAGGATGGACTCCATCCATTCACAAGCGGCCAAGCAATTACTACGGCTTACTACTTAACTAACTAGGATTATCACAAGCCTTAATTACTAACAAGATGCAAGCGAAAAATTCCCAGTCCCAAGCCCTGCAGACCATCTAGTTATCCTTTCGCGGGTTGAGAGTATGGTTGGGTACATCGCCCCAGAGACGATATACCCTTAGGTGACTTAGAGGGTGCAACACATGACAGTGCGCTGGAAATGTGCTCTACTCGTCGGCAAGCTACAAGTCCAATTAAGAGCGCCCAGATAACGAGATTGCCTGTGACTGGAAATTCTCCATGAACTATAGTTTGATCTAGTCATTAGCCTAATCCATATTCAGTATGAATACCTGACCGTGGGAACCAGGGAGTCACGTCCTAGACATGATGCAAGACAAGACAAGTGGATTGCACAAGCAAGCAAGCAGGAACACCCACGGTGTCAAGTTGATTATACGAGTCAAGTTAGCCGTCGCAACAGCATCAAGATAAATCATGTCAGGGTACTTGTCAGGAGTGCGCCACGACGGGCCACTATCATGTCAGGTTGGTCATGTCAGGAGTGCACCACTATGGGTCACTGTCGTGTTATGCTAGTTTCTTGTCATACCATGCCATGTACAATAATCATTCCAAACATATTAAGTAAAATCAAGTTCATGACAAAAGGCGTAAGGATATAAAATGGGCGTAAAATATCTAATAAAATATTAATATACAGGGCTATAGAAGAGCCAAGCTTAGAGAAATAAAACCAAAACTCCAAGAGCCAATAGTTTGCGCAAGGGGTCAGGGGTTGGATTGCGCAGGGTGCCAAATGCGCAGGGGCACAGGGCGCAGGAGCAGATGGCATATGGGCCAAGTGCGCATGAGTGAACTGCGCAGGGGTGGATTGCGCAGGAGCAGACTGCGCAGGAATGAACTGCACAGGGGTGGATTGTGCAGGAATGGTTGGCCCATGGGGCTGAGCGCAGTTCGCCAAGGGGCAAGCTACGCGGTCGGCGCTGCGCTAAAGAGTGCAGGCCGAGAGGGGGTGCGCAGTCCAGCACTGCGCTAAAGAGCGCAGGCTGCAGCCTGCTACTCCAGGCCGAGAAGAACACCAAGAATACCAAGAAATTCAAATTTTTATATCTTTATCAAATCAAATCCAAATCTAGATTTTCAAAGTTCTAACTTGAGTAAAATTGAATTCTCTTCCACATGGAAGCATCAAAACCCACAAAAATCCAACCAAAATAGATCAAAACCATGTAAATCCGAAAATAGTTAAAACCTAGATCTAGAACAATAGAGACTCCAAATCACAAAATGTCAAGTTCTAATGTTGATCACCATGGCCTAATCTAGCTAATGAACAAATAAAATATGGTTCTCATGTGGTGGCAAGGTGCACTTGCCTATGGGTTATGGTGTGTTGTGTAGAGGAAGGAAGAAGAAGATGGAGAAATAAATAAGAGAATTATAGAGGAGAGAGAAAAGTAGGTGGAGTTTTAATGAGGGTGGGTTGTGTTGTGTGTGAGGTTGAACATAGGCTAAGGTGTTCCATGCATATTAAACCAAACTAAACCAAACCAAACTAAACCAATACTCCTCCACAAAATAGACCAAGCCAGGTAAACCCAATTACGAGAACCAAAATCTGCAAGTCAAGCCAATTACAAGTACATGCCAAAATCCGAGAAAATAAATACAGGTCTAAAATACACGCAAGCTTGACAAAATACGTATTCAGAATATGGGTGTTACAGACAGTAAGTAAATATCTATGATATATAAAAGAGAGACAATGCTAGTGATTTAGAGTACAGACGAACATGTGAATGGCTTAGGACTGATTCATGACTACACTAAGAGTGATTCATGACTACACTACTTTGGATATTTATTCACATGACCATTCATACTCCCCCGTACCCCAATCAATACATAAGGATCCAGTCAAGTAATGTTAAGATTCGTGACTAAACTACTACCCGTATAGGGTGATTCATGAATTGATTCGTGAAGGCTCGGTGATCATGAGAGTACATGAGTCACTAGCTGATTCCCGAAGATTCATGATAATAGAAGCATAAGATACGTGATGCAAGTGAAACACACTGGTCAAAAGTATCTGATGCTCCCGAGAAGGAAAACATCTCATGAAGGGATCCATATAGTACTAATCTGTGTTCCATCGTGTCAGCATCAAGTAAAATAGTCTAAAGCAGGAAATATAATCCTAAACATGATATGAAATGATCAGAGAATGTACTCGCCTGATATCTGAATGTCCAAGGTGAATCAATTCCTAATAGTGAATCAATTAATCAAGGCTAGATAACAAAATTAAAAACAAACCAATTAGGAACCATCTCAGGTTTTTCCAGCATACATATATCAGTGAATGACAATTCCACTCTGTAATTTGAATCCCCATTCATCATTATCCTTCACAAAGAATGATTTCTACAATCTAAACATGTTTTCTAATGCACAGACATTAACCCATAATAATTTACATGATATTTAACATTTTAAAAGAGAATTTAAAAATGGTGAAACCGTGAGCACATTCACTCATACTCAACAGTTTTAGAATTTGGGGATATCCCTATTAATCATTGAAATAACAATAATTAGGCTAGTTAATGGTTGATAAATAATATTTAATGTGTGCACGTGTCATATACTTAGTATTGTGTCCATAAATCCTAGAAACAAGTGTCCAGACCAATGCACATACACGCACGAGACTACACGAGCTCGAGTGACCTGTGCACGTGTCCGCACGCACCCGAAATGCCACCAAGTGACACGAGACTTGGGGAGTGTCGTGTCAGACACTGCCTCGAGCTCCACGTCAAAAGACACGCGCCCACGTGTCCTATACAAGTCACACGACCCTGCGGGTAGCAGGACAGCGCGCCCAGGCGCGCACGACCTTGTCCGCGAGTCCAATGTGACTCGAACACGACTCGAAACCAGCTCAGTCTAATAGAAACCCATAAGCGACCCAAAAATACGAATTCCTATTCAAACATAATTTGAAATCTCGAACGAAATGCCCTTTGTGGCATTTCGTCGAACGCCTGCGCGTGTCACTGATACGTGTCCGATACGGACACGTACAGGACACGAAAATTGGAAAACCCTATACCTACAGAATTAGGACACCTAGGGCTAGATGTCTATGCAATTTAAACCTAATTTTAATAGATGGAATAGAATGTACCTATGGGTGTTCTTCAACACAAAACTCTTTCAATGAGGGAATCTCCAAAAGCCACCCAATCTCTCAAATTGATTCAAATCTATGATTTGACTCCACCATCAGCAAGAAAACATTAATTAGATCATAATAGAAGAAATCCCAATCAAAAAGGAGTCCTATTGATTAAACTAGGAAGAAAATTAAATGAAGGCTTACCTATTCCTTAGGAAAATGAAGAACTAATAAAGAAAGAGGCACAAATCCCTATGGAGACATTATATAGGCAAGGGGGGTCTTGGCTGGTTACTTTTGTTAGGGTTAGGGTTTTTAGGTTTCATCCTATGGCTAGGAATGAATCAAGGCTAATGGGTGGCCTAGAACAAAGGGTTCTTTCCTAGTCTTTTGCAAATCACTTAGCTAAACTAGACTTGACTTAACCCATTAACCAAAACCATCTAATTCTCAAGTGGCTCACTAAATTAGTTATGACCCATCTAGGTTAGGTCCAAACAAGGTTAGGCTAACCAAAATCACATGACAATAATTAAACTAGTATTTAAATCACTCCATTCAATTAAATTATTTAAAAATTCCTAATAAAATATATTAAATTCAAATAATTCAAATATGACAAAAATACCCTCAAACTGGAAATGTAGTAGTGACAAATCTACCCTCCTTAAAAAAATTTCGTCCTCGAAATTGAAAGGCGAAATACAACTGGTGAGAAGGATAGAAAGTATACCTCACGGTCCAAAAAGATAAGGGTATCGCTCGCGCATCTCATTCTCCCGGTCCCAGGTAGACTCTCCAGGAGAATGATGCCTCCATACGACGCGTACCAAGGGTAACACCTGGTTCCTCAGAACCTTCTCCCGTCGATCCAGAATCTCCACTGGCTGCTCTGGATAGCTGAGAGAAGGCCCTACCTCAATCTCCGAATGATCAAGCACATGGCTAGGGTCAGCCACGTACCATCTCAACTGTGATACGTGGAATACGTTATGGACCCCCATAAGTGCAGGTGGCAATTCTAGCCTGTATGCCACGTCACCGACTCTCCCGCTGATAGTGAAAGGGCCGATGAAGCGCGGGCTAAGCTTCCCGCCTTCACCAAAACGTATCGTACCACAAGTCGGAGATATCCTCAAGAAAACCTGGTCTTCGACCTAATCACAAGCAAGGTCTCAATTAATTATAATAAACAAACATGATTAATAAAATACAAACAAGTAAACCTAAATCTAATCCTACTCTAATCTGTACCTCAAACTCCAAGGGCCTCCGATGGCTATCGGCCCAGTACCGATGTCTGTCCTGCGCCACGTGAAGTATGTTCCTGATGAGCTTCACCTTCTCGGCTGCGTCAACAACCATCTCTGGTCCCAGCAAAGCTCGCTCACCAACATCATCCTAAGATAAGGGTGTACGGCACCTACTCCCGTATAGAGCCTCGAAAGGTGACATCTCGATACTGGCCTGGAAAATGTTGTTGTAAGCAAACTCCACAAAATGAAGATGATCCTCCCAGGAACCTCCAAAGTTCAAGACACACGTCCGCAGTATATCCTCAAGCGTCTAAATATTCCTCTCTGACTGTCCGTCCGTCTGGGGGTGGTATGCAGTACTAAACTTGAGCTGGGTGCCCAAGCTAATCTGCAGACTTCTCCAGAAATAGAAAGTAAAGCGACTATCCCGATCCGAGATGATGCTGACCGGGGCCCCGTGAATCCTGACTATCTGTCGCATATACATCTCCGCCAGCCTCTCTGTGGACGTACCCACCTTGAATGGCAAGAAGTGGGCCGATTTGGTCAACCTGTCAACGATGACCCAAATCGCGTCTTTCCTTCCTGGTGTACGCGGCAATCCTGATACGAAGTCCATAGTGATATGCTCCTATTTCCACTTGGGAATGGGCAGCGGCTGCAATAATCCCTCGGGCCTCTGCCTCTTCGCCTTGACCTGCTGACAGACCAAATACCTAGCTACGAAGCGAGCCACCTTCTGCTTCATTCCGGACCACCAAACATGCTTCCTCAGATCTCGGTACATCTTGTTGACACCAGGGTGTATAGATTACTGAGATCTATGGGCCTCCTGCATAACCTGCTCCCTGAGATCTCCGCTGGGCACACATAACCTGGAACCGTGCCGCAAGGCACCATCCTCTGCAAGAGAAAACTCACCCTCCAGCAATCCTGCTCGAACCTGCTCTCGGAGACACCGCAGAGCAACGTCCTCAAACTTTGTCGACTTGATCCTCTCCACCAAGTCTGACTGAATCTACATGCCCCACAACTACATCTGCACTCCGGGCACGATTACCTCAATCCCAAGGCTCTCCAAATCTATAAGCAAGTGCCGATCCATAGTCAAAAACATGGCTGTCGGATACCTACTCAAGGCATCGGCAACTACGTTGGCCTTTCCTGGGTGATACTGAAGTAGGATGTCAAAGTCCTTCATCAACTCTAGCCATCTGTGCTGCCTCATGTTCAACTCCTTCTGAGTGAACACATACTTTAAGCTCTTGTGATCTGTGAAGATCTCCACCCTCTCCCCATACAGATAATGCTTCCACAACTTCAGAGCAAATATCACTGCTGCCAGCTCCAGGTCGTGGGTAGGGTAGTTCTTCTCATGGGGACGTAATTGCCTGGAAGCATAGGCAATCACCTTCCCATGCTGCTGCAAGACGCAATCCAGCCCCTTCTCTGAAGCATCACTATAAATAGTGAACCCACCTGATCCTGAAGGCAATGTCAGAATCGGAGCTGTCGTAAGCCGCTTCTTCAACTCATCAAAAGCTGTCTGACACTCTTCTGACCAAACAAACTCAGTATCCTTCCGAGTCAACCGAGTCAACGGCTCTGCAACCCGGAAGAAATCCTGCACAAATCTCCGATAATATCCTGCCAGCCCCAGAAAACTCCTGATCTCTACAACTGAAGTCGGCGCTGCCCATGCCTCAACTGCTACAATCTTCTTGGGGTCAACTGAGATACCATCACCAGTCACCACATACCCCAAAAAGTCCACCCGGTCCAAGAAAAACTCACACTTGGAGAGTTTCCCTTAAAGCTGCTCCCTCCTGAGAGTCTCCAGCACTATCCGCAGATGCTCCTCGTGCTCCTTCTCAGCCTTGAAATATACCAAGATGTCGTCAATGAACACTACCACGAACTTGTCCAAGTACTGGTGGAACACCTTGTTCATTAGATTCATAAACACTGCTGGTGCATTGGTTAGCCCAAACGGCATAACCAAAAACTCAAACTGCCCGTACCGCGTCCGAAAAGCGGTCTTGGGAATATCCTCCCTCTTCACCTTCACCTGGTGATATCCCAACCTTAGATCAATCTTGGAAAATACCCGAGCTCCGTTCAACTGGTCAAAAAGATCGTCGATCCGCGGCAGTGGGTATTTGTTCTTGATCGTGAGATTGTTGAGTGCCCTATAGTCAATACATATCCGTACTGACCCGTCCTTCTTCGGCACAAACAACACTGGTGCACCCCATGGCGACGAACTCGAACGGATGAAGCCCTTGTCCTGCAGCTTATCCACTTGCTTCTTCAGCTCCACCAGCTCACTGTTGTTTACTCGATAGACATGCTGAGAGATGGGTTCTGCTCCTGAAACCAAGTCTATCGAGAACTCTATGTCTCTGTCTGGTGGCAATCCCGGCAACTTCTCTGGGAAAACATCTATATACTCTGCTATCAAGGGGTGTAGAATCGTTTGCTCCTCAACCGAGACTCCACAGAAGACTCCGCTGCTCTGCTCCATCTGACGTCTGGAGTACTCGAACTCTGGCTTCCCCGACGCTCTAAAGAGAACTCTACCCCCTCTGTAATCAATGCTGGCGAGGTGCCTGCTCAACCAATCCATGTCGAGTACTATATCGTAGTTCGGCAATGGCATTACGAGCAGGCTCACCTCCAACTCACGGCCTCCCAAAACAACACACTGTCCCTTATAAATATCACGTACGAGGATAATGCTACCCCCGGTCGTGATCTTGTAAGTCCTAAGCAACGATTCAGCTATGATACCATGTCTAATCGGAAACGATACAGATATAAAGCTATGCGAAGCACTGGAATCGAATAATGCAAAAGCTGGTCTGGAGTCGAGAAGAACCGAACCTGTGATCAGCTCTTCTATCGCCTCTGTATCCTCAGCTGCCATGGCGAAAGCTCGCCCCTGTTGGCCTCCCCTGGCCTGCTGCTGGTGCTGCACAAACCGATGCTGCTGAGTCGGCAACGGTCCCTTCTGCGGTCCCCCTGGAGCCTTGGCTCCTGCTCCTGCTCCCTGTGCTATCCTACCAGTATACTGAGCGCAGTCCCTCATCTGATGGTTCGCTGCTCCGCAAAGAAGGTATCTACCCAACCTCTGCCTGCACTCGTCCCACCCGTGCCCTGGCTTCTTGCAATAAGCACAGGTGGTGGCCTGCTGCCTCGGTGCCTGCTGCTGCACCCTCTGTTGCTGATACTGCACTGGCTGCTGCCTCGGCTGCTGAAACTGCTGCGGCTGGAACCTCTGCTGCTGGTGGTGCTGCTGGTGCTGCTGCTGAAAGTGCGGCCTCTTGGCCGGTCCACCGCTGCTGCTGCCTCCCTGGGAGTCTCGCCCCCTCTTGAGCCTAAGCTCAAGATCATCCTCTGCAGCTAGTGCATCCATCAGGATCTCCTCAAATGTAGCGCTGCGGGCGTTCTTGGTGTAGGACTTGACCTCCTTTACGAAGCCCTTCCGGAACCTCCGGGCCTTCGTCGTCTCCGACAAGTCCTCCATAAATCTGCTCAGACGACAGAACTCTCATGCGTACTCCTCCACAGACTGGTTCCCCTGGACTAGGGCCTCGAACTGGGTCTCGAGGGCTCCCAGTACTGCATCTGGAAAGAACTTCTCCTTGAACAGCTTCTTGAATGCTGCCTAAGTCCGTCCTGCTGTGCCAACCCTCGGGTCGGTCTGGTACTATGTACGGGCCAGATCCTGCATCATGCTGGCCGCTGCCTCTATCTGGAGCCTCGTCGGGATCTCAGCCAACCTGAAAATCTCCTTCATATGCTCGATCCACTCATCGGCATACAAGATCCCCTCTGTCCCTCGGAAGTCCCTCGGGTGCATCTTCTGGAAGTCCTGGATGCCCTTCTCCTGTGGCTGGTGCGGCTGCGGGGCTGCCGCTGGCTGAGCTATGACTCTCTCTACTGCAGTCACTGCCAGCTCAATGCCTCGTATGAGCTCTGCTGTATGCCTCTGCTGCTGGGTCTGCTGACCCTCCATGTACTGTCGGAAGAAGGCTAACAGCTGCACGGCGTCAACTGTCCCCGCAGGTGGCTGCTGCTGCTGAAGCACATCCAGAATTACCGGACTCGGCTCATGCCTCACAGCTGGTGGGGCTCCTCCAAAAGCTACTGAAATGCCTACCCCAGCTGGCCTGACTGGGGCTACGGTACCAGGGGCTGGCTGCTGAGTGTGAGAGGTGGTAGACCTCTCATCGGCATCCCCCTGGCCCTGGCGATGCAATCGCGTCTCAACCATCCTGGAGACAGATCAAAAGAAATAATTTCTGAGAATGAGTCAAAATATCAAAGGAGGACAGTTTAAATTCAAAGGAAGATAATAAGCAGCAAAATTTAGATATACGAAATCTGATAAAGAGTTTGTCCTAATGTGATTGAGTACCTTCAAAAAAAATTCCTAATTTTTACTGCAGGCTGCAGTGATATTCTAGTTCGAATACCTCTACACTTCTAATCTAGACCTGCATGGGCCACCACTAAAAACGTGTCACGACCCGCACCCTAGAGTAAGGGCACGAGACGTGGGTACGTCCAGCCTACGCCGCAGTGTCGGCGGTAGAACGCTGTCCTAGGTCACAACATCTAACAATATAAATTCTAAACAGTTTATACTCCCCGAATGGGGGTGACATAGCAGAAAGTAAACTCAATCACAAACTAAGACAGAAGATAAGATGGAATGGAAGATAGATAAATACTGCTGAAATGAAAGGAAATCTCAAGTACAAATAGAGAGTCTAAGTGTCTAAGATAATAAATATCCCAAATCAAGTATCAATATATACAATCATCCAGAATGAATATAAATAAAGACATCCTAGTCTAGAGGAGTGTCGTCCACAGCTAAGGGCTCCTGCAGTTGGTCCAAGTCTGTACTATCATCTAGGGTAGCCCCATAATAAGTGGGACAGCCAGCCTCATTCTCATCCTCTGTAATATTTCAACAGGTCCAGTCAGGACAGGAGCGAGCACAATACATCTCAACAAGTCATAACATGAAAGGAAGTATAATCATGCTAGAGAATAAAATACAGGAAACTGAAGAATAGCATAATGTAAGAGAGAGACAGTAAGTAAATATCTATGATATATAAAAGAGAGACAGTGCTAGTGATTTAGAGTACAGACGAACATGTGAATGGCTTAGGACTGATTCATGACTACACTAAGAGTGATTCATGACTACACTACTTTGGATATTTATTCACATGACCATTCATACTCCCCCGTACCCCAATCAATACACAAGAATCCAGTCAAGTTACGTTAAGATTCGTGACTAAACTACTACCCGTATAGGGTGATTCATGAATTGATTCGTGAAGGCTCGGTGATCATGAGAGTACATGTGTCACTAGCTGATTCCCGAAGATTCATGATAATAGAAGCATAAGATACGTGATGTAAGTAAAACACACTGGTCAAAATTATCTGATGCTCCCGAGAAGGATAACATCTCATAAAGGGATCCATATAGTACTAATCCGTTCCATCGTGTCAGCATCAAGTAAGATAGTCTAAAGCAGGAAATATAATCCTAAACATGATATGAAATGATCAGAGAATGTACTCGCCTGCTATCTGAATGTCCAAGGTAAATATACTGTCCGAGGAGTGGTGTCTGGCTCCTAATCAGGACATCACAAGTCACAACAAGTCTAAAATGATAAAATGAAGCTCTACTATGCATTCTACATTAGTCTAGGTCAAACTAGGTCAAAGTCAACTCTTGATCAACTCTGGTCAACCCTAGAAGTCAAACTAGGTCAACTATGGTCAAACTAGGTCTAACAAGTCCAAACTAGTCTAAACAAGGCTAAACAAGTCTAATCTAGACTCTCTAGTCAAACAGACACACACAGGCCATAGGCTATATCATGCCTATAGGCCAACCCATAATACATGACTACATGACATTACCTATATCTAAAATACTACACATATTGATATATTTACCTAATCTAATACATAACACATGTATATATATTACATATATATAGTAAACATACATACACATATATATATATATATATATATATATATATATATATATATATATATATATATATATATATATATATATATATATATATAATACATATAATTAGTATCCACACAAGTTACATATATATGATACTTGTATATATATACTACTATAACCTATTCATCCAATGCATGCATCTATACTAGATATCTATACATAATACACAAACTATATTATATATATGTCTACACATTACATTATATATATATATATATATATATATATATATATATATATATATATATATATATATATATATATATATATATATATTTACTTTAAAAAAAAATATATATATATATATATATTTATATATATATATATATATATATATATATATATTTTAAAGTATATATATATATATATATATATATATATATATATATATATATATATATATATATATATATTATATTTACTTTAGGAAAAATAGGAAATAGAGAGTGTGAGAGTGTGAACTGTGAGTGAGAGTGTGAGGGTGGGGGCTGTCCCTGTGTGACAGGAACTTAGGTGTGTGTGTGTAATGTGTAGAGAAATGTGTGTGTATAGAGAAATCAGAAAATCAGTGAAGGGTGTGTGTATATTTTATGAAATGTGTGTGTGTGTGTTATAGGAAACATATGACAGAAAATCAAGACAGGTATAAGTTCTCAGATTTTCATGTAAAAATAGTTCATCCCAATTCAGTTTCATGTTCATTCCTAACAGTGAATACAATGCATTCTCAGATAATATAGGAAAGGGAAAACACATCAACTCTCAGGTTCACAGAAAATATGTGGGACTGGAAAGTGCAAGCAGTGTCCAATGTGAACTGTGGTGTGTCTCAGGAATATGTGTGTGGTTATATAAATATGTGACAGTACAAAATGGAAAGGAAACCAATTCTCAGTAAAATGGAAAAGGAAATAAATTCAGTTTTCTGGTTTTATGAATGGCAAAGTGGTTCCCAATTCATTATAATTCAATGACAGGCTTAACAATTAATGGAGGATCATGCTCAGTTATAGAGGAAAACAGAAGATAGAAGCAATCTCAGGATTAACATCCAAATCAGTAAAAATACTAAATGAAGTTCTCAGGTTTTTCATGTAAAACAGTTCATTCCAATCCCATCTCAGGTTATGAAAAGAAACTATATGACAGGAACCCAATTCAATTCTACAATAGTGTGTGTATATACCATATCATGTGAGCCTCAAGTCCCTATCATTAATTAACATATTAGGGAATGAATTCTCATATGTGAAGGGAAACACAGGAATGTGTGTGTATATACATTGTGCAGGAAATTGTATGTAGTGTGCTGTGCTCAGAAAAACCTGTGTGTGGTTCATGAGTTCAGATTTGTGTGTCATTAGTTGCAAGAATGACAGGAAATGATGTTTGGCAGGGAAGTGAACCTGTGTACAGGATCTCATGAAGAGCTGAAACATGTGACAGTGCAAAATAGAATTCTCAGGAAAATACAGTGAAGAATTAACATGTAGTTAAGTTTCCATGTTTTATTCCTAATAGTGAATCAATTAATCAAGGCTAGATAACAAAATTAAAAACAAACCAATTAGAAACCATCTCAGGTTTTTCCAGCATACATGTATCAGTGAATGACAATTCCTCTATGCAATTCGAATCCCCATTCATCATTATCCTTCACAAAGAATGATTTCTACAATCTAAACATGTTTTCTAATGCACAAACATTAACCCATAATAATTTACATGATATTTAACATTTTAAAAGAGAATTTAAAAATGGTGAAACAGTGAGCACATTCACTGATACTCAACAGTTTCAGAATTTGGGGATATTCCTATTAATCATTGAAATAATAATAATTAGGCAAGTTAATGGTTGATAAATAATATTTAATGTGTGCACGTGTCATACACTTAGTATTGTGTCCATAAACCCTAGACACAAGTGTCCTGACCAATGTACATACACGCACGAGACTGCACGAGCTCGAGTGACCTGTGCACGTGTTCGTACGCACCCGACACGCCACCAAGTGACACGAGACTTGGGGAGTATCGTGTCAGACACTGCCCCGAGCTCCACGTCAAAAGACACGTGCCTACGTGTCCTATACAAGTCGCACGACCCTACGGGTAGCAGGACAGCGCGCCCAGGCGCGCACGACCTTGTCCGCGAGTCCAATGTGACTCGGACACGACTTGAAACCAGCTCAGTCCAATAGAAACCCATAAGCGACCCAAAAATACGAATTCCTATTCAAACACAATTTGAAATCTCGAACGAAATGCCCTTTGTGGCATTAAGGCATTTCGTCGAACACCTGCGCGTGTCACTGATACGTGTCCGATACGGACACGTACATGACACGAAAATTGGAAAACCCTATACCTACAGAATCAGGACACCTAGGGCTAGATGTCTATGCAATTTAAACCTAATTTTAATGGGTGGAATAGAATGTACCTATGGGTGTTCTTCAACACAAAACTCTTTCAATGAGGGAATCTCCAAAAGCTACCCAATCTCTCAAATTGATTCAAATCTGTGATTTGACTCCACCATCAGCAAGAAAACATTGATTAGATCATAATAGAAGAAATCCCAATCAAAAAGGAGTCCTATTGATTAAACTAGGTAGAAAATTAAATGAAGGCTTACCTATTCTTTAGGAAAATGAAGAACTAATAAAGAAAGAGGCACAAATCCCTATGGAGACATTATATAGGCAAGGGGGTCTTGGCTGGTTACTTTTGTTAGGGTTAGGGTTTTTAGGTTTCATCCTATGGCTAGGAATGAATCAAGGCTAATGGGTGGCCTAGAACAAAGGGTTATTTCCTAGTCTTTTGCAAATCACTTAACTAAACTAGACTTGACTTAACCCATTAACCAAAACCATCTAATTCTCAAGTGGCTCACTAAATTAGTTATGACCATCTAGGTTAGGTCCAAACTAGGTTAGGCTAACCAAAATCACATGACAATAATTAAACTAGTATTTAAATCATACCATTCAATTAAATTATTTAAAAATTCCTAATAAAATATATTAAATTCAAATAATTCAAAAATGACAAAAATACCCTCAAACTGGAAATATGGTAGTGACAAATCTATCCTCCTTAAAAAAAATTTGTCCTCGAAATTGAAAGGCGAAATGCAACTGGTGAGAAGAATAGAAAGTATACCTCACGGTCCAAAAAGATAAGGGTATCGCTCGTGCATCTCATCCTCCCGCTCCCAGGTAGACTCTCCTGGAGAATGATGCCTCCATGCGACGCGTACCAAGGGTATCACCTGGTTCCTCAGAACCTTCTTTCGTCGATCCAGAATCTCCACTGGCTGCTCTGGATAGCTGAGAGAAGGCCCTACCTCAATCTCCGAATGATCAAGCACATGGCTAGGGTCAGCCACGTACCGTCTCAACTGTGATACATAGAATACATTGTGGACCCCCACAAGTGCAGGTGGCAAGTCTAGCCTGTATGCCACGTCACCGACTCTCCCGATGATAATGAAAGGTCCGATGAAGTGCGGGCTAAGCTTTCCGCCTCCACCAAAACGTATCGTACCACGAGTCGGAGATATCCTCAAGAAAACCTGGTCTCCGACCTAATCACAAGCAAGGTCTCAATTAATTATAATAAACAAACATGATTAATAAAACATAAACAAGTAAACCTAAATCTAATCCTACTCTAATCTGTACCTCAAACTCCAAGGGCCTCCGGTGGCTATCGGCCCAGTACCGATGTCTGTCCTGCGTCACGCGAAGTCTGTTCCTAATGAACTTCACCTTCTCGGCTACGTCAACAACCATCTCTGGTCCCAGCATAGCTCGTTCACCAACATCATCCCAAGATAAGGGTGTACGGCACCTATATAAGCCCCCTGAATTTCTAGAATTTATTTTTTTTAATTTTTCTAAATAAAGATTTTTAGCACGATTTGAGGGTTAAGATTATCAAGATCATGAAAATCAAAGTCGGATAGTCATGATCTAAAACAGAGCTAAGAGAAGCAAATGGAGAGAAAAATTGAGTATAGCACGATCGAGAGATAGATTTGATAAAAATTAGATTATAGGTCACATAAGCACGATCAAGATCCAAGTTCAGTTGTGAAAGATGATAAATCATGAATTCAAAATCAAGGTCTTATAAGCACAATTTAGGAAGGAACCCAAGTCAATTTGGTACGGTAGAAGTCAAACATGTTCAATTCTAACACGACTAATTTCGTAGTCACACTAGTTAGTCGTGATTGAAAGTCAAAAATTTTAGGCACGAGTTTGAGTCTTGATTTCACTCATGACCGGGTGGTTAAATTCTCGATCACTGTTTGTGCTAAGTATTATTATTCCTAACAATACCTAACCACATCATTTTCACCTTGATCGTGCCTACGTATAACCCTAAATCTAATTTCATCGAGCTGAATCCTGTTAATCAATGTTTGACTCGATTGTAACCGGACGAAGCTCAAGTTTTGATTTTGTTGTCATACCTCTATCGTGCCAAGTGAACTTAGACTACTTCCAATTTTAATCACGTTCGAACATGGATCGTATTTCATGATTGTATTAATCATACTCCTTAATCTTGATCGGGCCTGTGTGACTTTCGGGTTGATTTCCATCAACCTAAGTCCTACAGATCACCCCGTACTTGAACTTCATGTATATCTTCGAATCTCTAAATCGTCTTTAAAATCGTGCCCCAATGACTTGACTTATTTCTGAAATTATGCACATATGATTTTGTTCATATCATGATTCTATCGTGCCAAATCCCTCATCGTGCCTGAACAATTTTGAATTAATTTTCTTGATCGTGCAAAACTCGTCATTCTTGGATCGTGCCTAAAATATTGTCTAAATCTTCTATCATGTTTTAACCTCACTACCAACCTTTAATTTCGAGGACAAAATTTTTATAAGGTGGGTAGGATGTAAGCCCCCTAAATTTCCAGAATTTATTTTTTTAATTTTTCTAAATAAATTCTTTTCGATAATTTATTATATATATATATATATATATATATATATATATCTATATATATATATGTATATGTAAATATCTTTCACTCTCTCTCTCCTTTCCACACCTACCAGCTAAGCCCCCCATGTATCAGCCGACCTACCCTCTCTCTCCAAAATATCTCTCATTCTCTCTCTCTCTTCTTTATATTAATACACACACATATATATATTATATATAATATATCTCTCTCTCCTCTCCCATCACTCACCCACTCTCTTACTTTATTTAAAACACCCCCCCTGTGCACGAACAGCACCCCCTCTCCTATTTTTTTTACAAACACACACACACTCCACCATCAACCAACACCACACCACCGCCATCATCTTTTCTTTTTCTCCTCCTCCTCCTCACTGCATGACTACCGTCGGGCACCGCCATCGCCGCCCCGCCGTGTGCTACCGTACGTGGCAGCAGCAGCTGCAGTTGGCAGCAACGAGCGTGCACAAAAGAGCTGTCGGCCAACCGCACGCTGCCGCCGCCACCGGCGCCGCCGCGGTCGCCGCCGCCGCCGGCGAGACCCCTTCGGTCGGGCGCACCCTCGGGCAGGCCCCCATGGCCTCCGCCTTCCTCCTCGATACGTTAAATAGACGATTCGTGCGTTTGGCACGAGTCCCCGTCGTGACGAGCTCGGAAACGAAGTTGAAACGGTGTTTTGTTGCAGCAACTTTGTGCACATTTTTCGAGAAATCCGACCATTGGATCGGTGATTTCTTTGCTCCGTCACAATCTCGGTATATCCACCTTCACTCTCCTCAATTTTTGTCCGTTAATTTCATCGTTTGATACATCAAAATCGGCCACCAAGTTGACACTTTAAATTGTGTTATTTTTGGACAGTTTTGTGGAGCCAACTTCGTCGGTTCGTATCTCCTCCATCGCAGCTTCGGTTGGCGCGCTACTAGTTCCTGTGCTTAGCTGGTATAACCCTCTTCCTACCCCTCCAGTTTTGTTTCATTGTGAGCACGTTTGATTGGTTGAATTCGACGCCAAAGTTGGCTGTCCGAATTCGTAATTTCCAATTTGTAAAATTCTATATTTGAACCCGGGACTCCGGATTCAATTTCTGACACCACTAGTAGACTCGTGGCATCGTTCTGGCATGTTTTCATATAAAGTTTGCTTAGTTTGGAGGACGTGGGCCCTGGTACGTATTTCGGTGCAAAGTGGGTCCCACAGTCCGGGTCAACGGGACTTTTTGATGCCGGCTCATCGGAATCCAATTTCGGATATACCGTTGAGTTCGTATCGTCATTCTGGACTCATTGATATATAATTTGTTAGGTTTTAGTGGACATTGGTTTCGGCACGCATTTCGGTACAAGTCGGATACCAATATCCGGGTCAACTGGTTATTTTGAGATCGGCTCATCAAAATCCAATTCCGGATATACCGTTGAGTTCGTATCGTCATTCTGGACTTGTTGACATATAATTTGCTGTGTTTTAAGGATATTGGTGTAATGCCTGTGTTCGTATTACGTATTTTGGGATACGTATACGTATTTTATTCTGTATTGCATGATTCCTTGTTTAGCTCTCGGCTTGGTTTAACTCTCGGTTTGGGTTAGCTTGGTTCGGCCGGCCCAATGCTTGGTTCATCATGGGCCAAGGGTGGAACACCTTAGCCTATGCTTCTCCTTCATTTCCACCACAACCCCCTCTTTATTATCCCTACCAACCTTCTCTCTCCTCCATAATTCTCATTTACTTCTCCTTCCCCCCACCATTACTCTTCTCCACCAACCAAGAACACCATAGGCAAGTGCAACTTGCTTCCACAAGAGAACTTCTTTTGATAGTTTCATTAGATTCTCCTCATGATTCTAAACCACATTAGAACTTGTCATTTTCCATTTTGAGGCTTTAATTCTTGTAGATCTAGAGTTTTGATATTTTCGGATTTTTGGTGTTTTGATCTATCAAACTTGCTTGTTTTCAAGTTTTGATGGTTCCATGTTTTAGAGAATTTCTTTCTACCCAATTTTGACCTTTGGAAAGTTGGATTTCGACTTGTTTTGACCAAGATATGGACAATTGAAGCTTAGATTCAACTTTAGAGTTCTTGCTGTTCTTGCCATTTGGAGAAGACAGTAAACAGTGAGCTAGCTCTTTAGCTTACGCCACTGAGCTGTACGCTGCTGTTTAGTGAGCGTACGCTAGCCTTCGTACGCTGCTCTTTAGCGAGTGTACGCTAACCTTCGTACGCTGCTCTTTAGCGAGCGTACGCTAGCCTTCGTACGCTGCTCTTTAGCGAGCGTACGCTAGCCTTCGTACGCTGCTCTTTAGTGAGCGTACGCTAGCCTTCATACGCTGCTCTTTAGCGAGCGTACGCTAGCCTTCGTACGCTGCTCTTTAGTGAGCGTACGCTCACCTTGATACGCTGCCTGTTGGCAGCGTGTCTTGAGCGTACGCTAGCTTGAGCGTACGCGTGCCTTGGTACGCTAGCTTAAGCGAGCAAGGCGTACGCTGGCCCCTTTCCTACGCTAGCTTGAGCGTACGCTGACCTGTAGCTTGAGCGTGCCCTTGTGTACGCTGACCCTTGCGTACGCTTTCCATTGGAAGTGTATGGATCCTTTGGTACGCAGTCCTGAGCGTACGCTAGCCTGAGCGTAGCCTGATTACCCTTGATCTTCTATAGCCCTGTATATTGATATTTTATTAGATATTTAACGTCCATTTTATATCCTTACGCCTTTTTCATGAACTTGATAATCACGAATTTACTTGATATGTTTGGAATTGATAATTGAGCATGACGTGATAGTGACCCGTAGTGGTGCACTCCTGGCATAATAACCTGACATGACATGATAGTGGCCCGTCGTGGCGCACTCCTGACAAGTACACCTGACATGATAAACCCGGCATAATTATCTTGAATAGCTGTTGCGACGGCTACCTGACATGACATGACCTGTATAATTACCTGGACACCGTGGGCGATTGTGCTTGTACAAATAATCCAGTCCTGTCTTGCATCATGTCTAGGAGGGGACTCCTGAGTACCACGGTCAGGAGTACCTATTGAAATGAACTAAGGACTAATAACTAGATTAATACATTAGTCATGAAGAGATTTCTCTAGCTACAGGCAATCCCGTTACCTGGGCGTGCCTGGAATCTGTAGCCTGCCGTCGAGTAGGGCACATTTCCAGCACACTGTCATGTGTTGTACCCTTCAAGCTACCTAAGGGTACATGCGTTTCCTGGACGGTGTACCCACCTGAATTCAACCCCTAATTTCGACCTGGGTAACCTGGATGGTCTGCAGGGCTTGTGGCTGTGGAATAATCTCACTGCATCTTATTAGTAATTAGGCTTGTGACAACCCTAGTTAGTTAAAGTATCAAGCCGTAGTTCTTGCTTGGCTGTGAAATGATTGGATGGAGTCTAACCAGTCTAGTCTTGTCCTGATCCTGTTCCAGATTATTGAATGACCAGAATGCTTGTATTTATTTTACCAATAAATGGTGAGAAACCAAGCTCCGTTCAGACGAAGGGTTACAACCCCGGTCCTTGTTTGGTTTACGGATTGTAACCTGGCTATCTGAATAGTTCCATGGTTATCTCGTCGTATATCATCCTGATGTATTTTCTTTATTTCCAGTTTTTACCTTATTTATACTCTTGTGCTGATTGCTGGTTTTAGTTCTTAAGTGAAGCTTCCTTTGTGGCACTTGCTCTTTCTGGGATCTGACCCAGCTGGTTTTGTGTGGCCAGATTTCAGAGCAGCTCCAGAGGATCTACCGACCTTCCAGCCAGATGGTGGCCACTAGACGGAACCCTGGCAACGAGTGGGTTATTTTTGGCTCTCCCCACTCTATTGTAAAAATATTCTTTTGAGGCGTTTAGCCGACGAGCACCTGTTTAGCTCGATTGTATTTACTTACTGTCTGCCTACGGGTTGTAACATGATTAACAGATCCTAGGGTTGATCATGTATGACTAAACTCTTGCTAGTCCTCACATTTTGTAACGACTAGTTTCATGATCAGCTGAATATGTAATGTTTGGGACGCCTTACTATTGTATATTTAATGATCATACATCTTGTAACTTTTACTTACTTGCTTGTGATTGAGACACTAGGCTTGTTCATGACCATAGGAGACTGTTGGCTTGTAGATAAACCCTCATGTATCTAGACAGCCGTGACCGTATAGCGAGATGGATTCCATTTCATATACGTAGCTGGCTATGTCTGCCCCCGCTCTTCAGTATTCTGGTTCTGGGGCGTGACATGGTTTAAGTGGTGGCCCATGCAGGCCTCGAAAATCAAGATATGTGAGGGTTTACCGAATAGATGTCTCAATCAGTATTCGTCCTTGATCTCTGTTCGTATCTTCTGAATCCCTGGATTCTTGTCCTGATCATATGCTTGTATCGTTGATCTGTCCTGGTCCTTCCTTATTGTTCCCTATGTCGTCTTCTTCAGCGGCATCGTTCGTGGTCCTACCGACCAGCAAGGCGGAGCACCTCCCACGGACCAGCAGCAACCTGGAGATCAAGCCCAGCATTCCGGAGTAGCCTCCAGAGTCGAGCCTATTAGAGAAGAGCCACCAGTTCAGCCAGTTCAGCCTATCGAGCCTGATGATGGCACTTTGGTAGGGCTCGTCAGGACCTTGATAGCTTCTCAAGATCGTCGTGGAGATGCCTTGCAACAGACAGTGGCGGATGCTTTGACTAGAGGTGGTCATCCAGGGAACAACGCGGCCAACAGCTTCAAGCGCTTGAACCCTCCATTCTTTGACGGTAGTGAAGATGCTGTCGCGGCAGATGCATGGCTTCAGGACACTGAGGTGATTCTAGAAGCAGCCAGGACCCCAGAGAATGAGAAGGTGGCCGTTGTGCGCCTGCAGTTGTTAGATCTTGCCCGCAGCTGGTGGGCAGCACAGGCCATTGGATTAGCAGCACCCATTGCTTGGACAGTATTCAGAGAGAGATTTCAGACCAAGTATTTCGATGCCGTGGCTCGGTATGATCTGCAGACCCGATTCACTAATCTGAAGCAAGGAGGCAGGACGGTCGATGGATATGCGGCCGAGTTTTCGAGACTCAGTCGGTTTGCTCCCACCTTGGTGGCAACCGAGTATGATAGAGCCCAACGATTCCAGCAAGGGCTTCACTTGGAGATTTTGTTGGCAGTTGAACAGTTTGAGCATCAGACTTTTGATGCAGTCTTGAGAGCAGCCCGGAGGCATAAGTATACCTCCCAGAGGATTATGGATAGGACCGGAGGTCGAAAGAGATCTCACGGCCAGATGAATCAGTCTTCAGCACCAGCCCCGGCAGCCAGGGCCTTGACTATTGGAGCTCCGAGGCGAGCGACCTCAGTAACGTCGGTTCAGCATTCCACCCCGACGTACCCTCAGCAGCAGCAGCAGAAGCAGAAGCAATCTTCCGCAGTGGGTTGTTCTCATTGTGGGAAGCCAGGCCATGTGGTGGCAGAATGTCGCAGGGCACAGGGATTGTGTCTGGCCTGTGGAGCACCAGACCATAGGGTTGGATCCTGCCCGAACAGGGGTGGTTCATCATCGTCCAACCTTTCTAGCTCTTCGGTGAGAGGACCCGCACCGGTCCAGCAGCAACAGCAGCAGTATCTATTGCCGAGGCCCTTGTCGCCTCAGTCCCAGGCGTTTCAGCAACAGAGCCCCCAGCAGTATGCGCAAGCCCAGGCCTTGAGTCAGAATAGGCAGCGAGGTTTTCAGCATAGGGGACCAGCACCCCGAGGGCACGGTCAGGCTATGGTGATGACCATGGAGGAAGAGTTGGCACCAGGTGAGGAAGTGGCAGGTACTATTCTCGTCAACTCCTTTCCAGCTTCAGCTTTATTTGATTCTGGTGCATCGCATTCTTTTATGTCTGCACGATTCGCGACACGGGTAGGATTGGAGCCCGAGTCATTATCAGTAAGGCTCAATATACTTACTGGTAACGGACTTGTGGGAGTAGATAGAGTATTTTCCTCGTGTCGGATCATAGTTAGTGGTAGGGAATTCCCTGCTAGATTGATAGAATTCCCGATGGCCGATTATGATGTGGTCTTAGGGATGGATTGGTTGAGGAACCAGTATGCTAGAATAGACTGCCATATTGGTAGGGTTGTTTTTAGCATTCCAGGAGAGCCGAAGTTTTCTTTCTCTCGGGGTGAGGTTGAGTCATCTCCTCCAGTATTGCGGATGGCAGTAGCAGCAGTTCAGTTGCCCAGGATAGTGGATGAGTTCCCAGATGTTTTTCCAGAGGAGCTTCCAGGTATGCCTCCAGAGCGGGAGATCGAGTTCACTATAGACTTGATTCCCGGGACAACCCCAGTGTCAGAGAGAGTCTACAGGATGGCGCCGTCAGAGTTAGAGATATTGTACAAGATGATTGAAGAACTCAGAACCAAGGGATTCATTCGTGCTAGTGGATCGCCTTGGGGAGCCCCGATGCTTCTTGTGAAAAAGAATGATGGTACGTCCAGGTTATGTGTTGATTATCGTACCTTGAACTCAGTGACAATCAAGAACAGAAACCCTTTTCCGAGGATAGATGACTTGTTTGATCAACTCAAGGGGGCTTCAGTATTCTCGAAGATTGATTTGCGCTCAGGTTATCATCAGATCAGAGTCAGAGAGCAGGACATCCCAAAGACAGCTTTTAGATCGAGATACGGGCATTGGGAGTTCCTTGTTATGCCTTTTGGAGCAACCAATGCGCCGGCAGTATTCATGGACCTCATGAATCGCATCTTTATGCCTTACTTGGATCAGTTTGTGATCGTGTTCTTGGATGACATCTTGGTCTACAGCAAGAGTGAGGCGAAGCATGAGCAGCATCTCCGTGTGGTTCTTCAGACTCTCAGGGAGCACCAGTTATATGCCAAGTTCAGTAAATGCGAGTTCTGGCTTGATCGCATTTCGTACTTGGGTCATATCATTACTCGAGGAGGAGTAGAAGTGGATCCCCAGAAGATTGTGGCTATTGAGTCATGGCCAGTGCCCAGCACAGTTGCAGAAGTTCGCAGTTTTCTCGGATTGGCTGGCTATTACCGGCGATTTATTTCAGACTTTGCTCGGATTTCAGCGCCATTGACCCAGTTGACCCGCAAGGATACGCAGTTTGCTTGGACAGTTGAGTATCAGAGTTCTTTTGAGCAGTTGAAGCGAGGCCTGATAACAGCTTCTATTCTCACGCTTCCAGATGGGACCGGAGGATTCTCAGTGTATTGTGATGCTTCGGGCAGAGGTTTAGGATGTGTTCTGATGCAGCATGGGAAGGTAATAGCTTATGCGTTACGACAACTTCGTGATCATGAGAGGAATTACCCAACCCATGACTTGGAGCTGGCAGCAGTGGTGTTTGCACTTAAGTTGTGGAGGCACTACTTGTATGGAGACAGGGTGGAAATTTTCACCGACCACAAGAGTCTGAAGTATGTTTTCACTCAGAAGGATCTTAACATGCGTCAGAGGAGATGGCTGGAGCTTCTTGTGGATTATGATGTTAACTTGCAGTATCATCCCGGGAAGGCCAACGTCGTTGCAGATGCGTTGAGCAGGAGAGCCGGAGTTTATTTCCTAACAGCGCGGCCAGAATTGTTAGCAGATCTTCAAAAGATAGGTATAGAAGTTATTCTCCCTTCCAGTGTGGCATTGATGGCCAGTATGCAAGTTCAGTCCACTATAGTTGAGAGGATCCGGAAGACACAATCGGCAGATTCTAAGCTTCAGCGACTCAGAGCAGAGTGTGAGGCGGGACGAAGACCAGAGCTATGTATTCATGAGGATGGTACACTTAGGCATGGTAAGCGTCTTTGTGTATCCAGTGGAGATATCAGACAGGAGATCATGTCAGAGGTGCACAGTTCTCAGTATTCCATCCATCCTGGCAGTATGAAGATGTACCGTGATATCCGTCAGCACTTCTGGTGGAATGGCATGAAGCGGGAGATAGCTCGATTTGTCTCTCGGTGTTTGGTTTGCCAACAAGTTAAAGCCGAACATCAGAGACCGGCTGGACTTCTTCAGCCCTTGCCGATTCCAGAATGGAAGTGGGAGCATGTGACCATGGATTTCGTGACTGGATTACCTAGATCCCCAGCTGGTAGAGATGCTATCTGGGTTATAGTTGATCGGCTCACGAAGGTAGCCCACTTTCTCCCGTTCAGAGTTGGTCAGTCGACGGCTCAGTTAGCAGAGATGTACCTCAGACAGATTGTCAGATTGCACGGTGTCCCAGTCAGTATCACCTCGGACCGAGATTCAAGATTTACGTCGCACTTTTGGCGTAGCTTGCAAGAGAGTTTGGGGACTCATCTCCAGTTCAGTTCAGCATATCACCCGCAGACAGATGGCCAGTCGGAGCGCACGATCCAGACTCTTGAAGACATGTTGCGGTCTTGCACACTTGACTTCGGTGGTTCATGGGAAGATCATTTGCACCTGGTGGAATTCTTATACAACAACAGTTTCCAGGCCAGTATCCAGATGGCACCGTTCGAGGCACTGTATGGTAGGAAGTGCAGATCCCCGCTAGCCTGGGGTGATGTTGGAGAGAGGCAGATGCTTGGTCCAGAAATGATTGCTCAAACCGTTGAAGTAGTCAGGCGAGTCAGAGATCACCTTCGAGTTGCCCAAGATCGCCAGCGTCATTGGGCGGATTCTCATCGGCGTCCTCTCGAGTTTTCGGTCGGCGATCATGTATTCCTGAGGATTTCGCCTAACCGTGGCGTCATTCGTTTCGGCGTACGGAGAAAGCTTAGTCCTAGGTATATAGGGCCGTTCGACATTCTGGAGCGAGTAGGAGATGTATTCTATCGTCTCGCTCTTCTGCCGTCGCTAAGCGAGGTGCATGACGTGTTCCATGTATCCTAATTACGATGGTATATCCCGGACCCGAGCTACATCCTAGATCATTTGGAATTGGTTGTTGGTACCAACCTTTCGTATGAGGAGAGGCCCGTGTCTATATTGGACCGGAGAGAGAAGATCCTCAAGAACAAGACTATCAAGTTAGTCCGAGTTGCTTGGGGTCATCACTCTTTGGGGGAGTCAACGTGGGAGCGTGAGGATGATATCCGATCGCGATATCCCGACTTGTTTGACTTGTGAGGTATAATGTCTTCTTATGCCTCCTGCCTTCGATTCCTTGCTTGCATGATTGATTGATTGCCGAGTATAGCTTGCTTGTTATTAATGTAGCTTGTCATTGCTCCTCTAGCCTCTTGATTAAATTCCGAGGACGGAATTCTTTTAAGGTGGGTAGAGTTGTAATGCCTGTGTTCGTATTACGTATTTTGGGATACGTATACGTATTTTATTCTGTATTGCATGATTCCTTGTTTAGCTCTCGGCTTGGTTTAACTCTCGGTTTGGGTTGGCTTGGTTCGGCCGGCCCAATGCTTGGTTCATCATGGGCCAAGGGTGGAACACCTTAGCATATGCTTCTCCTTCATTTCCACCACAACCCCCCTCTTTATTATCCCTACCAACCTTCTCTCTCCTCCATAATTCTCATTTACTTATCCTTCCCCCCACCATTACTCTTCTCCACCAACCAAGAACACCATAGGCAAGTGCAACTTGCTTCCACAAGAGAACTTCTTTTGATGGTTTCATTAGATTCTCCTCATGATTCTAAACCACATTAGAACTTGTCATTTTCCATTTTGAGGCTTTAATTCTTATAGATCTAGAGTTTTGATATTTTCGGATTTTTGGTGTTTTGATCTATCAAACTTGCTTGTTTTCAAGTTTTGATGGTTCCATGTTTTAGAGAATTTCTTTCTACCCAATTTTGACCTTTGGAAAGTTGGATTTGGACTTGTTTTGACCAAGATATGGACAATTGAAGCTTAGATTCAACTTTAGAGTTCTTGCTGTTCTTGCCATTTGGAGAAGACAGTGAACAGTGAGCTAGCTCTTTAGCTTACGCCACTGAGCTGTACGCTGCTGTTTAGTGAGCGTACGCTAGCCTTCGTACGCTGCTCTTTAGCGAGCGTACGCTAGCCTTCGTACGCTGCTCTTTAGCGAGCGTACGCTAGCCTTCGTACGCTGCTCTTTAGTGAGCGTACGCTAGCCTTCGTACGCTGCTCTTTGTAGAAGCATGGAATTTCACAACCAGAAAGCCCATGCGTCAGGCATTATATGCGCCAGAACTCAGACAGCTAATCGAATAAGCCATAGACATTCGAAGAAGGACTTTTTATTTTATATATAAAAGTCTATTACATGTCTAGAAAAGATGGTACAAAGGAGAATTTCTACAAAGGAAGGATCCTAGATCTACATCCAGCAACCACCATGCGCCTTCCAGATAGGCGCAGCAACCACCATGCGCCTTCCGATAGGCGCAGCAGTCACCATGCGCTGTCAGCCAGGCGCAGCAGATGTCATGCGCCTCCAGCCAGGCGCATCCTACCATCTCTTCAGCAGCTCAGTTATGTGCATCCAGCTCAGTTATGTGCATCCCTTCAGCAGCTCAGTTATGTGCAACTCTTCCAACCAGGCTCACCTGGCCGAGCAGAGCCCAGTTATGTGCCGCTCTTCCAGCCAGGCTCGCCTGATAAGTGCTTCGCCAAGCAAAGCATTTAACCCTCTGGCTGGAACCAGGGAAAAGAAGAGCACCGCAAATGCTGTGGCCAGGGGAGGTTTCGAAAGAGCCTCCAAAGACCAAGGAAGACCGTGATCGAAATCATGGCACAAGGAGCTTTCAACACAATCAAAGTGGGCGGCACCCACTTTGAAGGAAGAGAGAGCCTAGCACCGCCATTCCGATCTACGGCTCTTCCGGAATAACGGAGACGAGGCCCAAACATCCTTATCTTTGGATGCAACAGGCACCTTCCGCCTGCCTCGGAAGCCCTCGACTCCGTCTTTTGGATGTAACAGTCACCTTCAAGTGCATCGAAGACAACACGACGTCTCATCTTCACCCTCGGAAGTACTTCGTCAACAGAATGCACCCACATATACAAGTTCATGTTGGAAGTACGTGAGGGAATGAGGAGCAAACCTTCTCTCCATGCCACTATTTATAGGCCGGGCAAATCAAACCCACGTGCCAAGTGGATGACTCTCCGAATTCTGTGCAATGAATCTGCATTAAATGGATGAACCGGACGCCTCGAATTCAGCCAAACGGCTATTTATAGCACTCGAGGAGCGAGACAGTCGCGTCATTTAAGGACATGTCGGATGCGCCAGCCAAACGGCGCATCACACGGACGCGCCCTCCTGCATCAGGCGCATCACACAGACGCGCCCTACAGTACCCGGTGCATCACAGAGGATGCGCCCTCACATCTCCATGCCAAGTGGAACACCAACCAATGTGCCCACTCAGCTGTCCATCGAACATCACAAACATTAAATGCTGAACTGACACCAGAGTTGGCAGCACGCTTCCCAAAGTCTGAACAGTTGATAGCTTTTTTAGAGAACGAAGCGTCGGCAACGTCAGCATCATCATGACTCCGACGGCTACTGCCATGTGGCCATCCGCATGCGCCTCTACGGCCATGCGTCCAAACCAGCATGCGCCTCAAAAGCCATGCGCCTCAGACCCTTCACTGATCCCTAAAGACAGAAGAAGAGTCTCCAGTTGAAGCTTTGCATGCGTCTCAAAAGCCATGCGCCCCAGACTGATCTCTGATCCCGAAAGACAGAAGGAAGGTCACCTGCATGCGCCTCAAAAGCCATGCGCCCTAAATGGTTTGTAACTCCTAAAGGTTATGAGCCGCAGTCCTGCGCCCAGATCCAAGGCGCAGCTCACCAGATCACTGCCCCCCCACCAAATCCGAGATCTTCGAGCCATGAGTCGATGACACATGTCCTTTGACTCAACTCGTCCAAGATTTCAGCAACAGAAAGATCTTCTCCTCTGCTACGTGCCGGCTCACAACAGCAGTATGAAGAGTTCAACCTCCCAATCAGGGCGCATCATCCGTGCGCCCCCATCAGCAACTTCCACGTGGCGTCCCCACACACCGGCGCATCCTACATGCGCGCATGAGCAGCCAGCCTGCAAAACTATAAATAGAGGGATCATTTCCTTCTCACCCACAGACAACAGACAGAATCCACAACGAACATACAAGAGAGGCAGATACAGACACTCAACGTCTTCCTCCTCTCAGCAAGCTCCAGCACCCAGAGCAATCCACGCCTTCAGAGAACCGATAACCGTCGTCAGCCGGTCAACGGAGTCAACGTATTACCACTCGCTCCATTGGCACTAAGGACCCAGCTTAAACAAAAGTGTACTCCTAGGACTACATCTAAGTCCTACATTGTAATACTGTTCTGTTTGTATTAAAGTTTTCAATCAAACAATTTTAATGGCAAACAAGCTGGCGACTCTGCTGGGGACTTCTTTCTCCTCTTCCGAGAAAGTCGTGTCACAGGCCGACGACGTGAAGGTGGGCTCCTCCCACAAGACGCTGGTCGTACGCCTCAATCAACAGGCGTACGAGGAGTTCATTTCTGAAGGAAGTGCGAGTCCTTCGAAGCGGCTACCAAAGCCGAAGAAGATCCGCACGGCCTGGGTGCGCAAAGTCGACGCCTCGGGCACCACCACTGAAGGGGATGCAGCAATCCAGCCTTCCCTTCCTGCTGACGTTCTCAGCAACCAAGGTGCGCCCGTCGATGCAGCACATCTCTTGGGGAAGCGTGTGGCCGACCACGTTCCCCAGCCATCTCCCTCTCAGGCGAGAAAGATACGTCGACGGAGCAGGGGCGCAGCCAATGCCCCGCGCGTCACCTCTGATGCGCCACAAAAGGCCTCTGTCTTTGACAGACTCACTCGCTGTAATGGCGAGGAGAATTTGGATGCTGAGTACTATGCGCCCCAGCGGGCTGGTACGAAGAAATCTAAGGCGGCACGGACCATGCGCCACAAACGTGCTATGCCAGCAGCCGGCCAGAGGCACGCGCTCGTCATCACGCGCGCTGCCGATGGCAAGCTGTACAAGGTTGACTCAAGTGCTTCTGCACTAACAACGAGTCGATCTTCAAAGTCCTCATCTCGCTTGGGCGCATCTACTGCGTGCACAACCAAGTCGAGAGAGGCAAACTCAGTGGTCTTGAACTCCCGCGCCTCCTCTGGTTGTGCGTTTGAGGTCCGTTCAAGTCACTTCAAATGTTGTGGTTCCCCCACTACTGATCGTGATGCCTGCTTAGTATTAGATCAGGGGGCGCAGCACTCACCTGACCACCCCGGCGTTTGGCCTTGCCATACGTCTGAAGGGGGTGTGAAGGCACCACTCTCCTCCAACGACCTGCGCAACGTGATCACTCACAAGCGCCGGTCAGGAGAGTCGACCAACAACACGATGCGCCTCTTACGGGGCATACTTGTGCGGTGGTCACCATCAACTGCTGTTGCAAGACGGCAGTTCCACCAAGATAGTCGGTCTTCCAACGACTACAATCATCGACACCTCTCCGACGTCGCCTTGGGGCGAAGGTGTCAGCTGAAGAGGAGCCAAAGGTCGCTTCATGCAACGTGGTCTCCAACTCCTCATCAATCCGGAAGGCGACTGCCAATTCCTCGTCTTCATCCAAAAGCCAGCCGAGGAAAACCAAGGCAGCTGTCTCGACCTCTGGAGTGTTTGAAGGCACTCGGTCGAGGAAGAAGTCCTTGGAGGAAGCTGGGGGTAGCCAGACCCTTGTTGAGCCTCCTTCCGAAGACGAAGATGTCCAAAGCACAGCTGCGGCGGATTTTCATCATCAAGGCGAGATTACTCTCCCTGAAGCCCCTCAAAATGAGGATGTCCTCCAGGACACTGCCGGGGGTAGTTCTGGAAACGAAGAGGTCCTTCAAGACGGAGCTGAGGGCAAGCAGACCCTTGCAGATGCGCCTGTTGAAGATGAACTCCAGAATATGGCTGGGGGTGGCCCAACACCAGGAGAAGTGACTCCCCCGCAAGAGAGTGAGGCCGAAAGCGAAGCCTCAACCAATCCATCCACTCCTGGCCGTGTCAGGACAGTATACATGGCTGGGGATGATGTTGAGTCTGATGCGCCGTCACAGGACATAGTCCAGCGCATAGACTCATTGGAGGGAGGACTCAAAACCCTCTCTGCCTCAATGCAAGCACTGACTCAAGCAGTATTTGAGATGCGGTCAGCCTTGATCAGGACACCTTCAACTGGTCCTAACCCAGGAGCTAATGGGGAGTCGAGTGTGCCCCTCCAACGGGCGCCCTCGGATACAGAAGCACCTCGAACCTCGGAGCCCTCAAACGCTCCAATCCAGATGGTACCTCCTTTCCCGACTCCTAGCTCTACGGAGGATGTGGTCGAAATGATCAAAGACCTGTGGGAGCGCTTCGAGTCCAAGAACAGGCAAGAGGAACGCCAGAAGATGGGCATTCCACAGCCTTATCCCCTCGAGTGGAACAAGGTGGTTTATCCTCCAAAGTATAAACCACAAACACTCACCCCATTCGACGGGAAGGACTCTCCGCGACGGTACCTGATGTACTTCCAGTCACAGACAGGGCATCTTCCGAAGGAGGACGCGCTCCTCACCAGCATCTTCGTCGGGGCCTTGAAAGGAGTGGCGTATGACTGGTACTGCAGCCTCCCCGACAATTCCATATCGTCCTTCGACGACCTGACGCGCCTCTTCCTCGACCGCTTCTACGACGGCGGAAAGGACATGACGATGGCGTCTCTCATAGAGATACGTCAGAAGGAGAAGGAAACGGTTCGGGCGTTCATCGAACGTTTCCGACAGGCTTGCTTCAGGCTACCTCCAGGCATGCCAGAACATGTGCTCCTCTCCCCTTGCAGCATGAACATGTTGCCTGCAGTAAAGCTCTGGCTCAACTCTACTCTCCCTCCTGACTGGAGCTCCCCTGATCATCGAAGCTGAAGCTGCAGAAAAGAAGGCGGCCAATGCACGTCTTCTGGGTGTCAGCTTCCCCGCCTTTGACGATAAGGGGAAAAAGTCCGCAGCTAACAGCTCTGGACGAGAAGCAAAGGGGAAACAGGCATTGACTGTCAATGCCTCAAAAGGCGCATCTGCGCCTACTCAGAAGCCTCCACTGGCACCGAGACCCAAGGAGGTTTATTCATTCAATGATGACGACACCCTGCAACTTTTCGAGATACTGAAGCAGGGTGACAAGATCAAGCTACCGGACCCAAAGCGGCCCGATGAAGTTGGGAAAGTGGACAACCTAAGGTACTGCCACTACCATCGGTTTGTCGGACACCCGACCAAGGACTGCTACGTCCTCAAGAATTACATCCAGCGCATGATCAATGCGGATGTAATCTCCGTCGACTATGAAGAGAAGACGGTGTCGGCCAATCTGGTTTCGCTTCAGTTCGGCACCTTGCCGCCAACTACCACACAAGATGGCGTCGTCCCCATCCCTAAGGCGACAATGGAGGTGGTAAACTTACCACCTACTCGTGACAATGTGAGTGGACTCACCCCGCTCACCACATCTCGAGGAGAGGTCCTCTGGGTTCACCCCGACCTCGTCTCCGAGGTGACTCAATCGGAGGTACGCCCTACCTCCAAATCAAAAGACAGGAAGATCAAGTCTTGCCGCACAGTCTCTTCTTCAACAGAAGAGGCACTTCCAGTACAAACACGTGCACAACAGAACTCCCAGTCCGGCGAAGCCGCCGCCGAGGTGGTGCCTCCTAGCACCATCCCTGAAGAGGGTCCATCTAAGCCCTCAGCAGCCAATAAGCAGAAGCAGGTGGATGCCCGTTTTGACAGACCTCTACGGAAGGAGAATGCTTCGGGGCTGTCCAAGCCTCACAACTTCGACATTCTGGCACAATTAGCCAGTACACCTGCGCGCCTGTCTTTGTTCGAGCTCCTGCATCTTTCTAAAGATTCCCGAGAAGCTCTCTGCGAAGCTCTGAAGGACGCTGAATCCTTTCTCAGTCAGGTCAAGCAGCCTGAAGACCTCCCAACTGCTTGTGCGCACTGTCATTGTGCGGATGAAGTTATCCCAAACATAACTTTCACCCAACAAGACATGCTGCTCAAGCATCACCGACATAACCGACCGCTGTATTATACAGGGTACATTGGCTCGGTCAAGGTGAGCCGGATTCAGATCGATCCTGGGTCTTCCCTGAGCATCATTCCGAAGGCGCTGCTATCTAAGCTGGGGATCCCGATGTACTGGCTGGCGCCCTCCAATACAACCATCAGTGGCTTCAATGCTAGCAAGAGCGAGCCATTGGGCAAGATCCGACTGAAGTGTCACATTGGCAGCCTCAAAACTGAGGTGACTTGTTATGTGGTAGATGTCGAGGTCAACTACAACATCCTGCTCGGTCGACCATGGCTGCATGAGTACATGGTGGTGCCCTCCACGCTCCACCAGTGCATGAAGTATGTATCCACCAATGGCGTCATCCAGACGGAGTTTGCAGACATCGATCCTTTCAAAGGGATTGAAGCCTACTTCACCGATTCTGACTTGTACAAACCCATTGACGAGGAGGAAGCCAACGACGCTGATGATGAGGCAGAGACGGCAACAGAGCCGGACATGGAGCCTGAGACGACTCCCGACGCCCCCTTGAAAATCCGTCTGAAGGGGAAACCACCCCAGAAGGCGCCTCCAATGAGCATCAAGCTATCAGGAAAAAGCGCCGGCTCGTGAAGCACCCATGAAGATACGCCTCAAGGGAAAGCCACCTCAAACATCGGCTCCCCTGGTAGCAAAATTACAAGGGAAGGCACCACTCACCGGAGGCGCAACCGAGGCACCTCTCAAGGTGCGTCTCAAGGGCAAGCCGCCGCAGTCATCCAAGGTGTCAGAGAAGGCTCATATAACCCGCTCAGACCCCAAAGCTGTGTTAGACTCTCCTAGTCTGCCCCCAGTTCTTACAGACGAGGAGCTTGGTAATTATATCTCGGCTGACGTAGAGGCACCCTCCTTTGACAATGTAATCCCACGGAATAAGATCTCGTATTTTATCAATAATAGAGTGTCTTTTAATTATTCTTGTCTTCCATACTGGAATGCCATATATACATTAGACAACGCTCTACGGTCGTTGCAAACACAAATAACGACCGTCCACCATAATCAAATAGTCCCATCTCAAGGAGTCTTCATAGTCCCTCCACGGAGCCGAGACCAAGGCACCATCATCTCGGGCAAAATCGAGCGTCGTCGGGACCTCCCGTCAATCGAGCCCGAACCTGATACCGGCAGAGTATAAGTCTATCGGTACACGGATGCGGCTAAGCACATCATCCAAAAGATGGGCTACGACCTGAAAAGCAACAAAGGCTTAAACTACGGCAAGGGTCGGCATCTCCCTGTCCGGCTTTCGATGCCCAATGGAAAGCCACAGGACTATTATAATCGGACTGGACGAGGGTTAGGCTATGTCACGCCGCCATCAACCCCAGAGAGTTCAGATGCAGAAGACATAGAACATTTCCATTCGTCCGAAGCATCGACTTGGGATTCCGATACCAGTATCGGATCTGTCTTCAGGAAAGTGCTGTCAGCTAACATGACGTCAGCACAACCTCAAAAAGGGGAAGGCGAAGACCAAGCGCCAGAACCCTTCGAAGAAGAACCCTGGGCCCAACGCCTAGGGGAACAATGGGAATCTCGTTTTGAGCTTCGTGAACCTCCCACCGAAGACGAAGTCGAGCAGATCGACCTCGGGGAGGGGTCTTCTTCCAAACCCATCTTCATCAGTAAAAGCCTGGAAGGGGAAGATCGAGAATCTTTAATCCAACTGGCTAAAGAGTATATCGACGTCTTCGCCTGGAGCTATGAAGACATGCCGGGACTCGATCCGCAGATCGCAATGCATAGGTTGAACATCTTACCTGATGCCAAACCTATCAAACAACAGCAGCGACGCTTCCGTCCGGACATCATGAATGCCATCGATCAGGAGGTTGACAAACTCTTGACTAGCGGCTTCATCCGTGAGGAACAACACCCGGATTGGGTAGCCAACATCGTTCCCGTCACCAAGAAGAACGGGAAGATACGAGTCTGTATCGACTTCAGGGATCTCAACTCTGCTTGCCCGAAGGACGAATTCTCGCTTCCAATCACTGATGTGATGATCGACAACACATGTGGCTTTGAGCGCATGTCCTTCATGGACGGGTATTCAGGCTACAATCAAATCAAGATGTTCCCCGATGACGCAAAACACACGTCATTCAGGACTCCAAAGGGTGTTTTCTGCTACACAGTAATGCCCTTCGGCTTGAAGAACGCCGGTGCGACATACCAGCGAGCTATGAGCACCATCTTCCGTCAACATCTTCGCAAGACAGTCGAATGCTATATTGACGACATCGCAGTCAAGAGCCGCCTCAAAAGAGATCACCTACAGGACCTGAAGACGGTCTTCGATCTCATGCGGACGCATCAACTCAAAATGAACCCCGCTAAATCCTTTCTGGGGATTTCTAGCGGCAAATTCTTGGGCTTCATCATCACAACGAAAGGCATTCATGTTGATCCTGAGAAGACCAAAGCCATCCTCAACATGGACCCTCCGAAGAACCTTCGAGAACTTCGAGGCCTACAGGGACGTCTGGCATATATCCGGAGGTTCATAGCAAACCTTTCCGGTAAATATTAACCCTTCACTCAGCTCATGAAGAAGGGAGTCTCTTATATCTGGACAGAGGAGTGCCAGAAGGCTTTCGACGACATCAAAGCCTACTTGACGAGCCCACCAGTCCTGGTAGCGCCAGTCACCGGCAAACCATTTCTCCTCTACGTCCGTGCCATGGATCATTCTCTTGGCGCTCTGCTGGCTCAAAACAGCGATACAGGCTACGAGCAAGCAATCTATTACCTCAGTCGAACACTCATCGGGGCCGAACACCGGTACAACCCCGTCGAAAAGGAGTGCTTGGCTTTGGTGTTTGCCATCCAGAAGACTCGTCATTATGTCTCGGGTCAGACAATTCATATTATTTCCCGAGTCAACCCGCTCAGAGTCCTCATGACGAAGCCAGGATCCCTGAACTCCCGGCTGGCTACATGGGCGATCTTGCTAACACCGTACAACATGGTGTTTGTACCCCAAAAAGCTGTTAAGGGTCAAGCTCTGGCTGACTTTTTAGCTGCACACCCCATCCCAGAATCCTCAAAACTCTATGAAGATATCCCGGATGAGGTCCAAGAATCCAACGTCACCGAAGGAAGTTCCGTTTGGCGGATGTTCTTCGACGGCGCTTCAAGAACAGGCCCCAAAGGCCAAATCATCGCAGGAGTGGGGGTAGTCTTAGTCTCCCCCGATCAGCTGGTCATCCAACGTGCGTACTCTCTTTCGAAATTGTGCTCCAACAACGTTGCTGAGTACAACGCACTCGTCATGGGACTCCAGCTCGCACAACAGCTGGGGGTCGACCATCTGGAAGCTTACGACGACTCAAAACTCGTCGTAAACCAGGTTCGAGGATAATACGAAGTTCGCCATGAAAATTTAATCCCTTATCATGAAGTCGCGTTGAACATCATTTCAACCTTCATCGGGTTCTTCATCGAACATGTCCCCCGTTTACAAAACTTGGAGGCCGATGCTCTGGCCGGCCTCGCAGCCTCATTAGCAGCGTCCTTTGGGACTCAACACTATATCACGGTAACAGGACGAGATCTGATTTGTCCCAGAAACAACCTATGCTTGCAGGTGGCCCACGCCATGCCGACAAACACAAGTGTTAATGTCCGAGACTGGATGTTCCCGTTCATCGACTTCGCTGTCTACGGAATCCTTCCAGAGGACCCGAAGGAAGCCGTCTCAGTCAGGAGACGCTCTCTTCGATTCTACTACGATACGGCTACCAAAACGCTGTACCGACGCTCCTTCGATGGGCTCCTCCTTCGATGCCTGTCTAACGAAGAAGCAGCCGAAGCTCTTCAAGAAGCTCATGACGGAACTTGTGGAGCTCATCAACCCGGTCCTAAGTTGCAAGATCGACTGCGACGTATGGGCTACTACTGGCCAACCATGGTTGCCGATGCTGTCGAATATGCCAAGAAGTGCCACGCATGCCAACTTCATGCGGACTTCATACATACACCATCGGAGCCGCTACATCCTACAGTCGCCTCCTGGCCCTTCGAAGCCTGGGGCATGGACATTGTAGGGCCAATCACCCCTTCTTCATCGAGAGGACACCGTTTCATCCTGGCCATCACCGACTACTTCTCCAAATGGGCGGAAGCAGTTCCACTAGCAGAAGTAAAAAGCTCCAGGGTGGTCAGCTTTATCAAATACCATGTCATATACCGTTTTGGAGTACCCCGGCGGATCATCCATGACAATGGTCCTCAGTTTATCAGCCATATTTTCAGCATGTTCTGTGACAAGAATCGCATTTAGAACGTGGCCTCAACTGCCTACAATTCGGCAGCAAACGGATTGGCTGAGGCATTCAACAAAACTATCGTTAGGCTGCTCAAAAAGGTCGTGTCATCCAACAAACGCGACTGGGACGAAAAGCTTGGCGAATGCCTTTGGGCCTACCGCACAACGGTACGGACCCCAACAGGCAACACTCCATTCTCCCTGGTCTACGGGAGCGAAGCAGTACTGCCTCTCGAGATACAGATACCTTCGCTCCGCGTGGCAATCACAAACGATCTCACAGAAGAAGACAATCAACGTCGTCGTCTGCGGGAACTGGAGGCACTTGACGAAAAGCGTCTCTTAGCTCAACAACGCATCGAGCTCTACCAAGCCCGTATATCACAGGCTTTCAATAAAAAGGTCAAACAGAGGACTTTCCAAGTTGGCGACCTGGTTTTAGCAGTCAGAAGACCAATGGTGTTGACCCACAAGACACCAGGAAAGTTCGAGCCCAAGTGGGAAGGACCTTTCATCATAGAGACGGTATACTCAAACGGTGCTTACCGCCTCGCCAAACCCAATGGGGACTTGTTTATGATGCCCATCAACGGCAAGTTCCTAAAGAAATACTATTCTTGACATCCTCCAGACATGTACTTCCTCAAACAACCTCTTTCCACAAACTCATACGCCTCCGGAACCCAGCTGTCCCGTGGCATCTTCCAGTAGAAAGATAACCACGTCCATATTACCTCTGAGTTGTCTCTCTACACCCTACAAAGCAGAATCTTACACTTTGTAAGCCTACGCTACCCTTCATGTTTACCACGTCCACATTACCTCTGAGTAAACATCTCGTACAAACAACCCCTGCGTTATTGTACATTGATCGCAGAACTTCCACGTCCATATAACCTCTGAGTTGTTCAGCGTATCCCCCAAGATCATTCCTACCACGTCCATAATACCTCTGAGTAGGGAGATTCTATCATTTCGAACCCAATGATTGCCATGTCCACATTACCTCTGAGCAAACATAATGGTTCCTTCAAACTTATTATCTGTACCTGAAAACCAAGGTGCGCAAAAGATAATAGGTCCACGCAAATCATCAAGTTCATGACAACAAAAAAATGAACACATCACAAAAAAAAAGGTTGTAGACTTCTTTATTCTTCTAAAAAAAAGAGGGAGTACAAGAAGCTACATCATCCCCCGGTAAGGGTTGCAAAAGAACACAAAAGAAAAAGGAAAAAAGCTATGGTCCCTGAATCTCCCCAGGATGGGCTGAGAGCTCCTTGACTCGAAGCTTTAAGTCGACTGCGCGGGCCTCCACCGTCGCCAGGACTCGTCGCTCTGCTTCTTTGCGTATCAATTCAACGGCCCCAGCGGAAGTATTACTTGCATGCTTCTCATCAAGCTGTTGTCGTTGCTGCGCCAAGGCAAGAGTCCGCTGAGTAAAAGTCGCTTCATCCTTCTTAAATGCTGCATGTTCAGCCCGAACACGCTCGACCTCTAACTGAAGTCGGGCCCGTTGGTCTTCAAGACGGCGCATCTGGGTGTCAATATCTGCGATATTAGCTTCTAATGCAGCTCGAGTTTCTACCGTACTCTTCATGGACTGAGACAACTGCTCTACCGCAGCCTCAGTCTCAGCCACCTCGCACTCCCAAACGTCCACGGTGGCCTGGTGTGAAGATTCGATCTCGGCGATCAGCTTCCCCTTCTCCGCCTCTATCAGGACAGAAAGGTCGTTTCGCTGGATGCGTTGAAGTTCCGCGAGCCGCTCATCCAGCTCAATCACCGAAGCCTCCAGAATTTCGGCCATATGGTCGTGGCCTTGGTGAATACGAATCAGCTCGATGCATGGCATTGCCAGAGCTTTTGTCGTCGCAAACCTCCCATTGGCATTCATCACAGCAGATACACCCTTCTGCAGCATTTTGTATACCCCCTCGACGAGGAATTTCACATACTCGTCTGCATCCGCCAAGATCTGTGGCGTCATCGCGGGAGTTGGAGGAGCTACCACAGTTTGCGGACCGAAAGAAGATTCGCCAATCTCAATCAGCGAGGCTTGAACCTCGGCATCAATGGGCTCTTCATCAACCGGGGCTGGACTTCTAGCCCGAGGAGCCGAAGCAACAGAAGGAGCCGGCACAGGCGTCGAGATGGTCTCCCAAGTAGAAGGAGCTACAGAGGGTTCTACACCCTTACCCTTTTCAAGCCCGGAAGAACCTCCGACGTCAACAGCCACCTCTTCTACCCCCAACATCCTATCAACAGTTGATACCTCTCTTGGCAGAATAGGGAGATTGTCACTTGTCTCTTGACCCGTCGCAGCGGTCTTGACTAGCAGACAGGTCTCATCATCAAGTCCCTCAACAGGGACAGAATCTGTCGCTACCTCCTGAGTGGTAGCCGCCTCAACTTCCACGGTTGAAGCCGGGGTAGGACTCGGCAATGATGCAACCGACCTCCCATCATCATGATAAAGAGGGGATTCAACCCTCTCCTCTGTCTCAACTACTTCTGTTGCCTCCGCAACAGGCTCTTGCAGCTCTGGAGCAACGTCATCGGAAGACGACGAACTCCATTCTTCTTCACCACCAGGAAATGGCGTGCTTGTCTCAGTTTCCCTCCTGACATAATCCGGGGATACCGGAACTTCCACGTCAACAGCATCCTCCGGATCTTCCTCCATGGAAGACATCATGGTCAGCGGGATACGCACTTCAGATGAGCCCGCCGTCCCTTCTCGCCTGCTCCCGCCTGACTTTGGGGTGCGAGGTTTTCTTTTTAACGGTTCCTACAAAAGAAGATGAAGCCTCGTAAATAGTAGAACCAAAATCAGATTATGTGGGACGCCTTTACCTCTACGGACGTTGAATCCAATGACGCCGTCGGTGACGACGCCTTCCTCTGCTTCTTCGGTACATGAGATTCAATCCCTACGTCTACACGTCGCTTTGATCGATCACCCGAGGGTTCTGCTTGAGAGGCGGAAGGGGCGCTCCGGTGACCTATCCCTGACGGACGATGCGATCGGGCCTTCACCGGCACGTTCCCGGTTATCGCTAACTGGGTGCCTGCAATAAGACTGGTCTCCCTGTCATATCCGGAGGGCGCAGCTGCCATAGCACAGTAAAATTTGGCGGCTGAGTAAAGAATGGGCGGCCGCGGATCTGGAACGGGCAACGTAAAACGAGCTCCGGTACATCCGGCATTATAGTAATGCCATGCTCGTGCACCATCCAACAAACTTCCAATATACCCCAGAGAAGTACTGGGGTTATCCAACATCATCTGGGCATAACCGAATTGTCGCGCAAAGCGGCTTGGCAAATATGGTTCTAGGTAGCACTGATTCCTGTTCCTGTATACCAGATGAGACGGCCGGATACTCTGCAACCAGCAGAATCCCCATTGAGGCAGAGTGGTGGTACCTTCGCCCAGATCCCTTAGATCTTCGTTGGCCTCAAAGCCTAAGTAGATTGGACCAACTTTGGTAATTTTCCAACCCTGAAGACGGGATAAAACCTTTCTACAAACAGGGACACCAGTATATGACCAGCTCCTCCGATTGAAACGACAAAGGAGTGCATCTCCAGCCTTATAATCTTCTTCCGAGCCTGGACTCATCACACTGGGATGATGCAAAATCAGCCATCCCATCAAATAGTAAAACGGCAGTTCGGCGCGCGGAAAGTTATTGTTTCGGCCTCTGTCATGAATCACATTTCCAGCAAACTCTCTCAAACCTCGCTGCAGGTTACATACCATTGCGGGGAGAAGAGCCAAACGCCGGCCGAAGACCAGCTTCACGGCTGGCAGGATTAAGTTTCGGGTTACCCTCTCTACGGCACCGGATCCGCCCGCGAACACGCAATCCCGGAGCCATATCATCAGGTAGGACGCCAACACCGCCTTGGGTGACATCCGATAAGCAAGATGCCAGAAGCAGCTGTAGGAGCGTGCATCTGACTGCTGGTCCTCACTTCCTCGGGGATTTTTCTCCCCTAACCTGCTCATTTCGGACAATACTTCGCTACGAGAGAGCGCCGGTGGAGTGGAAAATTGTGAGGGATTCTCCTTGTCTTGTCTAAAGACATAATCTCTCCAAGCGGTCACATGAGGCTGCGTCCCGTTCCTATCCCGTCTCTGCATATAGTAATGATGACTCGCCACTTCCTTGAAGACGGCCGTCATCTCCTCAGCCCTGTCTCCCAGGACTTGAAGTTCCTCGTTGGTGGGAAAGTACTCTTCATAGGGTTCCGACCCCCAAGGGAGTTTTGACACCTCATACATCTCATGAAGTGCGAACCCTAATTCCCCCATCGGAGTAAAAAAGGTCCCGGTATGGACATCAAACATCTCCAGTAGTGCGAGGAACATATGCCTGTTGAGATCAACACCCGCCTGGGTAGCACGGATCGCGGCAGTCAACCCAATCTCTCGAAGCTCGGTCCGAAACTGCGACAAGATCCAGAGTGTCAGTTTATCCCACTTGGAAACATAATGGCACCAACCCTCTACCCGAAAATCTCCTTTCGGGTATGAGCGTTCCATCAAAAGCATACGATGTGTAAAAGTCAAAGCACTATAAGCAAACGTATCAATGGGTACGTCACTGTAGAGGCTCCCGGGGCGTAGAGTCCGCCAGGTGAAAGAAGACCCAGACCGTGTGGCGGTCAAAGTATCCCTTCGGTCGAAAGTAGAATCAATTTGGATGACGCCAGTCACCGCTCCCCCCTGAGAAGGGGTAAGATCCCAAGACATCTTCCTCTGGGAAACAAGGCGACAGAAGGATGACAAAGGCCATTGACGTTCAAGTTGCTTGACAGTCATATGCACCCCATTCGCTGTAAAGAACCAGTCCTCCTTGACCTTCAACACCGTCGCATCAGTAGAAGTGAGACGGTCTCCGAATAAGAACTCAGGCTTCAAGAAGGTCAATTTATCAGATGTGGAAGATTTTAAAACACCACGTTCCATCATCCGTTTGAGGAACCCATACTGCTGCTCACGGATTTGGGTCATTCTCTCGGGAGGCTGATCCAGCATAAGAGCCTCTTGAGCGGGGTTTATCACTTCCTCATTATACTCTACTCCCATCTGGTTGAAGACAGCCTCCAAGAACACTTCATTCAAAGGCGAGATTGCTACCGACACTAGCAAAGATCAGAAAAATGTTAGAAGCAACAAGAAGAGCTTCGGCGCATCATCAGGGTTTTAGCCCATGCGCGTCAGCAGCCTCGGCGCATCATCAGGGTTTTAGCCCATGCGCGTCAGCAGCCTCGGCGCATCAGGGTTTTAGCCCATGCGCGTCAGCAGCCTCGGCGCATCATCACGGTCTAAACCCATGCGCGTCGGCGAACAAAGACCGCGGCACATCATTAAAGACCCAAGGTCTATGTGCGTTGGTGTACGGAAAAATGAGACTTACCGACCACCTCTGGCCGAACTTCGACAGGCCGTCGGGGAACGTCAGCCGTTACAACTTCCGCAGGCTCCTTCGCTTTCTTCTTCCCCTTGCCGGCACCACCGCGAGGAGTCTTGGGAGCCATTCTTTCAAAGAAGAAAAAGTTAGGGTTTTGAAGAAAAAACTCTAAAGAAAGCAAAGGCACAGAGCAGATGAATTCTCTCTCTCTCCAACCCTTACCTATTTATAGGGCTTGGTCGCACGCGTGAACCGATGACGTGTAATCTCAGCCGTCGCTTCGGGTTCCGTGAGGAGATAACAACAAATACAACCAAAAGATCATCATTAATCTTTTGGGTTACCAAGGCGTCATCATCATCAACTGAAAGGAGCATGCGCCCGAACAAGCATGCGCCCAAAAAATCATGCGCCCTGACCTCCATGCTTCTTATTCAAAGTATTCCAAAACTTATTCAAAAGTTTTGAAAACTTTGAAGGGGGTCTTGTAGAAGCATGGAATTTCACAACCAGAAAGCCCATGCGCCAGGCATTATATGCGCCAGAACTTAGACAGCTAATCGAATAAGCCATAGACATTCGAAGAAGGACTTTTTATTTTATATATATAAGTCTATTACATGTCTAGAAAAGATGGTACAAAGGAGAATTTCTACAAAGGAAGGATCCTAGATCTACATCCAGCAACCACCATGCGCCTTCCAGATAGGCGCAGCAACCACCATGCGCCTTCCGATAGGCGCAGCAGTCACCATGCGCTGTCAGCCAGGCACAGCAGATGTCATGTGCCTCCAGCCAGGCACATCCTACCATCTCTTCAGCAGCTCAGTTATGTGCATCCAGCTCAGTTATGTGCATCCCTTCAGCAGCTCAGTTATGTGCAACTCTTCCAACCAGGCTCACCTGGCCGAGCAGAGCCCAGTTATGTACCGCTCTTCCAGCCAGGCTCGCCTGATAAGTGCTTCGCCAAGCAAAGCATTTAACCCACTGGCTGGAACCAGGGAAGAGAAGAGCACCGCAAATGCTGTGGCCAGGGGAGGTTTCGAAAGAGCCTCCAAAGACCAAGGAAGACCGTGATCGAAATCATGGCACAAGGAGCTTTCAACACAATCAAAGTGGGCGGCACCCACTTTGAAGGAAGAGAGAGCCTAGCACCGCCATTCCGATCTACGGCTCTTCCGGAATAACGGAGACGAGGCCCAAACAGCCTTATCTTTGGATGCAACAGGCACCTTCCGCCTGCCTCGGAAGCCCTCGACTCCGTCTTTTGGATGTAACAGTCACCTTCAAGTGCATCGAAGACAACACGACGTCTCATCTTCACCCTCGGGAGCACTTCGTCAACAGAATGCACCCATATATCCAAGTTCATGTTGGAAGTACGTGAGGGAATGAGGAGCAAACCTTCTCTCCATGCCACTATTTATAGGCCAGGCAAATCAAACCCACGCGCCAAGTGGATGACTCTCCGAATTCTGTGCAATGAATCTGCATTAAATGGATGAACCGGACGCCTCGAATTCAGCCAAACGGCTATTTATAGCACTCGAGGAGCGAGACAGCCGCATCATTTAAGGACATGTCGGATGCGCCAGCCAAACGGCGCATCACACGGACGCGCCCTCCTGCATCAGGCACATCACACAGACGCGTCCTACAGTACCCGACGCATCACAGAGGATGCGCCCTCACATCTCCATGCCAAGTGGAACACCAACCAATGTGCCCACTCAGCTGTCCATCGAACATCACAAACATTAAATGCTGAACTGACACCAGAGTTGGCAGGACGCTTCCCAAAGTCTGAACAGTTGACAGCTTTTTCAGAGAACGAAGCATCGGCAACGTCAGCATCATCATGACTCCGACGGCTACTGCCACGTGGCCATCCGCATGCGCCTCTACGGCCATGCGTCCAAACCAGCATGCGCCTCAAAAGCCATGCACCTCAGACCCTTCACTGATCCCTAAAGACAGAAGAAGAGTCTCCAATTGAAGCTTTGCATGTGCCTCAAAAGCCATGCGCCCTAGACTGATCTCTGATCCCGAAAGACAGAAGGAAGGTCACCTGCATGCGCCTCAAAAGCCATGCGCCCTAAATGGTTTGTAACTCCTAAAGGTTATGAGCCGCAGTCCTGCGCCCAGATCCAAGGTGCAGCTCACCAGATCACTGCCCCCCCACCAAATTCGAGATCTTCGAGCCATGAGTCGATGACACGTGTCCTTTGACTCAACTCGTCCAAGATTTCAGCAACAGAAAGATCTTCTCCTCTGCTACGTGCCGGCTCACAACAGCAGTATGAAGAGTTCAACCTCCCAATCAGGGCGCATCTTCCGTGCGCCCCCATCAGCAACTTCCACGTGGCATCCCCACACACCGGCGCATCCTACATGTGCGTATGAGCAGCCAGCCTGCAAAACTATAAATAGAGGGATCATTTCCTTCTCACCCACGGACAACAGATAGAATCCACAACGAACATACAAGAGAGGCAGATACAGACACTCAACGTCTTCCTCCTCTCAGCAAGCTCTAGCACCCAGAGCAATCCACGCCTTCAGAGAACCGATAACCGTCGTTAGCCGGTCAACGGAGTCAACGCATTACCACTCGCTCCATTGGCACTAAGGACCCAGCTTAAACAAAAGTGTACTCCTAGGACTACATCTAAGTTCTACATTGTAACACTGTTCTGTTTGTATTAAAGTTTTCAATCAAACAATTTTAATGGCAAACACTCTTTAGCGAGCGTACGCTAGCCTTCGTACGCTGCTCTTTAGTGAGCGTACGCTCACCTTGATACGCTGCCTGTTGGCCGCGTGTCTTGAGCGTACGCTAGCTTGAGCGTACGCGTGCCTTGGTACGCTAGCTTAAGCGAGCAAGGCGTACGCTGGCCCCTTTTCTACGCTAGCTTGAGCGTACGCTGACCTGTAGCTTGAGCGTGCCCTTGTGTATGCTGACCCTTGCGTACGCTTCCCATTGGAAGTGTATAGATCCTTTGGTACGCAGTCCTGAGCGTACGCTAGCCTGAGCGTAGCCTGATTACCCTTGATCTTCTATAGCCCTGTATATTGATATTTTATTAGATATTTAACGTCCACTTTATATCCGTACGCCTTTTGTCATGAACTTGATAATCACGAATTTACTTGATATGTTTGGAATTGATAATTGAGCATGACGTGATAGTGACCCGTAGTGGTGCACTCCTGGCATAATAACCTGACATGACATGATAGTGGCCCGTCGTGGCGCACTCCTGACAAGTACACCTGACATGATAAACCCGGCATAATTATCTTGAATAGCTGTTGCGACGGCTACCTGACATGACATGACCTGTATAATTACCTGGACACCGTGGGCGATTGTGCTTGTACAAATAATCCAGTCCTGTCTTGCATCATGTCTACGAGGGAACTCCTGAGTACCACGGTCAGGAGTACCTATTGAAATGAACTAAGGACTAATAACTAGATTAATACATTAGTCATGAAGAGATTTCCCCAGCTACAGGCAATCCCGTTACCTGGGCGCGCCTGGGATCTGTAGCCTGCCGTCGAGTAGGGCACATTTCCAGCACACTGTCATGTGTTGCATCCTTCAAGCTACCTAAGGGTACATGCGTTTCCTGGACGGTGTACCCACCTGAATTCAACCCCTAATTTCGACCTGGGTAACCTGAATGGTCTGCAGGACTTGTGGCTGTAGAATAATCTCACTGCATCTTGTTAGTAATTAGGCTTGTGACAACCCTAGTTAGTTAAAGTATCAAGCCGTAGTTCTTGCTTGGCCGTGAAATGATTGGATGGAGTCTAACCAGTCTAGTCTTGTCCTGATCCTGTTCCAGATTATTGAATGACCAGAATGCTTGTATTTATTTTACCGATAAATGGTGAGAAACCAAGCTCCATTCAGACGAAGGGTTACAACCCCGGTCCTTGTTTGGTTTACGGGTTGTAACCTGGCTATCTGAATAGTTCCATGGTTATCTCGTCGTATATCATCCTGATGTATTTTCTTTATTTCCAGTTTTTACCTTATTTATACTCTTGTGCTGATTGCTGGTTTTAGTTCTTAAGTGAAGCTTCCTTTGTGGCACTTGCTCTTTCTGGGATCTGACCCAGCTGGTTTTGTGTGGCTAGATTTCGGAGCAGCTCCAGAGGATCTACCGACCTTCCAGCCAGATGGTGGCCACTAGACGGAACCCTGGCAACGAGTGGGTTATTTTTGGCTCTCCCCACTCTATTATAAAAATATTCTTTTGAGGCATCTAGTCGACGAGCACCTGTTTAGCTCGATTGTATTTACTTACTGTCTGCCTACGGGCTGTAACATGATTAACAGATCCTAGGGTTGATCATGTATGACTAAACTCTTGCTAGTCCTCACATTTTGTAACGACTAGTTTCATGATCAGCTGAATATGTAATGTTTGGGACGCCTTACTATTGTATATTTAATGATCATACATCTTGTAACTTTTACTTACTTGCTTGTGATTGAGACACTAGGCTTGTTCATGACCATAGGAGACTGTTGGCTTGTAGATAAACCCTCATGTATCTAGACAGCCGTGACCGTATAGTGAGATGGATTCCATTTCATATACGTAGCTGGCTATGTCTGCCCCCGCTCTCCAGTATTCTGGTTCTGGGGCGTGACAATTGGCTCCGACACACTTTTTCGTACAAATCGGATTTCAATGTCCTGGTCAACGGACCAATTTGAGATCGGGTCAACGGAATCTAATTCTGGATATACCGTTGGGTTCGTATCGTCATTCTGGACTTGTTGATATATAATTTGCTAGGTTTTAGTGGACATTGGTTTCGACACGCATTTCGGTGCAAGTCGGATACCAATATCCGGGTCAACAGGTCATTTTGAGATCGGCTCATCGGAATTCAATTTCGGATATACCGTTGAGTTCGTATCATCATTCTGGACTCGTTGACATATAATATGCTGTGTTTGAGGACATTGGCTTCGACATGCTTTTTCGTGCAAATCGAATTTCAATGTCCTGGTCAACGGACCAATTTGAGATCGGGTCAACGGAATCCAATTCTGGATATACCATTGGATTCGTATCGTCATTCTGTATTCGTGGACATATAATTTGTTAGATTTAGTGCACTTTTATTCTGGCACATTTTTTGGTACAAAGCGGGTCCGACAGGGACACCATTTTGGTCCAAAATTACCTTTTTGCCCCTGTGTCCAAATTAGACTTATGGATAGGATATCCTAGCTGATTTGACCATTCTGGACACGTTGGTGATGGTTGTTTCACCATCCGACAATATCTGTAGGTTTTTACCCTATTATTATAATCTTTCTCTTTTTGTGGTATTTTGAGATCTATCGATTCCAGTGATTTCACAACCACTGAAATTGAATATGTTGACCTAGTAGATGTTTATGAAGACTAGCCTTGACCCTGTTTGACCATGGTTGACTGCTTTGACTGAACGTCAAAGTAGAGTCAACATTTGACATAGTTTAACCTAGAGTTGACCATAGTTGACCAGTTGACCAAAAGTCAACTGTAAGTCAACCATTGACCTAGTTTGACTTGGTTTGACTTTCTGTGACCTAGTTTGACCTAGTGTGACTCAGTGTGACCTAGTTTGACTTAGTTGACTGAGTCTGACCTAGATTACGTAGCTTATACTATAAAATCAAGCCTAACACTGTTGAACCCTAATTAGCTTATATATATCTTATCTTTAGGTTTGTGGCATCACTCTGAGCATCGACCCCATTTGACAGCTCAGGACCGCAGGCGAGTACATTCACTGATAGTTTTTATTGTCTTGATATCTGCTATATCTGATTCAGTCGTAGTGTCTTACTTGATTCTCAGTCACGATAGTTCCCGGACTAGTATATACCGGATTCCTGTCATGAGATGTCATTCTTGGATTTTCTTGGGATACTGGTACTTGCTCGATCTTGTTCTTGTACTTGTATTGACATCGATTCCTGAGAAGGAGTAGCTACCTTCTTACATAATCTCGTGCCATGACGTGCTATGTCCGGATCCGTATACTACTCGGGGATAGGAAATATTATAGATAGTGTGATCAATGCCCACCTTGAGTTACTACTTATCATAGCTATACCCTCACCTCACGATGGGTATAGCCTGACCTGTGCTACTACTTGCTCCATAGCTTACCATCCCGACCGGGCCGAGTCCACGTACTTGTAGCCGGTCGGCTGGAAGCCTGATCTTGACCCATACCGATCACATTATGCTATAATATTCGAAGCACATTTTATATTTACTTTATCTTATCATATACCCTGTTTTGTTCTACATTCAGTACTTTCTTACCATGCTATGATATTCAGATTGCTCACATGTTCTATATGCCATTATATTATACCTTGATTGGAGACTAAGCTCTGTTCGGAAGAAGAGTTACAACCCCGGTCCTTGTTTGGTTTAAGGGTTGTAACTCAGCTTTCGAACGGTTTCCAAGTTTTCATATATCTTTGTCTTGTAGTTCATTATACTGTCTCTTATAGAATTTGTCAATTCACATGGAACTGCTGTTAGTGCTTGTACTTGCTCATTTTCCTGACAGGATACCATTGATAATATTTTTGGAGTTGTTATACCAATTGTGGACTTCATGATGTTGCTAGCTGGGGTGGATCTCACTATTATTCTATGTGAGTTGCCTGGTAGTTATCCTTAGTTCGTCTTATTTTTCCTTCTTTATTTTCCTGTCTTATGATTCCTTCTAGTAGTTTCTAGTTGTTCTTCTGCTTTAGTTATCTTTCTTGTCTTATCATCCTTAGCTGTTGTGATGTGACTAGAGTATATTTATAGTTGTAGACCTTCTAGATGCAGTGTATATTTATTGGGTACTAGACAGCGTTCTACCGCCGATACTGCGGCGTAGGCTGGGCGTCGTCTACGTATTCGTACCCGTGTATCCGGGAGCGGGTCGTGACACCTACGCCCGTACAGAGCCTCGAAAGGTGACATCTCGATACTGGCCTGGAAACTGTTATTGTAAGCAAACTCCACCAAATGAAGATGATCCTCCCAGGAACCTCCAAAGTCCAAGACGCACGTCCGCAGCATATCCTCGAGCGTCTGAATAGTCCTCTCTGACTGTCCGTCCGTCTGGGGGTGGTATGCAGTACTAAACTTGAGCTGGGTGCCCAAGCTAATCTGCAGACTCCTCCAGAAATAGGAAGTAAATCGACTATCCCGATCCGAGATGATGCTGACCGGGACCCCGTGAATCCTGACTATCTGCCGCATATACATCTCCGCCAGCCTCTCTGTGGACGTACCCACCTTGAATGGCAAGAAGTGGGCCGATTTGGTCAACCTGTCAACGATGACCCAAATTGCGTCTTTTCCTCCTGGTGTATGCGACAATCCTGATACGAAGTCCATAGTGATATGCTCCCATTTCTACTTGGGAATGGGCAGCGGCTGCAATAATCCCCCGGGCCTCTGCCTCTCCGCCTTGACCTGCTGACAGACCAAGCACCTAGCTACGAAGCGAGCCACCTCCTGCTTCATTCCGGACCACCAAACATGCTCCCTCAGATCTCGGTACATCTTGTTGGCACCAGGGTGTATAGAGTACTGAGATCTGTGGGCCTCCTGCATAACCTGCTCCCTGAGATCTCCGCTGGACACACATAACCTGGAACCTTGCCGCAAGGCACCATCCTCTGCAAGAGAAAACTCATCCTCCAGCAATCCTGCTCGAACCTGCTCTCGGAGACACCGCAGAGCAATGTCTTCAAACTGTGCCGACTTGATCCTCTCCACCAAGTCTGTCTGAATTTGCATGCCCCACAACTGCATCTGCACTCCGGACACGATCACCTCAATCCCAAGGCTCTCCAAATCTGCAAGCAAGTACCGATCCATAGTCAAAAACATGGCTGTCGGATACCTACTCAAGGCATCGGCAACCACGTTGGCCTTTCCTGGGTGATACTGAAGTAGGATGTCAAAGTCCTTCATCAACTCTAGCCATCTGTGCTGCCTCATGTTCAACTCCTTCTGAGTGAACACATACTTTAAGCTCTTGTGATCTATGAAGATCTCCACCCTCTCTCCATACAGATAATGCTTCCACAACTTCAGAGCAAATATCACTGCTGCCAGCTCCAGGTCATGGGTAGGGTAGTTCTTCTCATGGGAACGTAATTGCCTGGAAGCATAGGCAATCACCTTCCCATGCTGCTGCAAGACGCAACCCAGCCCCTTCCCTGAAGCATCACTATAAATAGTGAACCCACCTGATCCTGAAGGCAATGTCAGAATCGGAGCTGTCGTAAGCCGCTTCTTCAACTCATCAAAAGCTGTCTGACACTCCTCTGACCAAACAAACTCAGTATCCTTTCGGGTCAACCGAGTCAACGGCTCTGCAACCCGGGAGAAATCCTGCACAAATCTTGGATAATATCCTGCCAGCCCCAGGAAACTCCTGATCTCTGCAACTGAAGTCGGCGCTGCCCATGCCTCAACTGCTACAATCTTCTTGGGGTCAACTGAGATACCATCTCCAGTCACCACATGCCCCAAAAAGTCCACCCGGTCCAAGAAAAACTCACACTTGGAGAGTTTTCCATAAAGCTGCTCCCTCCTGAGAGTCTCCAGCACTATCCGCAGATGCTCCTCGTGCTCCTCCTCAGTCTTGGAATATACCAAGATGTCGTCAATGAACACCACCACGAACTTGTCCAAGTACTGGTGGAACACCTTGTTCATTAGATTCATAAACACTGCTGGTGCATTGGTTAGCCCAAACGGCATAACCAAACATTCAAACTGCCCGTACCGCATCCGAAAAGCGGTCTTGGGAATATCCTCCCTCTTTACCTTCACCTGGTGATATCCCGACCTCAGATCAATCTTGGAAAATACCCGAGCTCCGCTCAACTGGTCAAAAAGATCGTCGATCCGCAGCAGTGGGTATTTGTTCTTGATCGTGAGGTTGTTGAGTGTCCTATAGTCAATACACATCCGTACTGACCCATCTTTCTTCGGCACAAACAACACTGGTGCACCCCATGGCGATGAACTCAAACGGATGAAGTCCTTGTCCTGCAGCTTATCCACTTGCTTCTTCAGCTCCACCAGCTCACTGTTGTTCACTCGATAGACATGCTGAGAGATGGGTTCCGCTCCTGGAACCAAGTCTATCGAGAATTTTATGTCTCTGTCTGGTGGCAATCCCGGCAACTCCTCTGGGAAAACATCCATATACTCTGCTATCAAGGGGTGTGGAATCGTCTGCTCCTCAACCGAGACTCCACAGAAGACTCCGCTGCTCTGCTCCGCCTGACGTCTGGAGTACTCGAACTCTGGCTCCCCCGACGCTCTAAAGAGAACTCTACCCTCTCTGCAATCAATGCTGGCGTGGTACCTGCTCAACCAATCCATGCCGAGTACTATATCGTAGTTCGGCAATGGCATTACGAACAGGCTCACCTCCAACTCACGGCCTCCCAAAACAACACTCCGTCCCTTACAAATGTCACGTACGAGGATAATGCCACCCCCGGTTGTGATCTTGTAAGTCCTAGGCAACGATTCAGCTATGATACCGTGTCTAATCGCAAACGATACAGATATGAAGCTATGCGAAGCATTGGATTTGAATAATACAAAAGCTGGTCTGGAGTCGAGAAGAACCGAACCTGCGATCAGCTCTCCTATCGCCTCTGCATCCTCAGCTACCATGGCGAAAGCTCGCCCCTGCTGGCCTCCCCTGGCCTTCTGCTGGTGCTGCACAAATCGATGCTGCTGAGTCGACAACGGTCCCTTCTGCGGTCCCCCTGGAGCCTTGGCTCCTGCTCCTGCTCCTGCTCCCTGGGCTATCCTGCCAGTATACTGAGCGCAGTCCCTCATCTGATGGTTCGCTGCTCTGCAAAGAAGGCATCTACCCAACCTCTTCCTGCACTCGTCCCACCCGTGCCCTAGCTTCTTGCAATAAGCACAGGTGGTGGCCTGCTGCCTCGGTGCCTGCTGTTGTACCCTCTGCTGCTGATACTGCACTGGCTTCTGCCTCGGCTGCTGAAACTGCTGCGGCTGGAACCTCTGCTGCTGGTGGTGCTGCTGGTGCTGCTGCTGAAAGTGCGGCCTCTTGGCCGGTCCTCTGCTGCTGCTGCCTCCCTGGGAGTCTCATCCCCTCTTGAGCCTAAGCTCAAGATCATCCTCTGCAGCTAGTGCGTCCACCAGGATCTCCTCAAATGTAGCGCTGCGGGCGTTCTTGGTGTAGGACTTGACCTCCTTTACCAAGCCCTTCCGGAACCTCCGGGCCTTCGTCGTCTCCGACAAGTCCTCCATAAATCTGCTCAGACGGTAGAACTCTCATGCGTACTCCTCCACAGACTGGTTCCCCTGGACTAGGGCCTCGAACTGGGTCTCGAGGGCTCCCAGCGCTGCGTCTGGAAAGAACTTCTCCTTGAACAGCTTCTTGAATGCTGCCCAAGTCTGTCCTGCTGTGCCAACCCTCGGGTCGGTCTGGTACCATGTACGGGCCAGATCCTGTATCATGCTGGCCGCATGCCTCTATCTGGAGCCTCGTCGGGATCTCAGCCAACCTGAAAATCTCCTCCATATGCTCGATCCACTCATCAGCATACAAGATCCCCTCTGTCCCTCGGAAGTCCCTCGGGTGCATCTTCTGGAAGTCCTGGATGCCCTTCTCCCGTGGCTGGTGCGGCTGCGGGGCTGCCGCTGGCTGAGCTATGACTCTCTCTACTGCAGTCACTGCCAGCTCAATGTCTCGTGTGAGCTCTGCTGTATGCCTCTGCTGTTGGGTCTGCTGACCCTCCATGTACTGCCGGAAGAAGGCTAACAGCTGCACGGCGTCAACTGTCCCCGCAGGTGGCTGCTGCTGCTGAAGCACATCCGGAATCACCGGACTCGGCTCATGCCTCACTGCTGGTGGGGCTCCTCCAAAAGCTGCTGAAACGCCTACCCCAGCTGGCCTGACTGGGGCTGCGGTACCAGGGGCTGGCTGCTGAGTGTGAGAGGTGGCAGACCTCTCATCGGCATCCCCCTGGCCCTGGCGATGCGATCGCGTCTCAACCATCCTGGAGACAGATCAAAAGAAATAATTTCTGAGAATGAGTCGAAATATCAAAGGAGGACAGTTTAAATTCAAAGGAAGACAATAAGCAGCAAAATTTAGATATACGGAATCTGATAAAGAGTTTGTCCAAATGTGATTGAGTACCTTCAAAAAAATTCCTAATTTCTACTGCAGGCTGCAGTGATATTCTAGTTCGAATACCACTACACTTCTAATCTAGACCTGCATGGGCTACCACTAAAAACGTGTCACGACCCGTACCCTAGAGTAAGGGCACGAGACGTAGGTACGTCCAGCCTACGCCGCAGTGTCGGCGGTAGAACGCTGTCCTAGGTCACAACATCTAACAATATAAATTCTAAACAGTTTATACTCCCCGAATGGGGGTGACATAGCAGAAAGTAAACTCAATCACAAACTAAGGCAGAAGATAAGATGGAATGGAAGATAGATAAATATTGCTGAAATGAAAGGAAATCTCAAGTACAAACAGAGAGTCTAAGTGTCTAAGATAATACATATCCCAAATCCCAAGTATCAATATATACAATCATCCAGAATGAATATACATAAAGACATCCTAGTCTAGAGGAGTGTCGTCCACAGCTAAGGGCTCCTGCAGCTGGTCCAAGTCTGTACTATCATCTAGGGTAGCCCCATAATAAGTAGGACAGCCAGCCTCGTCCTCATCCTCTGTAATATTTCAACAGGTCCAGTCAGGACAGGAGCGAGCACAATACATCTCAACAAGTCATAACATGAAAGGAAGTATAATCATGCTAGAGAATAAAATACAGGAAACTGAAGAATAGCATAATGTAAGAGAGAGAGAGTAAGTAAATATCTATGATATATAAAAGAGAGACAGTGCTAGTGATTTAGAGTACAGACGAACATGTGAATGGCTTAGGACTGATTCATGACTACACTAAGAGTGATTCATGACTACACTACTTTGGATATTTATTCACATGACCATTCATACTCCCCCATACCCCAATCAATATACAAGGATCCAGTCAAGTTACGTTAAGATTCGTGACTAAACTACTACCCGTATAGGGTGATTCATGAATTGATTCGTGAAGGCTCGGTGATCATGAGAGTACATGAGTCACTAGCTGATTCCCGAAGATTCATGATAATAGAAGCATAAGATACGTGATGTAAGTAAAACACACTGGTCAAAATTATCTGATGCTCCCGAGAAGGATAACATCTCATGAAGGGATCCATATAGTACTAATCCGTTCCATCGTGTCAGCATCAAGTAAGATAGTCTAAAGTAGGAAATATAATCCTAAACATGATATAAAATGATCAGAGAATGTACTCGCTTGCTATCTGAATGTCCAAGGTGAATATACTGTCCAAGGAGTGGTGTCTGGCTCCTAATCAGAACAGCACAAGTCACAACAAGTCTAAAATGATAAAATGAAGCTCTACTATGCATTCTACATGAGTCTAGGTCAAACTAGGTCAAAGTCAACTCTTGGTCAACTCTGGTCAACCCTAGAAGTCAAACTAGGTCAACTATGGTCAAACTAGGTCTAACAAGTCCAAACTAGTCTAAACAAGGCTAAACAAGTCTAATCTAGACTCTCTAGTCAAACAGACACACACAGGCCATAGGCTATATCATGCCTATAGGCCAACCCATAATACATGACTACATGACATTACCTATATCTAAAATACTACACATATTGATATATTTACCTAATCTAATACATAACACATGTATATATATTACATATATATAGTAAACACACATACATACATATATATATATATATATATATATATATATATATATATATATATATATATATATATATATATATATATATATATATATATATATAATACATATATTTAGTATCCACACAAGTTACATATATATGATACTTGTATATATATACTAATATAACCTATTCATCCAATGCATGCATCTATACTAGATATCTATACATAATACACAAACTATATTATATATATGTCTACACATTACATTATATATATATATATATATATATATATATATATATATATATATATATATATATATATATATATATATTTACTTTAGGAAAAATAGGAAATAGAGAGTGTGAGAGTGTGAACTGTGAGTGAGAGTGTGAGGGTGGGGGCTGTCCCTGTGTGACAGGAACTTAGGTGTGTGTGTGTGTAATGTGTAGAGAAATGTGTGTGTATAGGGAAATCAGAAAATCAGTGAAGTGTGTGTATATTTTATGAAATGTGTGTGTGTGTTATAGGAAACATATGACAGGAAATCAAGACAGGTATAAATTCTCAGATTTTCATGTAAAAACAGTTCATCCCAATTCAGTTTCATGTTCATTCCTAACAGTGAATACAATGCATTCTCAGATAATGTAGGAAAGGGAAAACACATCAACTCTCAGGTTCACAGAAAATATGTGGGACTGGAAAGTGCAAGCAGTGTCCAATGTGAACTGTGGTGTGTCTCAGGAATATGTGTGTGGTTATGTAAATATGTGACAGTGCAAAATGGAAAGGAAACCAATTCTCAGTAAAATAGGAAAGGAAATAAATTCAGTTTTCTGGTTTTATGAATGGCAAAGTGGTTCCCAATTCATTGTAATTCAATGACAGGCTTAACAATTAATGGGGGATCATGCTCAGTTATAGAGGAAAATAGAAGATAGAAGCAATCTCAGGATTAACATCCAAATCAGTAAAAATACTAAATGAAGTTCTCAGGTTTTTCATGTAAAACAGTTCATCCCAATCCCATCTCAGGTTATGAAAAGAAACTATATGACAGGAACCCAATTCAATTCTACAACAGTGTGTGTATATGCCATACCATATGAGCCTCAAGTCCCTATCATTAGTTAACATATTAGGGAATGAATTCTCAGGTTTGAAGGGAAACACAGGAATGTGTGTGTATATACAGTGTGCAGGAAATTGTATGCAGTGTGTTGTGCTCAGGAAAACCTGTGTGTGGTTCATGAGTTCAGGTTTGTGTGTCATTAGTTGCAGGAATGACAGGAAATGATGTTTGGCAGGGAAGTGAACCTGTGTACAGGATCTCATGAAGAGCTGAAACATATGACAGTGCAAAATGGAATTCTCAGGAAAATACAGTGAAGAATTAACATGTAGTTAAGTTTCCATGTTTCATTCCTAATAGTGAATCAATTAATCAAGGCTAGATAACAAAATTAAAAACAAACCAACTAGGAACCATCTCAGGTTTTTCCAGCATACATGTATCAGTAAATGACAATTCCTCTCTGCAATTCGAATCCACATTCATCATTATCCTTCATAAAGAATGATTTCTACAATCTAAACATGTTTTCTAATGCACAGACATTAACCCATAATAATTTACATGATATTTAACATTTTAAAAGAGAATTTAAAATGGTGAAACAGTGAGCACATTCACTGATACTCAACAGTTTCAAAATTTGGGGATATCCCTATTAATCATTGAAATAACAATAATTAGGCTAGTTAATGGTTGATAAATAATATTTAATGTGTGCACATGTCATACACTTAGTATTGTGTCCACAAACCCTAGACACAAGTGTCCAGGCCAATGCACAAACACGCACAAGACTGCACGAGCTCGTATGACTTGTGCACGTGTCCGTACGCACCCGACACGCCACCAAGTGACACGAGACTTGGGGAGTGTCGTGTCAGACACTGCCCCGAGCTCCACGTCAAAAGACACGCGCCCACGTGTCCTATACAAGTCGCACGACCCTGCAGGTAGCAGGACAGCGCGCCCAGGCGCAGGCGACCGTGTCCGCGAGTCCAATGTGACTCGAACACGACTCGAAACCAGCTCAGTCCAATAGAAACCCATAAGCGACCCAAAAATACGAATTCCTATTCAAACACAATTTGAAATCTCGAACGAAATGCCCTTTGTGGCATTAAGGCATTTCGTCGAACACCTGCGCGTGTCACTGATACGTGTCCGATACGGACACGTACATGACACGAAAATTGGAAAACCCTATACCTACAGAATCAGGACACCTAGGGCTAGATGTCTATGCAATTTAAACCTAATTTTAATGGGTGGAATAGAATGTACCTATGGGTGTTCTTCAACACAAAACTCTTTCAATGAGGGAATCTCCAAAAGCCACCCAATCTCTCAAATTGATTCAAATCTGTGATTTGACTCCACCATCAGCAAGAAAACATTGATTAGATCATAATGGAAGAAATCCCAATCAAAAAGGAGTCCTATTAATTAAACTAGGAAGAAAATTAAATGAAGGCTTACCTATTCCTTAGGAAAATGAAGAACTAATAAAGAAAGAGGCACAAATCCCTATGGCGACATTATATAGGCAAGGGGGGTCTTGGCTGGTTACTTTTGTTAGGGTTAGGGTTTTTAGGTTTCATCCTATGGCTAGGAATGAATCAAGGCTAATGGGTGGCCTAGAACAAAGGATTCTTTCCTAGTCTTTTGCAAATCACTTAACTAAACTAGACTTAACTTAACCCATTAACCAAAACCATTTAATTCTCAAGTGGCTCACTAAATTAGTTATGACCCATCTAGGTTAGGTCCAAACTAGGTTAGGCTAACCAAAATCACATGACAATAATTAAACTAGTATTTAAATCACACCATTCAATTAAATTATTTAAAAATTTCTAATAAAATATATTAAATTCAAATAATTCAAAAATGACAAAAATGCCCTCAAACTGGAAATGTGGTAGTGACACTTCAAAAAAATAAAAAAATAAAACCCGGGCCGGGCCGGGCTTGGGCTCGGGCGAGTGACCGGAAATGGATATGGGCGGGCTCGGGCCGGGACGGCTTCAGGCTCGGGCGGACTCGGGCTGGTCCAGCCTTGAACCGGCCCATGTTACACCCTGAGTATAAGGACTTTATTTGGGGCCAAAGGTACAAAAGTCCCTTTAACGAGGCCATTATTTAAGGCAAATGTTAAAGGCTACCCCATTTTTACTAAGGACAACCCTTCTACTAAGGGCAACCATGCCTTTGTATTTTTTTTTACTAAGAGCAACCTAAAGTTCACAAGTTTACTAAGGGCCACCAAGTGGACTTTGGAGGAGGAGCTCGATGGACGGGGAGGCATGTGGTGGAGGGGTTGGGGTCGCCAGAGACCCGGGTCGCATGGCTCGCGGACGTCGTAGAGGAGAGCTCGAGGAGGCGGAGGAAGGCCGAGCCACTCCACTACCCGATCTCCGCGTTCCTCCACTCCGAGAGCCCTCCGATCAACACCCTCCCTCTCCCGGACTTCTCCAAGATCTCTATCTTCGAGAGGAAAGCGCGGGATCCGCTGGGCGAGCCGGCGGCGGCGGCTGGGTTCCTGAAGCGGGACTGGCTGCTGAAGCACCGGACCATGGTCCCGGCGGTGGTGGCGGCCATGTTCGGCTCAGACGAGGTTGGCGGGGACTCGGCGCGGTGGCTACAGGTCTGCACCGATCTTGATAACCTAAACCCCTCCGCCTCCCTCCCCCAGCCACAGCCCCAGCTCCGCCTCCCTCCCACCGCCGCAGCCCCCCTAGCTCCCCTCCCTTGTCGGTGAGACCCCCTTTCGCTCGTTCAACAAAAAGAAGAAAGAAGAGCAACCGTGGATCGTTCGCGGGGAAGGCGGACTGCAGGCCTTGCCTGCAGTCCTATCTTCACTTTGGACTGCAAGCAAGTCCTGCAGTCACTGTAGGTAAAAAAGAGAGAGAAAAGATCGTCAATTGAGGACTGCAGGCAAGTCCTGCAGTCCTCGATTGACAGGAGCGGGGTGGCCCTTAGTGTTTTCAAAATGGCAAACTTGTAATTTTTTTAAAGTTTTAAGTTGGTGGCCCTTAGTAAAAAGGGGGTGGCCTTTAACATTTGCCTTATTTAATTGGGTTTGGCCCATGAATGTTTTTTCTGATATGTAATTAATTTAGAAAATTTTTGAGTGGCACCCCACTTGGATCGCCTATTTGTGCGGTGCATCCCACATTGTTTGCTATATGTATAAGTAGTCCCACTTTGGACGTTTTCTGTCAGTTTTGACGGTCAACCGTGTTTGACCCTTAAAAAAGACGAAAAAGACGAAAATGTCCCTCTTCCCTCTCTCCTCACCCCTGCTGCCCGCCGCCGCTGCTGCTGGCTGTCACCGCTGCTGCTGCTGATGGCTGCTGCTGCTGGATGGGGGAGGGGGCGGCAGCGGGGGCGGGGCAAGGTCTGGGAGGGGCGGAGGGGGGCGAGGTCGGGGAGGGGGCGGGCCGAGGTCGGGGAGGGGGCGGAGGGGGGCGAGGTCGGAGAGGGGGCGGGCCGAGGTCGGGGAGGGGGCGGGCCGAGGTCGGGGAGGGGGCGGAGGGGGGCGAGGTCGGAGAGGGGGCGGGCCGAGGTCGGGGGGGGGGGGGGGGGGGTCGAACGTCGGGGAAGGGGGAGGGGGGCTGTGATGTCAGGGAAGAAGACAATGGAAGGAGGGTTATTTTGGTCCAAATTTTTTTTAATGAAGAGTTCATCCGTCAGAACTGACGGAAAACATCCAAAGTGGGATGACTTATACATATAGCAAATCCAAAGTAGGATAACTTATACATATTATAAACAATGTGGGGTGCACCGCATAAATAGACCATCCAAGTGGGGTGTCACTCAAAATTTTTCATTAATTTATTATTATCAGCTCTTTCTTCTGCTGTATACTTTTCATTTCGTCTCTCTCTCTCACACACACATTTTTAGGGTTTTTTTCTCCTCCGGTATTAATCGATGGCGGGGATCCGGTGGCCGCCGGAGGACTCCGATCTAGTCCAGACGCGTCCGGCCACCGCCGGCGATCTCATCTCCGACGACGACCGGTCGGTGGCGGCGGACTCGTGGTCCATCAAGAGCGACTATGGGAGCACCCTCGACGACGACCAGCGCCACGTCGACGCCTCCGACGCCCTCGCCGGCGCCAACTTCCGAGCCGCCTCCGACTACAGGTCCACCCCCCTCCCTTTCTCGTTCGATTGTCTCCTTTTTTGAAGATCGAGATCTGAAGCTCTAAGTTATTCATAACTTGTTCTCCAAATTTATATGCACAATTGCTGACGAGCAATCTAACCCTATAAGGAAATCTGAACAGTAAACTTTGTTTTACCCTTCGATTCTAGAAATTGGAACAACGTAGGACAATTTGGTTCGATGTATTCATATTTGGATATGCACTGGGCAGATGTTGTAAATTCATATCGTCTTAGTGTCGCCCAAATTGGAAAGATAACTTAAACTTACACAACTTTTGTGTTCGAGGGTTTGGAAGAGGGTCTCTATCTTTGGGCTTGAGAGAGAGAGAGAGAGAGAGAGAGTCTCTAACATGCAACATTGTGTGTAAAACCTAGCTTTGCATGCGAAGTCAATGTTCTCGACACCTTTATATTGGCAGATATGACATGCACCATTCACTTTATTATTTCTTTAGGTGGTCTTTTGAGAGAATAACTTCCTCCAAGATAAGTCGGTACTTATTAACGTGTCCCTTGTCTTGGGAGGAACCACATATCATTTGGCATAAATCTTATGTCTAATCACGAAATTGAGGAGATAATAATACTTATTTCATACGAAATTGAGAGGAGAAATTTTTTTTGAGGTGTCCTTCCTACGGGTAGGAGACCAACTCCCTAGAGGGGATTCGAACCCGTGCCTTCCACGCCAGGCCCCCCCGTTACAACCATCGGGCTACAACCCCACTGACATATCTTTCTTCTTTAATATCAATATTGAATTAGTAGTAATATCTATAACTTTAAGTTAGTGGGCTTGGGCCACGTTCCAGATTCAAAAATGTTTGCATCGGGTGCCTAAGGCGGCAATATGTGGACCTTTAATAACACTAATAACGTCCTTCCCTAAGACTAAGTTCTCACTACATCTAAAATGCAACCTGTTAATGATTTTTCCACAATTACCCCACCAATATTTCTATCACTTTTCATTTGTATACCAGATTCTAAATGTAGTAGCCTCATTTTTTTTTCTCATTTTATCACCTACCCACTTATTTATATTTTTGGACAAACTATATAGTATATCCTCCTAACCATTGTATCTACTAACTTTCTTCCCTTTCTCACAAACTCCTTACCTCTTTACCTCATTTTTTATATGTCACCACTTCAGAATAGCAATGTGGCGTGTCACTTTTGGGGAATGGTTTAACCCATCCTTACTCAATTGACATTGCCACCCGTACTCAATTGACATTGCTATGGTAGTATTGACGCAACGCGTCACTTACGGGTCAAGGTGTGCACTGGGCCGGGCTCAGACCGGTCAGAGCAGCGGGCCGGGACGGGCTTAACCGGAGGAGAGAGCTGAACCCAGTCCGGACCCGTTGCCCGGCTTGGTCGGGCCGTGCTGAACCGGGCCTGGGCCGGGCCGGTTCACTGCTGGACCGGGCCAACCCGATTTTTGGAAAAAAAAACCAAAAAAAAAAACTTTTTACATTCTACCATTTAGGTTTTGAAAAAATACAAATTAGAAAGTAAAAGTTATATGTACAACATTACAAGAATATTTTCCAAAAAAATTAGAAAATAAAAATTAATGAGTAAAAAAATTTATTTTACTTTCTACCATTTACGTTAAAAAAAATACAAATTAGAAAGTAAAAATTAATGTACAACATTACAAGTATTTTTTGCAAAAGAAATTAGAAAGTAAAATTAATAAGTAATGTCAAGATAATTGAATGACTAATACAAGATTTGCATAATTTAAAAATTAATGACTAATAAAAATTTGTATAATTTGAAAATGAATGACTAATACAAGATTACTAGTACATAAACTGTAATTAATGTGAACAAAGATTCATACAAGATTACTAGTACATAAACTGCGACTAATGACTCATACAAGATTACTAGATGTTGATATATGATTTTAAATGTCTGCATAGTTTTCTTATACCATGGCTATGGTCCCATTTTAATCGTTTTCTATAATGCAAACATACAACAAGAATTTTAGTGGAGTATCTTCTTTCTGTACCGTTACTTGCACGCTTATTGTAAACTCCGCTAGAATGATTCCAAATTTTCGAATCTGACTCATGCTCTTGTTGCGGTGCGTGTTGAGGTTGCGGTGTGGGTTGCGGTTGCTGATCTTGCAGTTGTTGTGGTAGTTGATCATTATCCATGATATAAATCGTCTTTTCACACTAGGTTGCTTGTAAAAATTGTAAGAGGAAAGAAATTGTTGGTGTGATTATGTTTGAAGATTTATGGCCTATTTATAGGTTTTTTGGGGTGCAAAATGACCTATTTTATTCCCAAAAAAGTGTTGTTATAAGGATATTTTTGGTCATTTTCAGCAAAATGACAAGAATATTCTTCCAACGGTCTAAAAACAAAAAGTAAAATAGGGATAAAATGGTCATTTGGCAGCCCAACGTTTAAAAAAAAAAATAATCAAAAACCGACCGAACCGGTCCGGTCGGGCTTGAGGGTTTGACCGGCCCCGACCCGCGGTCAAACCGGGCCGGGCCGCTCCGGGCTATCGAGTCCGGGGGCACAATCCAGCACGGACCGGTTTGCCCAACGTTTAAAAACCAAAAAAAAAAAAAATTCAAAAACCGTCCGTACCGGGCGGTCCGGGTCAGTCCAGTCGGGCTTGACGGGTTTGACCGGCCCGGACTTGCGGTCAAACCGGGCTGGGCCGCTCCGGGCTATCGGGTCCAGGGGCACTTCCCAGCCCGGACCGGTTTGTGGATGGGTCGGGCCGGTCCGGGTCGTTGACCGGGTTTGACCGGGCCGGGCCCGAGCCGGGGATCGGCCACCCTGGCCCAATGCACACCTTGACTTACGGGTGACGACCTAGTAATCTACCATTGCTCACTTTTCATCCCACTATGGACGGAACGATGAAACTTGTTGCTAATGAGGAATGCCCCAATGTGCATCCTATAGGGATTCATTTCAGAGATCCAACAAGATTTTGTGCTAGATGTCAGCTCCCTAACACACCCCTCTTGACAATTCTTAATTAAATTTTAAATCACTCTAAATCCGAGTAAGCGACTAACCTAATCTGAATGTCTCAATATTGTATAATATATGAGTTTTGATGGGTCAGATAGTACTCTCTTTCAAACCAAGTGCTTTCTGTTTCTTTATTTAGGTTAATTTTCAGTTAAATACCTTTAACTATCACTCTTTTGCAAGTTTAATTTCTAGTTTTGTATCTAATTATTAGCTGGTATATGTATTATTTTTTTACATTTCTGCCATATGGAACTATCGCCTATATGATGATGCTTGTTTAAGCAAATGATGTAAATCAGATGTAATTGGGTTAGATGGCTGCTGAGCTTTAGGGTTTAGAAGTAAGATGCGTCACAATGGCTGGGAAGTGCTATAGGGGTTAGAAGCTATATGAAATATTAAAGAAGAATAAGAGCCGAGAAGAAGAAAACAGAAAAGAGAAACTGTTGTGCCTTCTTGTCAGTTGTCACGTACATTGTGGAACTGTTCTGCAGATCAATTATAATTAATCATTTTGAAAGTGGTAGTCATCCTAGTGTTGGTTATTTTATGTGTTAGAGCATCTCCAACCCTATTGTCTTGTTAAGTGTTGTGAGTCTTAGGTGGCTCCTATGTGGCATGAGCCACCAGACAATGTCTTGTTTATGTGGCAAAATTATATCTCAAAAGACAATGAGATAGAAAAACTCTCTCCAATGCAAAAGTATTGAGGAGACAATAAAAAGTATTTTTTCCAACTTCCAAGGCAACTTTTAAGACAACTACTCATCTTCTTTCTTTTTTCTAATATTTTTTAGTCATAATTGATGACATGGAAGAGAAGACATTGTCAAGACAATCAACTTCACAATGTCTTCTTTAATTTTTGCCACATAAGCTTCACAATTGACTTGACAATTGCATTGGAGAAGAACTTTTGAATAAAATTTTGTCATTCCTATGTGGCATTAACTTTTTTCCAAAGTCACAATAGGGTTGGAGATGCTCTTATGTCAACTTCTTTGATGTTTGTTCAATTTTCTTTTACTGTCGCACAGTTCTGATAAAGATGAGCCAGATGCTAACGAGGTTGAATCATCAATGCTGGGCTTACAGAGTTATTGGGATGCTACTTATGCAGAGGATCTTGCAAATTATAACGAGCATGGTCAAGAAGGAGAAATTTGGTGAGTACAAACCTTTAAACTATGACTTTTCATTTGAAAACCACCTGTCTCGTTAAATCTTTATTATTTTTTAAACATCTATCAATCTTGTTATGCGGACTTGACGTAACATTTTTTTGGTTTCGTTCAATTTTCTTGTTTCCCTATATATATTTTCTACTCAAGGATATTCATTTTCTTATTGGTTAATTCAGAGAATAGAGTTGGTAGATTGTTCATAATGTGTTTCTAGTGGGGAAGAGATTACTTGAACCTGTCCTTAAAATTATAGAGCATGTCTTCCAATTATTAATGTATATATGACTTTTAACTCTTCCTATAGCAATTTTTATATTCTCACATACGTAAACTATCTTAGTTGTAATAGGAACCAGATATCAAGTTTAAATGTTCTAGAGATCTTGTAGACATTTCTTTTATGTTTGACCACCTTCATGTCTAAGACTCTGCAGCAATGGGGATCCTGGAGTTTGTTTAGCAAGTATTCTGTATTCGACAACATTTTTCGGAGAAGATAGGAAGAAAACATGAGTAATAGAAAAAGAGGAAAAAGGGGAACAATAGGGGATTAAGGACCTTTTTCGTATGGTGACTGCCTAGCTGTCCAGTTCCCTGCATCACTGGGGATCTGGTCTTTTTCTTTTTTTGAGATAAGACCAGTCATTAATGACTGTCCGTCTTGGGCTACTAATAGCAAGACCCCCTCCTGTTCCCATTTTTGTTTTGTCCAGGCTGAGAGTCAAACCCACGCCCACTCCTCCCCGCCCTTACTAGTGTTACCACTAGACCACCCCCTTGTTGGTTACTCTGGTCTGTTAGAAAGTCCTTTGACAACATACGATATGGAGAAGATAACGGATAAGTGAATCAGGAAAAAAGATACTACTTCATCTAGTTTTATATGTTTGCTGATGCATTAGTCATTTTATTTTTGATATATATGGAAGGCAGGAAGAGTCAGTCACGTTAGTAATTTAGTATGAGCCGTAGCCATGTGGCTAAAAGGGGTGCTTTATATATATATATATATATATATATATATATATATATATATATATATATTACGTTAACTACCCCTATGTTTTATACTTATTATAGAAACCACCCCTACTTTGAAACTAATTACACGGACCATCCCTATAATTTATATTTTCTATAAAAATTTATAACACTGGCCACCCCTATGTTTTATAAAATTTATAAAGGAGAGGGGTGGTCAGTGTAATTATTTTCGGAATAGGAGTAGTCTCTGTAATACAAATGAAACATGGGGGGTCACTGTATATATATGTGGGCGTGTGTGTGTGTGTGTGTGTTTTCACAAATTTCTTGAATTTGCACTGCCCCCACATCTCCATTGTAATGTCTTATGTTGTATCTCAATTTGTGTGATAAAGCTTATTAGTAATCAGCTATGTGACACAAAAAGGATACGGCACATGACACATATTTTGTTGTGTCCTAGTGTATTTTGGAGTGTTTGGGTTGTGTCCGACACGACAAGGCCACTTTTCTGAAGTGTCCGTGCTTCCTAGGTTGTCAGCCACTTTTCTTGGCCATTTAGAAAGTTAAATCAAACTCCTTCAAGATGGGTGTGCCAAAATGCCCAAAACCTTGATCAGTAGTGGATAACTTATGTTTGTACTGATTTGGAACCAAAATTATTCTCCCATTCTGCTAGTGGAAGCTAGAAAGCTGTCATTTGGAGAAGGTATTGAGATTGGTGTGACCTGCACCTGGCAATTAATGTTGAGTCTGCAAATATGTGGTTCTTGGTGTGTCAGGAAAACGATTGAGCAATGTAGTTTGAGATTGTTGATGTTACAGATTAATTAGATAACTAAGATTTGTATCTTCTATATCTTTTATTTTCAGCATATTGCTTGCATGAGCTTAACTGCATGACAAACAAGTAGGCTACGTCTACATGGCAAGGGCCTCTTGCTCAACTAGATTGCAGGGAATTTGGCACCTGCACAGGGAGTTAAAAGCCGGTCATAGAACTTTGTCAATTCTTTTGTGGGGAAGGCTTCTTTTATGATGATGATTTATATCAGATCCTTAATAGTGTGATTCGTTTGACTTATTAATACAGTCATATGCTTTCCATTCTTAGGTTAACTATTGAGTTTCTAGGTTTATGTTGAGCATAGTTTGATCTCACTTTGTCTGGAGCTGCAAGAAGTTGGACTAGGTAGAACATAATCTGTATCTGATTTCACATGGCTAGATCAAGTGTAGCACGAATTTGATATCTTTTGATTCGTATCTTTGATACAAAAACCACTTTACAACAAATGCCATGTGGAAGGAGACCACACTGCAGGGACTCCCTGAATGATGTTGATGGTTTACCAACCGCAAATGTTGAGTGATTGAACCACTTCCATTGACTTGGGATTGATGGCATGGTTTCATTATGTGATCATGTAATAAGAAAGTTAAGCTATTTGTTTTTGATGCAAGATGAGCATGTAGGTAAGCTCGTGAATCGTGATGTGCTGATTTAACTTCTTCATCTTTATCATCATCACCATCCAAGCCTTTTTTCATCAGAATGTGGTCGGATATGGAGCATAAGAAAGCTCAATATAAGATTTAACAGTTTTATGACTAGTTGTCGACATGACGTCAACCCTCTATGTTGGTGTCAAATTTTTAGCCAAAGTAGATATGAGCATGGGAGGGCGATGCCATAAAACCTAGGTGGCTAGTTAGCTATGTTATAAAAAGCGCGCTTAAGCGAGTATTAGAATTATGACGCCTCACTTAATAAAATTGTCCCAGAAAAGCGATCAGCATTTAGGTGTCACTTAGTAGTGCCTCGTCTAGTCTTAGGTGCTTGGAAAAGCGTCTTTGTTTTTTTTTTTTCAAATCGAACCTAAGCTTTTTTCCCATCCCATATAAACCAAAAAAATAAAAACATCACACCTAAAAATTAGGGTTACCGGGTCGACGGAGTGAGTGGCTTGTAGTTAGCATTTTGATTAAAGTATTTATATTGTTACTTTGCTTGATTGATAATTGGTATTGTTATTCATTCATATACTAGTAGGATGTATGAAAAAATATTAAAATTTATGTGTAGATAGAGTATTTTACATGTAGGAGCAAAGGTAGATAAAATAGGCGTTGGCAGGTTGAAGCGCCAGCTAAGCGCCGCTTAAGCGAGGTGATAGTCTCGTCGCCTCACCTTACGCTTAATATAACATAGCTAGTTAGCATGTGTGTAGGCCTACCTTCTGGTTGCACTTTGAACTCATGCAACCAAGTAGCACTCTTCAAGTTCCCCTAGACTATAAAGAGTTTAGACGAAGAGGTAAGATGATACAATTTGTTGTAGGATTGCATTCGTCTTCTTGACACATGTATGCCAAACAATGAATGGAATGACAATCCCATAATGCACTGATTTAACTTGCATGGAGAAAATGTAAATTACTTTGTATAATGAGAATAGTTGTTCCAACATGCCAACTGCATTGTGGACCACCTCATTGAATGATATAAACTGTTCACATTGACCTACAGACTGAATAAAGAGTTTATTTGATAAATTTCTTAGCCATGCGTCAAAGGGTTTAAATAAATGCAACTCTTGATGCATGGAGATGTTTACAGAGTTTATAGTTTTTTTATTGGTTGGATGTTTACAAAGAGGATTAAAGCAGCTGACCCCAGAATTTTGGGATAGAGGATTTGTTTTTGTTGTTGATTGTAGCATATTTTTCTCTCTTATCTTAGTGTGTATAGATATCATGATCATGGAGTGGATTACACATTTTATAGCTCACCGTTATGTTACCCAAATACAAATACAACACGATACGAACTCATTGCCCAAATACAAAAATACAAACACAACAGAACATGATATGAACTCAGTGAGTCAGTGACATGACACCAATTTTGGCGTGTTCTAGTGTAATATGCCTGGCATGTTCATACTTCCTAGTTCACCATGCACTTTGGCTAGTGGAAACAACTATTATGCTTACACCAATGACCAAGAATAATAAAGTTCCATAAACATACATAAATAACACGGAAGGTGGTGGGAACATAGAGTTTCCATAAGGCCTCGTTTGGTTCACGGAATCATCGGGTTGGGAAAGGAAAGTGATTACTTTCCTATGTTTGGGTGCCAAAGGAATTGAGGAGGAAAGGAAAGTGATTCCCAATGGAAGGAAAATTATGGGGGAAAGTGATTCCATCCATCCAAGCAAGGAATCACTTTCCCATATTGAAGTATTCACTTTCCTTTCCAAATTCCTCGGCATTTCCAAACATCGGAAAGGAAAATCAATGTAAATTATAATTTCCCGAAGGAAAGGAAATGCCAAGGAATTGATTTCATTTCCCTTTTATTCCGCGAACCAAACGAGGCCTAACTATATATAATTGTGGATTATTTTACCTTTTATTTCTGTCTTTAGGTTTGGAGCTGAAGTCATGGATAGTGTTGCAAGTTGGACTAGAACCTTGTGTTTGAACATGTGCAAATGTCAGGTTGTGCCTGGTAATAACAACTGTGAATCCGATTCAAGTGATATTGTCAGTGATTTGCCCAGCTGGAGTGTACTTGACATTGGAACTGGTAATGGTCTCCTACTGCATGAACTAGCAAAGCAAGGGTATGCTTCTAACTATTGCGGCACTTTCTAATTTGTCAATTTTTCCCCTGTGTCTGGATGTTGGACATTACTAGTTCAAAGGATATTGTCATATTTGGTTTAGATTGATCAGGCACTTCACTGTAGGCTGTCAAGTGTCAACAAGGAAATATGTTCTTTATAATTATGTTAGCCCCAGAATTTTGGGATAAATGATTTTCGTAAAATATTTGGATGGTTTTAATTGAATACTTGGTATGTTATCATTGGTGTTGTGAAAAATGTCTCACATAGGGATTTGACAACTGTCGACAGCTGCTTGACCCATATCAAGGGTAGACATCCACCTAAGCCAGGCTTTTGTGAGAATAATGATTAGTTCATTTTACTTGCTTACTTTTTATAGGCAAGTTAATGAAAAATGATTAGCTCATTCGTGTACTTCTGCCTGCTAGTTTCTAGAAGTTAATTCAACTGGTTAAGGAAACCCTAGTTGTATCTTGTTGTTGATTTAATTTATTAAATGATTTATGGATACTTGAGGCTAAAATGCTGTCATCTCTTGGTTTTAGCATGTTTTAGATTGTTTGTTATTTTTAAAGCATTTGGGCGTGTGCAGCTTAGACCAATATATGCACTGGTCAGGATGAGCAATAAGATATTAGTGAAATGAGCTGCTAGAACTAAGGGGAGGCGCCTGTAATAAAAGCTATGGTTTTTGTTAATGTTACAGTGGACATGCCCCTTAACAAAGCTGACTGGAAGGAAAGGATCAAAATTTCAAATAACGGACGCAAATTCTTTTTTGGGATAAAGTCTCTGTCTTTGTTGATATGTAGTTACCACATATAATCAATCCAGATCTATCTATTTACTGGTATGATGTTGTTTACATTACTCCACCAAGGGATTGAGTAATTCTTTTTGCCATATTAAATGTATATCTTCTAAGTAATATTGTATAAAATGTTTTGCTTTTAACTTGCACTATGTACAGTCAAAAGTCAGCCACGTACTTCATTGACAGTTTTGTGATGTGACTAATGTCAGTTAGCTAAAAGAAACCATGCCATATATATATATATATATATATATATATATATATATATAAAATATATATATATATATATATATATATATATATATATATAAATTACAGAGAATTTGGTGGCTCCCTTTTGCATAGTGTTTGGAGTAGGTATGATCTAGCGATGCACAATATTCTGGGTGATTGTTTGGCTGGATGAGAGTCAATGTAATTTTGCACTTGAACTTGATGATCCTAGAACATATCATGCATGTAAACTTTCAGCGATAATTATTCATTACATGACCTGAGCAACCTTTAAGGCTTAATGCCGATGTCCTAATGGTTAGAAATCTTGGATAACTCATGAGAATCCTCAACTTTTACGCAAATTCAAATCAAGAATTCTATTACTAACCAATATTACTTGAAGACTATGATAGGTAATTGTTGGTTACATGATCTCAACAAATGCTTAGAGACTCTACTAAGATCCTACTCCACTTTTATATTTTAAGCAAATGGGTTTGTCGTACTATATCATACTATGCATATGTATTTGCGATTTGTTCACTTAGGTCATCAATTTTAAAGGAATTTAATAAATATATTTAACTCTATGGATGCTTTATTGTTGACATATGTTTGACATAACTTTTATTAGTTTAGCGCCTTGATAAATCTTTGTCTGTTACAAATTACATTACTCTGCATTAATGTTTACATGTGGTTTTGTTCTACATTTTCAATAATGTGCACATGCCAGTTCATCTAGTGGCTTTTACTTGATACATTTGGGAAATTTTGAGTTGGTAATGGTCCTGGTAACTGAGGTGGCTATCTTTCTAGATAGTGCAAAGCATTACAAGTTTTGGAAGGTGCTGGAATCTTACCAACAGAAAGGTGATCAATGTTGTAAAACTACAAATATAACTTTATCAAGAATATAATATGCTTTCTAAAGTCAAACATATAACAAGGCGGGAAATGAATCTTTCCAGATTGTAGCCGGTTGAAGAAGAAAAAGTAGATTTTGACCACTTATGGAAATACTTTTTGAACCCTAGATAATACAGGAAGTGAAAGAAGAACGGAACAAGGAAAGAAAGAAACCCCTGATTATGTATTGGGCAAACCAAAAATTCAATGTCTCTAATCTTTCTTTTGGTGGTATCTATCCTGTCTAGTGCAAATTTCCAACTCTCACTGATTGCCCTTTGATAAATAACCTGATGAAGGGGTTTAGCCTTTAGCTCATTGTCAGATCTCAGAAGACTTCAAAATCACATTTAACGACAGAAACTTGCCAGTTTTATGAAGTTGTTCTGCAGACCTAAGTTTCTTATTTCTGAGTCAGACACCTAATTTTTTTTTTTCACCATAGGTTAATCTTTTGGCACATTTTTATTTTTGGTTTCAGAAGAGGGAGGGGTAGACTGGAATAGAACCTTACACAGGCTCGTATGATCATTATCTGAATCCAGCTGTCCAGATTCTATGAGACTAGTTTATTGACGCACTATTACTTACAAGAATGTACTTGAATTGTTGCATTTTATATCTAGAAGATTACCTGGTCTCTCAGTGGTAGGAATGTCAGGAAAGATTAGGCCTTTGCCTGAAAATCTGTACAACCACCTCACCTAGTGAAGATTAAGCAACTTTGAAGGCAGAAGACCCTGCTAGGTTCCTAGGTGTTGATCAATGTTTTAAAAACCTGTTCAACCATTAGACTGTTGGAGTGAAAGGTTCGCAGTCCAACCCTGCCAACGTCATAAATACTTAATTACTTAAAAATTATTTTTAACAGGTTTTATTTGATTCTAAATACCTAATTTTAACTATAGTACTTCAAAAAAATCATAAGAGGCAACGAGTGAGAGGTTCAGCCTTATAGGAACACCAAAATGTGATATTAATTTTAAAAATTCAGAAGTTGGAAAAATAAGTCGTTTCACGAATATGAATATTTGTGTAAATTATCAATGTTGTCTACACTTATTTATGCTCATCTATTCACAGTCTCTATACACAGTGACACTAAGGGGCATCTGAGTGCGATAAGGCTCCTGCTTACGCAGACTCTGGAAGGGTCGATGTATGCAGCCTTACCCCCATATGTCTGGAGAGATTGTTTCTGTAACTCGAACATGCATCCTTCATGATGCAAACAACAAGCCTTCCGTCGCGCACGACTATGCCCTATAATAGCACATCATTTGCATCATACATGCTTTGCAACAATTCCTGATTGTGTAGCAGCTGATTCCTGAAGGATGCGAAAAGTGAGGTGGAACACAGCTGCATTCTAGTTTGTTGGTTAGTAAACCCCGCTGATCTCTTACCCTAGGGTTCTAGTCCAGGCAACATAATGTTATGTTTTCATAAAAAAGGGTGGCAAGTGAAAAAACTGATAGAAAAGCTGATGGGTTGGGCTTGGACTTAATTTTATTACACAAGATTTTAGGTCGAAAACGGAAAAATCCCATGAACGGGATGGTCTATTAGAACATGCCACGGTTTAAGGTGCTCCGATCTGGTTTGTGGAGGTCCAACTGGTTATAGATCAACCCGCTTAATGTGCGGTTCACGGTTCAACCAGTTGGTTCAGGCCATTCATACAGGTTTCTAAAACATTGATCTCAATATCTGTTTGTTTATCTTTCATGAACTCATAATTTTTTGTTAAAAGATATATAGGATATACATCCAGACACTTGGACCAAACCGCTTAACGTATTGGTTCACATTCCAAATAGTTGGTTCGGGCGGTTCATACAGGTTTCTAAAACATTGATCTCAATATCTGTTTTGTATCTTTCATGAACTCATAATAATTTGTTACAAAGAACAATTAGCATTTACATCAAGCCTTTGGGACCATGCTTAGGTTGTGAATAAAAAGTTGAAATGTGCTGAATGCATTACCAGTTTACTGGGAAAAAAGAGTTTCTTTCACGGATGTAAAGTGAACTGTGGTTTGTATACTTTAAAACCTTTTTAACTGCTGAAGAAAAGTAATGGAGATTATGTGCTTGTTATTGTTGAAAATTTCGTTTAAAACTAGAAAGCCTTGCCAAATAGAAAAATCAAGTATTGCATCGTTCACTGTACGTCATTCCTGTTGGATGTACGTGACAATTATGTTCATAATTTTTAACCGTGCCTCTCAGTGAGTGTCAAATCTTCTATCATTGATATTCTTGTACATCATTCTGCAAGTCTATCACAGATCCATGTTTCTCCCGAAACATTTGTTTAATACTATTTCTTATTCATCAATAACTGGCGCCTTCCTGGACACACGACTTCTATCTTTGTGCCATTGGTCAAAATCGTAGGACTATACTGAATCCTTGCTGGCTCTTCGGTTTTATTCTATCAACAAAAAAATTACTGATGAATCTGGCTTCCAGGTTTTCTGATTTGACAGGAACGGATTATAGTCAAGGAGCAATTGATCTTGCACGAAATATTGCTCTTCGTGATGGATTTCCCAATATCAACTTCTTGGTATGTTAATTCTTTAGGAAGATTGTTGTTGCATTGTGTTCATATCACTGTATATCTATCTAGGTAGATAAATGTAGGGTTATTTTGTATAAGGGTACCAAGTTTATGATATAATTAGACTTTGGGTACTGGGTTTGTCCGTTTTAGACTTTGGGTACTGTAACTTTTTAGTGACACATTTTAGTGACAAATATTCGTCATTAAAAGACTTATTTCGTCACTGAAAGTCCACTTTTGTCACTAAAATGTGTCACTAAAAAAATTAAGTACCCAAATTCTAAAACGGACAAATCCAGTACCAAAAGTCTAATTATATTATAAACCTAGTACCCTTATACAAAATAACCCATAAATGTATGATATGTGGATCTGTTGCCTTTTCCTATTTAATAGTAATCTGTTATATATAGAGAGGGGCAGGATATTGCACCAAACAATATCAACCACATTTTTTTGAATTATGTGGTTATAAAGCATCCTCAAAAGTTGTTGCCACGTTAGCATGTTTTATAACCGCATGATTAAAAAAAATGTGTGGTTGAGATTGTTTGGTGCAATAAGCCTTGGTGCAATATACCGTTCCATATATATATATATATATATATATATATATATATATATATATATAAGAGCGTTATGTCTTCCACTTGCTGACCACTAGAGCTAGGAGGCTTATATATATATATATATATATATATATATATATATATTAGAAGAAGGTAATTGTTTTTACATACTCCTAGCCCGAAGGCCCGCATTGCACAGCACTTGCATCACATTGCACTTGCACTTGGCCTGCACACGTGTTGTCCTCACATTAATTCCTCCACAGGGAATTAAATGTGCTTCCCCTGTTTCTCGAACCTGCAACCTCTGGGGGGATATGTCTCACTCTAACCACTTGAGCTAGAGGTCCTTGGCATTAAACAAAGATTGTTCTTTTGAAGTTTAAACTTAATCCCTCTAGGAAAATCACCCCACATGGGCCTCCACACCCATGTGCTATATATGGGACATTTCTTTCTACTTCCTGGATGCTTTGCACACACTGGTGCCATATTTCTGACTTTGAGATGGCCCTTTTTTCACATGCTATGTTAAAGCTGCCTATGATTTTTGGACCTCTTGGAAACAAGGATATTAAAGTCATTCGCTTAGACCCAAGTTGACTTAAATTGGATTAGACCCATGCTGATTTTTCTTTTTTGGGATTTGTAACCTAACAGAAAACCAAGAACTTGAAGTTATGGACTTTATTAATAATTTAATAGATATTAAAGAAGAGGAAAGCAACAATAGCCTTTCCCCTCTTGCTCTCTCTATCCCCTTCCCTTTTGTCTATGCCATAACCCAGCGAATATCATCCGTCTCCGACTCTGATGTCAGTAGGCAGGCACCAGCAGGTAAGTCTCTCTCTCTCTCTCTCTCTCTCTCTCTCTCTCTCTCTCTCTTTCATCCTTCCTCTATTTCTCTCTTGCTGAGTCTTTATTTTTGTTTCGCTCTCTCTCTCTCTCTATCAGTCATGTTAATGATACTCTTAGGAGTTGTTCTTGATTGAACACTTCATTTCAGTTAATGTTGAAGTCTCAAACTATGCAGTATGCATAACAAGATTTGCATGTGATGCTTAATTTTTTTTAATTATACATGTATATTTACCCATTAAGAGGAAACGACAACACAAAGTCCGTTGTAAACCCTAATTTTAGGCGAACCCCCCCCCCCCCCCCCCCCCCCCCCCCCCCCCCCCACATACACACACGCGCACGCACACACACACACACACAAAAAAACAAAAGCCATTTGATCTTCCTTGCGCCCCCCTTAACAAGGGTGCATGGAGATGAGCACAACTTCAACTTGTGGGCATTTCTTTTATACTTCCTGGATGCCTCATCGCACTTCGGTGTCATATTTCCGACTTTCAGATGCATCTTTTGATAAGATTCTTTTCACATGCTATTTTAAAGCCATTATTATTCTTGAACCTCATGGAAATGAACACGACTTCAACACAGAGTGACAAACATTCACGATTTTTTTTCAAAAGAATAGCAAATAATTCACGAATCTCTGGCTCACCGCATAAATGCGTGATTTATTCGCCATTTTGCTAATATTTAAAACTATCCACAACAATTCGTTAAATTTGCGATTAAAATGCAAATTGTGAATTGCTCGCTATAATAGCCTAAGAGCAGGCCCATTACTAGTAATGGAGTTGGTCTTGTTTGAATCAATGAACAACTCTCACTGTCTATTTATAAAGCAAAGATGACCCATGCTCTTACTTCCTCTCCGATGTGGTACTAAAATTGCATGGTGACTATTGAAGTAAGATTTGTGTGTGGATCAACAACACACATACCAATGGGAACCAATGCAAATGTAGAAAATATAGCTCACACACACATCGCGTGAGGACCAATAGGAACATATCTATCATATTTAGGTTTTTATCTTAGTTTCTTTAACCGAACTTTTGCCAAATATTCTGAACTTTTCAGATTCACCGAATTATTCCCGAATGCCGAACTTGTGACTATCCTTCAACGTATCTAGATGTCATGTCGGAAGTGAGAGTTGGTTAGAGAACTTAAATCTTTATAACTAAGAAAACTGTTATTGTTGCAGTCACCTAATTTAATATTAAATTCTGATATTACTTCCTAGAAGTTGTGTTCAATGGCATCCTTACCTTTACAATATATCTTTCATGTGTAAGAGTTGTTCTGTAGTTCCATAGATTGCATTTTCATCTTTTCTCACTTGTACTCTTAAGAGAAAATTAACAGGAAGTGTCATGGTAGTTTCTCTCACCATATCTGAATGATATCTTGTAGGTGTCCCCAGAGTTTCCTCTATATCATATCCTACAAAAGTACAATATCTCATAAGCATCTTACAAACATCATCCAAATGATCATGCAGGTGTCCTCAGAGTTTCCACTATCAAGTCCTACAAGTATGGAACTATGGAATGATACCTTACACGTGTCAGAGTTACCCATTATCATGTCCTACGAGTATCTGTGAACTCTGAAGTATCTTATGGACATCATTGTTTCCTCTACGCATTTCCTATAAGTTTCACAGTGTCTTGATTTTTTTTCTCATTTACTGTTTATGTATCCCTAGACTCTATTAGCGTGTCTTCATTTAATGCTTTTGATATATTTGGAGACTATCCAATGTCGTGTCCTGTTTTTTATGTCTCGCAAATTTCCTGTATTTGTAGCTGTGGTTAAATACTATAATGTTCTCTGGGGTGTGATTACTGAGCTTATCGTCTTGCCTCTAAAGTAATGGATTGCCTCCTTAATTAGGAAGCAATATACTGGATTCTTGTCACTAGTGATAATACTCATTTCCACTAGTATGCTATCTTGAGATTTTGCATTTTATCTTCCCTAGTGGTGTGACTTTGATTTCATGTTTTTATTACAGGTTGATGATGTTTTGGAGACAAAACTGGAAAGAAAATTCTGGATTTTGATGGACAAAGGTACCTTGGATGCTATTGGTTTACATCCCGATGGCCCTGTCAAAAGGTGACTTCATATTAGGCACTTTGCTGTTGCAAGTGTGGCTTACTTTCATTCAGTACTTTCCCTTTTGTATTGAAAGTGCCTAACCTCTTGGATGCTTTGAAGTCCTATATAAACTCCTAGCTTTTGTACTAAAAAGATCAAGAACTGGAATTCCCTCAATTTCTAGTTCTAGGAATTTCAAGTCATATCATATGCGTCAACAAAGCAATGATTAAAAGGTCATCTTTCATGAGAATTCTCAACTCAAATTAACTACCTGCATGAAATTCAACTCCGGAATTCCTAGAATTCCAGTTCAAGCTAACCAAATTTGTGGAGGTAGAAATCTCCCAACATTTGCAAATAAGCAACATCATATTGACACATTTTTACAAGAGTATTCTCATCTTTTTGTGCATTTATAAATTTGTTCCTTTTACTTTTGTGCATGTTTACCTTTCGTTTCCTGGACTCCCTCCATGTTGGTTATGAACTTGCGGCATATTTATATTTACTCTTAATTTGCTTTGCCTTCTTAATGTTGAACTGAAATTTTCAGGATAATGTATTGGGAATCTGTTATGAATTTGGTGGCTCCCGGAGGGTTACTGGTCAGTATGTTTTGGCTGTATATATCACTTTAGGGACAAAAAGAATTGGCTAGACGATTACTATATCTAAGATTCTTCTTATTTTACCTTCTATCGTGAATGCTCTCATTGTAGGTCATCACATCATGCAACAGCACAAAAGATGAGCTGCTTCTAGAAGTAGAAAATTTCAACCATAGAAGTATGGGATCCCAGGGATCGGAGAGAGGCGATCATGCAGTGCTCAAATACATGGATCACATCCGTACCTATCCAACCATCATGTTCGGTGGAGTCGAAGGGTCCCGCGTCTCCACTGTGGCATTTCGTCGTAATTGTAGTTAGGACGGACATTCCAGGATGAGGGTTTATGGTTATATATATGTTACTCCTTTTGTAGGTATATCATTCAGTTGTTTTCTTCTCCCCTTCTGCTTGATCCTTAGATTTGCTGAACCAAAATTTCTGATTTGCACTGAATCAGTTCTTGTAACCCAAAAAGACTACATAGATTCGTACGATTGTGGTGAGCTGAAAATTTTATGTCGACAGCCAGTCTTATGAAACTGGTTGTTATGGTAAATTTTAGGTTATGGATTTGGAAACAAAACAATGTTTCTGGCAATAGCAACATTTTGTAGAACTTTGTTGTAAATTGTGAAAATGTTTACAGAATATTGAATGTTCCTATGCGCAATCATATTATGCAAATTGAGGGGTCGATTATTGTGATCTGTTACAATATTCCCAACAGATTTAAAGTTGCTAAACAACAGAAAATACCTCCAAACTATTCTCACAAGATGAATAGTCTGGAAAAGAAAAAAAGAAAAAGAAAATTGGGTGATGATGAGAAGCATTGTACAGAGCGTGCGGCCTGGGGCACCCACGCTCGCACGCATCAAGGGACTGATGAACGCGGCAATACTTGTAAGTCATGAGAATAAGTCCACTGGACTCGTACACGTTACCTCGCTCGAGCGAGCGTTCGTGCGGATGCGACCGGTCCGTAAATGTGCCTCGAATCTGGCACGAAATTAGAGAAGTTACATCGCCTTGTGCATGCGGTTGAGCGGGTGCGACCGGCTCGTGGACGTGCCTTATCTCGTGCACGACTATTTGGGTGCCAGTGTTGACAGAGGTGCAATGACAATGATGAAATGCCGTGAGGACATGCGGTCTTCCCACCCATGATCCCACAACATCAGATGCCTGATGAACGTAGCATACTCTGAATCTGAATATTTGATCCCACAACATCAGATGCCTGATGAACGTAGCATACTCTGAATCTGAATATTTGATCCCACAACATCAGATGCCTGATGAACGTAGCATACTCTGAATCTGAATATATATATATATATATATATATATATATATATATATATATATATATATATATATATATATATATAGGAAAATTCTACAATGCATCCACCTTTTTGGGATGTATCGATACATCCAAAATATTCAGATTAAATAATGCAGGATACATCATTTAATGCTGATTTAGACTTTTGACCTGTTGGTAACTTGCTTTAGCAGGTCATTCTTCACTTAATCTTTTCAATGAACACCCTAAATTAACTCATATTTACTCTCTCAAAAGTCCATCCAATTTAATCTGAACCTTAATTTTTTTTTTTGTTACAGGCCATGGTAGTGGTGGTGGTGGTGGTGGTGGAAAGAGAAACTGAGATGAAGAAGGAAATAAGAATCGGTTCGGATCGCGTCGAACGTCGTCGAGCCCTCCTAGAACAACGAGGAGTACCAGCTGCGCCGAGAAGAATCGGTCCGCTTCGCGTCGGACGTTGTCGAGACCTCCTCGAACAAGGAGAAGTACCAGCGGCGCCGCTCTAATTTTACTGCCCATGCCATTGTTAGAAATTTTATTTTTATTTAACAATTTAATATTTTGTTAATAAAGCTACATGTCATGGTGGTGGTGGTGAACTGAGGAAACATGCTTCTGAGGTCGGGCGGATTATTTTTTTACTTTTCTAATGATAATATTTTCGAAGAGAATATTTTTTTTGGACGGAGAATGACCATTCTCTTTGCTTTTAACACGGAGAATGGTCATTCTCTTTGCTTTTAATACGGCGAATGGACGAAGAATGGTACATTTAGGACGGAGAATGGACGGAGAATACGGCGAATGACCATTCTCTTTGCTTTTAATACGGCGAATGGACGGTGAATGGACGGAGAATGGCCATTCTCTTTACTTTTAACACGGAGAATGGCCATTCTCTTTGCTTTTAATACGGCGAATGGACGGAGAATGGTACATTTAGGACGGAGAATGGTACATTTAGAAAGCCGACAAAAGCTCGTTCTCTCAAATCTCTTTTTTGTGTAAATTAAATCCAAGGAGGACACAATCCCTAATTTTAGTTATTGCTTAGCAGAGTTTGCTTAGTTGTTGTAAAATTGTGGTGTTGCTTCTGTGACACTTTCATCTTTAATCTCATGTTTTCTATGAATTTGTGTTCTGTTTGATTTTGATTTAGTAATCTTTCCGTAATTAGTTTTTTTGTTTCATCTAACAATTTAATATTTTTGTTATAAAGTTACAGGCCATGGTGGTGGTGGTGGAAGGAGAAATGGAGATGAAGAAGGAAAGAAGAAGAAGTTCCGGTTCGCGGCGGACTTCGTCGAGTTCTTCAATCATGCGGAATTAAACCTCTTATAGAGTTCCTTAATTGAAGTTGATCATGATAACCTTTTGTATTTTTCAAACGGCTAGTAGAATCTTCCTCGAGCCCTCCTCAATCAAACGGCTAGTAGATTCTTCCTCGAGCCCTCCTCAATCAAACGGCTAGTAGATTGTTTGCTAGTCTCGAAATTTATTTGTCTTTCCATCTTCCTCACTTTTTGTACTTCTCTCTTGCTATAATACAATAGTTTTCTTATTTCATAGTACTATTATTCATTCTGAAATACATAGAATAGTTTTCTGAAATACAATAGTTTTCTTGTACTCAAGATGTCTACTCGTGTGGTAGGAAATGTAGAAGACGTAGAAGATTGGTTGCCAGCTCCAAATGAAACCTTCATTCCGCGTATGTTGCGCAAGATTGAAGAACATCTGTCGACGATTTCAGCTGATGTTGTAAAGATCAATTATAAGCTTTGTTCATTAGAAATTGAACAAATGAATTTATCTCGGCGTTTTGAGAAGATTGAAGAATCTTCAGCTTTGAAGAAGGCATCTTCATCTGGAGCATTTAATAATGTGAAGGTAGTTTCCGTTGAATCTTCTTCCGATGAGGACGTGGAGCTACAGTCTCGTAGTAAAGCATTGGACCGAATGCTCGTATTGTCCCCTACAGAAGAAACTGACTTTAGCAGTTCTTCTAAAAGAATGCGTGGAAATTTACATCCGGTCACACCATCGAAAAAATTTAACAAGGGGTTCAACCTCGAAGCCTAGCAATTGTACTAGTGGTTCTTCGAGTTATTACGACTATATTTTTGCCGATGATAGACCTGACGAGTAAGAAATATGAGTTTTGATTTAATTCCAACAGTTTTTTTCTCCTAATTTATTCGTTTCTTTTCTTAGAGAAATAATATCATCTTGCAACAAAAACTATGTGTCTCGGTTTGAGATGAAGACCTTAGCTCCTTTAACGAAAATTAGCAATGGGGTATGTATAGAGAGTATATTTCTTCTTAGATGCCATCTATGTTTACTTCGATTCCATCGCTTACATTTTTAATGATTTATTCAGATTGTAGGCATTGTCTCTGCTCTTCTCACCGCGGAGGAACGGAAAAGAACCTCCAATAAAGCTAATGTATGGTTTTTACCAATAAAGATATCGGTGAGTGAGCATTTTATTCTTCAATGCATATGCATTAACAATTTTCTCGTTTGTTTGTCCTTCGTAATGTATTAGTTGATGTGTATGTAGAAAGAAACGTTACCTCCATCCGACAAAAAGCTTCATCAAATATGGAAGAAGTACAAATATTTTCAGGATTACATGGGATCTTTAAGCACTTGTAACGAGGTATTAATATATTTTTGTTTAAATATTAATCCTAATTTTCTAAAAATTTACTAATTTGTTTTACCTAATTAATCTTGATTCAGATATACATACCTATTCATTTGGACGGACACTATATTCTTACAAGAGTTCTGGTTAAAAAAATGACTGTTAAAATTTGGGACTCACTTGCATCTAAAGATGATCCGATTCAAAACAAAACAGTCATAAAAGAAATAGTAAGCTCATATTCATCAATTTTTATGAATTGAGTACAAGATACGCGGTATACTAATACATATTGTATTCTGGTAATTGTAGCTTTCAAATTTGGATCTCTTTCTCGAAGAAGAGATTTTGAAGTTGAGAGATGCTAGGTTCAGCTTTTCTACTTTTGCAATAAAACGTCCTTATGTTCCCCGCCAAGACAATTCTGTTGATTGTGGGATTTTTGTAATTGCATTCATGAAAGACCGATGTAGTCTAGACTACCGTTCTAGCAATATAAGTCTAAAAATATGTCGTCAAAAACTTACACTTTTTAGAGCAATATTTTTGATGTTATGTTTGTTATATGCAGTTTATTGCGGGAATGGAAAGACGCAAAGCTGCTGAATGGATTACAACTTCAGAGCACAATGAAGAGCTAAAAGAAGTCCAACCTAAAATGATTGAATATGGAAGACGATGATTTTTCTTCTTCTTCTTTTATATCTAATGTATGGAAACCCCTAATGTATTATATTCATTTGTTTTGTTGAGTTGTAATGACATTTTTGCCAAACGGTTTCGATTCTTTTTGATTAAGCAGAATCATTTTTGCCCTTCAAATTAATATAATTAAGCAGAAAGGAGTCTTTTGCCCTTCCATCGAATGACATTTTTGTCCTTCTAATTAATTCAAAACACCCCCGAACCCTTTTATTACAAAAAAAAAAAGAAAACCGTTTCGATTCTTCCTCTTCTTCCATACTCCACTCTGTACACATTTTATAAAGCAGGAAGGGCCCACATGTCATACATAGGGAATATCAAAACTTTGATACCCCCAACTGTATCAAAGTTTTTTCCTTTTAAATGGGTCCCATACATAACTTACAAAAAAAGTATAAATAAAACAAAATTTTGTTATAGTCAAGATTTGAACCAATGACCTCTTAAATACAAGTCTAGCATTGTAACCACGACACCACAATAGCATTCTCCGTGTTTTATTAAACGGAGAATAGCATTCTTCGTGTTTGCAATGATCCTCAATTGCTTTATTCATGGATCTGCAACCATCCGTGAGAACTGTCACTGGTAATTTGCCATTCATACACTCTAGGAATTTTTCTAGAACCCAAGAATATGTCTCTGCATGTAATGCCCGTGGTTCGCATTACGTATTGGGAATACGTGTACGTATTTTGGACTCGTATTTTTGGTTTGTCATAATTAGTTAGCCTTGGATTTTTTATTTTTGCATGTTGCATTAGCATGGTTTATCATGGGATTGCATTGGCTTGGTTTGGTTCGGTTTAGTGGGTTGGCTTGGTTTGGTTTTATGTGGAGAACCACTCCCACCTACCACCACTCCCACCATAAATATCATTCCTACTCTCTCTCTTCCATTATTACTCATTACTCATTTCTTCTTCTCCATCTTTACTCTTCACCTACCAGAGAGTGAGTGGAGAGCTTAGGCAAGTGCACCTTGCTTCATGGAGGAAGTCCATTTTTTATTGTTCTATTGTTTTCCTCATGTGTTTCTAACCCACTTTAGTATTTAACATTTTTCATTTCCATGGTTAAATTTTTGGAGATCTAGCTTTGTGGTATTTTCGGTTTTCAGGATTTTGATCTATCAAACTTGCATATTTTGCTAAGTTGATGATCCCATGTTGCAGAGAATATTATTTGGTCCAAATTTGACCTATGAAAAAATTGCTGAGCCGCATGGACATTTTTGCACTCAGCCGCATGGCCTATAAATGCTATAGCCAGCATTTATTTTGCATGCATTAATTAATGCAATGATAACAGTCAGCCGCATAGGCATCATTATTTAATGTATTAAGAATGGAATGCATCACCACCCATGTGAGCCGCATATGCATGCAATATTTTGCATGCAATATTCCAACGTGCACCTAATGCATACAATATTTTATTGCCTATTTAATGCATGCATTTAATGCATTGTTCCAATGCATTCTTCAAATGCACCAAAGTAGCCGCATAAGCATCAGGACAAGCATGTATATTTAATGCATTGTTCCAATGCATTTTTCCTGATGCACCAGAGAGCCACATAGCTCTTTAAATGCTTAGTGCTTTAATATTTATTAATTAAATGTCTTAAGGATTTAATGCTTTAAGCTTTGATTAAAGCATTTTGGAGTAACAGAGCCGCATATGGCTTGGTGGTTGTCTCATTCTTAATGCCTTAACTTAATACATTGTCATTTCATACTTTAATGCTTTGATTAAAGCATTTGCTTAATTAGCTAATATTATGGGTTTATGGACTTAGCTTGCTTTTGCCTACTTTTGCATGCAAAAGAGCATGCTGATAGTGTTAGCCGCATGGAACAAGACATTTGGCCGCATAAGCACACCCAATACAATATAATGCATTACCATGGAGCATGCCAGCCGCATGCTATCCATATTCAATGCATTTTATGCATTATAATCCATATACAATACACTTTATGCATTTTAGTCCATATTCATTGCATATATATTTTAATCTATATACAATGCATTGTATTTAACGCATGCATGCTTTTGCTTGCATGCTTGTTTATAGCTCAGCAGCATATGCCTGTTTGCCTGGCCATTTTGCCAGCCGCATGCAAGCAATTAATTGCGTAGCCGCATAAGCAAATGTTTGTTGGCCGCATGGACATTAACTTACATGCATTTGCATGCTTAGCAATTCAAGACCTATTTATTATTCCTGGCCACATGGCCCCGTACTGAGTGGCCACGTGTCCTTTCCTTTTGCTTGAGTGGAAGCTTGCATTTATTGCGGGTTCCTCTCTCTTTGACTTTTCTGGTTGCATAAATATTTTTTGCTGACCGCATGGCCCCCTTCAGTTATTTTTTGGCCGCATAAGCTTTGGCTGGCCGCATGGGTGGCCTCCCACTCTCTTTGACCGTATGTATGTTCTCCCACTTTTGGGCCGCATGGGGTCCACTTTGATTGTTTAAATGTTTTATTTGCCTGAATTGTGGTCAGAATTTCTTCCCACTCCCAACATGAAAGTTGTAGAGTTTCTCTTTGGCTTCAAGAATATATATATTATATTATATTATTATTTAATTGTGCAAGTTTTTCCTCTCCTTGATAAATGACATGACTTGATAGTGACCCACCGTGGTGCACTCCTGACAAGATAGCTTGACCTGACAAATTTGACATGATAACTTGACATGATAATTCTTGATAGTGGCCCGCCGTGGCGCACTCTTGACATGATAAACCTGACATGATATATTTCTCGAAATGCTGTTGTGGCGGCTAACACGACTTGACAAGATTGAATGACTTGGACACCGTGGACGATTGTGCTTGTACAAATGAACCCGTCTTGTCTTGCATCATGTCTAGGACGGGGATCTCAGAGTACCACGGTCAGGGGCACCCACTGAAATCGACTAAGGATAATCACTAGAATAATCCAGTAGTCATGAAGAGATTTCCCAGCTACAGGCAATCCCGTTATCTAGGCGCCCTACTTGGGATCTGTAGCCTGCCGTCGAGTAGGGCACATTTCCAGCATACTGTCATGTGTTGCACCCTCTAAGTCACCTAAGGGTACATGCGTTTCCTGGACGATGTACCCACTTGAATTCAATCCCTAATTGCGTCCGGATAGCCTGGATGGTCTGCAGGGCTTGTGGCTGTGGAACAATCTCACTGCATCTTGCTAGTAACTAAGGCTTATGATAACCCTAGTTAGCTAAAGTATCAAGCCGTACTTATTGCTTGGCCGTGAAATGTTGGATGAAGTTTACCAGTCTATTCTTGTCTTGATTCTGTACAAGATTGTCACATGACCTATTTTCTTATTTTATCTTGCCGATAAATGGTGGGAGAAACCAAGTTTGGTTCAGACGAAGGATTACAATCCCGGTCCTTGTTTGGTTTACGGGTTGTAACCTGGTTATCTGAATAGTCCCATGGTTATCTCATCGTATATCACCTGTCCTGCTTTTCTTTAATTACTGTCTTTTATATATATTTTTTTTACTCTTGTGCTAAATGCTGGTTTTAGTTCCTAAGTGAAGCCTCCTTTGTGGCACTTGCTCTTTCTGGGGTCTGACCCAGCTGGTTTTGTATGGCCAGATGCCGGAGCAGCACCAGAGGATCTACCGACCTTCCAGCCACATGGTGACCACTAGACGGAATCCTGGCAACGAGTGGGTTATTTTTGGCTCTCCCACTCTCTTGTAAAATTATTCTTTTGAGGCGTTTAGCCGCCGAGCAAGTGTTAGCTCGTGTACATTTTTACTTACTGTCTGCCTACGGGCTGTAACATGGTTGGCAACCTAGGGTTGATCATGTATGACTAAACTCTTGCTAGTCCTCACATTTTGTAACGACTAGCTTCATGATCAGCTGAATATGTAATGTTTGGGACGCTTTACTATTGTATATTTGGTGATCTTACATCTTATAACATTTACTTACTTGCTTGTGATTGAGATACTAGGCTTGTTATTGACCTTAAGAGACTGATGGCTTGTAGTTAAACCCTCATATATCTAGACAGCCATGACCGTATGGTGAGATGGATTCCATTTCATTATACGTAGCTGGCTATGTCTGTCCCCGTTCTCCAGTATTCTGGTTCTGGGGCGTGACATGGTTTAAGTGGTGGCCCATGCAGGTCTTGTAAATCAAGATATGTGAGGGTTTACCGAATAGATGTCTCAATCAGTACTCGCCCTTGATCTCTGCTCGTATCATCTTGATTCTTGAAATTCTTGTCCTGATCACATGCTTGTAATCATTGATCTGTCTTGGTCCTTCCTTATTGTTCCCTATGTCGTCTTCTTCAGCGGCATTGTTCCTGGACCTGCCGATCAGCAAGGTGGATCACCTCCCGTGGACCAGCAGCAACCAGAAGATCAGGCCCAGCACTCAGGAACAGCCTCCCGAGTCGTACCTACTGGAGGAGAGCCGCCAGTTCAGCCCTTCCAGCCTGTAGAGCCCGATGATGGCACTTTGGTGGGTCTCATCAGGACCTTGTTAGCTTTCCAGGATCGTAGAGGAGATGTCTTGCACCAGGCAGTGGAAGATGCTCTGAACAGAGGCGGTCGTCATGGTAATAGTGCAGCCAACAGTTTCAAGTGCCTGAACCCTCCATTCTTCGATGGCAGTGAAGACGCTATCGCTGCTGATGCGTGGCTTTAGGACACAGAAGTGATTCTAGAGGCAGCGAAGACGCCCGAGGACGAGAAGGTGGCCGTAGTGCGCCTGCAGTTATTAGATCTAGCCCACAGCTGGTGGGCGGCACAGGCCGTGGGATTAGTGGCCCCTATCTCATGGGCAGTATTCAGAGAGAGATTCCAGACGAAGTACTTCGATGCGGTGGCTCGGTACGATCTACAGACGAGGTTCACCAATCTGAAGCAGATGGGCAGGACGGTCGATGGTTATGCGGTCGAGTTTTCCAGGCTTAGTCGGTTTGTTCCCACTTTGGTGGCAACCGAGTATGACAGAGCCCAGCGGTTCCAGCAGGGGCTCCATCTCGAGATTTTGTTGGCAGTGGAACAGTTTGAGCATCAGACATTTGATGCGGTCTTGAGAGCAGCCAGGAGGCACGAGTATACCTCCCACAGGATCGTGGACAGGACCGGAGGTCGGAAGCGATCTCACGGCCAGATGACCCAGTCAACAGCACCAGCCCCGGCAGTCAGGGCTTTGACAATTGGAACTCCGAGACAGGCGGCCTCAGTGACGTCGGTCACTTTCCCTCAGCAACAGAAGTAGAAGCAGTCTTCCGCAATGGGCTGCACTCATTGTGGGAAGCCAGGACACGTCGTTTCGGAGTGTCGCAGAGCTCAGGGATTATGTTTGGCTTGTGGAGCACCGGACCACAAGATATGGTCCTGTTCGAATAGAGCCGGTTCTTCCTCATCGGCCCAGACTAGTCCCTCGGTAAGGGGACCAACACCAGTGCAGCAGAGCAGCAGTACCAGCCTCCGAGGCCATTACCGCCTCAGACCCAAGTCTTCCAGCAGCAGAGACCCCAGCAGTATGCCCTGGTCCAAGCTCAGATTCAGAACCGGCAGAGAGGTTCCTAGCAGATGTCTTCCCTCTTTCTCGTGCCTTCAATTTCCTTGCTTACATACATGATTGCATGATTGATTGCTTAGTATAGCTTGTCATTGCAAGCTCTAGCCACTTGATTAAATTCCGAGGACGGAATTCTTTTAAGGTGGGTAGAGTTGTAATGCCCGTGGTTCGTATTACGTATTGGAAATACGTGTACGTATTTCGGACTCGTATTTTTGGTTTGTCATAATTAGTTAGCCTTGGATTTTTTATTTTTGCATATTGCATTAGCATGGTTTATCATGGGATTGCATTGGCTTGGTTTGGTTCGGTTTAGTGGGTTGGCTTAGTTTGGTTTTATGTGGAGAACCACTCCCACCTACCACCACTCCCACCATAAATATCAATCCTACTCTCTCTCTTCCATTATTACTCATTACTCATTTCTTCTTCTCCATTTTTACTCTTCACCTACCAGAGAGTGAGTGGAGAGCTTAGGCAAGTGCACCTTGCTTCATGGAGGAAGTCCATTTTTTATTGTTCTATTGTTTTCCTCATGTGTTTCTAACCCACTTTAGTATTTAACATTTTTCATTTCCATGGTTAAATTTTTGGAGATCTAGCTTTGTGGTATTTTTGGTTTCCAGGATTTTGATCTATCAAACTTGCATATTTTGCTAAGTTGATGATCCCATGTTGCAGAGAATATTGTTTGGTCCAAATTTGACCTATGAAAAAATTATTGAGCCGCATGGACATTTTTGCACTCAGCCGCATGGCCTATAAATGCTATAGCCAGCATTTATTTTGTATGCATTAATTAATGCAATGATAACAGTCAGCCGCATAGGCATCATTATTTAATGTATTAAGAATGGAATGCATCAGCACCCATGTGAGCCGCATATGCATGCAATATTTTGCATGCAATATTCCAACGTGCACCTAATGCATACAATATTTTATTGCCTATTTAATGCATGCATTTAATGCATTGTTCCAATGCATTCTTCAAATGCACCAAAGTAGCCGCATAAGCATCAGGACAAGCATGTATATTTAATGCATTGTTCCAATGCATTTTTTCTGATGCACCAGAGAGCCGCATAGCTCTTTAAATGCTTAGTGCTTTAATATTTATTAATTAAATGTCTTAAGGATTTAATGCTTTAAGCTTTGATTAAAGCATTTTGGAGTAACAAAGCCGCATATGGCTTAGTGGTTGTCTCATTCTTAATGCCTTAACTTAATACATTGTCATTTCATACTTTAATGCTTTGATTAAAGCATTTGCTTAATTAGCTAATATTATGGGTTTATGGACTTAGCTTGCTTTTGCCTACTTTTGCATGCAAAAGAGCATGCTGATAGTGTTAGCCGCATGGAACATGACATTTGGCCGCATAAGCACACCCAATACAATATAATGCATTACCATGGAGCATGCCAGCCGCATGCTATCCATATTCAATGCATTTTATGCATTATAATCCATATACAATACACTTTATGCATTTTAGTCCATATTCATTGCATATATATTCTAATCTATATACAATGCATTGTATTTAACGCATGCATGCTTTTGCTTACATGCTTGTTTATAGCTCAGCAGCATATGCCTGTTTGCCTGGCCATTTTGCCAGCCGCATGCAAGCAATTAATTGCGTAGCCGCATAAGCAAATGTTTGTTGGCCGCATGGACATTAACTTACATGCATTTGCATGCTTAGCAATTCAAGACCTATTTATTATTCCTGGCCACATGGCCCCGTACTGAGTGGCCACGTGTCCTTTCCTTTTGCTTGAGTGGAAGCTTGCATTTATTGCGGGTTCCTCTCTCTTTGACTTTTCTGGTTGCATAAATATTTCTTGCTGGCCGCATGGCCCCCTTCAGTTATTTTCTGGCCGCATAAGCTTTGGCTGGCCGCATGGGTGGCCTCCCACTCTCTTTGACCGCATGTATGTTCTCCCACTTTTGGGCCGCATGGGGTCCACTTTGATTGTTTAAATGTTTTATTTGCCTGAATTGTGGTCAGAATTTCTTCCCACTCCCAACATGAAAGTTGTAGAGTTTCTCTTTGGCTTCAAGAATATATATATATATTATATTATATTATTATTTAATTGTGCAAGTTTCTCCTCTCCTTGATAAATGACATGACTTGATAGTGACCCGCCGTGGTGCACTCCTGACAAGATAGCTTGACCTGACAAATTTGACATGATAACTTGACATGATAATTCTTGATAGTGGCCCGCCGTGGTGCACTCTTGACATGATAAACCTGACATGATAAATTTTTCGAAATGCTGTTGTGGCGGCTAACACGACTTGACAAGATTGAATGACTTGTACACTGTAGACGATTGTGCTTGTACAAATGAACCCTTTTTGTCTTGCATCATGTCTAGGACGGGGATCCCTGAGTACCACGGTCAGGGGCACCCACTGAAATCGACTAAGGATAATCACTAGAATAATCCAGTAGTCATGAAGAGATTTTCCAGCTACAGGCAATCCCGTTATCTGGGCGCCCCACTTGGGATCTGTAGCCTGCCGTCGAGTAGGGCACATTTCTAGCACACTGTCATGTGTTGCACCCTCTAAGTCACCAAAGGGTACATGCGTTTCCTGGACGATGTACCAACTTGAATTCAATCCCTAATTGCGTCCGGATAGCCTGGATGGTCTGCAGGGCTTGTGGCTGTGGAACAATCTCACTGCATTTTGCTAGTAACTAAGGCTTGTGATAACCCTAGTTAGCTAAAGTATCAAGCCGTACTTATTGTTTGGCCGTGAAATGTTGGATGAAGTTTACCAGTCTATTCTTGTCTTGATTCTGTACAAGATTGTCACATGACCTGTTTTCTTATTTTATCTTGCCGATAAATGGTGGAAGAAACCAAGTTCGGTTCAGACGAAGGGTTACAACCCCGGTCCTTGTTTGGTTTACGGGTTGTAACCTGGTTATCTGAATAATCCCATGGTTATCTCATCGTATATCACATGTCCTGCATTTCTTTAATTACTGTCTTTTATATATATATTTTTTTACTCTTGTGCTAAATGCTGATTTTAGTTCCTAAGTGAAGCCTCCTTTGTGGTACTTGCTCTTTCTGGGGTCTGACCTAGCTGGTTTTGTATGGCCAGATACCGGAGCAGCACCAGAGGATCTACCGACCTTCCAGCCACATGGTGACCACTAGACGGAATCCTGGCAACGAGTGAGTTATTTTTGGCTCTTCCACTCTCTTGTAAAATTATTCTTTTGAGGCTTTTATCCGCCGAGCAAGTGTTAGCTCGTGTACATTTTCACTTACTGTCTGCCTACGGGCTGTAACATGGTTGGCAACCTAGGGTTGATCATGTATGACTAAACTCTTGCTAGTCCTCACATTTTGTAACGACTAGCTTCATGATCAGCTGAATATGTAATGTTTGGGACGCCGTACTATTGTATATTTGGTGATCTTACATCTTATAACATTTACTTACTTGCTTGTGATTGAGACACTAGGCTTGTTATTGACCTTAAGAGACTGATGGCTTGTAGTTAAACCCTCATATATCTAGACAGCCGTGACCGTATGGTGAGATGGATTCCATTTCATTATACGTAGCTGGCTATTCTGCCCTCGCTCTCCAGTATTCTGGTTCTGGGGCGTGACACTGCAGTCTCATTATGGATCATTGTAAACCCAAATACACAAGTCATCGCATGATTGTTTGTACCCACTAGAACCACCAACGGCATTTGACTTCTATTTGTTTTATATGTAGAATCGAATGCTAGTGAATCTCCAAATAATTCGTAATCGAATCGACATGCACCGTCAGCCCAAAAGAGATGGGTCAATCTGGAATCTTCGTCTATCTTGTACGCGTAGAAGAAATCTGGGTCACTGCCCTCCTTAGATTGAAGAAATGTAAGTGTTGTCGTAGCATCAACATCGTCTAGTGCTCTACTATCTTGAGCTAGAGCGTTGTATAAATCCTTTCTCGTCCATCCAACCTTATTCCAGCCACATTTCTTCTGGACAATTAAATTCCATATCTGTCCAGTCTCCATCCCTTATTGCTTCATAAGCTTAATTTCTTCCAACTCTGCGGGTGATATCGTACGATGGGATCTCAAAAAAACTGTTTCATAATCATTCGCCAGGATATGGTTGTGATGTACATGAAATTTTTTGACGAACCACATCTTTGTTTTATTGGTGTATCCAATACGAAAAATTGCTTTACAACCACTTCTGCTTTCACTTCTTGGCTCACGAACCCTGTTAGGAGCTTCCTTGTATTTCTTGTGTCTGAATCCCGCATTCGAACAACACCAACTACGGACCATCACCATCCCAAATTTTTTTTTCTTTACCTCGTTCTTCCTAATACTGAAACCATATGTTTTTGAATATATCCGGTAGAATGTCTCTGCTTCTTCAATAGAGTTGAACTGTAGGCCAACAATATCTTCTTCTAAGAGATGTTTTGGATCTTTGTTAATGTTGGCAGACTGCAATATTTTTTTCATCGTCGCTGCATCGAAATCCAATGGAGATTCACCGTCGTCCCTAAGAACAGAATAAAACAAAATAAACATGAGAAATAAATGTAAAAATATAATGCATTTCTTAAATCCATTAGAAAGGGTGATGCGAAATAACATTTCGTTGTTTGCGTTGATGTCGTCGTCGTCGTTATGATACATTCTTCCATTGTTTTCTTCATCTTGTTCTTTACTGTCTCCTAAGTTAACATCTTCCAAACTTTGCTCATCATCCAAATCATCTGACAGTCCTCTTGAAAGGAAGCTTTCTTCATCGACTAAATCTTCCACACGACGATCAGTTTCTCCATGTGACGTCGACATTGAAGAAAATAGAGTGTGTTAGAAACCAGCAGAAAAAACGAAGGACAAGAAACAATACAAGAAGAAAGAGTAATGCTATATTCGTACCTCCAAATTGTCCCTCTAATATATAGCCCTCCCATCTGATGTGGCATGTTAAATAATAGTGTGTGTCATCTGACATGACTGATGACGTGGCAAATTTTAATCCAAAAAGTTAACTACCCAATTTTCTCCATAATAATTTAACGTTAATATCAATGTTAATTTAATGTTAATATTAATATTAATGTTAATGTTAATATTAATATTAATATTATTGTTAATGTTAACGATAATATTAATATTAATGTTAATGTTAACATTAACTTTAATGTTAATTTTTATTTTTAGTTTTATTTTAAAAAAATTTGCCACGTCAGCTGCCAGATCAACATATCACGTCAGCTGCCACGTAAGGATGGACAGTTTGAAAGTGCAATTTGGAGGTACAAAAAGCATTATTCAGGAAGAAACAACTTCCAGCAAGGCAACAACACAACCTTTTCGTCTTCCTTGTAACTCCGTCACGTGGCCCTCTTTTTATGGCTCATGAAAAATCTTGACTGATTCTAGGAGCAAGCATAATTTTAAGGAAACAACTTCCAACAACACAACTTTCTCGTCTTCTGGGTACATGTATTATTAAATTATGTAGCTAATAACGCATGAGAAAGCATGCAACAGCATTCTCCATGTGGCCCTCTTCTGTAGGATAACGCATGCAGCAGCATTTAATGCTACGAAATCCTATTGTCTTGTTATGTGTTGTGTATCCTATGTGGCATGAGGCAGAAGACAATATCTTGCATAGGCGGCTATATTCACAAATGACAATAAGTTTAAAAAGTCATCTCCAATGCAAAAAAAGTATTGAGAAGACAATACAAAGTAATTTTTTACAACTTCCAAGACAACTTTTACTCTTCTAATGATATGGTATCAGTGTTTATTATTAAATTGTGTAGGATAACGCATGAAGAGCATTTAATGCTACGGGATCTGTTGTGTAAGAAACACAACCTGTGAGAGAGAACCCGAGAGAGAGAGAAAGAGAGAGTGTGGGAGATGGGATAAAGAGGAAGGATCGAGCTCGACTAGATTTTAAACTTAAAATTCAATTTTTGGTTATCATTACTAATAACTAGTTCGCACGTACGAGTTTAGACGAACACTAACCGAGCCCCGAGCAACGTGACATCAGCTAGCTAGGTTTCTAATATCGTGGCATTCCTGTTAATTTAAAATTTACAATATTATTGAAACTAATATTAATACTAAAATTTAAAATAGTTTTTGATTTAACATTTACTTCAAACTAGTTAAAGTTAAAATTGCATTCTTTTTTATTTAAAATGTAATTGGAACTATAATTAATATTAACATTCGCTTGTCCCGTAGTTTAAGTCGTATTTCACTGCTTCTTGCTTAAGTCTATGCACCCAAAGAACTTGATTGTTCAAGTCGAATGCGTGCACAGCACGTTCCCTCGATGCAAGGCTTGACGTAGCCCTTGCTTGTCAAGTCGTTGCACGAACACATTAGAAAAGAGTTTTGTTGGGCTATCGAAGTATAGCAAGCACCGTCCCGTGTCACGTGCATTTGTTAAGCAGTGAAAGGGTGTGAAGGCCACTGGCAATGTCAAGCCATCACGGACTATAGCTGGGTTAGACGACGACCCTTTTGCGGCGGGCCGAATCGGTCCCTTGGCCTAGGAATGGATTGGTTGAAGGAGCAATACACAAGAATAGACTGCCATATTGGCAGGATTATTTTTGGTATTCTCGGTGAGACAGAGTTTTTATTTTCCGGTGAGGCAGAGTTTTCACCATCGACTTGATTCCAGGGACGGCACCAGGATCGAAGAGAGTCTACAGGATGGCACCTTCAAAGTTGGAAATCTTGTACAAGATGATTGAAGAACTCAGAACCAAAGGATTCATTCGTGCTAGTGGATCGCTTTGGAGAGCACCGATGCTTCTTGTGAAGAAGAAGGATGGTACGTCAAGATTATGTGTTGATTATTGTACATTGATGACTTATTTGATCAGCTCAAGGGAGCGGCTGTATTCTCGAATATTGACTTGCGGTCATGAGGGCACCATCAAATCAGAGTAAGAGAGCAAGTCATCCCGAAGACATCATTCAGATCGAGGTATGGACATTGGGATTTCCTTGTTATGCCATTTGGAGCGACCAGTGTGCCAGCCGTATTCATGGACCCCATGAATCGTATCTTCATGCACTATTTGGATCAGTTCATGATAGTATTCATAGATGACATCTTAGTCTATAGATGTAGTGCCCCGTCCCTACATCGTGTCCCGTACTTCGTCCACGGGGTGCGCGAGAAAGGAACACTGTCGCTATCGATTCGGTCGGGACCGATAGGTCGGGATCGATTGACTCGATCGAACGGGAACGGTTGAATTAAGATCCATTCTCTCGCCTGAAGTAAACTCAAGGTGAGTGGCTGACCCTTCTCTTCTCGACCCCTTCCTAGGTAAATCGATAATGTTGTTGCGAATGAAAGGATAAATGCAAGGGCACAAACACGGGAAAGGGATTGAATTTTCAAAGATAATATAGGCTATGTCTTAATAACTAAAAGAAAAATATGTCTTCGCACGGTTATGGACAACTTGTCGACAAGACGGTAGTTTCCTCGATCAGCAACCCGAGGCTACGGGACCGTTTCGGCCTAGGAGGAAACAGGGTATAGTCGTGCATAAGGTTTCAGCACAGGTTAAGCGGGGACTTGCATCGGAGCTAGCTACTTGCGTTGAAAGGACCCCGATTAACAAAGCTATACGTCCAGGATGGCTTGTGATGCCAGTGACGTCGAAGAGGGACGAGGCGAAGGAGGTCAGCCACTCGTCTTAGACTTGCTTCAAGCGAGCGACTGGTTGGCTGCGCTGACGTCGCCTACGCGATTATCTGCAACCCGCTGAATATGGGACTTGGTTCCAGAGAAGCCATTCCATAACGTGGAACGGATCTTAATTCAACCGTTCCCATTCGATCGACCCGGCCGATTCCGACCTATCGGTCCCAACCGAATCGGTAGCGACATTGTTCCTTTCTCGCGTACCCTGTCACGACCCGTATCCGGAGTAAGGGCATGAGTGCGTGACAGCGTCCCAGCCTACACCGCAGAAACAACGTAGAACGCTGTCTAGTTCTACTATCTAACAACAGTTATAATATCAAAACCTGTCGAGAACGGTCAACTCCGAATGGAGGACAAGCAATGACAATATAATATACTCAATAAGCTATGATATTGTTGCGACCGTCCAGTGTTGGTATTTATGTATGGTATTTATGGTGCACATCATCTTAATTCAACCGAGTAGTTCAAAGGAGGGAATTATGTATGGTATTTATGGTGCACATCATTAGGACGGGTTGCGACCGTCCAGTTTTATGATAAGCTATGATATCAGTAAGTTTGGGATCCTTCGGATATTGGGCTAGCAACCCGTATCGAAGCGATCATAGTCTTACACATAAGGATGCCAAAGATGCATTACGGTGCGAAACATCGTAACCTTCATATAGATAGGGCCGGTGGGCTGAGATTAGCGCTGGGTGCAGGCGCAGGGCCTGCCACCCTTATGCATATGTTTAAGTTTACGGTTGGTTGGTTGAGTGAAATGATATGATTTCTTATGTAAAGTTCTAACCTTGCAGGTTAGGCAAAATGGGACATAGATGAGCACGATCACTATGTTTATGTTAAGATTATGTCTAACTGTATCTGCCGCAGGGACACGGTAGTGGGCAAGTTCAGGATATGTTCGGCTCGAGGCGGGGCTCGGCTTGGACGTGCCGAGGCATGGAGTCCTTAGCGTTCAAGAGGAGCTACCGCATTGGCGTTCGGACTTGCGACATGGAGATGTTCAGCCGAAGACTACTTGTTGGCTATAAAGAGGCATAATGTATGGAACAATGTACTCCTTTGTGAACTAGAGAGATCATGAGCGTTGTAGCCAATTGGCATGTTAAGTTGGACTATTCAGAGCTATTGTAACCTTCAGTTTTTTTTTTTTTTTTTTTGTAACCTTCAGTTCATTATCAATAAAAGGGATTCTTGTTGTATACTACGTTTTCCTTCCGCTGCTTATGTTATCAATTTGAGCTATAAACACTATTGTGAATCTGTTATCTTGCCTTGCACGAGCGCAACTCCAGGCTCGTGCGGCATCACGCCCCAGCGAGGACGATGATTCGGGTGAAAATTTGATAATGATGAAGACGGTAACTCGGTCGACAATCGTAAGTATCGAGGTATGATCAGGAAAATTTAACAGTAGCATTAATATTAAATCTACATTGGCTTTTATGTTAATTTAAATTTTATAATATAATTAAAACTAAATATTACGAAAATGCTATTTTCTCCAAAAAATTTGGGTGATACCATCTTCCATTATGTGGCATATGACATGGTTGCTAATATGACAGCTGACATGGCAAAATTTAACAATAAAATTAATATTAAAATTAACATTAATAGTAAATAAATAATTTAATATTAAATTAACATTAATTAATATTAACATTAATATTAACATTAATATTAATATTAACATTAACATTAGCATTAACATTAATATTAATATTAATATTGACATTAACATTAACATTAACATTAAAAAAATTTGGGTAATTAATTTTTGGGGTTAAAATTTGCCATGTCTGCTGTTATGTCATCTGCCATGTCAGATGCCACATAATGGAAGATGGCATCACCCAAATATGTTGGGAGCCCAAATGACTAATTGCTAATATTAATACAGTGGCATTATCGTTATTTTCCAATAGATTCGTGCCTTGTTCGGTCACATCCCTCCACGAGCGGATTACACCCCCCTAAACGAAGGGTTAAATAGCCTTTTTCCAAAGAAGAGAACCGATCCGACTAGAGAGAAACAAAGGAGAGAAGAAGAAGAACAGTCGCAATGGAGAGGAGCAAGAGCAAGATCAACTGCAGTGGATGGGCCGTCATCCCTACCGAGATTCTCTCGATGATACTGGTACTGTCGGGGATGCCGGCGGACGAGGTAATGTGCAACGTGGCCCCAGTTTGCCGTTCGAGGTGGAAGACGCTCAACGGTCCCTTAGACTATTGGTCTAACGTCGACTTGGTACAGTGGTGCCGGAGGACCCAACAAACCGCTGAGATTAGTTTGACCGTAATGAAGCTCGTGGCTCGCAGTGGGGGATATCTAGGGTCTTTCTCCGCGTACAAGCTCGACGAAGCAGCCTTCTGTTTTGCATGTTTAAGGCCAGTACAAAATTTTATTTGGTCTTATTCTAATACTTTATTTTTTCTATTACAAAATTTTATGTATACTTTTGTTAATTTCTATTGATGTTTTCCCATTTTTATAATACAGTGGGAAATTTCTAAGGGTGCTGCGCATTCCGAAGTACGACGTGAGTGATAAAACTTTCGTGAGACACTTGGAGTTTCTTCCGGTGCTGGAAGAACTCGACATTAGCTACTGCCTCTATATCACGTCGACTGGAATATTTTCCGCTGGAAAGTATTGCCACCGTCTGGTCAAGCTGAGTAGGAACATACCCCCTCTCATTAGAACTTGCCATTTTCCATTTTGAGGCTTTAATTGTTGTAGATCTAGAGTTTTGCTATTTTCGGATTTTGATGGTTTTGATCTATCAAACTTCCTTGTTTTTAAGTTTTGATGGTTCCATGTTGTAGAGAATTTTATTCTACCCAATTTTGACCTTTGGAAAGTTGGATTCGGACTTGTTTTGACCAAGATATGGACAATTGAAGCTTAGATTCAACTTTAGAGTTCTTGCTGTTCTTGCCATTTGGAGAAGACAGTGAACAGTGAGCTAGCTTTTTAGCTTATGCCGCTGAGCTGTACGCTGCTCTTTAGTGAGCGTACGCTAGCCTTCGTACGCTGCTCTTTAGTGAGCGTACGCTAGCCTTCGTACGCTGCTCTTTAGTGAGCGTACGCTAGCCTTCGTACGCTGCTCTTTAGTGAGCGTACGCTAGCCTTCGTACGCTACTCTTTAGTGAGCGTACGCTCACCTTGATATGCTGCCTGTTGGCGGCAGTCTTGAGCGTACGCTAGCTTGAGCGTACGCGTACCTTGGTACGCTAGCTTAAGCGAGCAAGGCATACGCTGGCCTCTTTCGTACGCTAGCTCGAGCGTACGCAGTCTTGAGCGTACGCTAGCTTGAGCGTACACTGACCTGTAGCTTGAGCGTGCCCTGGTGTACGCTGACCCTTGCGTACGCTTCCCATTGGAAGTGTATGGACCCTTTAGTACGCTAGCTCGAGCGTACGCTGGCCTGAGCGTAGCTTGACCTGAGCATATGGCCTTTGGCTGACTTGGTCTCATGTCAGCGTGTCAGATTTGGTTTTATTTTCCTTAAGCTTGGCTCTTTTATAGCCCTGTATATTTATATTTTATTAGATATTTTACGTCCATTTAATATCCTTACGCCTTTTGTCCTGAACTTGATAATTGTGAATTTACTTGATATGTTTGGAATGGACAATTGAGCATGACCTGATAGTGACCCGTAGTGGTGCACTCCTGACATGAGTAACCTGACATGACCTGATAGTGGCCCGTCGTGGCACACTCCTGATTAGTACACTTGACCTGATAACCTGACATGTTATACCTTGATAAGCTGTTGCGACGGCTACCTGACATGACATGACTTGACAAGAATGAACATCCTGGACACCGTGGGTGATTGTGCTTGTACAAATAAACCAGTCCTATCTTGCATCATGACTAGGACGGGGACTCCTGAGTACCACGGTCAGGAGTACCTACTAAAATGGACTAAGGCTAATAACTAGATTAATACATTAGTCATGACGAGATTTTCTAGCTACAGGCATTCCCGTTACCTGGGCGCGCCTGGGATCTGTAGCCTGCCGTCGAGTAGGGCACATTTCCAGCACACTGTCATGTGTTGCACCCTTTAAGCTACTTAAGGGTACATGCGTTTCCTGGACGATGTACCCACCTGAATTCAACCCTAATCTTTCGACCTGGGTAGCCTGGATGGTCTGCAGGGCTTGTGGCTGTGGAATAATCTCACTGCATCTTGTTAGTAATTAGGCTTGTGACAACCCTAGTTAGTTAAAGTATCAAGCCGTAATTCTTGCTTGGCCGTGAAGTGATTGGATGGAGTCTAACCAGTCTAGTCTTGTCCTGACCCTGTTCCAGACTATTGAATGACCAGAATGCTTGTATTTATTTTACCGATAAATGGTGAGAAACCAAGCTCCGTTCAGACGAAGGGTTACAACCCCGGTCCTTGTTTGGTTTACGGGTTGTAACCTGGCTATCTGAATAGCTCCATGGTTATCTCGTCGTATATCATCCTGATATGTTTCTTTTTATTCCTGTCCTTATTTTATTTATATTTATATTCCTGTGCTGATTGCTGGTTTTTAGTTCTTAAGTGAAGCCTCCTTTGTGGCACTTGCTCTTTCTGGGGTCTGACCCAGCTGGTTTTGTGTGGCCAGATTTCGGAGCAACTCCAGAGGATCTACCGACTTCCCAGCCAGATGGTGGCCACTAGACGGAACCCTGGCAACGAGTGGGTTTATTTTTGATCTCCCACTTTATTGTAAAAAAATATATTCTTTTGAGGCGTTTAGCCGACGAGCACCTGTTTAGCTCGATTGCACTTTACTTACTGTCTGCCTACGGGCTGTAACATGATTGACAGATCCTAGGGTTGATCATGTATGACTAAACTCCTGCTAGTCCTAATATTTGTAACGACTAGCTTCATGATCAGCTGAATATGTAATATTTGGGACGCCTTACTATTGTATGTTTAATGATCATACATCTTGTGACTCTTACTTACTTGCTTATGATTGAGACACTAGGCTTGTTCATGACCTTAAGAGACTGTTGGCTTGTAGATAAACCCTCATGTATCCTAGACAGCCGTGACCGTATAGCGAGATGGAATCCATTTCAATATACGTAGCTGGCTATGTCTGCCCCCGCTCTCCAGTATTCTGGTTCTGGGGCGTGACAGATTTCATGCTCAGGAACAGATTCGTGCTGGACACGGAAAACGAGACAGAGGAAAAGGCCGTGGCTGATTCGATGCCGCGTCTCGAGCACCTACATATGGGATTCAGCATGTTCAATAGAGACACGCTGCGATCTATCATATGCAACTGTAAGGGTCTTCGCGTGCTCGACATACGTGGGTGCTTCAACGTGCACTTCGACGACGAACTCTGAAAAATTTGTTATTCAATACAGACGTTTAAAAAACCCTTTGATGATGTAATCCCAGTCCCAGGGTAACCTGGATACGAGATGTATAATTATTTAGATATCATCAATCATTCCTGGAGTGAATGGTGAAAACATTAGCATGCATGCATGCATGCATGCATTTCTTTATATTTTTCACTAGTCTACATACAAGATATTTTTTATGAGTTCGATTCTCCATTTTGACAAAATTTTACTTTTGTCAATAATTTTTTACATGATTAATTTTTTTATAAATAAAATGGACTGTGATATAATGACGCCTAAGACGGCTCACTTCTGAGATTTCGACATTTTCCAACACAGATTTTACCATTAATATAACATCTCAGTGTAATCATATCAAAGAGATTTCGACATTTCCCAACACAGATTTTACCTTATTCAAAATGAATTCTGGCGGTGCAAATTCCACTCATATTAGTGGTATCAGTGCCAATTCACCATAATTAATGGTGATCGATACAAAAATATTGGTTTCTTTTTCACAACCCTTTAAAATCTATTTATACAGCCAAACAGCCAAACTAATTCATCTTCACTAGCCTTCAAAACCAATTTATATAGATTCAAAACAAAACTAAACAGCCAAACTATTTAAAATTCACAACCCTACAGAACAGTCTCATATGTACCATTCTCCGTCCTAAATGTACCATTCTCCGTCTTATATGTAACATTCTCCGTCCTACATGTATCATTCTCCGTCCTACCTCCGTACTAAATGTACCATTCTCCGTCCTAAATGTACCATTCTCCGTCCTATATGTACCATTCTCCGTCCTACATGTATCATTCTCCGTCCTACATTTACCATTTTTCGTCCTAAATGTACCATTCGTCGTCCTAAATGTACCATTCTCCGTCCTAAATGTACCATTCTTCGTGTTAGAGGAACGGAGAATGGCCATTAACAGTCCCAAAAATTGTTCCATACTAAGTTAAAAGTATATAATAGCACCCAAAAAATGTTAACAGTAGAAAAATTCTACAGAACCCAAACACCAGACTCGAACCTAGGCCTTCCATGTAAAAGCCAAACAGCATAACCAACTAAGCTTGGAATAAGACATCAATAATGCTAAGTCTACTACCAAATGCTTACAACACTCTTACAACCTTCACCCATTGCTGACATGTGGGCCATGGCCCACATGTCAGCAATGGATAAAGGTTGTAAGAGTGTTGTAAGCATTTGGTTGTAACTGTAGCATTATATCCCCAACTTCCAATAAGGAATAAGAAGTTGAATATCCCCAACTTCCAATAAGGAATAAGAAGAGTCGGTTAGGAACGTGTATATATATACATAGGGGTCCCCATTCATCTTAGTAGGTTGCACATTTAACATGGCTCCAAAAATATCATCTGGTTGGGAACCATTGCCAGAGTCTTCTTCCAGTCGTCGCCGAGCCTCTCCGCATGGAGCACCCTCTGCGCCGCCTCCGGCCCATGACTGGCTGGCAGCGGCTGCGGACTTTCTGACCTCCTGCGGGTTGTCACTGGAGGTCATCGCTCGACCTCTTCATCCGGCGCCCAACTTTGACCTGTTGCCGATCACTCCGGAGGAACGGGATTCTCGGGAGAAGAGGGAAGCGTTTCGCCGCCTGTGCCATAGGGCGGGTGTGCTCACCCTGCAGGACTTTGCGGAGATCCTCCGCGAGGCCAGTGAGGGGTAGACCTCTTATTTTTCTATTTTTTCTTCTTTTTTTTTTCTTTTTTTACAGTTTTTTGTCCTCCTCTTGTATACTTCGCCGGAGAATGTTCCGACGACGAAGCTGGAATTTAATGAAATATAGTATTTTGTTAACTCAATTTGGTTTCGGCTACAATCAAACTTTTATAACCTTCTTACAACTTACACCCATTTGCTAACTATAGCATTGCTCTTTATATAATTTTCAATTAACAAATCTTGTTACGTCAAATCCATATATCAGCGACGATATCCCCATCAATGACTTGTTACGTCTTAGAATTGATTATGCTGTCAGCGTCAATCTTGCCGTCAAATCCATCTTAAATATAATTATAAAGTAAAATAGAGGACAACTTTGAGTGTTTCAATTTTACTCTTTTCAAGTACATAGTCTTCTTATTTTCAAAAATTTAATCAAATATTCGAAAAATGGAAATATTGAGATTAAACCTCACATTCTTAAATATGTTGTCAATTTTTTTTAAATAAACATGTTTCCACCACGTTTTTTCTGCCAAATTTTTCAATAATTTATACGGAACACGTGGATATATACTAATAATAATATTAATAAATTTAATTTTGGAAAGTAGTTTTTAAAATTAGGGTCTCAAAATCCCAAAGGTTTATGTAGTGATTTCACATGGATATATACTAGTAATAATAGTAATACATTTAATTTTGGAAAGTAGTTTTTTAAATTTAATAGTAATAAATTCGACCGTCTTATACTAGTAATAATAGTAATAAATTTAATTTAAGACTCAAAACTATTCTAATTTTTTCCACTTCCCAAGGTCATATAAGACGGTCGAATTTTCCCTCTTCTTCTTTCAAACCCTCTTCCTTCTCCCAAACCCTTTTCTAATCAAAATGCCGTCGAAGAAACAACGACCGTCGCCGAAGGGGAAGAATCCACAAAGGGATGCGATACAGGCCCGAAGGGCAGAACTTGCAAGGACGACGAAAACCAAGATTATGGTCGCTAGGGCAGAGGCCGAAAGGGCAGCGACGGAAGCAGCGGCGGCGGCAGCGACGATGAAAGCGGAGGCGGCAGCTAAGCCACGTGCAAAAAAAGGCTAAAAAACTCATTACTCGACAAAGACCGAAAAATCTATCTTCGATACAGATTCGTCGGAAGACTCAACTTATGAAGATCGAAGGCGTACTCAAGCGAAGGCTAAGGTGGCAACGGATACAGAGTCATCAGCGTACTCTGAGGATTTTGAATCCTCATCAGAAGAGGAAAATAAAGAGGAAGAGCAATCATCAAATAAGTCCCAGGCTGGAGAGGAGGTAAAAAAATTTAAAGACTCTAAATCTAAGAAGATTTACATTAAATATTTCAAGAAAAATGATGTTATGCCTGAAAGATCAATTAAGATGGATGATGTCGAAGACGAAGCTTTCCTGGATATATTGAAATTCTATCAATTGGAGAAACTGAACAAATCCTGTCTTGAGAAAATAATAGTAAGAGAATTTACTCAAATCTTCCGGCTGAAATTAGAGAAAAAGAAGAGGATCAACAACTGGTATTTCTGAGAGGGAAACTGATTAGGGTAAATGCTGCTATCATTAACGAATTTTATGGATTTGATCCAGTTCCTGAGTTTGATATGAAAGATATTGATAATGTTTCCATGACGGATGCAATTCATGAGATTACAGGTGTTTCAATGGGTGCCAAGACCCCTCAAAATGTATACAAAGATCAATTAAAAACTTTGTATAAATTGTTGCATGCCTACGTATCTCAAACACTCAACCCTACTGGACATGAGTTTTCCATCCATCCCGAGAGAGTAAAAAAATTTTATTATATGGGAAAGAAAAAAAGGATGGATATAGGTTCCTACATGTTCAGTAGAATGATGCATCTCGTGGGAAAACCAACTGCAAGGACAGCTCTCCCTTTCGGAGGATTTGTATGCTCGATGGCTAATAAACATTCTGTCCCAAGCTTAGCAGGGGATGTTTATATTAAAAACAAAGGCCCCATGAGAAAACTAACCTTCACTCGAATGTTTAAAAAACGGGCAGCAGCTGCAAGCAAACCATCAATATCTGGAAAACCATCAACTTATGGAATCAAAAACACTAAGGACAGGGTTGATGATCTATACAATTTTGTTGCTGCAAACTTTGAGAATGTCTTCAAAGAGATGAAGACTATATCCGACAACCAGAAATTGATTCTGGATAAGATTAACCTGATAGAGGTTGAATTTGCTGACCAAGAATAAGATTTTCCTTCCCTCGTGAAGAAGGTAAATGGGGCTAGCCCAAACTCTTATGTAAAAATACACACTGTGCACATTGACACTTTAATGCTAGCCATCACTTTGATACTTCTATTTATGTTTCTGGATGTCATTTCTACATATACAGTGAGTCCATACTGACTATAGTCTTTCTTAATCCGTCCCTCAAGGTGTAGGTGAAGGATATTTTGAGAAAGAAGAAGAAGAAGAAGAAGAAGAAGAAGAAGAAGATGGAGATGGCTATGAAGATTTATCTTTTGAGTTTTGAATCTTTTATTTCAATTTGGAAGTAATATTTGACTTGTAGTATGGTTCTGAATATTTGTTGGTCATGGCGGTCAAACTAAATTTTGTGTTTGAAATATTGTAAGACTAAACTTTTCGCTTGTACTAAGTGCATAGTTCGTAATTTGTTTTGAAAATGTAATATGGTCTTGAATTTAGAGTAGGTCTGATATTTATTTGGATTATTGTATTGTAAATTATGCAGGTTCTATGTTGAATTGCTAACGTGGATTGGGCAGATTACTGTAACGTGAATTATGCAGTTTATTGGACTTGGAATGAAGTATACTTAATTTGATTATAATTTTTTGGTTGAAGCGTTTATTTGATTGGCAGTTGACCTTCATAGATGATATTGATATTTTGGTGTATTCCTTTGATTTGCAGATGCCCATCACAGATTTCATGAGTCCTGGGTGCATTCCTAGGGTTTACAGGTGGCCTCATTACGGATGCATTCCTGGGATCACTAAAACTTTATTTGATTGTAATGTGTTTTGCTTTCTGTAAAAAATCATTACATCGATGCCATCAGTATGAATTCGATGCCAGTGCCTGTTCATCCCTTGTTATTGCTGAAGCAAAATTGTAATCCTGTATGTTCATCCCTTGTTATTGCTGAAGCATAATTGTAATCCTGCATGTTCATCCTTTGTTATTGCCATCAGTACATCGATGCCATCAGTATGAAGTCGATGCCAGTGTAATGCATAATGTAATGTAAGAAAAAATTTCTTTGATAGTAGGTTAATTATATTCAAACACTTGCAAGAAATTTTGTGCAGCCATACAGTGGAAGCCTGATAAAATGATATTCGGATTTTCTTGAAAATAATTTAATATTAAATGAATATACTATGGTAAATGATATTAAAAATACTGCAAATATTTGGTGAAAAAAATATGAGATGCTTGAACATTTCCAGTCCTAAATGTACCATACTTTGTTAAAAGCACAGAGAGTGTCCATTATCCGTTTTCAAAGAACGGAGAATGGCCATTCTCCTTGAGAATGGCCATTCTCCGTGTTAAAAACAAAAAGAACGGCCATTCTCCGTCCATTCGCCGTGTTAAAAGCAAAGAGAATGACCATTCTCCGTCCATTCGCCGTGTTAAAAGTAAAGAGAATGGCCATTCTCCGTGTTAAAAGCAAAGAGAATGGCCATTCACCGTCCAAAAAAAATATCTCTTCGAAAATATTATCATTAGAAAAGTAAAAAATATTTCGTCCGATCAATACAGATTTTTTTTTAAATATGTGAGCAGATGATCCGTCCGACCTCAGAAGCAGGTTTTCTCAGTTCACCACCACCACCATGACATGTAGCTTTATTAACAAAATATTAAATTATTAGATAAAAAATAAGATTTTTGACAATGGCATGGACAGTAAAATTAGAGCGGCGCCGCTGGTACTTCTTCTTGTTCGAAGAGGTTTCGACGACGTCCGACGCGAACCGGACCGATTCTTCTCGGCGCAGCTGGTACTCCTCGTTGTTCTAGGAGGGCTCGACGACGTTCGAGCGATCCGGACCGATTCTTATTTCCTTCTTCATCTCCGTTTCTCTTTCCACCACAACCACCAACACCACCACCACGAAGGCCTGTAACCAAAAAAAAATTATGAAATATTAAATTGGATGGACTTTTGAGAGAGTAAATATGAGTTAATTTAGGGTGTTCATTGAAAAAATTAAAGTGAAGAATGACCTGCTAAAGCAAGTTACCAACAGGTCAAAAGTCTAAATCAGCATTAAATGATGTTTCTACACTATTATTCAATCCGAACCATTGGATCAACATCCAACGGTCCAAATTTCGGATGTATCGATACATCCTTTTCCAGGGAATGTATGGTAGAACGACCCATATATATATATATATATATATATATATATATATATATATATATATATATATATATATATATATATATATATGTATAACCAACCGGTTGGTTTTATATTATAGAACCAACTATGTTATACACGTTGGATTGGAATTGCATGGTTGAGATTAAATTACTTAGAAATGTGGTGGGGTCTACATCTTTTAATATCAACCATTAAATTTCAATCCAACCCATAAAACATAGGGAGGTTCCATAATACAAAATCATCCGACTGGTTTTGGAGCATATATATATATATATATATATATATATATATATATATATATATATATATATATATATATAGGAAAAACGGGATATGAGCCATACGCTCATACTCTTAAATGAGCCATCCTACGTGGCTTCCATGTGGACCAATAAAAATATAGTAACTTGGAACAGAAATTTAAATAAATGAAAAAAAAGATCTCATAAAAGATTTGATAAATAATAACTTACCATATTTTTGCTTTGGAACTTACCAAAAAAGTTTGCCTAGGAATTTAAATAGGAATAATACCATTTGTCCCTCCAAATTAAAATTAACATTAAAATTTAAATTAAAAATAATATTAATATTAACATTGAAATTAAAATTAATATTAAAATTGACATTAATATTAACATTAAAGTTAATATTAACAATAATATTAATATTAATATTAACATTAAAATTAATGTTAAAATTAAAATTAAAATTAAATTAAAATTAAAATTAACATTAATATTAACATTAATATTAACATTATTATTAACATTAAAATTTATATTGATATTAGCATTAAAATTAATATTACATTAATCTTAACATTAACATTATGGGATCTTATATTTCTATCGATTTAAAATTTTTGTTAAACATATTTGGTAAGTTTCTAGGTAAAGATATAATAAGTTATTATTTATCAAATCTTTATGGGATCTTTTATTTCTATCTATGTTTTTTTTTTTTCCAAATCACTACATTTTTATTGGTCCACATGGAAGCCACATGGAATGTCTCATATAAGAGTATGAGCCTATGAATCATATCCCGTTTTTCCATATATATATATATATAGCAAATGACCTCTAGCCTAGTGGTTAAGAGAGATGCATGCGGCCCAAGTGGTCAGGAGTTCGAGCCCCAGTGGAGACGAGTTCGCCACAATTACCCATTGCTTCAAAATATATATATATATACCATGTACTGAGATGCATGAGTCCCGATCCACAATTACCTTCTTGCAAAAAATAATAATAATAAAAATAAATAAATAAATAAATATACCATGTACTGAGAACACATATATTCACGTTTTTCTTTTATCTTGTTATAATCACAAACTCCACCTGCCCAATGCCCGTCTTCCTGCTGCAACCGTTGGCCTGTCAGGTAATTACGGTTTTTTTTCACTGTAACAGAATCAGGGTGTCTTCGTCAGCACAACTTGGTACTTCGCACTGATAAATCAAGACAAATATTAAGGACACTACGAAGTTTACTAGGGGGCTATAAACACAAATGTTAATTATTTTCAGTACCTAAAATATTTTTGAAAAATTGTTAGGAGGCAACACAAACTAAAGTATAAAATGTAAAAAAAAAAAAAATCTCTTTTTTTCTTCTAAACTTTAAATCTTAATCCATATTTTTTTACTGCCAAAATTTTGACAATCCTGGATATGCACAGGACAGGACTGCCAAAATTTTGACATCCCTGAAGATCGAGAAGTATGTTTTCAGTACTGACAAAATTTTGACAATACGGTGTCGTCCCCAACGAGTTTAAGTTCAAAAGAATTCGAAACTTCATAAAAAAAACCGATTGGCAAATCATAAACCTACAATTAGGATGGAAGCGAAAGATGAAGTGGAAAGAAAAATGATTACTCCAAATTTTGTTGTGTTGTTCCCTATCACAAATTTGACAAGGGAAATGCTATGCTTACAACCAATTTTGGTTGTAAGCTTTACAACCACCTACGAGACATTCATTGATTGGGAGAGAGGGGGGACCTAGTGGGACCGAGTGGGGCCATGTTAGCAGGGTGGTGCATGTGGGTTGTAAGAAAGTTGTAAATATTTGATAGTAAACTTAACATTTTCCTTTTGACAACCTCTAACAAAAAAGTGACTTAAGTGTATTCTCCCATATCCTTCACCCTAGTAAAAAGTTTATATATATATATATATATATATATATATATATATATATATATATATATATATATATATATATATATTTATATATATATATATATATTTTATATATATATATATATATATTTTATATATATATATATATATATATATATATATATATATATATATATATGGGAGCGGATCAAAAGTCCCCCTTAGAAAACCCCCTAAAAACCCTCTCACTCTCAACCGTAATTTAATGTTAATATTAATGTTAATGTTAATATTAACATTAATATTAATGTATTAATGTTTATGTTAATATTAATTTTTATTTTTATATTAATGTTAATATTAATTTTAATGTTAAGTTTAATGTTAATTTTAGTATTTAATGTTAATATTAACATTAATATTAACATTAACATTAAATTATTAATATTAACATTAAATTACGGCTGAGAGTGAGAAGGTTTTTAGAGAGTTTTCTAAGGGGGACTTTTGATCCGCTTCTATATATAATCCGGATCAAAAGCCCCCCAGCGGGAGCCAGCCAAAAGCCTCCCTCCCTTGTGCACCGTTGAATCAAGCTGTGGGACCCGCGGGCGCGTCCCCTCGATCCAACGATGCAGTAAGAGGAGGGCTTTTGGGGGGCTCCTGATCCGGACTTTTATATATATATATATATATATATATATATATATATATATATATATACACTTGAAAATATATATATATACACTTGAAAAAAAAAAATATATATATATATACACTTGAAAATGCTTCGTACTGTGCTCGAATAGGTCTTGGTTTCAAGTGTAGCTATTGTGATGAAATATTGAAATCCTCCTTGTTTTAAGTGTAGCGCTTGCGTGATACAACCTTAAAAATGCGATGGTTCATGCGCTTCTGGTAACGTGTCTTTGTTGCAAAATACTTGTGATCAGTAAAAGTGAAAATAAAGCATATGAGCTTCAGCGGGAACACATCTAGTGGACAAATCACAGCAATCCAGATTTCAAATATCATTCCACTTTTTACCAATAGTGTAGTCATTGTTGCAAAATACTTGTGAGAGATCCAAACAGGATAAATATGCTGTGACAACAAAAGATTAAACAAAGAAACAATATTTGTAATCTGCACCATCCACATCTTCAGCAAAACCTCCATAGTTTATCTAATATTGGTAATCTAAACAAAGTATATAAAGGGAGTTCAAACATCAATCATCATGATTCTCCAGTAAGCAGTAGAAGATTTCCCAACAGTCAATCCCAATAACAGTAATATATGTACTTAAAATCTTGGGAATTAGGGTTCAATCATGGTGTTAAATAGAACAAGCACACAAATGGAAATTACATAATGTAGGCTCTGACGGACATCAGATCAGCTGATATTCGAAGTTTTACAGCAGAATAAAATATGGTTCAGAACTCGACGGAACCAGCACATGTCAAGCAGAACTAAATGTAAATAGTGGATACACAAAAGTATCAACTTAAAACAGTTTACGCAATGGATAGATTGAGATATAGACTGCCTAATAGTAGAGACCATAACAAACAATGCCCCAAACTACTGATATAAAGTGTGGCTGATGGAGATCGTTTATATCAAATCATCCTGCTGGCCAATTCATACGATCCCCCGCTCTATAACCACCACCTTTTTTCCTGGGTGCAAAAATCGACAAAGGATCTTAGATATCACACGAATTATCAAAGATTGGGTAAATAATAATGACTAAAAGGAATTGCAAGATATATTTCGCTGTGGATGGAAATACACACCATTAATTCTTCTTTGGGGCCGCATGCTTCTTCTGCGGAACACATCCGAGCTCAGAGGGGGCCAGCTCCTGCTCAGCCTGGACTTGCTCCGGTGCTTGGTTTATTGATTGCTAGTCAGAATCTTCGTACACTTCGCCATCATCTGAGAGATCGTCAAAAGACCTTATGTCGAGCTGGTAGCGGAGGATCCCACCAATGCCGCCAAATCCCCTGCAAAACTGAGAACCCTCCTGTGATTTGTTGGTAACAAACTCAAGGCTACAACCAAAACGCTTGTACTCGCTAGCAAACCACTCCAGCAATGATGTTTTCTCTTGAACTTCGAGTTCTGCATTGGTTGCAGCATCACGGAATTGGCTCTGGTCTGCTTCCTGTTCCTTGTTCAGATGCTTTATGATGGTCTCACCAGTTCCAGCATGCTTAAGTGTATACCTATTGACATCCAAGTTTTCCCACACGATCAAGATCTCAACAGCACCCATCTCAAGAGTTTTGAGCGTGTCGTCAACACCAAACACATACTTCCCAGTATCTTGGCTTATCTCCTCAAAATATTTGCCTATCAGTTTCTTCTCCTGTATAAACTTGACATTTGATAGAATTTCAGCTGACAACTCTATAGCCTGATTGAAACCATTCTCCCCTCCATATGAGACATCAACTACATTAAGTATCTTAGCCTGCAGCCGAGGATCAAACATGTCAGATTGGCTCAACTCAGTTTTGAAATCGGCAGAACCAGCCAGAATAAGCCCAGCAACATTTGGCTGACTGGTAGCAGGATTGATATAAAACTGTGTAGCAAGCTCTGCCGTTTTCCGAACATAGTTATGACGTTTTTCCATCCGCAGACGAGCAAACCGAAGAGCAGACTGCCCTCCTCTTCCGTGCTTCTTAGGAAGATCAACAGTAAACTTGTGGAGCACCTCGCGAGTATTGCCACTTAAAGTGCCAAAAAGGGTTCCGTTTCCATCCATTACTATGAATCCAAACTTGTCATCAGATTCGAGAAGTTCATTCAATGCCTCTGTATGAAACTTATTATCACAGAGATAAAGTGATGCATTGATGGGCTTGAATGGCTCGAAATCTATAGTAACTTTCTTCTCTTTCCCATCATCAGTGACGATGGTTCCAGTGTACAGAACTAATCCATTGGGTGGAACCTTGTTGTAAAGCTTCAACCTTTGTTGAGCTGAGGTGATGGCTCCTAGGACAGATTGACGGTTGACCCTACTCTTGATGTTTGAAGCAGTTCCATATTCATCACCCAACATCTTAGCAACTCGAGATATCTGATCGCGAGGTGGCATAATCAGAGAAATCATGCTTGTGCCATTACCCCTTGCAGCTTCCAAAGCCTTGATAAGCTTCTTAATCTTCCATATCTCAATGTTCCTATCCGTTTCATGAGCATCAGCCATCTTTTAAACACTTAAAGAGGGCTGGATCGACCTGTAGAAGAGTACAACTTAGCAACTACGAACTCAAAATTCCGGTATCATATAAAGCAGTCATTTATATTTAAAACTTCATAAAAAATAAAGGTAAATAAAAAACATGGATTGGCTGAATCACGCAAACAGGTAGAAGAAAGCATATATCATCAGAAGCCCAAATGCTTTCAATTTTACTACTACTATTCTGCACCAGTGAACAGCTTTATTTCAATTCTACACCAATAGACATTTTATCGCTGTGTCGGGATTAATTCAAAGCAATAGATAAATCAGATAATTTTCAATAAAGTTAATAAAACAAATAAAAACAGAGGATCTCACGAGAGTAGCACGCATTGAAGCGAAATAACATTGCCAAATGCAAAATAAAGATACATTGTTAGTTAACCAGGACGCAGATTGTGCAATTTTGAACAAACTTTACATAGTTAACACCTACCTGCAGATTGATTCTCAATCTAGGGTAAGGAAGAAAAAGAATATCACATGCATGAAAAGGGAAGCTTTACAAATAGGGAAGAAAGTACATCCGGAAGCTTGTATCATGGTATCATAATCTGGGAAATGGAACCATCTTTTAGATCATTGCCAATTACAACAGAGTCGATTCTATAACTCCTGATGCCTACTTGAACATGTAACTATCATGTTAATTAGTGACCTACAAAATGAGCACATTTAATATTTTTTCGGAGTGGGAGTATCTCTTATCACATAGCTAAAATAACTTAAGATTGACCAACAGATACCTGAATGCCACAAACATCTGCAATTATGCATAGCTGTGCGCTGTTTATAGGAATTTAAAAAATGGGGTTCACAAAGACTGTTCATTACTGAAAATGATCTAATACAAAGTCGGTGTTTACAAGGTATGCAACACAGAAGGAAACGGTAATTTGTTATGGAAACAGATTATTAACAATTATTACAGTGCTTTTATACGGATGTGAGAACATCAGACAGAGTATCAAATCTTTTGACATTTTTATTACAGAATGCAGGTTGTAGGGTTAGGTTGGTTCTTTATTTCTACGAAATAGTTCATTGATACGTATTATGGTCTAGAAAACTGTTTGTGGAACTGCAACCAAAACAGAAGGCATTAACCCAAAATTTGGGGGGCAATCTGTTTGAATCATTTTCTTCCACTCAGCTCTGTTAAGGATCACAGCCTTCCTAAGACTAACAAAAGCCATATTATACTTCAATAACATAGCTTAACAGTTGCTCTTAATAATTCAGAATAACAACTATTATGGAACCTTGTAAAAGATGAAGTATTCTGATGTTTGTAGTCTTCCGCAGCAAAACCAACTCTTATTTTTATCCTAATTTCCTTCTATTTCAAGTACTACTAGCCATTTACTACTGTCTAATACTTCTTTGATCTTTCGAAGACATTTATTTAATTCACAAGTGACAGAACTAAAACCTGATAGTTACTATCACATAATCTTAATAAAGGACTCACAAATAACTGAACAAATACAATAAACATGTTGTAACAAACACAACACACACAGCAAACAGCTAGGAACCTCATCTTGTTGTATCCATCTCCATGTAACATGGAGAGGACATACACATAAGGAACCTCAACTAGTTGAGATATCAAATCACAATTTCTTTATCAGGGATACTCCCAAACTCTGGTCCGGTAACCAAGGATGCTCCTGTGTACCTCAACTAGTTGAGATATTGAATCACAATTTCTCTATCATTGATACTCCCCTATGTTATATTAAGCGTGACGCGAGACGACAAGATTGTCGCCTCGCTTAAGCAGCGATTAGCTGACTAACACCCATTTTACCTACTTTGCATGAAAAATACTCTATACACACATAGATTTTAATATTTTTTTTCATACAATACTACTTGTATATGCATGAATAACAATACAAATTATCAATCAAGCAAAGTAACAATATAAATACTAGAATCAAAATGGAAACCAGAAGCCACAATGCATACATACTACATAGTCAACAAAATACCATCAAACATAAAAGCCGTCTCTAAAGGCATTTTTCCAGCGCCTAAGACTAGGCAAGGCGCTACTAAGCGACGCCTAAGCGCACTTAATCGCCGATCGCTTTCCTGAGGCAAAATTTCACCAAGCGAGACACCCTAATTATAATACTTGCTTAAATAAGCACATTTTTCATAGCATAGATACTCCCAAACTCTGGCCTGGGAGCCGCTTAAGCAAGCTTTTCATAACATAGATACTCCCAAACCCTGCCCCGGTAACCAAGGATGCTCCAAAAGTGGTGCATCAAAATGCCAACACGACATGAACATTGAAAGATATCCAGGGTACGTCAAATTTGATGTTACGTCCTCATGGTCACACATAAGGAATCTATCTATAGCTGACATACATCAAATCAAGATTTCCAATTTCATACAAGTGTTATGGTACTCAACTGTCGAGTACCATAACACTTGTATGAAATTGGAAATCTCTATATATGTCATATATAGAATAAAACATAATTTCCTATCCAGCTTTAATTTTTCACGATGAACCCGTTCAATCCACCCCAAATCCCAACTAAATATACCCAATCCATCCATCAGAAGGATGGTTCACGACATTTTTTTCTATTATCCCTTCCTGAACTAATCTAAAGCACAGATCCACTGATAATACTCCAAACTATTTCCCCTTTCGGAATAACACAACAGATCGAACCCATACAAATCCAATAGCTCAAACAATCTCATAATTGTACACCATCACAAATCTAGTTTAACCGCAAATTATTGACAAATTTGTACTGGTCAACCAAAAGATTAATATAAAAAAAATCAAAGATCTATCATAATCTACAAGCCGAACCCCTAATTTTAGCCAAACGAACAATTAAAAACACGGATCGAACGAACTTCAGCGGATCTACAGATCAAATCATGCACATAAAAATTGAACACGAATTTGATTAAATAGAGCGGAATCGAATCTAGAAATTAAACTATGAAATTGAAGAAATTGAGGAGAATAGAACCTTTTTCTTCTCGCAGGAAACCCAACGCTATCGAGAGGAATTGGGATTGAAGCGTGAGGTCGGCTATTTATAGGCGAAAGAAGAAAGATGCGTTTTTTCTTTTTCTTAGGGCACCGGCTGATATTTCTATTTGCTCCTGGAGTTTCTTATTAATTACATCTTTATCCTCTCCGAGTAGTACTAGTAAAGCCCATGGGCTAAAGCATTTACTTGTTAATCAATGCAAATGCACCAGAAAAAATTGTTAACAAAATTAAATTAGAAATTTGGATATATTTTTAAATGCGTATTTAGATAATACCATGGGATTAGTTTAATTATATATATATATATATATATATATATATATATATATATATATATATATATATATATATATATATATATAAAGAAGATATTTTTGGATTTTATTAATTATAAAAATCAACTTCGACTAGAAAATATTATGTTATCTATTTGCACATTAATCCAACATGATATTCGTTCATTTTTTTAATTGTATACAAACTTGATTTTTTTTTTCCTTTAAAATTATAGTTAAATCAAGGGGTTATTAATTACCATTGACATTCCTACCTATAATATTAAAGTAATATGATCATGTAAAAGTGTTATCGAATTATGTGGTATTATCATTTTAATATTATTTATGAACCATTAGATTTAAAGATAAAATAATTCAGTAATTTAAAAAATTCGTAAACATGATTATATATATATATATATATATATATATATATATATATATATATATATATATATATATATATATATATATATATATCCCGCAGCCGGAAGGTCAGATCGGAACCTGACGTCCTACAGCGGGCTACCGCGGTCAACGGATCATTCTCGATCGCTTCGGCCAAGGGCGTGGTCCGCGGCACTGGGACGCCTGCCCCCATCATAGGGGCCTTCTGGCAGTCTTGCATCCCAAAAAAATGGTCATTTCTGATATGGAGAGCGTCTCGCAAGAAGCTCCCCACTAACGATGCTCTCAATACAATCGGCTTTAGTTTGGCTTCCGCGTGTCATTGCTGCACGTAAAGACAATCAGAAACGGTGGACCATATTTTACTGTCCGGAGACTTACCGGCTAGTGTATGGACTGCCCTCTCTCATCGTTGCAGACAGAACCAGGACGGTGGGAGCTTCAACGATCTTCTTGCCACTTGGTGCAACGCCTCTCACGGCCACCAGATCGTCGCAGCCGCCGCCACGTGGATAATTTGGAAGAACCGCAAGAAATACAGATATGAGGGCCACCAATTTTCGTCCAACCAAATTATCCGTGAGGTTCTTCGATAGACCTACAAAGCCAGTAGACACTACAACCACAGACAAGAAGACTTATGGCAGTCCTTGCTCTCCTGATTTTTTGATTGCGGAGGGAAGGGCGCCGTCTTTATAGTTCTTTTTATGTCTTTTTGCGCTTACTTGTAAAGGCTTTGGCATTTTTTGCCTTGATATGAATAAAGCAGGGGGTTTTGAATATATATATATATATATATATATATATATATATATATATATATATATATATATATATATATATATATATATATATATATATATACCGCAGCTGCGATTTGGGTCCCTTCACCCTAGTTTCCTTCCGAAGCCTCCTGGCCGCTATGCCAGGGTGCGCGGCTCCATCCCTCTGTCCCTCTTATCAATTTGGTCCATTTGATCCCTTTCCTCCTTTTCCTTCTTCTCATTTTCTTTTCCTGTGGCTCCCCTCCCTTCTTGTTCCCTCATTCCCCTCTCGCGTTGGTTGGGTTCATTTGCCTCCGATGCGCGTCTCCTATTCGGAGGTAGTGGGTGACATGCCTCCTACGGTCACCCCTTCTGCCCTACCCTCCCCTCCTTTCATCTCTGCTTGCATCCAGTTTTCTTGTTTTATGGTTCACCTGCTATGGCATTCTCGGTGGAGGAAGTTGTCGAGCTGGTTATCCTACTGCGCTTCACTCTGATTGGAAAGTTCTCTCTTGCTCGTCCGTCGGTTGACACCGTCCTCTCTGAGCTGGGCTCTCATTCTTTCTCGGGTGAGATTGCGATTAGCGTCCTAGATTGGAAGCATCTCCTTATCAGGCTTCTCTTGAGGTTGATTTTCTACGTTTGCGGATGAAGGAAGTGTGGTGCATTATTGGTGCCCCGATGAAGCTATTTCGCTGGTCGCCTGAATTCTCCCCGTCCTGGGAGTCCTCTATCGCCCCGGTGTGGAACGACCTTCTAGTCGCCCCCCCGCATCTTTTCAACAAGGAAGTGCTTTTCAATATTGCTCGACTCGAATGCTTGATCGGGATACAACTGTAATGACCCGCTCCGTCCTAGTGCAACGCCGACTCAAACGGCGCAAGTGCAACGAATCGAACACCGTCTTGCTCGATGAAATGACTCGCTTAAGGCAAAGGCAATAGACTTGGCCCTTCAGGAGAATCCATACTTAGACTTTCAAAGGCACGCTCGGAGTCTCGTTCGGCCGATGCAATCATCGCTAGGTGGGTGGCTCCGATGAACCTGTCTTTGCTTAGCCTAGACACATAATAATACGAACACTATTACTAGAATCGCTAGGCGATAATACCGTGCATGCTAACAAAATGACTCAACGTATCTAGCTAAGGGAATAATCCCATCTTGTATGCTTGTATAGAACATGGAAAATAATTGGAAAAATATGCGAACTCTCGTACCGCACTCCATGCTCATGCAAACGCACAGCTTACATTGCGAGTAGGTTTACTTATGCGTTCAACTATGAACGAAAGGCTTGTCACTTAGAATCATACCACAACTTGAGACAAGAAACAATAAATGGTTCACAAAAATGAGAGGAAGGCTATCAACATAGTCATTATGAATAGAGTACTAGTAACATTGAAAGGCTTCAGGACCGATGGGTTGCCATAGCGGTTCCCACACAGGGAGTTGCGTAATGTATGAATGAACGAATAAGTGAATGAAGGAATCAACAAAATGAATGAATGGATGAATACATGAATGAATCAATGAATGAATGAACAAGTGAAAGAAAGAAAAGAAAAGAATGAATGAAAGAAAAGGAATGGTTAGCGACAGGTATGACGGGGACATGCAACGGGGCTCGCTACCCACGCTGCACGGCCGCCGCCGCCAACCTGGTCGATAATGTATTATGGCTCTAGACAGCCGGATAAGTTAATTCATTGGCTCAAGACAACCCAACAAGATAATTGGCTCATGACAGCCCGACAAGTTAAACTAAAAAAATAAGAATACGAAATGGTCGTGGATAACTCGTGCACGAGTGACGGAACAAACGATTCCAAGGCAACGATCACGACATCGTGGTCGGCCTAGGCGGAATCATGGCTTACGGATGGCTTGTGTGCGGGCTCGGACACATAAGAGACGTAAGGCCGGGTTGTTAGCACCCTGAATTTCGGGTTGAATTTTTATTTTATTTTATTTTATTTTCTGATTGTTTAGTTTCATCAAATAATTTATTATGTATTTTTCCTTAAGTGTACTTTCCCATGCCTTTGATATTTGGAGTATCAGGGATGTTCAACTCTGGAAATCTTCTTCATGAGTTTTGGAGTGGACACGATTACCTTCATGACGGTATATAGTGTCCCATCCAAACTTGTTCCCTTGTACTCTTTCTGCTTCGCTGAACTTCAGATCGATGTAGACCATTTGATTGTTATTTATTTTTTTCCACTCTTTTTCTTGATCATTTTCAGCGCGTTACCATGACATTTAAATTGGGAGCGCAAGACCAGTCAGTTTCTTGAAACCAACTCCTCATTGATGATCTACTCGAGACGCTCGTCACCCATGACCTTTGTGTCCCACTCAGATACGTCATTTTGAGCTCCATTTGTTTCGCACAACTTTTCCGACACGTGACCCGATTTTATTTCACTCCACGATGTCACATTCATTTTCCAACTTGATTTGTGGGTCCCTTGTCGACCAAAACCTGTCAGTCCCAACTATAGACATGGCCCACATTGAGCCTACTATCCGTCCGTCACTTGTGTCCCATTATTTGGAATCCCCATGTGCTACTTATTTACACATGATCATCAACGTCTAATTTTAATTCTATTTTTGCACGATGTCCAGTTTTGACCCAATCCGGCTCCACCGAGCCCAGTCCAGCTCCATGTTGCCCTCCATCGGGACGCCCTCATATTTATTGTCCAAAAATATCAATTTCTTATTTTATCTATTTTTTAATATTTAATGGGAAATTTTCCTTGATTTAATCCTATTGGAATAACCATTTTTCTCCATTTAAAATCATAGCCATTGATTTCCCAAACAAATCACCACCATTCAAATTTTCCCCAACACCCTACAGCCACTTGGCCGGCCCTAACTAAATTGGAAAGCAACTTTTTCTCTCTCTTATCCTCTCCTTCTCTCTCCTTCTCACACTTATCATTAATTCCTCTTTCCTTCTCTCTCTCACTTTTTCATGCAAACCAAACCTCAACAAAACCGACAACAGCTACAACACCCCACGGCCATTGCTCGACCATCCTCCTCCCTCTCTCCCAGGCCGACCACCCCCATGGCCGGCCTCCACCGTGGCCGAGCATGGCCGGCCACCCACCAATCTCCCACTCCACTCGATCTCCTCCTCCTTCTTCTCAAACGAACCACCTTCACCACCACTTGGACCCAACCGCCTCCACCCTCGTCGAGGGCGCCGCTGCCCCTTGGCCGTGCGGCCAAAGCCGTCGCCGGCCAGGCAGCGCACCGTCGCGGCCACCAGCTGCAGCAGCAGCGACCTTCGGCAGCAGCGTGCGCGCATGCGTACATGGACGCGCGCGAACGACGCTGCTGCGCCGCCGTCGGCCGCCCACCGGCGTGGCCGACCACCGCCGTGGTGGACCCCTCCCCTTGGCGAACTCAGGCGACCCCCCTGGGTCTGCCCTCTCGTCCTCCAGCGCGACGTATAGGCGATTCGTGTGTTTTGCACGACGTTCCGTCGTGACGCACGCGAAATGAAGTTCGTTTTGGCGCCCCGTTGCAGCAGCTTCGCGCACGATTTTTCGGAGATCCGATCGTTGGATCGTCGATTTCTTCGCTCCGTCGCAATCTCGGTATATCCACCTTCGCTCATGTCAATTTTCGTCCGTTGATTTTATCGTTTGGTACATCAAAACCGGCCACCAAGTTGATCGTTTAAATTGTATTAAATTTGGACAGTTTCGCGGGGCCAACTTCGTCAGCTTGTATCTCCTCCACCGCAGCTCCGTTTGGCGTGCTACCAGTTCCGGTGCGAAGCTGGTATAACCCTCTTTTTACCCCTTCAGTTTCGTTTCATTGTGAGCTTGTTTGATTGGTTGAATTCGACGCCAAAGTTGGTCGTCCGAATTCGTAATTTCCAACTTGTAAAATTCTATTTTTGAGCACGGGACTCCAGATTTCATTTCTGACACCACCATTAGACTTGTGGCGTCGTTCTGGCATGTTTTCATATAAAATTTGTTAGATGTGGAGAACGTGGGCCCGGACACGCATTTCGGTGCAAAGCGGGTCCCACTTTCTGGGTCAACGGGACTTTTTGACACCGGCTCATCGGAATCCAATTCCGGAGATACCGTTGAGTTCGTATCGTCATTCTGGACTCGTTAACATATAATTTGCTAGGTTTTGGTGGACACTGGGTCTGGCACGCATTTCGGTGCAAGTCGGATACCAATATCCGGGTCAACGGGTCATTTTGAGATCGGCTCATCGGAATCCAATTCCGGAGATACCGTTGAGTTCGTATCATCATTCTGGACTCGTTGGCAAATAGTTTGCTGAGTTTTGAGAACTTTGGCTCCGGCATGCATTTCCGTGCAAACCGGAATTCCAAGTTCTGGTCAACGGGCCAAATTGAGATCGGGTCAACGGAATCCAATTCTGGAGATACCGTTGGGTTCGTATCGACATTCTGGTTGCGTGGACATATAATTTGTTATATTTTATAGACTTGTTTTCTTGCACATTTTTCGGTGCAAAACGGCTCCGACACGGACACCGTTTTGACCCAAAATTACCTTTTTGCCCTTGTGTCCAAATTGGACCGTTGGGTAGGCTATCCTAGCTAATTTGACCATTTTGGACACGTTGGCGATGTTCATTTCATCGTCCGGCAATGTTTGTTGATAATTTATCTGAACTTAACCTTTTTATAATTAATTAATAATTAATTCATATAATGTTCGTATTTCGGGATTAGTACAACGAAACTGAGATCAGTCAATTCCAGTGATCTCACATCGCTGAAATTGACAAGTTGGACACGTGGATCACTATAATAAGATTATCAATCTTACCGATAATCCTCTTATCTCGATTTACGTGTCGTAAGTTTCGACGTACAAATAACGAAGTACACTTTGTATTAGACTAGAATTGACCATGTTTGACCAGAGTTGACCAGTTGACCCAAAATCAACTATAAGTTAACGCTTGACCTAGTTTGACTAAATTATTGACCGGAGTTGACCTAGAGTTAATTTGACTTAGAAGAACCTAGAATAATATAGATTGCCTGTAGGGATTTATTTATTTTCAACTTGAACACCTTGTAACCTGTGTTGCTTTAAATAGGACTCTGTGGCTTCAGTGGGACCTCCTATACTTATCAACTGTTCAGGTTATCGAGGCGAGTACATTCTCTGATCATTTCATATCCTGCTTAGAATTATTACCTGCAGTAGATTACTTTACTTGTACTGTCACGTTGGTCACACGGATTGGTACTATATGGATCTCTACATGCGATGTTATCCCCCTCGGGAGCATCGGGTACATTGTGCTTGTGCGTTTCACTTACATCGTGTACTCATGTGCTTTCATTACATGTGCACTCCTGTGAATCTTGTACTCTCATGTTCACGGAGCCCCCATGTATACTATCACGTGCACCCTATATGGGCCCCCATGTGATATCTTGTACAATAACATAACCTGTATAGATCTTTGTGTATTGATTAAGGTACGGGGGAGTAGAATTGGGCATGTGAATAATACACCAGTAGTTTCTTATCAGAATCTCATCCTTAGTGTCTTATCAGAATCTCCTATGCCATTTACATGTCCATATTGTACTCTGACTCACTAGTCACATGTTAGTTCTCTATGTATAGTAGATATTTCTATTACAGCTCTTCCTGTTTACATACTGCTTTTCCTCAGTACCTGTATCTTACTTTACTGCATGTTATATGTTTTCTAACCTGCTATGATCTGTTGAGATGTATTGTGCTCGCTCCAGTCCTGACTGGACCTGTTGATAAATTTTACAGATAGCCTGGAGGTGCCTGCTAGCCTAGAGGAGACACATTAGAGGTTATTTAGGTAGTTATTTCATTTTGTCTGGAGTTGTTTTTACTTTGTGGATTACTGTATCTTTATTTGAGTTTTGAGATGTACTTCTGGGTTCATGTATCTTAGACACTTAGACTTCTATCTCCTGTATTTATTTTGGATTTCATGTTTTATCTATCCCTATCATGCTCTACCTAAGATGTGATTGAGACTGTATCTGCTATGTCACCCCCATTCGGGGAGTATAAACTGCTTAGCTTTATATTGTTAGATGTTGTGACCTAGGACAGCGTTCTACTGCCGACACTGCGGCGTAGGCTGGGCGTCGTTACGTTCTCGTGCCCTAACTCTAGGGTGCGGGTCATGACACGGGTATTGCGTAGACTATCAAGGTGTACCAGCCATCACGCTTGATAGATGCGAATACAAAGAGGAACATATCCAAATGACTTATGGTGCCAGCGACCGATACATATAGATTAAGTTGGCTCGATTGTGGCAAATCCGCATACGAGACCTTGTATTGAAACAAGTAAATCTGACTAGCTGAACATGCTATGTTACTGAATGAAACATATCTAAACAACAGTTGAGTATAACACATCCTGACAACTTGAGTAAGCTGAACAACTGTGGAACTGAACGAAGCGCCTTCTGAACAGGCTTGAGTATAACACAACAAATAAACTAGAGTAATTCGTACAAATAAGTTAGAAACACGCCTATGACACGCTACCACCTGAGGCAGGAACACGCCTTTGACACTTTTGAATACTTATGCAAAACTGTCAATTCATAATGCACATTATGTTGGCTAACTTGGTTTACTTTGGACAGGGACGATCATACAGTAAGTATGGTAAGTTGTGCATGTTTTACTTATACGATACTTAAAAACGATAACACGGGATAGGCTTTGAATGTTATGCCATAAAACTGATCCTAAAGCAAGATTAGTAAGACAATAAATGATAGATGGAGCACAAAAGTAAAATGAACGTGTTTGGTAATGATAGCGAGTGGACGAGCTAGCCTCCCCACCAGTACATAACAATGTACTGATAACCACATAGTCTGCTTGCAGGATGCGGGAGAACCACGTCTGGTGCAGAGACTTCCCTTGAACGTGCTAAGACGCCGAGCTATCTCTGAAGCCTTGGAGCATTGCAAAGGAATTGAAGCACCATATACATGACATAATGTATTGGAACATCGCCATAAATTATTCCATCTTGTAAGCCACTTGGCATGCCTTTTATGTTTCAAGAGAGAGAGCTTGAGTGAATTATAATCTTGGCATAACGCCGCTTGTACTACTTCTTGAATATCAATAAAGACCATTGAGTTTGTTCCAAATTGTGTTCATTTACTTTCCGCTGTAAATGGGAACACTCTGTGCGATTCTGTGGCCTACCTTAAATCGATCGTTTCTGGACTTGGCCTTGTACGAGTGCAACCTAGGCTCGTGCGGCATCACGCCTTAGCGAGGACGATCGCTCCTATGGGAGCGGGGCGTGATAGATTGGTATCAGAGCACGGCTTTACGTCCTTGGACTTCATTTCTATTCTCACAGTTTTGCAAGCTCGATCGTGGATAAAAGAAGTGTATGCTCTCTCTCGTTGACCCTTGGGATGTTCCATACAATAAGTCTAATCTTGCAAAAGCTCGTATAAGTATTCGATTGAACAGAATCGATATGTGAAGGCCTTTGTGCCAAACTATGAAGGACTTGAGTTGAAAGGAACCAATGTTAAAAGTTAGCAAATGTTACGCATACCTGAATGACCTTACACTGACGATAGCGAACGAGTGTACGAGACCAAAGTATAGTTCGAACGGGTCGGCTATGCATGCAGCCTTTGGCTAAGTTGTGCTGAGTATCGCGCACCTAGACCTTCTGGTGCAAACGAGTTACGAACGAGATTGACTCACTCGGGCGAGAATAGGTGGCTTAGAATGCATGTCGATAAAGACGCTATCGGACCAACAATATGGCAAACACGAGAATAATTCTTAGATTTTGAGGAACGGACGAACGTATACTTGAACGTGTCGATTGTAGATTGAATGATCACTTCGATGACTTATAGAATGGCTTGACCCCGAGTGGTGTATGCGATAGACGGGAAGAGGAATAAGAATGAGTTTCGACGACTAGTCGAGTGGCTCGAATCCTGAGTGGTGTATGGACCATCTAGTGAACTGTTCGACCAAAATTTGTGGACTTACAGGTAGCAATGAGTATATATGCAAGCGTCGATTATCGCGCAAAGTCTTAGAACGAGTAACACTTAGTTGGTCATGATTTCGAGAGTCTCAAATGAGATGCTGTCGAACGATTTGTAAATGTGTAGTACAAATTACAAAATGGTTGAATAGAGATTTGGAACGATGAAATGAATTGATGTCTTGGTCGAAAAAAACTTGGTGGATCGTACGTGCGATTTCGGAGTAGTCGAAGAGAATGAAACTTGAGTTGAGATAGAATATTCATAGACGGGATCAATGATAGCACGATTGGAAGATAGCGTGCATGAACGTTGATTTGAAGATACGAGAATGACTAAGGAGTTAGAATAGATGTTGCTCAATGACTTGAGTTAGCATAAAACAATACGAATTGAGGAATTAAGTTGTATGACTCAGATTTTGTTGCAAAAGGAAGATCGTCAGGTTATGTACATCATCGATGGTATTGAGACATATCAAAGATCGATGTACGATAACTCGGGGGGTACTCTGATTCGATGAATGATGATCGTATAAAATGATAGTATTTTGATGTATGTTGTGCTTGGAATTTTAATAGAAATGAATGTTTGGATGAAAGGGAAGTGACTTGATTGTTCGGTGATAACCACAACGACAACGATCTTGTCTTGTACGAGCGCAGCTCCAGTCTCACACATGCGTCATGTCGGATTTGGGACTATCATTCTGTATGAGCGTTGGCATGGTGATTCATGTTCAATGGGAATGATCGAACTCGAAATATCATGACATGGCAATTTTGATTGCTTCGACTTATGGTTTGAAGCGAAGGTAAATTCGAGGATTGTTCGGACTTGTGATTGACGTTAAGAAAACTTAAGGACTGAGTAGACCCAATCTAAGTATCGAGAATGAATTAGTCTAGACTCAATGCAAGAGTTATGTTCCAATGAGGACGATTATTCTGCGGAAACGTTGCCATGGTGATTCATGTCCGTCGTGGATAATCAGACTTGCATGAGATTGGGGTATAACAAATCGCTTGGCTAGATGACCTTGTGATCGACTATGTGAATTAGATAGGATGGATAGGTGAATTGTATCAAACAAAATTGAAGAGATAGACTATGACAATTGCTAGTTGGAACATACGATATTGACATACCGATGATTTGGTTAAGGACAACCTATCATAACATGAATTTGCTTAACAAACCTGGACCTTGTACGAAGAGTGTCTTGATGCGAATAGGATGAACACTGCTCGATGTTTAGATAATTTGAGTAAAACAAGCTTGGATAGAAGTATCCCGTACTAACGAACAAACGGTTTGACCATAGGATTGGGACGAGCGTCGTGCAACGACTTTGTACGATGAACCAAGAACTTGACTTGTAACTATGACCTTGTGAGATGACCTAGCGGATAGGTGGACAACTTTATGCCGAGTGATTGAACCTGTGTAACCGACTTTAGAAGATTGTTCGGACGAACGATAAATCTGGGGCAACAAGACTTAGAGTTAGGACGTGGAACTGGGAGTGTGCATTAACGACAATAATACCAGCCCCAAATGAAGTAAATGAATGAAATCGTTGATGCACAAGTAAAGTTGGGATAAAAAATCGAATTATTACTTAGAAGACATACTTGATGATAGTGTAATACTTGGTCTTGAATCGAACGAAATTCTACTTGAATTTTGGTCGACTCCGCTAGAAGTGTCGTATCAATTTCGTAAGACAAGAACGATTAGTAAACGAATTGGGCCATCTCGAGGATCGAGATAGACGATAGTGGAATGAACTGGAGTTCGATTTTAACCGAGTTAGTAAAAATGACCGACCATTCGAAACTATCACGAGTAGCTTGTCCGACTTCGCTATCGCTAAGCTTGGTTGAAATGTATGTATTCGGGGGACGCCTTGAATATGTGCATGATCCAGACTCAGCAATACGATGAATTCGAATGCAGCTGTAAGTGAATATGTTGAGATGCGCATGGATGAATGGATTAAGCGAGTTAGTCTCAGCCTATGACCCTCATGTTTGACGAATTATAATACACCTCGTATGACCATTATAGTCCCGCTACAGGACACAATAGTGACCAAGTCATAGAAACACGATGACTGAGTGAGTACCGTCAACTTGAATAAGAAGTAAAGTCATTCGATAAAATTTACCAAACGCATGCGACGCAGAACTTAGAAAGGTACCCGAGTGTAGTTCGATGCCATCGAACGATAAAGCCATTCAATAGGAATTGTCCGAGATATGCACACGATATGAGTTAAGGAACAGTAGGATGGCATGCACTCAGGAAGTCTCGAGGACGAGATTTATTTTGAGTGGTGTATTATGTAACGACCCGGTTCGCCCTAATGGAACGTCGACTCAAACGACGCATGTGCAATGACTCAAACACCGTCTTGCTCAGCGAAATGACTCGCTTAAGGCAAAGGCAATAGACTTGGCCCTTCAGGAGAATCCAGACTTAGACTTTCAAAGGCGCGCTCGAAGTCTCGCTCGGCCGATGCAATCATCGCTAAGGTGGGTGGCTCCGATGAACCTGTCTTTGCTTAGCCTAGACACATAATAATACGAACACTATTGCTAGAATATGTTGGCCCATTGGTCATGGTCAAACCTGATTTTAATAATTGATCAAACTCTGTCTCGATATACTGCACAATTCAGATGATCGCTCAAGATGTTTTGGACATTGCTCAAGACCGAAGCTATGTTTGCCACTTGAGACTGTATTTTCTTATGCAATGTAATTTTTATTTTTATTGATTCTAGGAATACATTGTACACCAAGTCGTACTGGAAAATAGGCCATCTAAAATCGTTTTTCAAAATTGACCTATCGTTTTCAAATTTGACCTATGTTTTGAAAAACATCTATTATTTATAAAATCTTCTGAAGGATTTCAAAAAGTCCAAAATATTTTTCATTAAATTAACTTGACCAAACTCTGACAGAACTCGGCCAGAGTTCGGCCAAGGTGAATGTTATGTGAACGCTGGTTTTTGAACTTGGTCTCCCTTCAGTTGCGGTTTGTTGCAAAGAGTTCTGTCCGAATTCTGCCCAAATTCTGCCAGAGTTCTGTCTTTGAAAAAACTATAAATAGAGAGGAATTCTGATCATTTCAAATCACTCATTCACTTTCATATCTTCTCTTCTAAAGTTTATGTTTCTTCCAAAGAGTTTTCAAAAAGCTTCCATTTTCAAATTCCAAGCCAGTTACAATTCTCTAGTCAATTTGCCGGTACGGTGAGGTCTAGAAAATTTCAGAGAAATTATAATCAGAGGCTTGATTGAAGAAAGACTCTTCAAAACTGAAGTTGGTCGAGTTCTTCATATCAAAGATCGCGTCTGTAGAAGTTGCAAGGACTTCGTATGAAAACTTGCGAGATTTTCCAATAGTGGATTCAACTGGAAGCTAGAGTTCTTCCGACTGGACTAGTCCTCACAAGAGAAAAATCAGTATAAATCTTTGTGTTTGCGTTTGCCTTCTGAACTCTTTTATTTACAGTTATTACTTTGTGATTATTATTATTTCTATGATCTAACTGTTAACAAAGTTTTTAATTAGCAATATTCCGCTGCCTACTCTATTCACCCCCCTCTAGAGTATTCTGCTTTACGATTTCATTCCTACAATTGGTATCAGAGCAGATTATACAGGTAAAGCAAGGTAAACTGTAGTTATTTATTATTTTATAGATCACAACATTATACATGGCAACTGTGAAATTCACAAGTGAAGGCCAAGCCACAAACAGACCTCCACTGTTTGACGACACAAACTACACTTATTGGAAAACACAGACGAGTTTCTTCTTAAAATCTCTTGATTTTGACTTATGGTCTATAGTTATTGATGGCTACAAAAAGCCTCCTCGTATTACTGTTGAAGGAGGTTTAGTTGAAAAACCCCATGATAAATATACGGAGGATGAAAAGAAAAGGCCAGTCTTGACGCATGTGCTATTAACGCTTTATTTTGTGCTTTAGACAGAACTGAGTTTAACAGGGTGTCGACTTGCACAACATCAAATGAGTGTGGAAACTTCTCGAAGTAACCCACGAAGGAATAATACAAGTCAAGGAGTCAAAGATCAGCAGACTTACTCAAGAGTACGAGGTGTTCAAGATGAAGCCAAATGAAATCGTCACTCAGATGTTTACGAGATTCCTGGATATTGTAAATCCTTTGGCTTTATTAGACAAGAAATACAGTAACCATGATAAGATTCGCAAACTTCTACGAGCTCTCACAAAGAACTGGATTCCAAAGGCTACAATAATCATTGAAGGAAACAACCTCTCAACAATGTCTCTGGAAACACTCATGGGTAAGCTACTCACTCACGAGTTGGAACTTCAAGACTTTGAAGACGCTACACCAAAGGAGAAGTCAGAGAAGTCGATTGCTCTCAAGGCTCAACATAGAAGAACTGTCGAAGATGATTCTGACGACAGCAACTCTAACTCTGAAGATCAAGCTCTTCTGGTAAGAAAATTCAAGAAGTTCATGAGATTCAACAGAAAACAAAAGACAGCAAAAACAACAACGAGGAAGATCCTATTTACTATGGATGTAAGAAGAAAGGACATAAAGAAAGATTGTCCAACATCATCATCATCAACAAGAAAAAGCAGCAAATATGACAAAGGCTACCTGAAGAGATCTACATCAAGAAAGTACGCCAATACAAGCATATGGCATAAAAGCGAAGCCAGCGATTCAGCGAAGCCAGCGATTCAGAAGATGAATAATCAGATGACGCTGCAAATGTATGCTTGATGGCTTGCGATCAGGTAATTACTAATACTCTGTTTGATCCTTATGATGATTTCACCTTTGAGCAACTAGGAGAAGCTTTTAGTGACCTGTTAAATGACTACAGAAAACTGCATAGTAAATATAAAACCTCTAAGAAGGTACTCAAAGAGTACAAATGTGAGATAGGAAGACTTATCGACCAACTAGCTGATGTTAGAAATAGTGATACTTCTATTGAGTCTGGTGAGCTTTCCTCTATTAAGTTGTTGTTACACGAGACTATCAAGTTATCCGAAAAAAAAGACCAAACTATCATCCAGCTAAAGGAAGACCTATCTAAGGAGAGAAAGAATCTCCAGTGTGCACAAGTTAGAATGGAAACACTTACATCTGACTATACTAGATTATATGACACCTCCAAAAAGTTAGAAATTAGTTTAGAAAAACGGCCTGAAGTCGCTGCTTCCTATTCTAACACGTGTCAATTACCGAATCATCGGAACACACTCAAACCAAATACTTTCAGACCAAACCATACCAAACCTATGCCCAAGAAGCCTAATAGGCATGCATTTTTCTATACTAGAAAGCCAAAACCTACCAATCATGCACCTCACACAACTTTCAACACTCAACATGCAAAATGTTATTATTGTGGCCTCATTGGTTGTCACGCCCCAGAACCAGAATACTGGAGAGCGGGGGAATGACTCAGCCCGCTACGTATTACGGGTAGATGAATACCGTATAATACGATCAATGCTGTCTAACCAGACGAGGGGGTGCATACTACATGAAAGTCTTACTATGGTCATTTCATAGCTATTGTCTCAATCATTCGAACAAGGAAACAGAAATAGAGAACATGTAAGATAAAGCAGTAAGGCGTCCCAAACGCTCAGTCAAAATGTTCTTGAGATCTGGCTTTACAAAACATAGCCAGATGGTATAGTAACGTATACACAATTGTTATCAGCTGCAGTCTGACTTAATTACAATTATGCAAAAGTAAGTACAAGACAATCCGACTAACATGTCGGTGCCAAACAGCTAAGTATAAAGTAAATAACAAAACGAGCGGTGAAGTAAGGGGACCCACTCGAGTCCTCCTGCGATCATTCCTCTAGTATTGACCATCTTGGAGGTGGAAGTAAGCTGGATCCTCGGGGACCGGCTCTAAATCTGGCCATACAAAACCAGAGAGGTTAGACCTCTAATAGCAAGTACCACAAGGAAGGACGATATGAAGGACTAAACCAGTAAGTAAGAGAATATAATAATAGATCTCTGCTTTCCACTAGGATTCACATAACATCACGACACTCCGAACCAACCTCCCAACCAAACAAGGACAGAAGTTGGCCCGTCATGTCCTGACATTCTGATCATCTCAGTTAGGCAACAGAGTAGATACAGTACACAAACAAATCATCTTGAACGGCCAATTAACTCTTACGGCTTGCTATTGTGAGTCCCAAATTATCCTAGAATTATACAAAATAGGGATTCCTCAGTTCTTACTATGTGCGAGCAAGGCTAGTCTATCCAGTTAACCATGTGCGCCATGCATGAATTAGACGAGTCCTAGCAGGACGTCCGTCAATATACAATATACAATAATAATAAAAGCAGATACTGCTCCCTGCCCGTGTGGCAGGTTTACAGTATCTGTGGGGACCAGCCGGCCCGTCGGGTACTACTCGTCCCAAGAGGGCTGCCATGTAAGAACTCGGAAATCCATTCTCTCCATGCCATCATTATTTTATTTAACTTAATAGTCTCTACGTTAAGCGAAATCCCATGCCGCGGATCATGGTCATTCAAATAAGTACTTTTGTACGGGGTACGATATGCGCAACTCTACAACGATACCCGTGCGGCTATGTTGTAGGTCTTACATAGCGTGATGCAACAATCAAATCTAACCACGGAGTAATCATGCCTTGACCATAAAGTACACATGCTATTTTTGTAAGATAAATAAATAAATAAATAAATAAATAAATAAATAAATAAATAAATAAATAATTTGAAGCCCGCATGTGCCTGCATGTCAATATTCGGGATCGGCTAATCGATTGCAATAGTTCATTACATAAACGTGTCTCATTCATTCAATTCAATAAGACGACTAGCCAGTCTCTTAGTTCCAACTAGGAACGCATGATCAATTATTAGTCAATGTCACAATCATTACCAATGGTGACAAGGCATGAAAGTCAATTAGTATTACATGGGGTCGAGCCTATAACTCCTCAGGGTTAAGTTCTAGTCATACTGGGTATCCATGGATCAATCAAGACACATGACACATTCTACATAACAATCTGTATTAACAATATTAACATATCATGATTTATCAAGTTCATGCAAAAAGGCGTAAGGATATAATAGAAGAATTATCATGCCATTATTAAATGATTAAGTTATAGAACAAATAAAAACACCCAGGTAAGAAAGTCACGCCAACAAGTCTATACTAAGGCCAAAAGTCACGCCAAGTCTAGTAGGAGTGAGCGTGTAACGGCGTGAGCGTGAAAAAGTAATTCACGCTGGCATGCACAGTGTGAGCGTGAAGGGAAATTCATGCACGCTCAAATGAGCGTGAAAAGGTAACAAGAAATCCACGCACACAAGGATGTGCGTGACTAAAAATACACGCACGCTCATGGATGTGTGCATGACTGAAAATATACGCACGCTCATGAGAACGTTAGCGTGACTAAAAATACACGCACGCTTATGAGAACGTTAGCGTGACTAAAAATACACGCACGTTCATGAGAACTTTAGCGTGACTAAAAATACACGTACGCTCATGAGAACGTTAGCGTGACTAAAAATACACGCACGCTCATGAGAACGTTAGCGTGACTAAAAATACACGCTAACATGTAAGAACATGAGCGTGACTAAAAATCCACGCAGACACGTAGAGACGTGTGCGTGACTAAAAATATACGCAGCCACGTAAGAACGTATACGTGACTGAGCCTTCGTCCCAAGCCAGAAAACGAAGTTCCCAGCCAGAAGACACGCTAAGTTGGGGGATCAAAACCCATGAACAGCCGAAAAATGTAACAACTTAGATCTAGAGAAAACCAGCCACAGAAATAAAAAATGCCAAGCACTAAACTCTCTCAGGATCATGAGAGGAAGAGTAATGATCCATAAAAATGGATGAAGGAGAAGCAAGATTGCACTTGCCTTCTCCTGCTGCTGGTAGGTGGGAAAGTGATGAGAGGAAGAAGAAGGAGTAATGGTGGAGAAGAAGTAAATAAGGAGAGAGAATGGAGGGGGTGGCTTTAAATATGGAAGGGTGGTAGGTGGGAGACTAATGGGCCGGGTTTTAGGGGAGTCATCCAAGGCCAAACCCAAAAGCAACACAAGGAGGTAAAAAGCAGAAAATTACAGGAAATTAATTAACATGAAAATTAAAGAGCAGATAATAAAATTACAGAAAATAAAGTGCAGAAAATAAAATACAGGTAATTAATTAACATGAAGTTATAGGAATTTAAATACAGGATAATACATGATAAATATTAAATAAATACATTCAAGCAATATACGTATTAAAATATGCATTTTGGGAACGAGGAGTGACATTGGTCATATATTCTCTGCATGTAGAATCAGAAAGTTAGTAGATTTAAATATTTATGCATGGATACCAAAAACTAACATGTCAGGACCCTACAAGAAATGGGTACCTAGAGTTTCATCTGCAAACTGTTTTGTAGGTAGAACGTCCTTCACATGCTAGAAGCAAATGGATCCTCGACAGCGGTTGCTCACGGCACATGACCGGTGATGCTTCATTATTCGCAACGGTGTCGAAGAAGAATAAAGAAGGATACGTCTCCTTCGGTAATAATTTAAGAGGGTACATAATCGGTATCGGTAACATTGGTATTGATTAAAGATGTCTGTCTAGTTACCGAGTTAAAACATAAGGCTTTCCGGCCTATGGAATGTTATCTGGATGGAGCACTCATGGCCGTCTCTCATGTCCGTATTGTATGGACCGTAGTAAGGCTTTCCGCTTTAAACACGGCGAAAAGCCGTGCTTCTTTGATTGTCATCGGCAATTTCTGCCAAAAGATCATCCGTTCAGAAGGAACAGGAATGCTTTCCGTGCCGGCGTTGTAGAGAAGGGTGATCCACCGCCAAGGTGGTACGGAGACACGATATGGGAGGAGGTTAAAGATTTTCCAAGTGCTATCGAAGATCCTACAACTGGGTACAAGTGCGATGGATTTGGTAGAGTTCATAACTGGACAAAGAGGAGCATATTCTGGGATCTGCCATACTGGAGTACCAATCTGATCAGACATAATCTTGATGTCATGCATATTGAGAAGAATGTGTTTGATAACATAATTAATACTGTGATGGACGTAAAGGGAAAAACGAAAGACAATTCCAAGGCCAGGTTGGACTTAAAAGAAATATGCAAACGCCCTGCGTTGCATTTGATACAGCAGAATGGAAAACAGTTCCTTCCGAAGTCAATTTTTTTGCTGGACAAGGAGGATAAAGTGAGACTTTGTCGGTGGATCCAGGGCCTAAAATTTCCAGACGGATATGTGTCAAATCTGAGAAGATGTGTCGATCCGAAGGAAAACAAATTGACGGGTATGAAGAGCCACGATTGTCACGTATTCATGGAGAGGTTAATTCCGATTGCATTTTGGGAATTCTTACCGCAGGCAGTTTGGGATCCATTGACGGAGCTTAGCATATTCTTCAGGGATCTTTGTTCTAAGAAATTGCTCGTTGATCGTCTAGAAAAGCAAGAGAAGGACATTGCGGTAACACTATGCAAGCTAGAGAGGGTGTTTCCTCCTGGATTCTTCGACTCTATGGAGCATTTGCCGATTCATCTATCCTATGAGGCACGTGTTGGTGGACCCGTCGAATATCGATGGATGTACCTGTTCGAGCGACATTTGAATCACCTAAAAAGAAAGGTAAAAAATAAGGCACGGGTCGAGGGTTCTATTTGTGAAGCCTATGTTCTCGAGAAGATTACAAACTTTTGTTCGATGTATTTCAAGCCTCATGTTGTAACTAATAGAACGAGAGCTTCCAGAAACGACGAGGGAGATCATGAAAGTAATGATACAATACTGAAGGTATTCAATGCTTCAGGAAAGCCATCGGGTAAGATGAAAAAGAGATATCTGAACGATGATGAGCTAAGGGCTGCTCCAGGAAAGCCATCGGGTAAGATAAAAGTAATGATACAATACTGAAGGTATTCAATGCCGAAATTTTAAAAAAAAAATATTGTGTATTTTTGTTATGATGTGTGTCTGTGTTTACAGTGAATGTGAAATACAGTGTTCGGAACCATCGACAGTTTCGATTACTGTTGTATGTTTTATCTTGGATAGAAATAGCAACAGTTCAGGGTACACTTCTGAGAGCTTCATTTTTACGTCCTTCACTTTCTCGGACGTCGTAAAGGTTCCCGAGAAGGTGAAGGACGTGAAGAGGAAGCTCTGAGAAGTGCACCCTGAACTGTTGCTCTTTCTATCAAAGATAAAACATACAACAGTAAGCGAAACTGTCGATGGTTCGAACACTGTACTTCACACACACTGTAAACACAGACACACAGCATAACAAAAATATCAATTATATTTTTTTTAAATTTTTTTTTATATTAGTGACATATAGCGACGTTCTGCGACGTACTGCGACGTCACACAGACGTCGCTATACGTCGCTAACTAGCGACGTTACGTCGCTCGACGTCGCTAATATACGTCGCTACGATGCCCACGTGGCCACGTGGATGCCATGCCTCGTCATCATTTACAAACTTTTGAAGCGTCGCTAGTGGTCGCTTTACGTCGCAATGTTGGCGACGTACTTATACGTCGCTCTCTGTCGCTCATTTGGCGACGTCTAGCGACAATGGACGCCGCGTCGCAAATAGCGACGTTCGGCGACGAAATTACCATCTGCGACTTGCCTATAAGCGACGTAGGTTTTTCGTCGCTAAATACGTCACAAATCAGTGTTAGCGACGTACTGCGACGTATTTAGCGACGTCTCCTGACGTCGCTAATCTGGGTTATTTTAGTAGTGATTCTATACTGAACTCAATATCTCTAACTGGTGGTAGACCTGGAAGTTCTTCGGGAAATACGTCTAGAAATTCTTCAACTACCTTCGGAATCTGAACTTCTTCCATTGTCGTTACTACTCCCTGCTCTTGCTGAGTTGCCTCTGATCTGACTAAGGTGAACTGCTCCATGCCTGGAATATCAAAAGATACACTCCCTCTACGACAATCTATTGTCGCATGACTGTCTTTCAGCCAGTCCATGCCTAAGATAACGTCGAAATTTCCAACAGGAAATTCTATCAACCGGGCGGGTAAGGAATGCCCGCAAACTACAATGCTACATGCTAGAATAACTCTACTAACTCCTACGAGCCCATTACCAGTGAGTATATTCAACCTCCCTGGCAATGCCTCGAACTCCATTCCTAGCCGTGTCGTAAATCGTGCAGATATAAATGAATGGGATGCTCCCGAATCAAACAATGCTACTGCGGGATATGAGGCGACGAGAATGTTACCTGCCACAACATCTTCCGATGCCAATGTCTCTTCCAAGGACAAAGTGAATGCTTGCCCTCGACCTCCTTGTTGAGTTCCATGCTGCAGCCTAGCCTGATGCTGTTGCTGGCCCCTTCCTTGATGATGCTGGGGTGGTCTATGCTGGTGTTGCTGCATCGGCGGTCCCTGCTGTCGAAACATCTGAGCCTGCGGTACTAATGGACGCTGTGCCAACGGCCTTACTGCCACTGCTCGTCCTCGATACTGGCCTGCCCCTGGTGCTGGCAGAGCAAGAAACTGTCGCCCTGGTCCTCCTGACCTCAAATTCATGGGACATGTGGTAACCCGATAGTCTGGATTTCCATATATCAGACACTAGTCCATTCAATGTCCGACACACATCTTTAGTGTGCCCCATCTTCCCACAATAAGTGCAGCCCGCCGGGGGTTGCTGGTTCTTCCTCTGTTGCTGTTGCTGCTGCCTGGGTGGTGCTGATCCTCGTATCACTACATCGTGGATACGAATGCCAGCGAATGGTGCTGTTGTTCGGGGCGCTGCTCCCCCTCCTCCTTTAATCTGACTGTGGGATCTCTTCTGACCCCCAGTCCTCACCGCAAGCCTCTGAATGGTGATCTCATGCCTTCGAGTTGCTGTCAATACTTCGTCAAAAGTTTGGTAATTGTGCCCCTCTATCAATTGCAAGAGTTCAAGATGAAACCCTTGCTGAAACCTCATGGCCCTCTGGCGCTCTGTTGCTACCATCTCTGGGGCGAATCTACTCAATCTGCAGAACTCCGCTGCATAAGCATCTACAGTCTTGTCGGCCTGCCTGAGGTTGATAAACTTTTGTTGTAGCTCAAACTGCGCCACAACTCTATAGTACTTGGTCTTGAATCTTACTGTGAAATCGTCCCAAGCCACAGGACGCCTGATGCCCACTTCCTCTGATTCCCACCAATCACGTGCGAGATCCTGAAGTAATAACTTCACTAGATCCACACGTTCTGTTGCCGGTACCTTAGCTGCTGTCAGAATAGCCTCCATATCCTTAAGCCATGCATCTGCTGAGATGGCATCCTCCGTGCCCTCGAAACGGCGGGGGTTGTACTTGCAAAACCTGGCTGATACTCCTGAATCAGTCCTCACTCCTCTTTCCAATGCCATCTGTAATCCTTGGTTGAGTAGCACATTCTGCTCTTGTAGCTGAGTGTGCATGCGTTGCTGGGCCAACATCTGATGTTGCTGAGTAGCCATCATTCCTCTCATGATCTCCAGAAGGGCTGGTGTGTCCACTTGGGTAGGTGGAACTGTTGGTGGTGGTGGAACATCCGGATACTGCGATCCAGCTGCTGCTTCCACTATCACTTCTTCCTGAGTAGCCTCCTGAGGCGAGACTGGCCCTTGTTGCTGACCAACAGGGTCAAGTTGTCCATGCTGCTCCTGCTGTTGTCCAGCTCTGACCGATGCGGACGAAGTGCCCCTAAGAAAAGGGACAAGAGAACAATCAAACAACCGGACATGAAGGATCAATGAAGTCAAAGGATACCGGAATGTCAAGCAAGGGTTGAGAATAATGAATCATGGGATCAAGGGAGAACACGTGTGATTGAGACATCCTATAAATCAAAACACCCCACAAGTCTGAAATCAGACCTGCATGGGCCACCACTAAAACCTTGTCACGCCCCAGAACCAGAATACTGGAGAGCGGAGGAATGACTCAGCCTGCTACGTATTACGGGTAGATGAATACCGTATAATACGATCAATGCTGTCTAACCAGACGAGGGGGTGCATACTACATGAAAGTCTTACTATGGTCATTTCACAGCTATTGTCTCAATCATTCGAACAAGGAAACAGAAATAGAGAACATGTAAGATAAAGCAGTAAGGCGTCCCAAACGCTCAGTCAAAATGTTCTTGAGATCTGGCTTTACAAAACATAGCCAAATGGTATAGTAACGTATACACAATTGTTATCAGCTGCAGTCTGACTTAATTACAATTATGCAAAAGTAAGTACAAGATAATCCGACTAACATGTCGGTGCCAATTAACTCTTACGGCTTGCTATTGTGAGTCCCAAGTTATCCTGGAATTATGCAAAATAGGGATTCCTCAGTTCTTACTATGTGCGAGCAAGGCTAGTCTATCCAGTTAACCATGTGCGTCATGCATGAATTAGACGAGTCCTAGCAGGACGCCCGTCAATATACAATATACAATAATAATAAAAGCAGATACTGCTCCCTGCCCGTGTGGCAGGTTTACAGTATCTGTGGAGACCAGCCGGCCCGTCGGGTACTATTCGTTCCAAGGGGACTGCCATGTAAGAACTCAGGAATCCATTCTCTCCATGTCATCATTATTTTATTTAACTTAATAGTCTCTACGTTAAGCGAAATCCCATGCCGCGGATCATGGTCATTCAAATGAGTACTTTTGTACGGGGTACGATATGCGCAACTCTACAACGATACCCGTGCGGCTATGTTGTAGGTCTTACATAGCGTGATGCAACAATCAAATCTAACCACGGAGTAATCATGCCTTGACCATAAAGTACACATGCTGTTTTTGTAAGATAAATAAATAAATAAATAAATAAATAAATAAATAAATAAATAAATAATTTGAAGCCCGCATGTGCCTGCATGTCAATATTCGGGATCGGCTAATCGATTGCAATAGTTCATTACATAAACGTGTCTCATTCATTCAATTTAATAAGACGACTAGCCAGTCTCTTAGTTCCAACTAGGAACGCATGATCAATTATTAGTCAATGTCACAATCATTATCAATGGTGACAAGGCATGAAAGTCAATTAGTATTACATGGGGTCGAGCCTATAACTCCTCAGGGTTAAGTTCTAGTCATACTGGGTATCCATGGATCAATCAAGACACATGACACATTTCACATAACAATCTGTATTAACAATATTAACATATCATGATTTATCAAGTTCATGCAAAAAGGCGTAAGGATATAATAGAAGAATTATCATGCCATTATTAAATGATTAAGTTATAGAACAAATAAAAACACCCAGGTAAGAAAGTCACGCCAACAAGTCTATACTAAGGCCAAAAGTCACGCCAAGTCTAGTAGGAGTGAGCGTGTAACGGCGTGAGCGTGAAAAAGTAATTCACGCTGGCATGCACAGTGTGAGCGTGAAGGGAAATTCATGCACGCTCAAATGAGCGTGAAAAGGTGACAAGAAATCCACGCACGCAAGGATGTGCGTGACTAAAAATACACGCACGCTCATGGATGTGTGCGTGACTGAAAATACACGCACGCTCATGAGAACGTTAGCATGACTAAAAATACACGCACGCTCATGAGAACGTTAGCGTGACTAAAAATACACGCACGCTCATGAGAACTTTAGCGTGACTAAAAATACACGCACGCTCATGAGAACGTTAGCATGACTAAAAATACACGCACGCTCATGAGAACGTTAGCGTGACTAAAAATACACGCTAACATGTAAGAACATGAGCGTGACTAAAAATCCACGCAGACACGTAAAGACGTGTGCGTGACTAAAAATACACGCAGCCACGTAAGAACGTGTGCGTGACTGAGCCTTCGTCCCAAGCCAGAAAACGAAGTTCCCAGCCAGAAGACACGCTAAGTTGGGGGATCAAAACCCATGAACAGCCGAAAAATGTAACAACTTAGATCTAGAGAAAACCAGCCACAGAAATCAAAAATGCCAAGCACTAAACTCTCTCAGGATCATGAGAGAAAGAGTAATGATCCATAAAAATGGATGAAGGAGAAGCAAGATTGCACTTGCCTTCTCCTGCTGCTGGTAGGTGGGGAAGTGATGAGAGGAAGAAGAAGGAGTAATGGTGGAGAAGAAGTAAATGAGGAGAGAGAATAGAGGGGGTGGCTTTAAATATGGAAGGGTGGTAGGTGGGAGACTAATGGGCCGAGTTTTAGGGGAGTCATCCAAGGCCAAACCCAAAAGCAACACAAGGAGGTAAAAAGCAAAAAATTGCAGGAAATTAATTAACATGAAAATTAAAGAGCAGATAATAAAATTGCAGAAAATAAAGTGCAGAAAATAAAATATAGGTAATTAATTAACATGAAGTTATAGGAATTTAAATACAGGATAATACATGATAAATATTAAATAAATACATTCAAGCAATATACGTATTAAAATACGCATTCTGGGAACGGGGAGTGACATCTCTACCCACCTTGAAAAAATTCCGTCCTCGGAATTTCAAATTCAAGCAAGATAGAGCATCGGGGCTAAACCAATCTAAGTACAAGCAATTCAGTCAAGCAATCTTTTTACAAGGTCCATAGCAAGTAATATATATGTAAATCCATCAATCTACGATATCAAGCAATCCTACCCATAAGGTGATAAGCATGAGGAATCAGGACAATCAAGGTATACAGAAAAAGATATACTTTGTGAGTCAAATAGGTGTGGATACCGTGATCGGATATCATCCTCACGTTCCCACGTTGACTCTCCCAAGGAGTGATGACCCCAAGCAACACGGACAAGACTAATTGTTCGGTTCTTGAGTATCTTCTCTCTTCGGTCCAAAATGGACACAGGCTGTTCCTCGTAAGACAGGTTGGTACCAACAACCAGCTCAGAATGATCGAGATATGACTTGGGTCCGATACATACCTACGTAATTGAGATACATGAAACACGTCATGCGCCTCTCGTAACGAAGATGGGAGGGATAAACGATAAACAACATCGCCTATCCGATCAAGGATAACAAATGGACCCACGTACCGCGGACTCAATTTCCCGTGAACGCCAAATCTAATGACCCCACGAGTAGGTGAGATCCGCAAGAATACGTGGTCCCCAATAGAGAACTCTAGCGGCCTACGATGCTGGTCCGCCCAATGACGATGCCGATCCTGCGCAACACGAAGTCGCTCTCTAATTCCTTTAACCACTTCAACCGTCTGGACAATCATTTCCGGACCTAACATCTTCCTCTCTCCGATATCATCCCATGCAAGCGGTGACCTGCACTTCTTACCATATAGTGCTTCGAATGGCGCCATCTGGATACTGGCTTGATAACTGTTGTTGTATGAGAACTCGACCAAGTGCAGGTGACTCTCCCAAGACCCTCCAAAATCTAGAGTGCAAGCTCGCAACATGTCTTCTAAAGTCTGAATCGTTCTTTCTGATTGCCCATCCGTCTGCGGATGGTAAGCCGTGCTAAATCTTAACTTGGTACCCAAACTATGATGTAAGCTCTTCCAAAAATATGATGTAAAGCGGGTATCTCGATCCGACACAATACTGATAGGGACTCTATGCTGCCTGACTATCTGTTGCATATATAACTCTGCCAATTTCTCCGTAGATTGCCCTACTCTGAAAGGAAGAAAGTGTGCTACCTTCGTAAGCCGATCTACGATTACCTAAATAGCATCCTTACCACTTGGTGATCTCGGTAAACCGGTCACAAAGTCCATTATAATATGCTCCCATTTCCATTCCGGAATAGGAAGCGGTTGTAATAACCCAGCTGGCCTCTGCTGTTCTGCCTTCACTTGCTGACATACCAAGCAACGAGAAACAAATCTAGCTATCTCCCTCTTCATCCCGTTCCACCAGAAATGCTGCTTGATATCTTGGTACATCTTGGTCCCTCCAGGATGAATAGAATACTGAGAACTGTGAGCTTCTGCCATAATCTCCTGTCTGATATCTCCACTAGGCACTCATAGACGCGATCCAAACCTAAGTGTACCATCTTCATGAATTCTCATCTCCTTCCTGAGTCCTGACTCACATTCTGCCCTAAGCTTCTGAATCCTTGGGTCCTGTGCCTGAGCTGCCTTGATCCTGTCGACTAAGTCGGATTGAACTTGCAGACTTGATAGAACTCCTACGTCACTAGGAAGTATAACTTCGATGCCCATCTCCTGAAGGTCTTCTAAGATATGCCTCTGTGTTGTCAACATAAATGCGTCGCCTCTTCTGCTGAGAGCGTCTGCTACTACATTCGCCTTGCCTGGATGATACTGAAGCTCCACGTCATAATCCTTGATCAACTCCAACCATCTCCTCTGCCTCATGTTTAGTTCCTTCTGAGTAAAGATGTACTTCAGACTTTTATGGTCCGTGTACATATCCACTCGATCACCATATAAGTAATGCCTCCATAGCTTCAGAGCAAACACTACTGCCGCTAACTCCAAATCATGAGTTGGATAATTCTTCTCGTGGTCCCGAAGCTGCCTAGATGCATACGCTATCACCTTTCCATGTTGCATAAGGACACATCCAAGTCCTTTACCTGACGCATCACAATATACTGTAAAACCTCCGGGTCTAACTGGCAATGTAAGAATAGGTGCTGATATTAACTTCTGCTTCAAAGTCTCAAATGATGCCTGACATTCTGCCGACTAAACGAATGGTACATCCTTCCGGGTCAAGCGGGTCATGGGTGCTGAAAGCCTTACAAAGTCTGACACAAACCTTCTATAATATCCTACCAATCCTAAGAAACTCCGCATATCTGCTACGGTCTTGGGTACTGGCCAACTTTCTACTGCTTCTATCTTCCTGGGATCTACTGCTACTCCAGCTCCTGATATGATATGACCCAAAAATGAAATATGATCCGACCAAAACTCACACTTACTGAGCTTGGCATACAACTGGTTCTCTCTCAGAACCTATAATACTTTCCTGAGGTGGTCTTCATGCTCCTCTTCACTACCAGAGTATACGAGAATGTCGTCAAGAAACACAATGACAAACTGGTCTAAATATGGCATAAAGATGCGATTCATCAAATCCATGAATATCGCTGGAGCATTGGTCAAACCAAACGGCATTACTAAGAATTCATAATGTCCATACTTCGACCTGAACGCTGTCTTGGGAATATCTTCCTTCCGAACCCTCACCTGATGGTACCCTGAACGAAGATCTATCTTGGAGAAAACTCTAGCTTTGCTCAACTGATCAAATAAGTCGTCGATCCTGGGTAATGGGTACTTGTTCTTCACTGTTGCCGTATTAAGCTTCCTGTAGTCAATGCACAATCTGGATGACCCATCCTTCTTTCCCACAAGTACCACTGGTGCTGCCCACGGTGATACGCTAGCTTGGATGAACTTCTTCTCCTTCAGTTCCTCTATGTGCTGATATACCTTGGCCTGCTCTGAATCCGCCATTCTGTAAACCCGATCTGATATCGGTTTAGTCCCTGGTGCCAATTCACTACTAAAATATGTTCTATTAGCGACGTTATGTAGCGACGGATTAAAATTCCGTCGCTAAACATATTAGATAGCGACTCCCTACAATTGATGTCGCAAACCGTCGCTGACTAGCGACGTTCAGCGACACTATGAACGCGACATCGCTGAACAGCGACGTCCAGCGACATAGAATAAAAATATGTCGCCTATATTAAATTTTTATGACTATTAGCGACGTCAACTGGTGACGTCGCTAACTATTTTACTTAGGGCACGCTGTGCTCTTTTTCCCCCCACTCGAAAATTTTTCCCTCTCCAAATTTCCTCCCCCTCTCCAAATTTTCTCCTCCGGCGACTCCCCCCCCCCGTGATTTCCTCCGGCGACTCCCCCCCGGCGACCCCTACCCCGTCGTGGTCCTCCTCCTCCTCCTCGAGCTCCTCCTCCTCTTCGTCAGGTAAACCCTAACCTAACTCCTCCTCCTCCTCCTCCTCCTCCTCCTCTCCTACGGACACACACACACACATGGACACACACGGACACGGACATACACACACACATACACACACGGACACACACGGACACTGACACACACACACACACAGTCACAGACACATACGGACACACACGGACACGGACACACACACACACACGCAGACACAGACACATACACATACACATACACACACACACAGACACAGATTTATTCCTAGTTTAAATAGTTTAAATTGTGATTTAAATGCTAGATTTGATTCCTAGACATGTTGTTAATCTATGTTAGTTGATATTTACATTGAGAATGGGTCGTTGCTGTGATATGGGATTCGAACATATGTGGGTTGAGTATGAGTATGAGAAATTAGGATTCGAACATATGTGGGTCGTTACTGCAGGATTGCTTAATTAGAATAGGCTATATGTTTGAGTATGAGAAATTGGAGTGTGTGTTGGTTCTCGAAGACATGCAGGACTGGGAACTGATTTCCCTTCCTATTTTCCTGAGATGTATTCTCAGTTTCCTTGTTCACTGATTTCATGTTAGCTCACTGTTTCCCATTCCAGTCATTAGCTCACTGAATTTTCTTTCCTTTGCAACTGTTAATATAATTCCAGATTTCTTAATGTTAGTTAGCTCACTGTTTGCATTGACACTTGAACACAAATGTCTGCCACTGTGGCCTTTAACATTCAGTAATATTCTTGACACATATATCACTTCACTGTGTTAAACCTGAGACTCTGATTTTCCTTTTTGTATACACTGTTTTCAAAAGAAATGTAGATTTTATTTTCCTTAAACTGTAAATAGGACTGAGATTGGTTTTCCTATTCCTGAGATAAATCCACTGAATGTGTCAACTGATTCCCTTGAATAACTGAAATTGAATTGACTGTTAACCAAGTGAATGGTTTAATTCCTATACCTGAGTTTTGTTCTTCCTAATGAGTTGAATGAATGTTTTAACATTGGGTTCCTGTAAACTGTAAATTAGTAATGTACTTGCCTTGCTTTCTTCCCATTCAATGTGATAACCCACTGCTCTATTAATTGGCATTCTTTAGTCTGATCAGTTTGCTTTGGTAACTCACTATTGCTTATTATTTGGTGTGTGCTAGCTAGTATGGGCTAGTTAGGGTCTAGTAAGATATAAATTATAAGGTATTGGTATTGGGATACCAATAGCGATAAGGTAAAGGGTACCTTGGTAGGTAATGACTAGAAATAGGATATTTGACTTAGATTGGACTAAGAGTTGACAAAGTCAACTATAGGTCAACCCTTGACCTACTTTGACCTTGTTTGACTTTGTTTGACTTAGGTTGACCTTATTTGACTTTGTTTGACTTAGTACAACCTAGTTTGACCTAGATTGCATATCATTGTTATTAGTAACTGTCCGCTACTAATGAGTGTCCCATAATAAGACATTATATACGAATTTGTGCCTGTTGGATAATGTGTGTCCATCTTTGCAGAATTATTTTCAAATAGATATGAATTACTACTTGCGGAATCGTTCATGGATGTACAATCGTCGTCCTGATGATATGTGTGGTGAGCGGGATGAATACATAGCGGGAGTAGAGCAGTTCCTGCAGTTTGCTAAGGCGTTCCCTCAGTACATGGACGGCACCAAAATTAAGTGTCCGTGTGTGAAATGTCATAACGTGAAATATTATCCAGAAGTGGAAGTGACATATCATTTGTACTCGAGAGGTTTCACGCCTAATTACTATCAGTGGACCGCACACGGAGAACTTGTGTCTTTAGCATCAGAGCCGGAGCCTTACGTTGAGCCGTATATGTATGCGGGACCTAATTTTGTTTCAGATAATCATGCATACGACGACGGGTGCGTGAACATGGTTTTCGACGCTGCGGGGCCTAGTTTCGTTCATGATGCACCTGAGGAGGCACCGAACGCCGATGCTGCACAGTTCATGGAGTTGCTGGAGAATGCAAGGACTCCATTGTATCCTGGTTGTGAGGATCATTCACCGTTGGAGGTGGTTACAAGACTGTTGAGCATTAAGTCAGATTTTAACATGTCGTAAGAATGCTACAACCGAGTGTTGGAGTTGATTATAGAGATCTTGCCGGCGGGTGCTAAGTTGCCTAAAGACTTCTACCGGTCTAAGAGAATGGTGAGATCGCTCTGGATGGGATACGAGAAAATCGATTCCTGTCGCAATGGGTGCATGCTGTACTACAAAGACGACAAGGACGCAGATGTGTGCAGATTTTGTGGTGCTGATCGCTATAAGACAACTAGTACAGGAAGGTCTACCGGTGCAAGAAGACCGACCGATTCAATGCACTACTTGCCTTTAACGCCGCGGTTGCAAAGATTATTTATGGTGAAAGAGACGGCCGAAAATATGAGTTGGCACATGCGAGAACAGATTGAAGGAGTGTTGGATCACCCATCCGATGGAGAAGCGTGGAAGCACTTTGATCGAGTGTATCCAGATTTTGCTTCAGATCCGCAAAATGTCAGGTTGGGACTATCTTCTGACGGTTTTACTCCTTTTGGTCTTTCGGGATCCCAGTATTCGTGCTGGCCTGTGATTGTTACTCCGTATAACCTACCGCCTTGGATGTGCATGAAGACTCAGTACATGTTTCTAACCGTTATAATTTCTGGTCCGAACAATCCCAAGAGGAACATTGACGTGTACTTACAGCCTTTGATAGATGAGTTGAATCAGTTATGAGAAGTAGGCGCTAACACGTACGATGTTTCCAGGAAGCAGAATTTTCAGATAAAGGCAACCCTTATGTGGACCATCAACGACTTTCCGGCCTATGGAATGTTATCTGGATGGAGCACTCATAGCCGTCTCTCATGTCCGTATTGCATGGACCGTAGTAAGGCTTTCCGCTTGAAATACGGCGAAAAAGCCGTGCTTCTTTGATTGTCATCGGCAATTTCTGCCAAAAGATCATCCGTTCAGAAGGAACAGGAATGCTTTCCGTGCCGGCGTTATAGAGAAGGGTGATCCACCGCCAAGGTGGTGCGGAGACACGATATGGGAGGAGGTTAAAGATTTTCCAAGTGCTATCGAAGATCCTACAACTGGGTACAAGTGCGATGGATTTGGTAGAGTTCATAACTGGACAAAGAGGAGCATATTCTGGGATCTGCCATACTGGAGTACCAATCTGATCAGACATAATCTTCATGTCATGCATATTGAGAAAAATGTGTTTGATAACATAATTAATACTGTGATGGACGTAAAGGGAAAAACGAAAGACAATCCCAAGGCCAGGTTGGACTTAAAAGAAATATGCAAACGTCCTGCGTTGCATTTGATACAGCAGAATGGAAAACAGTTCCTTCCGAAGTCAATTTTTTCGCTGGACAAGGAGGATAAAGTGAGACTTTGTCGGTGGATCCAGGGCCTAAAATTTCCAGACGGATATGTGTCAAATCTGAGAAGATGTGTCGATCCGAAGGAAAACAAATTGACGGGTATGAAGAGCCACGATTGTCACGTATTCATGGAGAGGTTAATTCCGATTGCATTTCGGGAATTCTTACCGCAGGCAGTTTGGGATCCATTGACGGAGCTTAGCATATTCTTCAGGGATCTTTGTTCTAAGAAATTGCTCGTTGATCGTCTAGAAAAGCAAGAGAAGGACATTACGGTAACACTATGCAAGCTAGAGAGGGTGTTTCCTCCTGGATTCTTCGACTCTATGGAGCATTTGCCGATTCATCTATCCTATGAGGCACGTGTTGGTGGACCCGTCGAATATCGATGGATGTACCTGTTCGAGCGACATTTGAATCACCTAAAAAGAAAGGTAAAAAATAAGGCATGGGTCGAGGGTTCTATTTGTGAAGCCTATGTTCTCGAGGAGATTACAAACTTTTGTTCGATGTATTTCAAGCCTCATGTTGTAACTAATAGAACGAGAGCTTCCAGAAACGACGAGGGAGATCATGAAAGTAATGATACAATACTGAAGGTATTCAATGCTTCAGAAAAGCCATCGGGTAAGATGAAAAAGAGATATCTGAACGATGATGAGCTAAGGGCTGCTCCAGGAAAGCCATCGGGTAAGATGAAAGTAATGATACAATACTGAAGGTATTCAATGCCGAAATTTTAAAAAAATATATTGTGTATTTTTGTTATGATGTGTGTCTGTGTTTACAGTGAATGTGAAATACAGTGTTCGGAACCATCGACAGTTTCGATTACTGTTGTATGTTTTATCTTGGATAGAAATAGCAACAGTTCAGGGTGCACTTCTGAGAGCTTCATTTTCACGTCCTTCACTTTCTCGGACGTCGTAAAGGTTCCCGAGAAGGTGAAGGACGTGAAGAGGAAGCTCTGAGAAGTGCACCCTGAACTGTTGCTCTTTCTATCAAAGATAAAACATACAACAGTAAGCGAAACTGTCGATGGTTCGAACACTGTACTTCACACACACTGTAAACACAGACACACAGCATAACAAAAATATCAATTATATTTTTTTAAAATTTTTTTTATATTAGTGACGTATAGCGATGTTCTGCGACGTACTGTGACGTCACACAGACGTCGCTATACGTCGCTAACTAGCGACGTTACGTCGCTCGACGTCGCTAATATACGTCGCTACGATGCCCACGTGGCCACGTGGATGCCATGCCTCGTCATCATTTACAAACTTTTGAAGCATCGCTAGTGGTCGCTTTACGTCGCAATGTTGGCGACGTACTTATACGTCGCTCTCTGTCGCTCATTTGGCGACGTCTAGCGACAATGGACGCCGCGTCGCAAATAGCGACGTTCGGCGACGAAATTACCATCTGCGACTTGCCTATAAGCGACGTAGGTTTTTCGTCGCTAAATACGTCGCAAATCAGTGTTAGCGACGTACTGCGACGTATTTAGCGACGTCTCCTGACGTCGCTAATCTGGGTTATTTTAGTAGTGATTCTATACTGAACTCAATATCTCTAACTGGTGGTAGACCTGGAAGTTCTTCGGGAAATACGTCTAGAAATTCTTCAACTACCTTCGGAATCTGAACTTCTTCCATTGTCGTTACTACTCCCTGCTCTTGCTGAGTTGCCTCTGATCTGACTAAGGTGAACCGCTCCATGCCTGGAATATCAAAAGATACACTCCCTCTACGACAATCTATTGTCGCATGACTGTCTTTCAGCCAGTCCATGCCTAAGATAACGTCAAAATTTCCAACAGGAAATTCTATCAACCGGGCGGGTAAGGAATGCCCGCAAACTACAACGCTACACGCTAGAATAACTCTACTAACTCCTACGAGCCCATTACCAGTGAGTATATTCAACCTCCCTGGCAATGCCTCGAACTCCATTCCTAGCCGTGTCGCAAATCGTGCAGATATAAATGAATGGGATGCTCCCGAATCAAACAATGCTACTGCGGGATATGAGGCGACGAGAATGTTACCTGCCACAACATCTTCCGATGCCAATGCCTCTTCCAAGGACAAAGTGAATGCTTGCCCTCGACCTCCTTGCTGATTTCCATGCTGCAGCCTAGCCTGATGCTGTTGCTGGCCCCTTCCTTGATGATGCTGGGGTGGTCTATGCTGGTGTTGCTGCATCGGCGGTCCCTGCTGTCGAAACATCTGAGCCTGCGGTACTAATGGACGCTGTGCCAACGGCCTTACTGCCACTGCTCGTCCTCGATACTGGCCTGCCCCTGGTGCTGGCAGAGTAAGAAACTGTTGCCCTGGTCCTCCTGATCTCAAATTCATGGGACATGTGGTAACCCGATAGTCTGGATTTCCACATATCAGACACAGTCCATTCAATGTCCGACACACATCTCTAGTGTGCCCCATCTTCCCACAATAAGTGCAGCCCGTCGGGGGTTGCTGGTTCTTCCTCTGTTGCTGTTGCTGCTGCCTGGGTGGTGCTGATCCTCGTATCACCACATCGTGGATACGAATGCCAGCGAATGGTGTTGTTGTTCGGGGCGCTGCTCCCCCTCCTCCTTTAATCTGACTGTGGGATCTCTTCTGACCCCCAGTCCTCACCGCAAGCCTCTGAATGGTGATCTCATGCCTTCGAGTTGCCGTCAATACTTCGTCAAAAGTTTGGTAATTGTGCCCCTCTATCAATTGCAAGAGTTCAAGATGAAACCCTTGCTGAAACCTCATGGCCCTCTGGCGCTCTGTTGCTACCATCTCTGGGACGAATCTACTCAATCTGCAGAACTCCGCTGCATAAGCATCTACAGTCTTGTCGGCCTGCCTGAGGTTGATAAACTTTTGTTGTAGCTCAAACTGCGCCACAACTCTATAGTACTTGGTCTTGAATCTTGCTGTGAAATCGTCCCAAGCCACAGGACGCCTGATGCCCACTTCCTCTGATTCCCACCAATCACGTGCGAGATCCTGAAGTAATAACTTCACTAGATCCACACGTTCTGTTGCCGGTACCTTAGCTGCTGTCAGAATAGCCTCCATATCCTTAAGCCATGCATCTGCTGAGATAGCATCCTCCGTGCCCTCGAAACGGCGGGGGTTGTACTTGCAAAACCTGGCTGATACTCCTGAATCAGTCCTCACTCCTCTTTCCAATGCCGTCTGTAATCCTTGGTTGAGTAGCACATTCTGCTCTTGTAGCTGAGTGTGCATGCGTTGCTGGGCCAACATCTGATGTTGCTGAGTAGCCATCATTCCTCTCATGATCTCCAGAAGGGCTGGTGTGTCCACTTGGGTAGGTGGAACTGTTGGTGGTGGTGGAACATCCGGATACTGCGATCCAGCTGCTGCTTCCACTATCACTTCTTCCTGAGTAGCCTCCTGAGGCGAGACTGGCCCTTGTTGCTGACCAACTGGGTCAGGTTGTCCATGCTGCTCCTGCTGTTGTCCAGCTCTGACCGATGCGGACGAAGTGCCCCTAAGAAAAGGGACAAGAGAACAATCAAACAACCGGACATGAAGGATCAATGAAGTCAAAGGATACCGGAATGTCAAGCAAGGGTTGAGAATAATGAATCATGGGATCAAGGGAGAACACGTGTGATTGAGACATCCTATAAATCAAAACACCCCACAAGTCTGAAATCAGACCTGCATGGGCCACCACTAAAACCTTGTCACGCCCCAGAACCAGAATACTGGAGAGCGGGGGAATGACTCAGCCTGCTACGTATTACGGGTAGATGAATACCGTATAATACGATCAATGCTGTCTAACCAGACGAGGGGGTGCATACTACATGAAAGTCTTACTATGGTCATTTCACAGCTATTGTCTCAATCATTCGAACAAGGAAACAGAAATAGAGAACATGTAAGATAAAGCAGTAAGGCGTCCCAAACGCTCAGTCAAAATGTTCTTGAGATCTGGCTTTACAAAACATAGCCAGATGGTATAGTAACGTATACACAATTGTTATCAGCTGCAGTCTGACTTAATTACAATTATGCAAAAGTAAGTACAAGATAATCCGACTAACATGTCGGTGCCAAATGGCTAAGTATAAAGTAAATAACAAAACGAGCGGTGAAGTAAGGGGACCCACTCGAGTCCTCCTGCGATCATTCCTCTAGTATTGACCATCTTGGAGGTGGAAGTAAGCTGGATCCTCGGGGACCGGCTCTAAATCTGACCATGCAAAACCAGAGAGGCTAGACCTCTAATAGCAAGTACCACAAGGAAGGACGATACGAAAGACTAAACCAGTAAGTAAGAGAATATAATAATAGATCTCTGTTTCCCACTAGGATTCATATAACATCACGACACTCCGAACCAACCTCCCAACCAAACAAGGACAGAAGTTGGCCCGTCATGTCCTGACATTCTGATCATCTCAGTTAGGCAACAGAGTAGATACAGTACACAAACAAATCATCTTGAACGGCCAATTAACTCTTACGGCTTGCTATTGTGAGTCCCAAGTTATCCTGGAATTATGCAAAATAGGGATTCCTCAGTTCTTACTATGTGCGAGCAAGGCTAGTCTATCCAGTTAACCATGTGCGTCATGCATGAATTAGACGAGTCCTAGCAGGACGCCCGTCAATATACAATATACAATAATAATAAAAGCTGATACTGCTCCCTGCCCGTGTGGCAGGTTTACAGTATCTGTGGAGACCAGCCGGCCCGTCGGGTACTATTCGTCCCAAGGGGGCTGCTATGTAAAAACTCAGGAATCCATTCTCTCCATGCCATCATTATTTTATTTAACTTAATAGTCTCTACGTTAAGCGAAATCCCATGCCGCGGATCATGGTCATTCAAATGAGTACTTTTGTACGGGGTACGATATGCGCAACTCTACAACGATACCCGTGCGGCTATGTTGTAGGTCTTACATAGCGTGATGCAACAATCAAATCTAACCACGGAGTAATCATGCCTTGACCATAAAGTACACATGCTGTTTTTGTAAGATAAATAAATAAATAAATAATTTGAAGCCCGTATGTGCCTGTATGTCAATATTCGGGATCGGCTAATCGATTGCAATAGTTCATTACATGAACGTGTCTCATTCATTCAATTCAATAAGACGACTAGCCAGTCTCTTAGTTCCAACTAGGAACGCATGATCAATTATTAGTCAATGTCACAATCATTATCAATGGTGACAAGGCATGAAAGTCAATTAGTATTACATGGGGTCGAGCCTATAACTCCTCAGGATTAAGTTTTAGTCATACTGGGTATCCATGGATCAATCAAGACACATGACACATTCCACATAACAATCTGTATTAACAATATTAACATATCATGATTTATCAAGTTCATACAAAAAGGCGTAAGGATATAATAGAAGAATTATCATGCCATTATTAAATGATTAAGTTATAGAACAAATAAAAACACCCAGGTAAGAAAGTCACGCCAACAAGTCTATACTAAGGCCAAAAGTCACGCCAAGTCTAGTAGGAGTGAGCGTGTAACGGCGTGAGCGTGAAAAAGTAATTCACGCTGGCATGCACAGTGTGAGCGTGAAGGGAAATTCATGCACGCTCAAATGAGCGTGAAAAGGTGACAAGAAATCCACGCACGCAAGGATGTGCGTGACTAAAAATACACGCACGCTCATGGATGTGTGCGTGACTGAAAATACACGCACGCTCATGAGAACGTTAGCGTGACTAAAAATACACGCACGCTCATGAGAACGTTAGCGTGACTAAAAATACACGCACGTTCATGAGAACTTTAGCGTGACTAAAAATACACGCACGCTCATGAGAACGTTAGCGTGACTAAAAATACACGCACGCTCATGAGAACGTTAGCGTGACTAAAAATACACGCTAACATGTAAGAACATGAGCGTGACTAAAAATCCACGCAGATACGTAGAGACGTGTGCGTGACTAAAAATATACGCAGCCACGTAAGAACGTATACGTGACTGAGCCTTCGTCCCAAGCCAGAAAACGAAGTTCCCAGCCAGAAGACACGCTAAGTTGGGGGATCAAAACCCATGAACAGCCGAAAAATGTAACAACTTAGATCTAGAGAAAACCAGCCACAAAAATCAAAAATGCCAAGCACTAAACTCTCTCAGGATCATGAGAGGAAGAGTAATGATCCATAAAAATGGATGAAGGAGAAGCAAGATTGCACTTGCCTTCTCCTGCTGCTGGTAGGTGGGGAAGTGATGAGAGGAAGAAGAAGGAGTAATGGTGGAGAAGAAGTAAATAAGGAGAGAGAATGGAGGGGGTGGCTTTAAATATGGAAGGGTGGTAGGTGGGATACTAATGGGCCGGGTTTTAGGGGAGTCATCCAAGGCCAAACCCAAAAGCAACACAAGGAGGTAAAAAGCAGAAAATTACAGGAAATTAATTAACATGAAAATTAAAGAGCAGATAATAAAATTGCAGAAAATAAAGTGCAGAAAATAAAATACAGGTAATTAATTAACATAAAGTTATAGGAATTTAAATACAGGATAATACATGATAAATATTAAATAAATACATTCAAGCAATATACGTATTAAAATATGCATTCTGGGAACGGGGAGTGACATTGGTCATATATTCTCTGCATGTAGAATCAGAAAGTTAGTAGATTTAAATATTTATGCATGGATACCAAAAACTAACATGTCAGGACCCTACAAGAAATGGGTACCTAGAGTTTCATCTGCAAACTGTTTTGTAGGTAGAACGTCCTTCACATGCTAGAAGCAAATGGATCCTCGACAGCGGTTGCTCACGGCACATGACCGGTGATGCTTCATTATTCGCAACAGTGTCGAAGAAGAATAAAGAAGGATACGTCTCCTTCGGTAATAATTTAAGAGGGTACATAATCGGTATCGGTAACATTGGTATTGATTAAAGATGTCTGTCTAGTTACCGAGTTAAAACATAATCTGCTCAGCATAAGCCATTTAGCTGATCACGATTACAGCATTAACTTCGTCAAAGACAAATGTACTATAGTTGATAGCTCAACTAGCAGTACTATCTTTGAAGGTATCAGGGAAGACAATATATATGTTTTTTATTTGTTAGAAGATGCTAACAAAGCAGGTAGATGCTTGATGGCCAAAAGCATTGAGAGTCAACTATGGCATATGAGACTCGGTCATGCAAATATGGACATAATTTCAAAACTATCCACAAAGAAGTTGGTACCCGGCTTACCGGACATATCTCTCAAGAAGGATACGGTATGTAGCGAATGTGAAAAGAACAAAGCTATTCGATCTGTCTTTAAATCCAAGAATGCTGTAAGTACTACTAGACCTCTACAACTGTTGCATATGGACTTATTTGGACCCAGTATAATTTCTAGTCTAGGTGGTAAGTTATATGCATTTGTCATTGTAGATGATTTCTCTACATGTACATGGGTATATTTTCTTGCACGCAAGAATGATGCTTTATCAGAATTCGTCACCTTTTGCAAGAAAGTACAGAATAAAAAAGGTTTCATGATTACTCACATTCGTAGTGATTATGGAGGCGAATTTGAGAATGCAGAGTTCAAGCAATTCTGTGACACATACGGTTATTTGCATGAGTTTTCCTGCCCTAGGACTCCACAACAAAATAGAATTATGGAACGTAAGAACATGACTCTATCTAAAATGGCTAGAGTAATGTTGAACCAGTTTAGTCTACCTAGATACTTTTAGGGCTGAAGCTGTCAATACAGCGTGCTATATTCTCAATAGGGTTCTAATTCGACCTATATCGAAGAAGACTCCCTATGAGTTATGGTTTGATAGAACATCCATTGTTTCTTATTTTAAGATATTTGGTTGTAAATACTTTATTCTTAATACTAAAGAAAACCTGAGTAAATTTGATAAAAAGGCCGATGAAGGTATCTTTTTAGGTTATGCGGCAAAGAGCAAAGGGTACAGAGTCTTCAACAAGAGAATCATGATCATCGAAGAATCAATTAATGTCAAGTTTGATGAACTAAATTAACATTTAGTCGATGACGATAATGAAGACGTGATTACACCAAGTACAGCTACTGCAAAACTGTAGCTTCCCTTCTCAAAAATATTTTTGAAATATTTATCTATTCATTTATTTGATTTAATGGTGATTTTTAAAATTTGTTTTTATAAATAATTAGTTAGATAATTATTACAGTAGATGTCTTTAGCCATGGTGGAGTTTTGAAGTACCAAACGACTAGAAATCATGGCACGGATAGTGCAGTGGCGTGCCTTGACGAGTGTATTAGCCATGCCAGAGAAGTCCCAGCCATAGGTGTGTCCTAACTAAGAAAACCATGCCAAGTTGCGAGTTAATCCCTATAAATAGTTTAATTAGTTATTTATTAATATTTGGACTTTAGGAAATTCGGTTATACCAAGTTAGTCCAAATAGGACCCGTAGCAAGCCCAAGCCCATGTAGGCATGCAGTGAAACTCGGAACGGCCATGTAGACATTTTATGTGTGTACAAATATTTTCTTATTTATTTCTAGGACTTGACAAATACCTTCTAAATATTTAATAGTTTATTTAAATGGTGTTTTTAAATAACTGTACGAAATTCTAGGGCCAGGTGGGGTATGATATGTTCACCAAGGACTCTTAGTGGACATTTTAGTTGGTTATTATTATTATTCTTATTATTATTATTATTATTATTATCATTATTGTTATTATTATATTATTCTTAATCTTATTATCATTATTGTTATTATTATATTATTCTTATTATTATTATCATTATTGTTATTATGATATTATTCTTATTATTATATTGTTTTTTTTTGTGTATATATATATATATATATATAAATATTACATGTGTATATATGCATATATAAAATATTGTATATGCGTGTATATAAATAAATATTAAGTATGTGTATGGATATATAAATATATATTATATAAATATATATGTGTGTATATAGAGATATAAATATATATAGTGTACATGTGTACGCATATATAAATACACAATATAATATGCGTGCATGTTTGTATAAATGTATATAAATATATATATGTATAAGTGTATATATAAAAATATATATGTGTATACATATATTTGTATTTAGGAATATATGTAAATGAAAAGGAAAAAAGAAATATTAATAAAAACCACTACATCCTAGCCCACTAGTCGGCCCACAGCAGGGAGCACCCCCGACCTGCTCGGTTTTGCACAGGAATAGACATACGTATATATATCGCAGGAAGCGAGGAAGGAGGAAAAATTCGATAAACCCTCAAATCCAAACCCTAATAGCACGCCGTCGTCCCTCCAGCCTAGGCGCACCCCCACGCATGCGGCGCCGCCTGGATCGCCGCCGAACACGGCCGGAGCAGGCCGGACACGCGCGCGGTGCGCGGGCAGCAGGACAGTAGCAGCCCTTGCGAGGCCAACTTCGCGCCGTACGTTCTCGACGCACGCTCAATCGTTTTGGAATTCGCTTCCTCAGGTATGACTACAACATAACCATCTTTGAATTCCAGTAGTTAGATTTTGAAATAGTCGTGCGACCGACCCAAGAAATCGACACGAAGTCGATCAAAAACCTGTTCAAAAACAGGGCATATAGCAGTCCATGAACCCATATTTGAGGATCATTTCCGATCAATCGAGCCCCATATTAGAAATTCTATTTGAACACACTTTTAGATCATATATAGGAGATCAGAAATCATTTTGTAGATTCAGATTTCATTAAGTATGCACAGAGAAATCAGTTTTGGAAATTTAAAAAAAACTATGAAAAACAGTTTTCAAAACTAGAAAAATCTTTCCACACGACGTGCGTCCCACCATTCCGGACGACGTGGTCGCGAACCGAAAGCATCGAAAGGTGCATAACGGCTTCGTGGTCGTGTGGGCTTTGACGGAATTCAAATTGGTCGCGTGTGCGCGACGAATTTGATGCGTATCCGTCAAAATTTACCGTATCGTGCACTTTGTAAATTTCTCAATTACTTTGTGCACGCTCGTCAGATCGAGACAAAACTTACGCCAACAGGACCGCATCATTTTTCTGGTCCTGTACGCCAAGTTTGGTCCAATTCTGAGACAGTTGAATCGTACGTCGTTTTGTGGGCCCCACGGTCCCACTCAACGGGCGATTTTGTGCACGGCCCGTCGGAATCCAACTTTGGACGTACGGATGGGTTCGTATCAAAAAACTAGATCCGTAGACATATAGTTTGATGACTTTAGAGACCATTGACTCTGGCACGCTTTTCGGTGCAAAACGGGTCCAACGGCGGATATCGTTTTTGCCAGAAATTACCGTTTTGCCCCTGTGTCCAGAATTGGACTTAAGGACAGGCAATTCTAGCTAATTTGACTATTCTGAGAATGTTTGCGATGTTTGTTTCATCTTTCGGAGACAGTTGTGACGACTTAGACTTTCTGACTTGTGATTGGCGATACATTATTGGTTCTTCGCGCTACCACCAGGCAAGTATACCTTGCCAACTTGTACAGTATAATTTATATGCATGTTCATCATCTCGATGTGGTTCTTTTCCTTACATTCGTGATTGCTTGATTCCATGTCTAGTACACTCATCCTGTTATGGTTTTACTTTACATGTTTCTAGTTTCTTGTTCCTTTTCTGTTATGATATTTTTCTACCTGTTACACTGTGTTAGTCTCATACGTGTTGCTTGATAGAGTCGTCTAGTCCCACACCACGATTTCCTCAACTTGATTATAACTTGACTTGACTTGACATGACTTGAGTGGGACTTGACTTTGACATTCTATAGATTATGAGTACTTACCTTGACTATGGTCTATAGGATTTTATACTAGGATTGGCTACTGTCTTGGTTGTGAGTACTTGCCTTGACTGCGATTGAGATATTATAGATTGTGAGTACTTGCCTTGACTGCAATTTATAGCCAGCCATTTCTAGTATGGCATGCCAGTGTCTTAGGATCCTCGTGTTTAGATCTTGTGTCTTGGTTCATTTTGTCTCGTTGGATACCCTTGATTATTTCTTGCTTCTTTTTACTATTACATGTTGACTTGTATTTTATGTATCTTGCTAATCCTCTGAGGACCTGATGATCTCTTCAGGTTTAGCGACTGCGTAGAGTTAGTTAGTAGAGCGGGATGATAGAGGATTGCGATGCATGATACAGGTATTTGCTTGTGATATTTTTTTATTATCCTCTCGTGCTTTATGTTCCATACCATGTTATACTCTGCTTATTTTATGGACTCATATCATTCTTTGAGTCTAATCGGACAATATGCTAATGGGCTGCAGACCATGACCCATACTTGTTCATTCTTGTTTATATGATTCATGTGGATTAAGATATAGTTTAGAATAGATATGATTCCATGACCTTGACAGCTTATACGTACTTGAGTCGGGCTGGAGTCCGCTCGATACGTAGCTGGCTTGCTCACGAGCTCGCGTCCGAAAACCGGATGCGGGTCGTGACAAGTTTTTGTGGTGGCCCATGCAGGTCAGAGCATATCGTATCGGTTACGTAACTGTACCGGTACGAGCCTGCGACAATGACTAAACCTTAGAAATCTCAATCCACTCTGCCTTGAAAAATTCTCCTAGAAATTCTCTACGTCCTTGAAAAATTCCATATTTGCTCTCGATTATACTCCCTTGCTTCCCGTACCGTTGATTCTCGTCCTTTCCTATCCCGGAGTGACGAATAATCGTGCTATCTAGAATTCATTAGAAACTCTTAAATTATAGTATAATATTGCTTGACTATTGAATGCTTGGTTGTTTATAGATATATGAGATTATAGATATCATATGCCTAGATATCTGCTGGTAGAATTATTAGCAGCTAGTTAGAAGACCATAAGACTTTAGTGACCGTGTTTTGAGGAGTAGTGTGACCAAAGGTGGGTAGAAGTCCTCAAGTATTCGGAGTTATAAAATGTCTAGAGAAAGTCATAAAATATTTTGGAGAAATTAAATTTGAGGGGATTGAGGTTAAGGTAGACTTTCTTTTTGAATTTCAAGGAATAGTCATGAATTAAAATTTCGAGGACGAAATTATTTTAAGGTGGGTAGATTTGTAGCTTTCCTTCTCAAAAATATTTTTGAAATATTTATTTATTCATTTATTTGATTTAATGGTGATTTTTAAAATTTGTTTTTATAAATAATTAGTTAGATAATTATTACGGTAGATGTCTTTAGCCATGGTGGAGTTTTGAAGTACCAGACGACTAGGAATCATGGCATGGATAGTGCAGTGGCGTGCCTTGACGAGTGTATTAGCCATGCCAGAGAAGATCCAGCCAAAGGTGTGTCCTAACTAAGAAAACCATGCAAAGTTGCGAGTTAATCCCTATAAATAGTTTAATTAGTTATTTATTAATATTTGGACTTTAGGAAATTCGGTTATACCAAGTTAGTCCAAATAGGACCCGTAGTAAGCCCAAGCCCATGTAGGCATGCAGTGAAACTCGGAACGGCCATGTAGACATTTTATGTGTGTACAAATATTTTCTTATTTATTTCTAGGACTTGACAAATACCTTCTAAATATTTAATAGTTTATTTAAATGGTGTTTTCAAATAACTGTACGAAATTCTAGGGCCAGGTGGGGTATGATATGTTCACCAAGGACTCTTAGTGGACATTTTAGTTGGTTATTATTATTCTTATTATTATTATTATTATTATTATTATTATCATTATTGTTATTATTATATTATTCTTAATCTTTTTATCATTATTGTTATTATTATATTATTCTTATTATTATTATCATTATTGTTATTATGATATTATTCTTATTATTATATTGTTATTATTATATATTTTTTTGTGTGTGTGTATATATATATATATATATATATATATATATATATATATATATATATATATATATATATATATATATATATAAATATTATATGTGTATATATGCATATATAAAATAGTGTATATGCGTGTATATAAATAAATATTAAGTATGTGTATGGATATATAAATATATATTATATAAATATATATGTGTGTATATAGAGATATAAATATATATAGTGTACATGTGTACGCATATATAAATACACAATATAATATGCGTGCATGTTTGTATAAATGTATATAAATATATATATGTATAAGTGTATATATATAAATATATATGTGTATACATATATTTGTATTTAGGGATATATGTAAATGAAAAAGAAAAAAGAAATATTAATAAAAACTACTACATCCTAGCCCACTAGTCGGCCCACAGCAGGAAGCACCCCCGACCTGCTCGGTTTTGCACAGGAATAGACATACGTATATATATCGCAGGAAGCGAGGGAGGAAGAAAAATTCGACAAACCCTCAAACCCAAACCCTAATAGCACGCCGCCGTCCCTCCAGCCTAGGCGTACCCCCATGCACGCGGCGCCGCCTGGATCGCCGCCGGACACGCACGCGGTGCGTGGGCAGCAGGACAGTAGCAGCCCTTGCGAGGCCAACTTCGCGTCGTACGTTCTCGACGCACGCTCAATCGTTTTGGAATCTGCTTCCTCAGGTACGACTACAACATAACCGTCTTTGAATCCTAGTAGTTAGATTTCGAAATAGTCGTGCGACCGACCCAAGAAATCGACACGAAGTCGATCAAAAACCTGTTCAAAAACAGGGCATATAGCAGTCCATGAACCCATATTTGAGGATCGTTTTCGATCAATCGAGCCCGATATTAGAAATTCTATTTGAACACACTTTTAGATCATATATAGGAGATCAGAAATCATTTTGTAGATTCGGATTTCATTAAGTATGCACAGAGAAATCAGTTTTGGAAATAAAAAAAACCATGAAAAACAGTTTTCAAAACTAGAAAAATCTTTCCACACGACGTGCGTCCCGCCATTTCGGGCGACGTGATCACGAACCGAAAGCATCGAAAGGTGCGTAACGGCTTTGTGGTCGTGTGGGCTTTGACGGAATTCAAATTGGTCGCGTGTGCGTGACGAATTTGATACGTATCCGTCAAAATTCACCGTATCGTACACTTTGTAAATTTCTTAATTACTTTGTGCACGCTCGTCAGATCGAAACGAAACTTACGCCAACAGGACCGTACCATTTTTTTGGTCCTATATGCCAAGTTTGGTCTAATTCTGAGACAGTTGAATCGTATGTCGTTTTGCGGGCCCTACGGTCCCACTCAACGGGCGATTTTGTGCACGGCCCGCCGGAATTCAACTTTGGACGTACGGATGGGTTCATATCGAAAAACTGGATCTGTAGACATGTAGTTTGACGACGTTAGAGACCATTGACTCTGGCACGCTTTTTGGTGCAAAATGGGTCCAACGGCGGACATCGTTTTTGCCAAAAATTACTGTTTTGCCCCTATGTCCAGAATTGGACTTAAGGACAGGCAATCCTAGCTAATTTGACTATTCTGAGAATGTTGGCGATATTTGTTTCAGCTTTCGGAGACAGTTATGACGACTTGGACTTTCTGACTTGTGATTGGTGATACATTATTGGTTCTTCGCGCTACCACCAGGCAAGTATACCTTGCCAACTTGTACAGTATAATTTATATGCATGTTCATCATCTCGATGTGGTTCTTTTCCTTACATTCGTGATTGCTTGATTCTATGTCTAGTACACTCATCCTGTTATGGTTTTACTTTACATGTTTCTAGTTTCTTGTTTCTTTTTTGTTATGATATTTTTCTACCTGTTACACTGTATTAGTCTCATACGTATTGCTTGATAGAGTCGTCTAGCCCTACACCACGATTTCTTCAACTTGATTATAACTTGACTTGACTTAACATGACTTGAGTGGGACTTGACTTTGACATTCTATAGATTATGAGTACTTACCTTGACTATGGTCTATAGGATTTTATGCTAGGATTGGCTACTGTCTTGGCTGTGAGTACTTGCCTTGACTGCGATTGAGACATTATAGATTATGAGTACTTGCCTTGACTGTAGTTTATAGCCAGCCATTTCTAGTATGGCATGCCAGTGTCTTAGGATCCTCGTATTTAGATCTTGTGTCTTGGTTCATTTTGTCTCGTTGGATACCCTTGATTATTTCTTGCTTCTTTTTACTGTTACATGTTGGCTTGTATATTATGTATCTTGCTAGTCCTCTGAGGACCTGATGATCTCTTCAGGTTTAGCGACTGCGTGGTGTTAGTTAGTAGAGCGGGATGGTAGAGGATTGCGATGCATGATACAGGTATTTGCTTGTGATATTTCTTTATTATCCTCTCGTGCTTTATATTCTATGTCATGTTATACTCTGCTTATTTTATGGACTCATATCATTCTTAGAGTCTAATCGAATAATATGCTAATGGGCTGCAGACCATGACCCATACTTGTTCATTCTTGTTTATATGATTCATGTGGATTGAGATATAGTTTAGAATAGATATGATTCCATGACCTTGACAGCTTATACGTACTTGAGTCGGGCTGGAGTCCGCTTGATACGTAGCTGGCTTGCTCACGAGCTCGCGTCCGAAAACCGGATGCGGGTCGTGACAAAAACTTTCACACAAAGATGCAGAACCTTCAAGCAAAGAAGCCAGAAACAGCAATCCTGAGGATACGCCCAAAGAGATGAGATTCTTGACAGATCATCCAAAGGACTTGGTAATTAGTGAGATTACCAAGGGAGTAAGTACTCGTTCCTCTAATAAAGATATAGCTTCTTGTGTTGCTTTTGTTTCACAGTTTGAACCCAAAAACATTGAAGAAGCATGTAGTGATAATTTTTGGTTAGATTCTATACAAGAGGAATTAAACCAATTCGAACGGAATCAAGTTTGGGAACTTGTTCCCAAATCCATTGATCATCCGGTCATTAGCATCCCGTTGGGTATTCCGAAACAAACTGAACGAGAATGGTTTAGTGACTCGTAATAAGGCTCGACTCGTAGCTCAAGGATATAATCAAGAAGAAGGTATCGACTACGATGAGACTTATGCCCCAATTGCGAGATTAGAATCCATTCGTATGTTATGTGCATTTGCATATTTTCATAATTTTAAGTTATTTCAAATAGATGTTAAAAGCACATTTTGAACGGTTATGTGCATTTGCATATTTTATAAAAGAGTGAGATTCATTATGGGTCAACAATCTCTACGAATTGGGTAATAACATTGTATGTATGATGGACTGTTGATTATAAAAGGAATCCATGTTCCGATACGTCGGGTTGATGATGTCCCCTTAAGGAGCTCATAAGGATTGACATGTAAACCCTGCAGGTGGATTATATCCGACATGACAGATAAAATTGAGTGGTACTACTTAAGGATAAAAGATGTCGATCAATATAGTTTACAGTAACTTAATTTGATCGACGAACATTTTTTATCTTAACATGGGGAGCCAAATGAGCATATAATAAAAGGAGCCCATGATCATAATTTAGGATTATGAAGGTAGTGCAACAATAGCTCTCTAGTGGACCGAGCTATTGTTAATAGGCCTGTTGTGTGTTCGGGCTGAACACGGGATACACAGATCCGTTAGGAGAGCTAACCCTAATTTTTTCTCATGGTCCCTACCGTAGCCTTATATATATCCTCTATTCTCTGGCCGTCATATACTAATCAGAAATAAGATGCTTTCTCTAAATTTGTGATTCATGTAAGGAGAGAAAAGGAGGGCTGCCAAGGAGAGAAAATGTTGGAAGATCGTCGTCCATACGACGTCCAACCGGAGGAAGGAATACGTGCAGAATATCTTGGGGTCGTGACTTCTCGAGATTACTTGGAACTGTTGTCTTCTTTCCGTCGCAGGTATAATCCATGAACCCTAGTTTTTGCCTATGAAGGGTTAGAGCACGTTTATATCTGTTTAGCTTTCTATCGACCAATACGTACACCAAACTAGGGTCTTGGAAATCCTCAGTTCCATCAATTGGTATCAGAGCCACTTTAGATCTGCACATTGATTGATACGTCCATGTTGTCCAATAAAACTTGTGTTGTGTAATAGTCGGTAGATGTAGATCTGTTCTAACTCAGTTTTGCAGGCATCTTAGATCCAACTATTATGGTCCAATGCATATTTTTGCTTATGTTTTTTATACCACGAACATGTCGTGGATGTTGTTGTTGTTCTGGATGTAATTAAAATCACGAGGGTTGATCGTGCTTATAATTTTTATTTTTTTATCTAGATTATGTGTAAACTCCTTCGAGAGGCATATGTTGATGTAATTTTAATTATTTTTTGATCAATCGTAATGGCGGTGGTGGTTGTTTCTGACGTCGGACGAGATGTTGGTTTTAGGCAGTCTAGAGGCAGACGGATGATTTTCGATGAAGGAATCGACAGTCAAAACCTAAAAAACTCATGTAGTTGAGGACGGAACAGAAAAGATGACCATAATAGTCGGATATTTTTCTTATGTTTGTTGTCATTTTGCTTATTCTGATTAAGCATGTTTATTATTCTGTGGATTTTTTTGAAAAACTAAGCCTGCATTAATAATGGACAACATGGACATAATATCAACTAATAGAAAAACCCTTATTGCAATAACTAAGTGGGAGAGGATATTTATTTAGCATAAATCATATGGTCTCCATTACTGGTTTGTAGGTAATGTAATTATACTTGCACGTTGGCTTTAGTGCCTTCCTCTATATCGGATGAGTATAATTATGGATCACCAGTACAAACTTTCTTAAGGATAATTGTAGAAAGTTACCTAGTATGTGTTCACTTCTCCATCTGAAGGAACTTATTACAAGATAATGGACTTAGTATTAAGTAATGGTATACACTTAGATACAAATAATGGTATCCTTCCTATCGGAGTCACTGCTATTATTTGTATGACCAGAGCAAGACCAACAAATTAATTTTATTTGTCATAAAGTTATGTTGACATGATAATAAAATTAATAAGAAAAACCTACTTGAACAAAGTTGAATTTGTATACGTCCACACTAACATGGCATGCTAAATTCATGGTGTTCAAGGTGTTGGTGAATTTCTTATTATTGTTTTGAGGGAATCAATATTAAATTAATTCAAAAAGTTTTTTTTGCCCTACATAATTTTTATTTATATGATTCTCAGGATTTCAAAAATGGGTTCTTTCAGTCCACTTATGGTGATTCTTAAAGAAAACAAACTTACTGGACCTAATTATATTGACTGGAAACGTAATTTGGACATTATTCTGACTGCTGAGGAGTACAAATATGTACTTGTTGAGGAATGCCCACCTAAGCCTGATGCTAACTCTGATGAAGAGGTCAAAAAGGCTTATAAGAAATGAAAAAGGTAGATGAGATGGCACGGTGTTATATTTTGGCATCTATGTCAAATGTACTGCAACATCAGCATCAGGCCATGGCCACAGCTTATGACATGGTGTATAACCTCAAGGAACACTTCGGACATCAGTGTAGAGCAGCTAGGCAGTTTGCTATGAAATGTTTGATGAATACAAAAATGGCTGAAGGTACGCCAGTAAGGGACCATATTCTCAAGATGATGGGTCATCTGAATAAGATGGAGATCCTTGAAGCTGAAAATGATAGGGAATCCCAGGTCGATATCATTCTCGGGACTCTGCCTAAAAGTTTTGACAATTTTTGCCTTAACTACAACATGAACAAAAGGTTATATAGTTTGGCAGAACATACAAAAGAGCTACAGGATGTTGAATCTCTCTTTAGGCAGAGTGGTCATATTTTTGTTTCTGAAAAGGCTTCTACTTCTAAGCCAAAAGGCGGTAAGCAGAAGAATATTATTCAGAAACAAGCCAACTCAGCAAAGAAGTGCATGAGACCTCAAGGCACTGTGAAAAAGCCGAAAGGCAAATGTTTCAAGTGCAAAGGGTCAGCACATTGGAAGAGTGATTGTCCACTTCTCAAACAAGGGAACAAAGAAGGTATATCTCATTTACTAGTAGTTGAAACATGTTTAGCGGTGTTATCTACCGGCACCTGGTGTGTAGATACATGAGCCACTAATCATGTCTACAATACATTTTAAGGGTTCCAGGAAACCAGGCGTCTCAGTGAAGGAGAGATATGCTTGTTCATGGGTGACGCTACAAAAGTAGCGGCCGTTGCATTAGAAGATGTTACTTTATCTTTTGGTAGAAGTAAGTCTTTGATATTGAGAGATTGTCTTTATGCACTTTCACTAAGAAGGAATTTAATTTTTGTTTCTATGTTAGTTAAGGATGGATATTTAGTTTATTTTAATGACAATATTATTATTAGAAAAAATAAACATTATATCTGTTCTGGTGCATTAGTTGATAATCTGTATTGTATTAATCCTATTTCGCCCACAATATAACTTATGAAAATGAATAATATGTCATCTAACTTAAATAAGAGAAAAGAACCTCCTTGTATGAACCAAACATATTTCTGGCACTCGTGTTTGGGGCATATTAACCTAAGAAGGATTCAAAGACTGATTGAAGATGGACCTTTGAGTTCATTGAAAGTGGAGGCACTACCAGTCTGTGAATCCTGCTTGGAAGGTAAAATGACCAAAAGGCTTTTTACGATAAAGGGGTATAGGGCCAAAGAAGTGTTTGAATTGGTTCATTCTAATTTGTGTGGACCTATGACTATCTAGGCTAGAGGTGGCTTTGAATATTTTGTCACATTTATTGACGATTATTCAAGGTATGGATACATTTATTTGATGCGCCGTAAGTCTGAGTGCTTTGAAAAATTCAATGAGTACAAGGCTGAAACAGAGAAACGCCATAGAAAATGTATCAAGTCACGACGATCAGATCATGGTGGCGAGTACCTTTTTGGAGAGTTTAGAAATTATTTATCAGAGGCTGGGATTATATCCCAATTGACTACACCTGGAACGCCCCAGCAGAATAGTGTAGCTGAAAGAAGGAATTGAACTCTTATGGAGATGGTTAGATCAATGATGAGTTATTCGGATTTGCACAGCGCCAGATTTTGGATTCGAATAGTTGAGGATGGAGCAGGAAAGATGACCATAATAGTTGGATATTTTTTTCTTATTTGTTGTCATTTTGCTTTTTTCTGATTATACATGTTTATTATTGTGTGGATGTTTTTAAAAAAACTAAGCCTACATTAATAATAGACAACATGGACATAATATCAACTAGTAGAAAAACCCTCATTGTTAAATAACTAAGTGAGAGATGATATTTATTTAGTATAAATCCTATGGTCTCCATTACTGGTTTGTAGGTGATGTAATTATACTTGCGCGTTGGCTTTAGTGCCTTCTTCTATATCGGATGAGTGTAATTATGGATCACCAGTACAAACTTCTTTAGGGATAATTGTAGAAAGTTATCTAGTATGTGTTCACTTCTCCATCTGAAGGAACTCATTACAAGGTAATGAACTTAGTATTAAGTAATGGTATACACTTAGATACAAATAATGGTATCCTCCCCATCGGAGTTACTACTATTATTTGTATGACCAGAGCAAGACCAACATATTAATTTTATTTGTCATAAAGTTATGTTGACATGATAGTAAAATTAATAGGCAGTACCTACTTGAACAAAGTTGAATTTATATACGTCCACACTATCGTGGCATGCTAAATTCATGATGTTCAAGGTGTTGGTAAATTTCTTATTATTGTTTTGAGGGAATCAATATTTAATTAATTCAAAAAGTTTTTGCCCTACATAATTTTTATTTATGTGATCCTCAGGATTTCAAAAATGGGTTCTTTCAGTCCACTTATGGTGATTCTTAAAGAAAAAAAACTTACTAGACCTAATTATATAGACTGGAAACGTAATATGGACATTGTCTTGACAGCTAAGGAGCACAAATATGGACTTGTTGAGGAATACCCACCTAAGCCTGATGCTAACTCTGATGAAGAGGTCAAAGAGGCTTATAAGAAGTAGAAAAAGGCAGATGAGATGGCGCGGTGTTACATTCTAGCATCTATGTCAAATGTACTGCAACATCAGCATCAGGCCATGGCCACGGCTTATGATATGATGTATAACCTCAAGGAACTCTTCGGGCATCAGAGTAGAGCAGCTAGGCAGTTTGCTATGAAGTGTTTGATAAATACAAAAATGGTTGAAGGTACACCAGTAAAGGATCATGTTCTCAAGATGATGGGTCATCTGAATGAGATGGAGATCCTTGGAGCTGAAATCGATGGGGAATCCCACGTCGATATCATTCTCGGGACTCTGCCTAAAAGTTTTGACAATTTCTGCCTTAATTACAACATGAACAAAAGGTTATATAGTTTGGCAAAACTTGCAAAAGAGCTACAGGATGCTGAATCTCTCTTTAGGCAGAGTGGTCATATTTTTGTTTCTGAAAAAGCTTCTACTTCTAAGCCAAAAGGCGGTAAGATAACATTCAGAGACAGGCAAACTCAGCAAAGAAGGGCATGGGACCTCAAGGCGCTGTAAAAAGTCGAAAGACAAATGTTTCAAGTGCAAAGGGTCAGGATATTGGAAGACTGACTGTCCACTTCTCAAACAAGGGAACAAAGAAGGTATATCTCATTTACTAGTAGTTGAAACATGTTTAGCGGTGTTATCTACCGACACTTAGTGTGCAGATATAGGAGCTACTAATCATGTCTACAATACATTGCAGGGGTTCCAGGAAACCAGGCGACTCAGTGATAGAGAGATATGCTTGTTCATGGGTGACGCTACAAAAGTAGTGGTCGTTGCATTAGGAGATGTTACTTTATCTTTTGGTAGAAATAAGTCTTTGACATTGAAAGATTGTCTTTATGCACCTTCACTTAGAAGGAATTTAATTTCTGTTTTCTATGTTAGTTAAGGATGGATATTCAGTTTATTTTAATGACAATATTGTTATTAGAAAGAATAAAAAATTTATCTGTTCTTGTGCATTAGTTGATAATCTGTATGTCATTAATCATGTTTCGCCCACAATACAACTTATGGAAATGAATAATATGTCATCTAACTTAAATAAGAGAAATAAACCTTCTTGTATGAACCAAAATATCTTTGGCACTTGCGATTGGGGCATATTAACCTAAGAAAGATTCAAAGACTGGTTGAAGATGGACCTTTGAGTTCATTGGAAGTGGAGACACTACCAGTCTGTGAATCCTACTAGGAAGGTAAAATGACCAAAAGGCCTTTTACGACAAAGAGGTATAGGGCCAAAGATGTGTTGGAATTGGTTCATTCTGATTTGTGTGGACCCATGACTATCCAAGCTAGAGGTGGCTTTGAATATTTTGTCACATTTATTGATGATTATTCAAGGTATGGAAACATTTATTTGATGCGTTGTAAGTCTGAGTGCTTTGAGAAATTCAAAGAGTACAAGGCTGAAACGGAGAAACGTCATGGAAAATATATCAAGTCATTACGATCAGATCATGGTGGCGAGTACCTCTTTGGAGAGTTTAGGGATTATTTATCAGAGGCTGTGATTACATCCCTACACCTGGAACGCCCCAGCAGAATGGTGTAGCCGAAAGAAGGAATAGAACTCTTTTGGAGATGGTTATATCAATGATGAGTTATTCGAATTTACTAGATTCGTTTTGGGCATATGCCTTAGAGACTGCAGCTTATATTTTGAACTTGGTTTCTTCTAAGTAAGTACCTCTTACTCCCACAGAGCTGTGGATTGGGCGTAAGCCTAGTCTGAAACATGTTCGAATTTGGGGTAGTCCAGCACATATACTGAATGGGAAAGCAGATAAGTTGGAATCTCGTACAGAAGTACGCTTGTTTGTAGGCTATCCAAGAAGAACGAAAGAAGGTTTATTTTATAGTCCTAAGGATCAGAAGGTCATTGTTAGCACCAATTCTCGATTCTTAGAGGAAGACTATGTGATGAACCATAAACCCACAAGTAGAGTTGTTCTAGAAGAACTGAGAGGTGAGACACCAAGTACTTCAGTACCAACAGTACAAGAGGATGTACCACAATTAACTGCACAACGTGTCACAAATGTTATACCACAACCGATAGTGCCTCGTCGTAGTGGGAGGGTTGTGATACAACCTGATAAATATATGTTCTTGGGAGAGTCGTCAGACTTCGTCCCTGAGGAACAAGATTTTGATCCCTGTACCTACAACGAAGCACTCCAAGATAAAGATGTAGAGTCTTGGCAAAAAGCAATAATATCTAAAATAAAATCTATGGATTCCAATCAGGTCTGGGAGCTTGTAGAACCACCCGTTGGTGTAAAAGTCATTGGATGCAAATGGGTCTATAAGAAAAAAAAGAGGATCAGACGGTAAAGTTGAAACCTTTAAAGATCGGCTTGTTGCAAAAGGTTTTACTCAAAGTGAGAGTATCGATTATGAGGAAACCTTTTCTCTAGTAGCCATGCTTAAGTCTATCTGGATTCTTTTATCTATTGCAGCTCATCTCGATTATGAGATTTGGCAAATGGATGTCCAGACAGCTTTTCTTAATGGAAGTCTTGAGGAAGACATCTATATGAAGCAACCAGACGGGTTCATTGAAAAGGGCCAAGAACATCTTGTTTGTAAGCTTAAGAAGTCCATTTATGGACTTAAACAAGCTTCCAGATCTTGGAACATATGTTTTGATCAGGTGATAAAATCCTATGGATTTGATCAATGTTAGGATGAATCATGTATATACAGAAAGTGTGACAAAAACGTGGTGGTGTTTCTAATAATTTATGTGGATGACATCTTACTTATTGGAAACAATGTGAAGGTGTTATCTGATGTAAGGGTATGGTTATCCAAACAGTTTGATATGAAGGACTTGGGAGAAGTAGGTCACATCCTTGGGATCAAAGTTCTACGAGATCGCAAGAAAAGGATGTTGGGCTTATCCTAAGCCTCCTGTATCGATACTGTACTAACTCATTTTAGTATACAAAATTCTAAGAAAGGTTTCTTACATTTTAGACATGAAATTGCTCTATCAAAGGAGCAGTGTCCGAGGACGCCTAAAGAGATAGAGAACATGAAAGCAGTTCCTTATGCTTCAGCAATAGGAAGCTTAATGTATGCAATGCTATGTACGAGACCAGACATCTGCTTTGCCGTAGGCATGGTCAGCAGATATCAGTCTAACCCAGGACAAGAGCACTGGACTGCCGTAAAGCATATTTTGAAGTACCTGAAAAGGACTAAAGAGTATATGCTAGTTTACCAGGCAGATAGTTTAGTTCCTTTAGGGTATACAGACTCAGATTTTTAGTCAGATAGGGATTCCAGAAAATCTATCTCAGGTTATGTGTTTACTTTGGGAGGTGGAGCCATTTCGTGGAGGAGTATCAAGCAAAAATGTATTGCTGATTCTACCATGGAAGCCGAGTATGTGCCAGCCTCTGAGGCAGCCAAAGAAGCGATTTGGCTCAGAAACTTTCTGTTGGACTTGGATGTGGTACCTAGTTTGCCTAAGTCTATTACACTTTATTGTGATAATAGTGGTACAGTTACAAACTCAAAGGAATCACGAGCCCATAAGACAGGTAAACACATTGAGCGCAAGTACCACCTGATACAAGATTTCGTAAAGAAAGGAAAAGTTGATGTGATCAAGATAGCATCAGCCGACAATCTAGCTTATCCCTTTACAAAAAGCTTACCAGCTAAGGCTTTTGATTGTCATGTTGAGGGAATGGGAGTCAGATGTGTAGCAGCATGGCTTTAAGTATAAGTGGAAGATTTGTAACAGTATACTGAAAAGTAATGCTTTAAGTATAAGTGGAAGATTGTTAGGATTATATACTAAAAGTATCACTTTTGTAGTAACCTTATTTCCTTAAATTTTGAATGAGAATCATATGGGCAAATATTTGCATATTATATTTGTTGTAAGTGTTAATACAAATATCTGATATTCTATATTGTAGATAATATGGTGTGTGATGTCACACAGAAGATCATATTATCAGTTTCCTATAGAATATATAAATAGTTCACAACCTAAATGGACTTGGACAATCTATTGGAAAGGTTGTAGTGTAATCTGGTATTAGTCTATCTTGACCATAGGTTTACACTAGTACACTTTGTGTATATTGAACAGGACCACTTGAGGTTGTTCTCTTTGTACTGACTACATAAGAGAACAAACACCTCTGTTATTATGGATGCTTGTGCTCTTAATTCAGATATAATAACAGACATGTATATGCAGTGTGCATTACTTTGACTCATGAAAGAGTGAGATTCATTATGGGTCAACAACCTCTATGAATTGGATAATAACATTGTATATATGATGGGCTGTTGATTATAAATGGAATCCATGTCCCGATACATCGGGTTGATGATGTCCCCTTAAGGAGCTCATAAGGATTGTCATGTAAACCGTGCAAGTGGATTATATCCGATATGACAAATAAAGTTGAGCGGTACTATTAAGGATAAAAGATGTTGAAACAATATAGTTGTCAGTAACTTAATTTGATCGACGGACATTCGATATCTTAACATGGGGAGCCAAACGAGCATATAATAAAAAGAGCCCACAGACATAATTTGGGATTAGGGAGGTAGTGCAATAATAGCTCATTAGTGGACTGAGCTATTGGTAATGGGCCTGGATTGTGTGCTCGGGCTGAACACGGGATATCCAGATCCGTTAGGAGGCCTAACCCTAATTTCTTCTCATGGTACCTGCCGTAGCCTATATATATCCTCTATTCTTTGGCCGCCAAATTACTGATCAGAAATTTGAAGCTTTCTCTAAATTCGTGATTCACGTAAGGAGAGAAAGAAAGGGCTGCCAAGGAGAAAAAAAGGTTGGGAGATTGTCGCCCACATGACGTCCAACTCGAGGAAGGAATACGTGCAGAAGATCTTGGGGTCGTCCACTCGAGATTGTCAGGAACTATTTGTCTTCTTCTCACCGCAGGTACAATTCGTGAACCCTAGTTTCCGCCTATGAAGGGTTAGAATACGTATTAAATCTGTTTAACTTTCTATCGATCAATACGTACACCAAAGTAAGGGTCCTGGGAATCCCTAGTTCCATCATGTACGTCGCATATCCTGGCTATCTTTCTGGTAGTGATGATTCTTGTATGATTTGCACATTTAGTACTTGTAGGTGTTTCGAGTAGATGGTTCTTGCGGGTGGGTCGAGTAATAGAGGCTAGCCGAGTCAAATACATGTATTTCGAGTGAATGAAACCAGGATACCAATACGTGATGTGATAGGAATACTAATACGTGTTGTGATAGAGAATAAATAGAACTATACTAGAACTGAATCACAGTAGTCATTATTCGACGTAACAAAAGGTTGAACACACTTTTTGCTTTATTGAACGTATAAGGTATCTGTGTACAAAGAAGGAAGTCCTAAACAGGATATTCCAAGTACAGGGAGAAGAGGTTTATGGAAAAGTGTGATGGTGGAGATTGAGCGCTGCAGTGGCTCCTTTACTCCGTTGGCGATCTGACAACGAATCAACCTTGCTATGGCTCTCTGGCACCTTTGTTGGGACTCTGGGGTCACCGATCAAGAGGCTGTCTGGATGAGAAGATCCCTTGAAGATGGTTGGTTGGTTCTTTGGTTGATAGATGGATGAGGGTGGTCGACTCTTCGTGGATAGAGATTGCTGCTCCTTTGAAGATTATCGATTGTCAATGTTCCCTCTCTCTTTTTTCTCCTTTTTTGGTGGAAGAAGAACTCCTTCTATTTATAGAGAACTGAGAACATATGCGATGTGCATTAGGGTTCCTGAGATATGAAAGAATCTGTCGTCATTGCACGATACGGGCTTCTGTGGTGCTGACATGTGGCGGACATCAAGATTCTCTTCAAACGAGATCTCTGATGGTTATAAACATAACCGAAGGAGGTGATATGTGGCGTGTGCCAATTTGCTTGCTCGGATACAGTCGAGTAAATCTTAGGATTTCATCCTAGATTTGGAGTCTAATTGTTCATCGTCTAAGATTTAAATCAATCTGATATGATATCAATCATGATTTCATCCCAATCTTCTTTACAAGAGGTAGTTTAAACAAACCAATTGGGGTAGACCGGTGCATCTTCCATCTCTGGCGAGGACTAAGTGCTGTTGTGCTTCTGGGGCGACGAGTAGACCATGATTCTGGAGACGATGGAACCTCTGTGCTTTTAGGCTACGAATGGACTTGGCTTCGAATAACGATGAGACTTCTGTGCATATAGAGCAACTTATGAAGCTGTATTTTGGGCTATCGGAGTCACTGTGCTGTAGGCCACAAGTAGGCTTGTGCTTCAGGTTGGCGAGGTTACTGTGCTTTTAGAGCGTCAGGTTGACTTGCATTAGTTACGATAGGAGTTCCCAAGTCTCTTGTAGAGAAGTGACTTAAGCTTCTGATCCGGAGCATACAACTGCGTCAGTGGGAATGGAGATGGTATGAGGATATCACCATCCTGCGCCTCATGCGGACGCAGGTAAGTAGCTACGCCTCTGAACAGTGAAGGCGTTGGCTGCAAAAGGAATGGTATGACACCCTTGCGCGTCTGAGATTGGCGCAGGTAGATAGCTGTGCCTCTGGAGTGAAGATACTGGCTTCTGAAATAAAAGAAGGGAAGGGGGGCCTACCACCATCTTATTTTTGAGGTTAGCACAGGCAGGCGGCTGCGCCTCTGGCTCGAAGGCTCTGGCTTCTTCAAAGTGCTGAGTTACTGATATGCTTCTGAGAGGCTGCGCCCACAAGAAAATCAGAACATACTTCGGTGGAGGTCCATCCTCCAGCGTGTGTATCAAGAAGAAGGAAGGCTGTGCTTCGATGAAGACTGCATCCCTTGTAGATCCTTCTAGGCTTCTGTCGAATCTGTTCTAGGTCCTTTGTAGAAGAACAGAATTATTCCCTTATGTATGGTCCTGATGTGTCTGTACTAGACTTTTGTAGACATGACAATAAAGGGAGTCCTCTCTATATCTTCTATTTTGTCTTTTTAGTACTGTGCCTCAATCTTTTGTATCTTCTGTGCTTTGGCGAAGGGATGTCTTCAGCTGAGATTTTTTATGCTTCTACAAGACCCCCTTCAAAGTGTCCCGAACATGAGTCAAGCTCGGGATAATTTGAACAGAAGCATGAACACGTGTCAGGATTGTACGAGCTGGGTGATGGCTGTTGTCACGCCTAGCTTTTAGCATTAATTGTCTTGAGTCATCATTTCAGAGCATGGGCACCTGATGGCTTCTTGATATTGGAGCCTCTTGCATCTTTGTAGGGATCGTAAATCTCTTTAGCAGAGGAGGTTCATAGTCACGTTCCTTTGGTCACTCGTAGTACTGCCATCTGTCATGGAGTGGAGCTTTAGCTTAACTTGTAAGCTTCCTTCTGACCGATGTCTTGCTCGTGCTTGGACCACGCGAACATCCTACATAAAGGACTGTCCCCCTTCAAGAGAAGACTCAGCTACTTCAATAATGGCCTTGCTTGCTCGATGTTCGGCTCCGGATGATCCTGGAGTTTGCTTGAGGCGGCCGTCGGTGGCAAATCTTTTTATTTAAAGAAGCTGTAGTAGAACTACCATTGGATCTCGAGACGTCCCGCGTCCTGGATGTCATGGGCGTCAATGGCGTCTTGGACCTATGCTTTCTGGGTTTGGATTGCTTGCCATTCTGACCGAGGAATAGCAAGGCCTGCTGCTGTGGTTGCTCTCTCTGACCAGCTGGGGAGATAGGGGAGTCCTGTGCTATATAGTCTTCATTCCCGGCTCGGGTCAGTAGCAGCTTCGGGCGGTGGCTTCATTTTGACCAGGAAGTGATTGGCTCTGTCATCGCCTCGCCCGCGCTATTGAGAGCTTGTACTACAATTTCAGTTTTTTTGCTTTTGTGTATGTAACTACGAAGAGTCTGTAATAGGTCTTTGTAGCCACATGTTTTTATATGTAGAAGCTTTCTTGTTCTTTTTGATTTTTTCTCTAGAATAAAGAAGGAATCTTCATAATGGATTTGCGACCAAAGGTAATATAGATGTGGTAGGCTTGATCTTTGCTGGGATATAGAACAACAATCCAGAGGTAATATGGACGTGAACTGTTTTCTAGACCGCTGGAATAATTATAGAGCTGATGCGAGAAGAACGACTACTCATAGGTAATGAGGACATGGTACTCGTGTCTTTCAGGCGTAGATGAGCAATCCAGAGGTAATATGGACGTGAAATGCTTCATCTATTTGAGAGAATATATATGAGGGAGAGCGAGAGATCCCCTTACCATAACTTATGGGTACCCTTTTCAGGGGATGTGGGTGCCTATGCTGGTTCTGTCTTCAGACGTAATACTTCTTTAGGAACTTGCCGTTGATGGACATCTGTCATGACCCGTACCCGGATATACAGATACGAATACGTGGGCCACGTCCAGCCTATGTCGCAGTATCGGCGGTAGAACGCTTGTCTAGTACCCAATAAATATACTCTACATCTAGAAGGTCCATGAACTACAAATGTACTCAATCACAACCCATCATCTAAAGAAGATAAGACAAGAAAGATAACTAAGGCACAAGAACAACTAGAAACTATTAGAAGGAATCATAAGACAGGAAAATAAAGAAGGAAAAACAAGACAAACTAAGAATAACTACCAGGCAACTCACATAGAAGAAATAGTGAGATCCACCTCAGCTAACAGTTTAGTTAGACGATATTGAAAATGTAGCAGTAAATAGAGATAATATACAAGAAATCACGAAATGTACATGTGAGTATCATGGCAAGGTAAGATATAAATCTAGAGCTAACAAGGCAAGTAAAACTGATCATGACATGTACAAGAATCAAGAATCACCTATCTAGGTGTGTGAGTACTAGCTACAATACGTGGCCGGCTTGGAAACTTGCACAATAGTAACAGGCCTGGCTAACCATACGTGGGGTGTATGATTAACACTCACAATCAATAGGTGCACAATGGGTGCACAATAGGCTTTGACCACATATCTACACTAATACTCCCCGTCCCCCGACTAGTATAGTAGATCCAACCATGACACATCATGATGCGCGATTCTCTGAGAGGGTAGCTAGCCTTCGCAGGAATCGTGTCTATACAATGCACAAGGAATAAGAAAGACTTGCAAAATATATACCAAAGAATACCAGGAATAACATCTCATGACGGGATGCAGAGAAATACCAATCCGTGTGAACAATGTGTCAAGAGAACAAGGATATCTACACTAAATACAAGAAACATAGACGATATCATAAAACAGAAATATTATCAGAGAATGTACTCGCCTGAGATCTGGTAGAAATATGTCAACTGTGTAATCTGGCTCAGAGTGAAATCACAGACCTAAAGATGAGATATATATAAGCTAATTAGGGTTCAACAGTGTTAGGCATGGTTATATAGTATTAAGTTATGTAATCTAGGTCAATCTCAGTCCACTAAGTCAAACTAGGTCACACTGAGTCACACTAGGTCAAACTAGGTCAATGGTTGACTTACAGTTGACTTTCAGTCAACTGGTCAACTCTAGGTTAAACTAGGTCAAATGTTGACTAACGTTGACTAACAGTTGACTTTGGGTCAACTGGTCAACTCGATCAAGTTTTAGTCAATTTTAGGCTACGGCTGACTTTCAGTCAAAATAGTCAACTGTGGTCAACCAAGGTCAAAACTAGTCTAACCTAGATCAATGTTGACTCTACTTCGACGTTCAGTCAAAGCAGTCAACCATGGTCAAACAGGGTCAAGGCTAGTCTCTAATAAACATCTACATGGTCAACACATTCAATTTCAGTGGTTGTAAAATCACTGGAATCGATGGATCTCAAAATACAATAAAAGGAGAAAGATTATAATAATAGGGTGAAAACCTACAGATGTTGTCGGATGGTGAAACAACCATCACCAACATGTCCAGAATGGTCAAAATAGCTAGAATAGCCTATCCATAAGTGTAGCACCCAGTTTCTAAAATGAGGATAATTTTAAAATTTTGTAATTATAATCATTTAATAATTATATTTAAACCATGTTATGATTTTTGGTGATTTTTAGTTAATTTAAAACTATTTAAAACCACGACTTGTGATTTTGATGATTAACTAGTGTAACCTAGAGTTTGACTAAGCCTAGAGACTAACCATGACCAAGGGAGCCTAGTCATGTGATTAGGATGACTAATTATAACTTTTTAGCCTAAGGGTATTTTGGTCATTTTGACAATTTTGTGAAATTGTAAATTATATTAATTAAATATGTGCTAGCTAATTATTTGAGACTTGACCTAGAACTTAGCCTAATCTAGGTTAGCCTTGAGTTTAGAATATTGATTTGGGTAACCTAGCAAATGACAAGATTATTAATATCTAGATATTTCTAGGAAAGATATTTACTCTTAGGATATTTGTGAAAAAGAAGCCTTAGGACCATTGGACTAATAGGAGGACTTGGAATTTGTTGGACGAATCTTAGCCACACAACTAAAACCCTAACCCTAACTATTCCTACAGCCATCAAGCCCATTCCCTCCCTATTTAATCACCTCTTCAAAATTCTTAGCCTTTTTTAAATACCTACTAAGAATCCTACTTGTGTTCTTCCCCAAACCTTCACCAATTCCTCATTTCTCCACCAAATTGGACCAAATGAATTACGTTGGACTCCCCTACAGTAGTAGAGGCTAGTGGGGGCTTGCTTGCGAGAAGTGGAGCACGTTTGGACATCGCTCGAGGAAGACAACTTCTCATTTCGGGAGCCTATTCATTGAGGTTTCACCCTCAATAGGTAAAACCTATCAAACACCTATAAATTCCCAATTTCTTTCCATAGATGCATCCATTTAGGGTTCCCCTAGGTGTAGCCCAAGTTTGATAGGAGTTCGTGTCCATTTCGTATCCGTATCGGACACGTATCGGTGTATTTAAATGAGTGTTCGATGAAATGCCTCATAGGACTTTTTGTTCTTGGTTTTCAAAACAAATTATATATTTTGGAAGCTTATTATGTGTAGATCACAACCCAAATTGACTGAGTCAAAATTAGGCCAATTTAGACACAGTTTTAGGGCTTGGACACGCAGCACGAGACACCGCACGGGACTCGTGCGGCTGCCCTGCTGCTCGGGTGTCCTAGCGGACACGACATGGCACCTCGACACCTGAAAATTGGTGTGTGGGTGCGGGCAACCACTGACACAGTGCACACAAAATTTGGGGTGAAATTATCGAGTACTTTGGAAGATATTCGATCGGCACGGGTCGCACACACACGCACACGCGCGTGCACAAGTGCGACTGACACGCACTTCGTGCGCGAACACAAGGATACTTGGACTCGTGTCAGGCTACCCTAACCCAAGCCCTAGACCTAGACTAACTATGGACACGTGCACGATACTTGTGGGTTCGTGTGTCGTGTCCTAGAGGGCTCGACACACGTGCACGAGCCCCCTCTTTCACTGCACTGTACCTTCACTAATACACAGTTCGGACACAAGTTTAAGACACGTTTTGAGTCACTAATTGACACATTAGGACACGACTTGACCCCCCCTCCTGTGGGCATACATTTACCCTAGGACACGAGTGTTTGGTTTGGCTTTCATTCGTTTCTTTTGGGTTCGATTTTATGTTTTCTTTTGATACACTGATATAGGCAGTTTACTATTTTTTTTTAAATGTTCAAATTCGTTTTCAAAAGGGAGTTTACATTGATACCTGAGTCCAGTTGTTTGAAATTGGTTTCATGATGTTGATTGGTTTTTACTGATATTTGATTTTGGTGATTCGAAATTGGGTATCTGTGTATGTGCATGTTGTATACCTGTTTCAGGTTTATATAAATATATGTAATCTGAGTTCAGGAATTGAAAGAGTGTGATTGAGAGTTAGGTTGGATGGGGTTTAGATTTAGTTGGTTAAGGATTGATTCTCAGGGTTGAGTTTCTCAGTTTTGAGAGTTGGGTGTGATATTCAAAAACTGAGATTTTCAGAAACATTGAACTGAAATTAAGTTGTTTTCATAAAACTGAGATTTGGTTTGTTCAAAACTGAAATTTGCCTATGTTTATTTCCTGAGAACTATTTAGAAATCTGAAATAAAAAAATGAGATGTGGGTTGAGTTTCAAATTTATCTGAGAATTTGAGTTTTGTGGTTGATGTTGGTTTCATAGGTAAATTGGGTTATGTTAAGTGGTAGTATGGTGTTAAATGGAAATTGATTTAAATGTTAGGAAAACTGAGATGTTGGAATCAACAATCGGATCCCTGGGTTACTGTTTTGAACTGGGATTGGCTTGGTTCAGCATGTGTTAGCAGTAAAGGAGTGTGAGGAATAGGTTAAGGCATGGGGGAGAGATGGGAGTGCAGTAGGCCATATAGGCCAGGATGTCAGCAGTAGCTTGGCTTTACTTGCCTAGCAATGAACAAAAGCAGGCCAATTTACCTTGGCTTGGCCTTGTTTGGCCTGAATTGGCTTGGTATAGACTGAAGATTGGGTATTGAGTTGTAATTATAGCATATATTATTGATAGACTAAATATATAGGTAGTATACATATGAGTTTGGGAGAGGTGGTTCTCAGATTTCTGAAATTGAGTAGAGAGTGTGAGAGAGTGAGTATAGGTAAATAGATAAGAGCATACTTAGATATGTATTAAGTATAAGCCTTGAGTTATTTAGGTTGTGCCATAATCTATGTATCATATGGATATTAGTATATGTGGTTAGATGAGGTAGAGTATATGGATATAGGTTTTGGTTATGAGAGTATCTATGGGTCATGATGTACATGTGTAGTTTATCATACAAGTGGGTTGATACATATAGTGTTATATGTGCTAGTTAGCCTAGTAGGAATCTTAGTTGAGTTAGCCTTAGATAGAGAGACCTAGATATTGACCTATAGTCTAGTTTTGACCTCCATTGACCAAGAGTTGACTTTTTGACCAAAGTCAACTACGAGTCAACACTTTACCTAGAATTGACCCAAAATCAAACCAGAGTTGACCAGTTGACTAAAAGTCAACTGTTAGTCAACATTTGCCTAGTTTGACTAAAATTTGACCAAACCCTAAGCAGTTGATCCAGTCTGACCTAGACAGTTGACCAAGAGTTGACTTTAACCTAATCTGACTTAGAATCATGTAGTTTGCATTGCAAATTTCCATTATTATAATTTGAGTACTTTATAACCTGTTTTACTCTAAATAGGACTTTATGGCACCAGTTCGGACATCTATTCATATCAGTCATACAGGGTGACATGCGAGTACATTCTCTGATAATATTTCTGTTTTATGATATCGTCTTTGTTTCTAGTATTTAGTGTAGATATCCTTGTTCTCTTGACACATTGTTCACACAGATTGGTATTTGTCTGGATCCTGTCATAAGATGTTATTCCTCTTATATATGGTATGCCTTGTGCAAGTCTTCCTTGTTCCTTGTTCATTGTATAGACACGATTCCTGTAAAGGAGAGCTACTTCACAGAGAATGCGTGTCATGACATGTCATGACTGGATCCACTATATTAGTCAGGGATGGGGGTGTTAGCGTAGATATGTGATCAATACCCCATAGTACCAGCATTGTATCACCATTGTGTCACCATTGTATCACCATTGTATCACCATTGTATCCTCATTGTATAGTGTTAATCATACACTCGCGTATGATTAGCCAGGCCAAACATTGTATCAAGTTCTAAGTCGATCACATGTTGAAACTAGTGCTAAACTCACATAGATAGCAGTTCCAGATTTTTGTACATGTTATACACTGTTCTCTTGTCTTATCTCATTACAGTTTTGATATACCCTGTCAGGAAGCATGTGCGCTCTACTTTACCTAGTATATTCTCTCTATCTACTGCTATATTTTCAATATTGTATAACTAGAACTGTTGTTTGAGATTTTGTACTCGCTCCTGTCCTGATTGGACCTGTTAAAAATATTACAGATGATGATGGTGACTGCCCTAACTTCTATGGGGCACATGAAGGTGACACTCAGGAGCCCGAGGAGCATCTAGCTCAGTAGAGGGTGCCTAGTCTAGTCTAGTATTTATAGTTTTCAGTTTGTATCGGATTGTTCCGATTGTTAGTTAAGACTTAGTTATATTCAGGACTTGTATTTATTTGTGTTTGAACATCTACTTTGTGTGGTGCGATAACTCTATTTATATTTCAGTTTCTTCTTTTATCTGATTCCATATCGTGCTTTATCTTCCCTAGACTTGTGATTGAGATATAGAGTTGAGATGTTATATTATACCTCCGTGCGGAGATGATATGTTTATATCTTGTTGTTAGATGTTATAGATGACCTATACAGCGTTCTACCGCCGACACTGCGACGTAGGCTGGACGTACCCACGTTCTCGTGCCCCTAATCAGGGTGCGGGTCGTGACAATAAGTCCAATTTGGAAACAGGGGCAAAAAGGTAATTTCGGGTCAAAACGGTGTCCGTGTCGGACCCACTTTGTACCGAAAAATGTGTAGAAATAAAAGTGCACTAAACCTAACAAATTATATGTCCACGAATCCAGAATGACGATACGAACTCAACGGTATATCCGAAATTGGATTCCGATGACCTGATCTCAGATTGGTCCGTTGATCCGGATATTGGAATCCGATTTGCACGAAAAATCATGTCGGAGCCAATGTCCTCAAAACTCAGCAAACTATATGTCAACGAGTCCAGAATGACGATACGAACCCAACGATATATCCAGAATTGGATTCTGATGAGCCGATCTCAAAATGACCCATTGACCCAGATATTGGTATCCGACTTGCACCGAAATGCGTACCGGAACTAATGTCCACTAAAACCTAGCAAATTATATGTCAACGAGACCAGAATAACGATATGAACTCAACAGTATATCCGGAATTGGATTATGATGAGCCGGCGTCAAAAAGTTCCGTTGACCCGGATTGTAGGACCCACTTTGCACCAAAATGCGTGCCTGGGCCCACATCCTCCAAATCTAACAAACTTTATATGAAAACGTGCCAGAACGACGCCACGAGTCTACTGGTGGTGTCAGAAATTGAATCCGGAGTCTCGGGTTCAAAAATAATATTTTATAAGTTCGAAATTATGAATTCGGACGGCCAACTTTGGCGTCGAATTAAACCAATTAAACGTTCTCACAATGAAACGAAACTGAAATGGCAGGAAGAGGGTTTTACCAGCTGTGCACAGGAACTGAAGGCGCACCAAATGGAGCTGCGACGATGAAGATACGATCCAGCGAAGTTGGCTCCACGAAACTGTCCAAAAATAGTTTAAATTAAAATGTCAACTTGGTGGCCGGTTTTGATGTATCAAACGATAAAATTAACGGACGAAAATTGAGGGGAGTGGTGATGGATATACCAAGATTGTAACGGAGTAAAGAGTTCGCCGATCCAACGGTCGAATTTCTCGAAAAATATGCACGAAGTTGCTGCGACGGAATGCCATTTCTGGATCTCGTTCGCGCGCGCGTCGACGAGATTCCGTGCAAAACGCACGAATCGCCTAGACGGCGCGTCCCGGAGGACGATGGCCGCCACGGAAAAGCAGCCTGGGGGTTCGCCAGAGGGAGGCCGCCCACGGCGGTGCGTGGCCGGCGACAACGGCCGCCGTGGCTGCTGCTGCTACCGCGTATCATGCTGTTGCAGCTGCTGTTGTGGTTGCTGGCTGCTGTTGCTGCAGCGCGCACGGCCGACGGCGACGGCCGTACGCGGCTGGGCTAGGAGGAGGAGAGGAGGAAGGGTGGTTGATGGTGGTGGTGTTGATGAAGAGTGGTGGTGGTGGTGTTAATAATAAAGAAAAAGAAGAACATAAAGAAGGAGAAGAAGAGAAGAATGTGAAGAAGAAGAAAAGAATGGGGGGTGTGCTGCTCTTGTACAGCAAGAGGGGTACTTGTAAGGTGATGGGGTGAGAGAGAGAGAGATTATATATATAATATATATGTGTGTGTATATATTATATATAGAAGAAAGAGAGAGAGAATGAGAGATATTATTTAGAGAGAGGAAAATAAAAAAAGTAGAGAGAGAGAGTGGGTAGTGGTCGGCTGTACATGGGGGGGCTTGTGTGTGATGGTGATGGGTGAGAGAGTGGAGTGTAGGTAGAGAGAGAGAGAGTGTTATATATATATATATTTTTTAATAATAGAGAGAGAGAGAAAATAAGATATTTGTATAAAGAGGAGGATATTTTGTGTAGGAAAAAAGACAAATATAATAGTGGTGTGTATGGGCAGTCATGATAGGGCATATACCAAATTAGATTGGGTGTTGGGCCGAGTTTGGACAAGCTTGGGGCCAAGATTTAATTAAAATTATAAATTTAGACTATTTAAAATTATGGACGAAATGGGAGCATAAGGGAAATCAATTCGATGGCATGCAAGTGGCACGTGCACAGTAGACTCAAAACAGGCCAGGGCCATATATTGGGTCGACTGGATTGGACCGATGTCGGGCCCGAAAATTAAGTTGGAAGTTAAGTCATGAATTACGGCAGACGATAAATTGGTCTAAATTGACCCAAAAGTTGCACGAAGCAAATGGAGCACAAGGGAACAAGTTCGAGTGGGACACGATATATCAACATGAAGATAATCTCGTCTACTACAAACTTCAAGAAGAAAGTTTCCAGAGACTGGCATCCCTGATGCTCTAGAAATCCAAGTCACGGTATAGAGCATTTAATGATCAAAATAATTAAATAAAAATGAATTATCGATAATAATTCATTTAGAAAATTCAAAAATAAATCCCAAAAATTCAGGGGGCTTACATCCTACCCACCTTATAAAAATTTTGTCCTCGACATTAAAGGTTGGTAGTGGGGTTAAAACATGATAGAAAATTTAGGCAATATTTTAGGCATGATCCAAGAATGACGAGTTTTGCACGATCAAGATAATCAATTCAAAATTGTTCAGGCACGATGATAGATTTGGCACAATAGAATCATAATATGAAAAAAAATCATATGTGCATGATTTCAGGAATAAGTCAAGTCATTGGGGCACAATTTTAGAGACGATGAGGAGAATCGAAGATATAAATGAAGTTCAAGTACGGGGTGATCTGTAGGACTTAGATTGATGGAAATCAACCCGAAAGTCGCACAGGCCCGATCAAGATGAAAAGCTAACCATGACCAAAACAAGGTTTGGCATGGTTGAGATAAAATTTCAGACACAACAAAATCGAAGTCAAGGTCTTATAGACCCGATCAAGGATTAAGGAGTATGATTAATAAAGTCATGAAATACGATCCAAGTTCGGACGTGATTAAAATTGGAAATAGTCTAAGTTCACTTGGCACAATTTAGAGGCAAGGCAATATGTATAGTTGTGATTGTTAAAATCACGATCAAAGGATTCAAGTCGACTTAGTCACGCCAGGTCATCTGGGTACGACTAAACACAATGAGTTCAGATATAAACAGAAAATTAAATCAGGGTCGAAAGGAGTTTAGGCACGAGTATTTAAAATCCAAACAGGTTCAAAATCAAAAGTTATAGCACGAGTGGTAATAACATGAAATTCAATCACAATAAGAAAATTAGCTTCAACACAATCTAAGTTGATCAATTTGAGTGAATCAGGATTTGGGCAAGATGGAGTATAAGATCATCGAAGTCTAGGAACGAGCATCCAAGGATGGAAATCCAAGTTAGAATTGAATTTAACTCAATTGAGTACGACCCAGGATACGGGTACGAATAGAAGAGATGACCAAAGTCGTTCGGTCGCGATCAAGAAAATTATGATTTAACGATATTGAAAACTCAAGGAATGATTCAAAGATATGGAATAAGTCAAATTTCTCTTTAGTAGAAAATCGAAGACAAGGTTTCATAAGGAAGCCAAGTTAATCATCTCTTTCTGATATTACCAAGTTTATCTGGTCATCATTGGCGAATCACACCTTTAATCTCGTAAGTCCAAATATAAAAACCAATCTTATACAACTACTACCAGAATTACCCTTCCGTCATAAAGATTGGGCCTTGTCATGATACCATAGGCCATATCCAAATTCCAAAACCCTAATCAAGAAGTACACCCTTCACTAGAACTCCATACTATCCACTTAATCATCCTTAAATCCGAATTCTTCCACCTTGTCCTAAATTGATCTGAAACCTCTAATTCAAGTTTATAATATCCTTGAACTTGTTCAAATCACTCTCATGGCGTTATTCAATCTAATACCACTAGACTTTATAAAACTTATTCTTTCATTACCAATTCAACCTTCATATTCCCTTCATCATACACTTTCAAATATCAACCATCTCAATTAATAATTATACCCATAAAATCTTTTTTTGACTTAAAATCCTTGTGTTCTCTATCCTCTTACCAATGCCTTGTACAGTCTCTAAACTATATCCAGGAAATATAAATTTTTATACCATTAATGTACATCCTATTGTCCTTCTTATTTGAAATCCTTGAACTTGCTTTCCAAGTAATTCATCCTCGAAATACCCTAGTAACTCATTTCTAAACTGATTATATTGACCCCTTGGTTTCAGTTCCAACCTCAATCATACTCCTATCTCAAATTTCTATACTAGATCCAACATCCCATATTCCTACCAAGATACCACTTGATAATAAATCCGCCTTCCGAACGAGATGATTTACGATACTTCTTTAACCTTTCCAAGGTAAAAAGATACAAAATTTTAAATGACTTCACAGTGTAGTTGACATGAATGGATAAAAGACAGGTAGTTGGTGTAATCTAGACATAATTAATCAAGATGAAGGAAGTAATGACAAGATGAGGAAATCATCATATGATGAGAAGAGAAATGACGGAACAAGAAATAATGGTAGAAATTATCCTTGAGCAATAGGTCAAAAGAAGTGAATTAATTTAAGGTATGACCTGATAACCATACACGTCTATCCAAAATCATGTTGCCAGAATTTACGCCACGCCAGTAAACATAGCTGCAATAAACGATAGAGTCCATAACTAAGGTATACACCCTATAATCATTTTATCTAGATTCCTTACCACGCCAATCGGTATGGCTGCAAGAGAATCTAAATGCCATAACTAGGATAGTATATCCAAAATCAGGCTTCATGTCCTTGTCAGGCTAGCTAATATGACTGTGATAAATTCTAAACTCCATAAATAAAGTAGACATTTATCGTTCTCATTGTTCTCATCAAATATGTTTATCAGAATATCTTAACTCAATTCATAAAAACTGATTTTAGATACAAAATCAAAGTCAAAGTCAACAACGAACGAACATCAAGATTTAAAATTCAACAACGAATCAAGGATAAGTAAATGAAAACTAGCAAAAACAGATTCCGAGACAGGATTTAGGAAAAGTTCTCAAGAGAAGTTCCAAAGGTACTGTCTAGGTCAAGATAAAAGGAAATCATTGGAATATAATCTAAAACAATCTCAACCGGATATGAGACTGGCAAATCGTATTCTCGTATCAACCTAGAAGATATATAAGTTCAACTTCTAGTTCCCTCTGGGGTCGATAAACTCATTCCAAAGAAGAATATGGTTCAATACGGACAGATATCTCAGGAATCAGGACGGATAGAAACGAAAAAGAATATATTCGGAAAACATTCGAAATAAGATTCTCGGGGGTCATCCTTGGAATCTATCAAGAGTTCCTAACATGTGACTGAGTACCAAAATCCTAAAATATTCCATGACTCAACCTTAATCCTAGGGCAGGCTCGTAGTAGTACAGATAACCTCAAGTACCACCACGACTTTGCATTAATTGCAAAGATAGACCTCCATGGGCCACCACAAAAATATGTCATGACCCGCACCCGGATATACGGATACGAATACGTAGGCCACGCCTAGCCTACGCTGCAGTATCGGCGGTAGAACGCTGTCTAGTACCCAATAAATATACTCTATATCTAGAAGGTCCATGAACTACAAATATACTCAATCACAACCCAACATCTAAAGAAGATAAGACATGAAAGATAACTAAGGCACAAAAACAACTAGAAACTACTAGAAGGAATCATAAGAGAGGAAAATAAAGAAGGAAAAATAAGACAAACTAAGGATAACTACCAGGCAACTCACATAGAAGAAATAGTGAGATCCACCTCAGCTAGCAACATCATGAAGTCCAATACTGAGGGCACAACTACTCCTAAAATATTATCAACATTTCCAGTCAGGATAGAACGACCACAAATCTCAAACAACAGTTCTAGTTAGACGATATTGAAAATATAGCAGTAAATAGAGAGAATATACAAGAAATCACGAAATGTACATGTGAGTATCATGGCAAGGTAAGCTGTAAATCTAGAGCTAGAACAAGGCAAGTAAAACTGATCATGACATGTACAAGAATCAAGAATCATCTATCTAGGTGTGTGAGTACTAGCTACAATACGTGGCCGGCTTGGGAACTTGCACAATAGTAACAGGCCTGGCTAACCATACGTGGGGTGTATGATCAACACTCACAATCAATAGGTGCACAATGGGTGTACAATAGGCTTTGACCACATATCTACACTAATGCTCTCCGTCCCCCGACTAGTATAGTGGATCCAACCATGACACATCATGACGCACGATTCTCTGAGAGGGTAGCTAGCCTTCGCAGGAATCGTGTCTGTACAATGCACAAGGAACAAGAAAGACTTGCACAATATAAACCAAATAATACCAGGAATAACATCTCATGACGGGATCCAGAGAAATACCAATCCATGTGAACAATATGTCAAGAGAACAAGGATATCTACACTAAATACAAGAAATATAGACGATATCATAAAACAGAAATATTATCAGAGAATGTACTCGCCTGAGATCTGGTGGAAATATGTCAACTGTGTAATCTTGCTCAGAGTGAAATCACAGACCTAAAGATGAGATATATATAAGCTAATTAGGGTTCAACAGTGTTAGGCATAGTTATATAGTATAAGCTATGTAATCTAGGTCAATCTCAGTCCACTAAGTCAAACTAGGTCACACTGTGTCACACTAGGTCAAACTAGGTCAATGGTTGACTTACAGTTGACTTTCAGTCAACTGGTCAACTCTAGTCAACTCTGGTCAACTCTAGGTTAAACTAGGTCAAATGTTGACTAGCAGTTGAGTTTGGGTCAACTAGTCAACTCGGTCAAGTTCTAGTCAATTTTAGGCTATGGTTGACTTTCAGTCAAAATAGTCAACTTTGGTCAACCAAGGTCAAAACTAGTCTAACCTAGGTCAATGTTGACTCTACTTCGATGTTCAGTCAAAGCAGTCAACCATGGTCAAACAGGGTCAAGGCTAGTCTCTAATAAATATCTACATGGTCAACACATTCAATTTCAGTGGTTGTGAAATCACTGGAATCGATGGATCTCAAAATACAACAAAAGGAGAAAGATTATAATAATAGGGTAAAAACCTACAGATGTTGTCGAATGGTGAAACAACCATCACAACGTGTCCAGAATGGTCAAAATAGCTAGAATAGTCTATCCATAAGTCCAATTTGGACACAGGGGCAAAAAGGTAATTTTGCGTCAAAACGATGTCCGTGTCGGACCACTTTGTACCGAAAAATGTGCCAAAATAAAATTACACTAAACCTAACAAATTATATGTCCATGAATCCAGAATGACGATACGAACTCAACGGTATATCCGAAATTGGATTCCGATGACCCGATCTCAGATTGGTCCGTTGACCCGGATATTGGAATCTGATTTGTATAGAAAAGCGTGTCGGAGCCAATGTCCTAAAAAATAAGCAAATTATATGTCAATGAGTCCAGAATGACGATACGAACCCAACGGTATATCCAGAATTGGATTCTGATGAGCCGATCTCAAAATGACCCGTTGATCCGAATATTGGTATCCGACTTGCACCGAAATGCGTGCCGGAACCAATGTCCACTAAAACCTAGCAAATTATATGTCAATGAGACCAGAATAACGATACGAACTCAACGGTATATCCGGAATTGGATTCCGATGAGCTGACGTCAAAAAGTCCTATTGATCCGGACTGTGGGGCCCGCTTTGTACCGAAATGCGTGCCAGGGTCCACATCCTCCAAATCTAACAAACTTTTTATGAAAATGTGCCAGAACGATGCCACGAGTCTACTGGTGGTGTCAGAAATTGAATCCGGAGTCCCGGGTTCAAAAATAGAATTTTACAAGTTCGAAATTACGAATTCGGACGGCCAACTTTGGCGTCAAATTAAACCAATCAAACGTGCTCACAATAAAACGAAACTAAAATGGCAGGAAGAGGGTTATACCAGTTGGTGGAGGTGGGAAGCTTAGCCCGTGCTTCATCAGACCTTTCGTGATCAGCGGGAGAGTCGGTGACGTGGCATACAGGCTAGACTTGCCACCTGCACTGGTGGATGTCCACAACATATTCCACATATCACAGTTGAGACGGTACGTGGCTGCCTAGCCATGTGCTCGATCATTCGGAGATTGAGGTTGGACCTACTCTCAGTTATCCAGAGCAGCCTGTGGAGATTCTGGATCGCCGAGAAAAGGTGTTGAGAAACCAGGTGATACCCTTGGTTTGCGTCGCATGGAGGCATCACTCTCCAGGAGAGTCTACCTGGGAGCGGGAGGATGAGATGCACGAGCGATACCCTTATCTTTTTGGACCGTGAGGTATGATTGTCTATCCTTCTCATTGTTAGTTTCGTCTTTCAATTTCGAGGACGAAATTTTTTAAGAAGGGTAGATTTGTCACTACCACATATCTAGTTTGAGGGTATTTTTGTCATTTTTGAATTATTTGAATTTAATATATTTTATTAGGAATTTAAAATGATTAATTAGAATGGTATGATTTAAATACTAGTTAATTGATTGCCATGTGGTTTAGGTTAGTCTAACCTAGATTGGACCTAATCTAGATTAGTCATAGCTAGTCTAATTAGTCACATTAAGCTTAGTTAGCATTGGTTAAATAGGTTTAAGTCATGATTAGCTAGGTTGAGTGGTTTGCAACTTGACTAGGAAGGAGCCCTAGATTCTAGGCCATCCAAATAGTCATGATGCATTGCTAGCCTTAGATGCACCCTAGAAACCCTAACCCTAGCTAGTGGCCGGCCAAAAGAACCCCTCCTGCCTATAAAGTATCTCTATTGGGAGTTGTGCCTCTTTTTACTATTCCATCATTTTCCTAAGAACAAGGTTAGCCTTCACTTTTATTTCTTTATAGTTTAATCATTAGAGCTCCATTTTTTATTGAGATTTCTTCCATAGTATTCTAAATACTATTCTCCTATTGTTTGTGGAGTCAAATCTCAGGTTTGACACAATTTAGAAACTTTGAGTGGCTTTTGGAGATCTCTTTTGAAGGGGCTTTTTGTTGTGAAGAACACACCTAGGTAAAACTCCATTCCTCCAATGAAAATCTAGTTTTATTGTATAAACACCAAGCCCTAGGTGTCCTTGTACTGTAGGAAAAGGTTTCGTGTGGTTTCGTATCCTTTACGTGTCCGTATCGGACACGTATCAGTCTAGGTTCATTAGTGTTCGACGAAATGCCACAGTGGGCATTTCGACCCTGTTTTAGAAATGTTTTTGAATAGGAAATTAGGTTTTTATATGGCTTATTGATTTTCCATTGTCTGAGCTGGATTCGAGTCCAGTTCGTGTCGATACTGGACTCGTGGACACGCCCCGCGCGCGCGTAGTGGACTGTCCTGCTACTCGTGTGTCCGTACGGCTGTTATAGGGCTCGAGGACACGTGTCCTTTGACACAGGCCTTGGGGCATTGTCTGACACGACACCCCCAAGACCACATGTCCTGTAAGTTTGTGTCGAGTGCAGGAGTCGACCCACACTGGACATAGGAACTGTCGACTGAACCCAGTCTGTGTGTATTGAGTTTTTGTGTGTGTTTGGACACGTTGTATCCTGTTTCTGGACACCATTTTGTTAGTATGACACACACTAATATCCACCATTAATTACCTACCTAGGTTTCATCATGAATTGTGAATTTAAATGTGGATTGGAAATGCCCAATCGACTGATACTCAAAGTATCAGTGAGTACACTGTTCTCCATGTTCCTGTTATTTAATTAGGTGTTTTAGTTATGATTAAATGCTAAATTATATCCTAACATGTTTACTAATCTATGTTAGTGTAAATTTACATATTAGAATAGGTCTTGTGGCATGAAATGAGATTTTGGCAATGAGCTAGGCTTCGAAATGCCAGGACTGATACATAGGTTCATGGTATTTTCAATAAGAACTGTTAACTGATTTCCTGATTTCTTCTTTATTAAATTTCATGTCAATGCCATGTGTCAGTTGTATTTTAATTTGTTAAACACTAGACATCATGATTTGGATTCAATTCTCAGTTTGGTTGAATCATGAAATGGGTTTCCTGTTTTCTGATACAATGTAGTATCAGTGCCTACTCCTTAATTCGAATGTTAGATTCCAGTTTCAATGATAACTCACACATATTTTACACATGTTATGTAGGAGTTTATGTGTTGGGGAGGTTGGTTTCATGTGGGGAAGTTAACTGGGATTCGAATTGAGTCTATATATTACTGTCGAATGTTTGGATTTACTTTTGTTTTCAACTGTTTATGGTTAAAACCTAGGAACATTTTTTCTGTCAATAATTTACAATATCTGAGACACACAAGAGCACTGTCACTCACTATCATTTGGTTCCAAAATCTGAGTTTCTAGTTAATGCTTCACTGTTATTAAAATCCTGAGAACTCACACTATCTATAATCCTGAGAACACATGGTCTCCTGTATAACACACACATTAAATTGGCACACACACATTATATGTTCACCCACACATGTGTTAATGCCACACACACAATGGAATAGGGAATCTGGGAACACTGAACACAGGTTCCTTTCTTAACACACACACACATTTTATAATGTATACACATATGTACCCTACCTATCTAAATCATGCACACACACACACACACACAGGTTTCCTTCACTAGATATTAGTTCACTGTTTTACAATTCCTGTGCACACATGTTTCAGTCCACACCCAATTTCATGTATTCCTACACACACACACACACACACTCTATAACACACATGTTTCCCCATTAGACACACACACACATCTCATATGTTATCCCCTCTCTATGTAGATACAATACATATTTCTATATGTGTGGGTATGCCTATAGCTATATATAGCAATGCCTAATCTAATGTGAATGTGTGAATGGTAGAGTAGGATATATGGAAATGAAATGTGTAATAGCTAAATGTGATATGCATATTCTATTTGTATATATATATATATTAAAAAATATATATATATATGTATATATATATATATATATATATATATATATATATATATATATATATATATATATATATATATATATATGGTATTGGCCTATGGTATATATATGTAGATATATAATGTGAATAGTTATATATATAATGTGAATAGTGATATATATGTAGATATATAATGTGAATAGTGATATATATAATGTGAATAGTGATATATATGTAGATATATAATGTGAATAGTGATATATATATATATATATATATATATATATATATATATATATATATATATATATATATATATATATATATATATGGTATTGGCCTATGGTGTGTCTGTTTGCCTAGTGAGAGTTTAGTTAGACTTGTTTAGTCTTGATTAGGCCTAGAATAGACTAGTTAGACTAGTATAGACTTGGTTGACCTAGTTTGACTTCTAGGGTTGACCAAGAGTTGACTTTGGTCTAGATTGACCTAGATTCTTGTAGAATGCATTGAATTGCATCTTATTATCATTTTAGACTTATAGTGACTTGTACTGTTCTATAGGAGACAGACACCACTCATCGGACAGTAGATATTCTTCAGATACTCAGGATACAGGCGAGTACATTCTCTGATCATTTCATATCCTGTTAGAATTATTCTCCTACCTTAAATTACTTTACTTGATACTGTCACGTTGGTCACACGGATTAGTACTATATGGATCCCTTCTTGAGATGTTATTCCCTCATAGAGCATCGGATACTACATGTTCTGTGCATTTCACTTATATGGTGTATCACTATGCTTCATGGTTTATTGAATCACTTGTGACATGTACTCTCATGATCACAGAGTCTTCCTTGAATCCCCCATTTATGGGCTTTCCTAGAATCCCCATTTATGGGACTATCATGTACCACTCTTTGGGGGCCGTTACATGAATCATAACATAACCTGGCTGGATCCTTGTGTATTGATTGGGGTTACGGGGGAGTAGAAGTAGACATGTGAATAATATCCAAGTAGTGTAGCATCAGAATCTTTTCGTAGTGTAGCATCAGAATCACCATATGCCATTCACATGTTTATATTGTACTCTGACTCACTAGCCACTGTTAGTTCTCTACTTATAGTAGATATTTCTATTACAGTTCTCTCTCTGTTTACATTCTGTACTTTCTTCAGTTTCCTGTATCTTACTTTACTGTATGATTATATTTTTTAACCTGCTATAAACTGTTGAGATGTATTGTGCTCGCTCCGTCCCGATTGGGCACCGTTGAATGTTTACAGAGGACGAGGATGAAGCTGGTGTTGACACTTTCTATGGGACAGCTCTAGATGATACCTGTGATCTGGATTTCCAGCCGGATCCACTAGCTGTAGAGACTGAGGCTCCCTAGTCTAGGTTTTACTATTTCTGTCATTTGAGATCTGGATTGTATATATTCTTTCATACTCTGTAGTTGAGACCTTGTATTCTGGATGTTTGCTGAGATGTTATCTTAGACACTTAGAATCTTCTGATCATCTGTATTTCATTTGAGTTCTATATCAATTCGTGCTATTGGGTTTACATTCTGCTATATCACCCCCATTCGGGGAGTATAAACTGCTTAGCATTATATTGTTAGATGTTGTGACCTAGGACAGCGTTCTACCACCGACACTTGATAGAACTGGAGATTCCCAGGACCCTTCCTTTGGTGTGCGTATTGATCGATAGAAAGTTAAACAGATCTAATACGTGTTCTAACCCTCATAGGCGAAAACTAGGGTTCACGAATTATACCTGCGACAGAAAGGAGATAAGTAATTTCTGGCAATCTCGAGCGAACGACCCCAAGATCTTCTGCACGTATTCCTTCCTCGAGTTGGACGTCGTATGGGCGACGATCTTCCAACCTTTTCTTCTCCTTGGAAGCCCTCTCTTTATCTCCTTACGTGAATCACGAATTTAGAGAAAATTTTAGATTTCTGATCAGTAATCTGGCGGCCAGAGAATAGAGGATATATATAGGCTACGGCAGGGACCATGAGGAGAAATTAGGGTTAGGCCTCCTAACGGATCTGGATATCCCGTGTTCAACCCGAACACATAATCCAGGCCCATTAACAATAGCTCGGTCCACTAATGAGCTATTGTTGCACTACCTCCCTAATCCCAAATTATGTTTGTGGGCTCATTTTATTATATGCTCGTTTGGCTCCCCATGTTAAGATATCGTATGTCCGTCGATCAAATTAAGTTACTGACAACTATATTGATTCGACATCTTTTATCCTTAAGTAGTACCGCTCAACTTTATTTGTCATGTCGGATATAATCCACCTACAGGGTTTACATGACAATCCTTATGAGCTCCTTAAGAGGACATCATCAACCCGATGTATCGGGACATAGATTCCATTTATAATCAACAGCCCATCATACATACAATGTTATTACCCAATTCATAGAGGTTGTTGATCCATAATGAATCTCACTCTTTTATGAGTCAAAGTAATGCACACTGCATATACATGTCCGTTATTATATCTGGATTAAGAGCACAAGCATCCATAATAACAGAGGTGTTTGTTCTCTTACGTAGTCAGTACAAAGAGAACAACCTCAAGTGGTCATGTTCAATACACACAAAGTGTACTAGTGTAAACCTATAGTCAAGATAGACTAATACCAGATTACACTACAACCTTTCCAATAGATTGTCCAAGTCCATCTAGGTTGTGAACTATTTATATACTCCATAGGAAACTAATAATATGATCTTCTATGTGACACCACACACCATATTATCTATAATATAGAATATCAGACATTTACATTAACACTTGCAACAAATACAATATACAAACATTTGCCCATATGATTCTTATTCAAAATTTAAGGAAATAAGGTTACTACAAAAGTGATGCTTTTAGTATATAACCCTAACAACACTGCGGCGTAGGCTGGACGTACCCACTTCTCGTGCCCTTACTCTAGGGTACGGGTCGTGACACATTTTTAGTGGTGGCCCATGCAGGTCTAGACTAGAAGTGTAGTGGTATTCGAACCAGAGTATCACTACAGCCTGCAGTAGGATATAGGACATTAGTTTTCAAGGTACTCAATCACGTTAGGAAAAACTCTATTTCTGCCATCTAAATCCCTACTGTCAATTGATTTCTTTTGAATTTTAACTGTCTGCCTTTGTTATATCGCTTCTTTCTCAGCAATTGATACCCTTGTTTGATCTGACTTCAGAATGGTGGAGACGTGGTCATAGCGTACCATTCATGGGGATACTATAGAGGGGACTGCTACCTCTCAGCCAGTTCAGCAGGATCAGGAGATTGCAGCTCATGCCACCTCTGCTCGTATTAGGATCTCAGCAGCAGCAGCAGGGGGTATGCCTCCACCAGCTCGGAGGTAGGACCCAGTCATCCCAGAGGTACCTTTCCAGCAGCCACCGCCTATAGGATACGTAGACGCGGCACAAATGTTCGCCAACTTTCAGCAGTTTATGGAGGTACAAAAGACCTGGCAGGCCAGGAGCATAGAGTTGGCCCTTACGACAGTCGCAGCTCGACCAGCAGTCCAGCAGCCGAGGACACCTGGGATAGAGCAGTTCCAGAAGATGAGCCCTAGACACTTCCTGGAGACGGAAGGTGTAACTCCACTCTTCCAAAAATTTGAATTATTTTTTTTAATATTTTTATGCTAATTAAATGATTTGGAAATTTGTTTTGGTTAATGATTTTAACTATCACTAAAGCAATGTTTAGGTTTAAAATCTTTTAAACCTATTTGGTCGTTTGGCCCAACCCAGGAAGCCCATGAACCCAACATTTCTTTGAAAAAGAAAAACCCTTCTTCTTTCCAGAGGCACAGGCCAGCCCTCTCCTCTGCGCTGTGTACAAATTTAAATTTTCCAACGGCCATGTGCTCTCCACTCCTCTGCTCTCTAACAACCTCTGACACCTGAGCCAGGTGGCCACGAATTCTCCCATTTTTCCCTCCATTCTCTCTGCAACGGCCTATTTAAGGAGCCACGGACCCTTCTCCTTCTTCACACTACAAGAAACTCTAGAGGACCCTTTTTTTCTTCCCCAATCCAACCTAGAAGAGCAGCCATGGCATTGAGGGAACCGCAGTAGCTTCCAAGTGTTGGTATTGATCTTCCATTTTTCCTTTGCTCTTTCTATTTCAGTAGACAAATCTTTTGATCCGAACATTTCAATTCGTTCAGAATTTCCTCGTGTCCTGATCTAGTCATCTCGTGTCCTGCTCTCTTCTGGAATGATCTTCATTGGATTAAGAGGTGAGTTGTCTATCATAAGAACAACCCTGTTTTCTTGTGATTTTGGTGTTTGATCGAACGGAATGGTTGTGTCAGATTTAATCCTTCTTTAAATCAAACTCCTTAAATTTCTTTTGATCTGGAATGCTTGGGGATCTCCTGTTGAACACCACAGTGAGTACTCAGTCCCTGTGTTGTTGATTTTGGGTTACTCGAGGTGTAAGAATGAGTTTTGATACCAGTTCTCCATGTTGTTTTGATTATAGACTTTGAAGTTTGATCATCTGGATCTAGTGAACCATCGGCCAAGTTGTTCTTGACCATCTCGATCAGGTAAAATCCTAACTAATAAGAAATTGCCATTTTACTATGGGAGGGTGTTTTCAAATCAAGTTCAATGAGTAGAGGTTCAGATCTCTTTAGATCTCCAATCTGTTTGTGGATTGATCGTATTGGAGATGGAATAAGTTTAATTTAATCTTTTAAATTAATACTTGTTCTCAGATCTGGTGGTTGAATCTATTTATTTTGGTCATATTCATTTTGAAGTATTATTAATTTATTACAGTTGGTTTAAGTGATTGATCAGTAGGACTATGGAAGCCTAGCTTGGGTAGTACCTGAATTTATGTTTCCTTGCAACAGTTTATTTCCTCAGTTTCTAAATCCTGTAAATAATTAACCTGGGCAGTGTAATACCTGAGTTTGTTATCCTTTGCAAAATCATTGAAAACTCTGTTTACATATTCTGGAACCAATGACTTGAGGGGTGGCAGCATATGCCTTGATTCATATGACTGTTCTGATGATTGATGTGGGTTGTCCTGAATCAACCATAGGACTTTTAGCAAGACAATGTAGTTGGAATCAACCCTTAGTTCCCTATAAACCTGTGTATTAACTTGTCCAGATTATGGACTTGGTTCAGAGCATATGGACTGATGTGGAGATGTATTCGTTTAATGTGTGGACTGAATTTGAATATCTTTTCCTTTTTGAATTGGGAACATAAGTATTCCGAGTAATGAAGGGATATCAAATTGTAGCTGTTTGGGTCATTGAATTTATTTCTAAATACATATAGAACTGGTATGTAGATTATTGGGACTGAGCATAAGACTGTCTGAGATATGGACAGTAGATTAAACTATATTTTTGATTGACATTTGAATGTTTGGACTGAACTCTATAGGATAGCATGAAGACATTGTCATCTGTAGGACAATATAGTGTAGATTGTCATCTGTCACAGGAAATTTCTTGCTTAGGATTGACTCCACCTGGGTATTAAAGTCAGTTGAACCTGCATTCCTAGAATGAATGTTGTGTTCAATACTGGTTTTGTTTTAGTCTTGCAACCAATTGTTGCTTGTAAAGGCTGCTGTCTATGACTTGAGGGGATTAGTCGGCTATGCATTGTAATAAGAGTGATTGCTTCAAGGTTAAACTAGGAAGGGAACCTGATGCAAATCTTGAGTCTGTATAGGAAAGTTTAGGCTTGATTTCATTTGTGGACTAATTAAATCAGTCTTAAGGTTGAGACTAATAGGTACCAGCCTGAGTTTTGGACTGTTAGTTTTATTCCTGATATTGGACTACTTAGAGATATTGTTAGAGAGCCTAACTTATTCAGTTGGAATGCATTTAGCAATCATATATATTGATGTAGCTAGCTATACCTGTGTTTTCCTGAGAACATGGTTTGATTTCATTTTGGCTAAGATTAATCATGGAATGATATACCAGTCACACATTAGGGACTGTCGTTTCAGAGCAGTATTCTGGACTGGTAGTGTGAGATATTAAACCTGGACTAGAATGAAGGGTCATTAGGCTATAAGATTTCATGTTAGTATTAGGACTGATTTCGAGGGTCTATCAATTGAGTATTTACAGGAAGAGCCAATTCTTTTGGTAGACTAGTTGATTGCACCTTAGACTAAAATTCAGTCCTGTGTTTCCTAAACTAAGATGGAGTTTGATCCCTCATTCTATGAGAGATGAATTACTTAGCTGTCAATGGACTCCTGGTATATCTAGGAGTAATGTAGTTCATGCTAAGGTTACTTGAACTCATGACAGTAACTGTCATAACTTAGATATAATTTCAGCCTCTAACTAAACTAAGTTAACATGTGTCCTGTCAAAGACTTTTAATAAGTGTCCTGTTTAAGGATGATTTACTTACCAAGTTGAAAAAACAGTTCTTGATAGCTTGTATTAGAGTATTATGAGTTTAATGGAGTATTGAATTATATAAGTAGAAGTCAGACTACTTAAATGTATGTCCCTGTAATCTAGATGTAACATTCATGATAAGATTGTGTTTAGAATTATTAGTGATCTTAAGTTAAATATCAACTTTACACTTTGACTTATCAAACTGTAATTACAAACAGGAGGATACATAGCTCATTTGCCTACTTGTACTTTCCTGGAGCCAGGCAAGTACACTCTACGGTTTTGTACTTTACATTATCTTCCCTGTACTTCCTTGAGTGACACAATTGCAACACGTCATGTTCTTTCTGGTGCTCTTGTTCTCTTGTGCTTATTACTTGTATCTGGGGTGGGGAAATATGCTATCTATGTGACCAATCCCAAGTAACAACTCAGGTGTGTTTTAGCTTAGACCCCGCATCGTGCACGCGGGTCCTAAGTCACCATTCATGTGCTTTCAGGTGCTTTCAGGTGCTTTCAGGTGCTTACCCTAGCCGGTCACATATTTAGTTATATTTCAAATATAGTACACACATGTTCAGGAGATTACCTTGTACTTATTTCCTGTAGTTCCATGATATCATGTTCTTTCAGGTGCTTACATATCATGTTCTTACATTCATGTTCTTCCATGTACTTTACACTGTTCTTCATGTACTTATTCACCTGTATTTTTCCTGTACTTTCCATGTTCCCTTGTACTTTCATATCATGATGTCTTGTTCATTACCTAGAATTGTACTTGCTCCGCTCCTGAATAGGATATGTTGCAGGTGAGATGGAGGCTTTGTGTGACACCTACTATGGACAGGATATTGCCTTCCCTACTGAGCCAGCTGGAGCTGCTTGTGACCTAGAGGCTGCAGAGGCCTAGTACTTCATTAGTTTACCTTTATCTTTCCATGTATTGAGACTAGCAGACTCTTTTATAGTTGAATTGTAATAATTTCAGATATTGTACTTTACTCTGGTTGGGACACATTTATAGATGCTGTGATTTCATATATGTTCATATTTATCTGGTTAGCTTCCCTAGATTGGTACAGCTTACTTTGTTGTGTCTAACAACAAAGGCTGGGCGTGTCCGACTCGTATCCGATTATTCGGGAGCGGGTCGTGACATGTTTTTAGTGGTGGCCCATGCAGGTCCATCCTAATGGTACCTAGGACATAGCGTACTATTGGGGGACTTGATTACACTAGGAAAACTTGATCACAGCATAGGAAAATCGGGAAATAAGGGTATATCAGGTATTATCAGGATTGTCAGGTGCTTTATTATTATAAAAACATTGTTTGTTAGGTTTTAGGGTTTGTCATTCAACAAGTTTTCTTTTATGCAGGATGGTAGCCACGAGGAAGACCGCAGACCAGTCTGGAGTTGCAGGCACTTCTGGAGTTGCAGGCGGCTCGGAGCAGACCGCACCAGAGCAGGCCGCACCAGACGTTCGGGCAGATCCACTTCCACCAGCGCCTCCTATCTTTCTAGCATTGCCGCCGACGATGATGTTTGACGGTAACCAGGTGATGGCGATGTTTCAACAATTCATGGAGGCCCAGAACCACCAGGCTGCTCAGTTCCGCGAGACCCAGAACCAGCAGGCCGCACAGTTCCGAGCGACTGTCGTCGACGCGCTGAGTTCCAGAGAGCCGGCAGCACCAGCACCAGTACCAGTAGCACCTCCAGCACCGCGAGGACCGAGACCAGGGACGGCGAAAGAGTACCAGCACCTTTCCTCGATGGACTTCTGGGGCGACAAGGGGATCATCTATGCAGATGAATGGCTAGAGAATGTAGAGAGGACTTTGACCATGGCAAAACATTCCAGAGGACCAGAAGGTGTCAGTGGCTAGCATGCGACTCTTCGACTTGGCCAGAGCTTGGTATCGGGAGGACCCCCAGTTGACGGATCCCCGGGTGTCTTGGACAGTTTTCAAAACACTGTTCAAGGAAAAATTCTTTCCAGAGGTGGAGCGTGATGAGTTGAGGATGCAGTTCGAGGCGCTGCAGCAGGGGACGATGACGGTCGCACAGTACACTTTGGAGTTCACCAGACTCAGCAGGTTCGCTGAGAACCTGATTAGAGAGCCAGAGGACAGAGCATGGAGATTCAAGAAGGGTCTCACCCGGGAGCTGCGACATGCGGTGGCGATCAGTCAGGCGACGACGTATGCGAGCATTCTGAAGATTGCTCAGGCTGTGGAAAAGGAGACGGACCCAAGGCTGAAGAGGGACCGGGACGTGGGCAGCAGTAGTTTCCAGGCACCAGCGAAGAGGGTTCAGACTCAGACCCAGACGAGGCCACAGCAGCAGCAGCATCACCGTCAGGCCAGAGCTCCAGCGCATCAGCATCAGAGACAGCATCTGGCGATCAGTTGTGCTTTTTGTCATCGCCCGGGACACCACATCGACGAGTGCCGCAAGAGGTTGGGACTTTGCCTCTTCTGCGGATCTGATGCACACCAGATGAGGGACTGCGCTCAGGCTACAGCCAGACTAGCAGGAGGACGAGGAGTTGGAGGACCACCGGCTGTACCACCCAGAGCATTGCCTGCTGCACCCCAGAGAGGAGGAGCTCTACCACCCCAGCAGCAGAGGTTTGTACAGCACCAGCAGCAGCAGAGAGGAGGAGCACAGCAGGGACGTGCTTACGTCATGGCTGCAGTTGAGGAGGACGAGGCAGTGCCAGATGTGATCACAGGTTCTATATTTTTACATTCTTTCCCTGCCATTGTATTGTTTGATTCTGGAGCCACCCATAGCTTTGTATCATATGAGTTTCTGCATAGACACGGCTTCACACCCAAGCCCACTAGGCGGAACTGTCAGATCATGACAGGAGGAGGGTCGGTGCCAGTAAGTGAGATGGTGGAATGCCCTATCACTATTGCTGGGAGAGAGATTCGAGCTCGACTTCTAGTGATGCCGCTTCCTGGATTTGACGTAGTCCTTGGCATCGACTGGATGAGCGAGCAGTTTGCCGTAATAGACTGCCATAAAGGGAAGGTGATCTTCAGCCCGCCAGGAGTTCCACCATTTGAGATCAGCAGACGAGTTACAGAGAGGCCAGAGGGAGTCTACTTCGGAGCAGTTGCAGAAGACCAGGAGTTGCCGCATCCGCTGATTGCAGAGTATCTCGACGTCTTCCCCGAGGAGCTTCCAGGATTGCCACCAGATCGAGATATGGAGTTCAGTATCGACCTATTGCCCGGATCAGCACCGAAGTCCCAGCACTGTTACAAGATCAACCCGAAGGAAGCTGCGGAGTTGAAGGCGCAGATTGATGAGCTTGAGGGCAAAGGGTTTATTCGCTCCAGTGCTTCACCCTGGGGAGCACCGGTGCTTTTTGTGCCCAAGAAGGATGGGACGGTGAGGATGTGCATTGACTACCGTGCACTCAACAACATCACCATCAAGAATCGATACCCTTTGCCACGGATTGACGAGCTGTTTGATCAGCTTAGTGGAGCGAAGGTCTTTTCTAAGATCGATCTTCGATCGGGGTACCACCAGATGAAGGTTCGGGAGCAGGATATTCCGAAGACAGCCTTCAACACTCGATACGGCCAGTATGAGTTCCTGGTGATGCCGTTCGGACTCACCAATGCCCCTGCAGTTTTTATGAACCTGATGAATAAGGTTTTCCACAAATATTTGGATAAGTTTGTTGTAGTCTTTATTGACGACATTCTGATTTATTCCAAGACGGAGGAGGAGCATGTTGAGCATCTGCAGATTGTTTTAGAGATTCTGTGAAAGGAGAAGCTGTACGAAAAACTCTCGAAATGTGAGTTTTTCTTGGACAGAGTGGAGTTTCTAGGGCATGTGGTGACTGGAGAGGGGATTTCTGTGGATCCCAAGAAGATTGAGGCAGTAGAAGCATGGGCACCTCCCAAGTCAGTAGCAGAGATTCGTAGTTTCCTGGGTCTTGCAGGATACTACAGGAAGTTTGTGAAGGACTTCGCCAGGATAGCAGAGCCTATGACGAAGCTTACGCGAAAGGACGAAGAGTTCATCTGGAGCGACGCCTGCCAGTCAGTATTTGAAGAATTGAAGAGAAGACTCACGACAGTGCCAGTTCTAGCCTTGCCGTCAGGATCAGGAGGATTTGTCATCTACAGCGACGCTTCAGGGAAAGGTTTGGGATGTGTGCTGGAGCAGAACAAGAAGGTTATAGCTTATGCTTCTAGACAGTTGAGGCCTCATGAGAAGAATTATCCCACACATGACTTAGAGCTTGCAGCAGTTATATTTGCCTTGAAACTGTGGAAGCATTACCTATATGGAGAGCGAGTGGACATCTTCACGGACCACAAAAGCCTGAAGTATGTCTTCACTCAGAAGGAGCTGAATATGAGGCAGCGCAGATGGCTGGAACTCATGAAGGATTTCGACATCAGTTTGCAGTATCATCCTGGGAAAGCGAATGTGGTTGCAGACGCTCTCAGTCGGTATCCTATTGCTATGTATCTCACCATGGACCGACATCTCTTGGAGGATCTGGAGAGCCTTGGGATTGAGATTGTTCTCCCGGGGTATGGAGGTCAGATGATGCATATGCAGATACAGTCGGGGTTGCTAGAGAAGATCAAGGAGGCCCAGTTGCTTGATGAAGGAATCCAGGGTCTTAGAGCTCAGGCAGAGTTAGGTCTGCTCGACGACTTCACCATTGCAGAGGACGGATCCTTGAGGCACGGGAGTCAGCTGTGTGTGCCCAAGGACTTGCGGGAGGAGGTGATGCAGGAGGCCCACCAGTCGCAGTATTCTGTACATCCTGGGTCTACCAAGATGTACAAGGATTTGCGAGAGTATGTTTGGTGGTATGGGATAAAGAGAGAGGTTGCCAGATTTATTTTCAGATGTCTTGTGTGCCAGCAAGTCAAGGCGGAGCGCCAGAGACCAGCGGGACTACTCCAGCCTTTACCTATTCCGGAATGGAAGTAGGAGCACATTACCATGGACTTCGTCTCTGGATTACCGCGTACTCCCAGTGGCAAGGACGCTATTTGGGTGATCGTGGATAGATTGACGAAGTCTGCTCATTTCATTTCGTTCAAGGTAGGGCTGTCGACCGAGAAGCTTGCAGACCTCTACATGTGTCAGATCGTGCGGATTCACAGAGTGCCGGTTAGCATTGTTTCAGATCGAGACAGCCGCTTCACATCACACTTTTGGAGGAGTCTACAGCAGAGCTTGGGATCACAGCTGAAGTTCAGCACTGCCTATCATCCACAGACAGACGGACAGTCTGAGAGGACCATCCAGACACTGGAGGACATGCTACGGGTTTGCGCACTCGACTTCGGCGGTTCGTGGGAGGACCATTTGCACCTTGTGGAGTTTGCCTATAACAACAGTTATCAGGCTAGCATCGAGATGACTCCATTCGAGGTGCTGTATGGACGGAGATGTCGTACTCCGTTATCTTAGGACGACGTGGGCGAGAGAGCGTTGCTCGGGCCAGAGATGGTAGTAGACTCAGCTGAGAAAGTCAGACTGATCCGGGAGCGTATCAGAGTTGCACAGGATCGGCAGAAGTACTGGGCGGACAGCAGCAGACGGCCACTTGAGTTCAAGGTTGGAGACAGAGTTTCCTGAAGATCTCACCGACTAGGGGCGTCATCAGGTTCGGCAGAGGCGGGAAACTCAGTCCGAGATTCATCGGACCCTTCGATGTGACGGTACGGATTGGCGAGGTGCATATCGATTGGCGCTTCCAGCTAGATTGGAGGGAGTGCACGATGTTTTCCACATATCCCAGCTTCGACGATACATTCCAGACCCGAGCCATGTGGTGGACTATTCCGAGCTGGAGGTGGGCCCGAGATTGACTTATGAGGAGCAGCCAGTAGAGATTCTCGACCGGAGGGAGAAGCGTCTGCGGAGCCAGACTATTCCTCTTGTCCGCGTCATGTAGAGACACCACTCTCCAGGAGAGTCCACATGGGAGCATGAGGACGAGATGCGTGAGCGATATCCTAGTTTGTTCACTTGAGTGTTTTGTGTTTCATATATTTTGAATTCAATAAAACAACTCTCTAGATTCACTATTCTTGATGTCTGTGTCTACATTCCAATTTCGAGGGCAAAATTTTTCAAGGGAGAGAGATTTGTAACTCCACTCTTCCAAAAATTTGAATTATTTTTTTGATATTTTTATGCTAATTAAATGATTTGGAAATTTGTTTTGGTTAATGAATTTTAACTATCACTAAAGCAATGTTTAGGTTTAAAATCTTTTAAACCTATTTGGTCGTTTGGCCCAACCCAGGAAGCCCATGAACCCAACATTTCTTTGAAGAAGAAAAACCCTTCTTCTTTCCAGAGGCACAGGCCAGCCCTCTCCTCTGTGCTGTGTACAAATTTAAATTTTCCAACGGCCATGTGCTCTCCACTCCTCTGCTCTCTAACAACCTCTGACACCTGAGCCAGGTGGCCATGAATTCTCCTATTTTTCCCTCCATCCTCTCTGCAACGGCCTATTTAAGGAGCCACAGACCCTTCTCCTTCTTCACACTACAAGAAACTCTAGAGGACCCTTTTCTTCTTCCCAATCCAACCTAGAAGAGCAGCCATGGCATTGAGGGAACCGCAGCAGCTTCCAAGTGTTGGTATTGATCTTCCATTTTTTCTTTGCTCTTTCTATTTCAGTAGACAAATCTTTTGATCCGAACATTTCAATTCGTTCAGAATTTCCTCGTGTCCTGATCTAGTCATCTCGTGTCCTGCTCTCTTCTGGAATGATCTTCATTGGATTAAGAGGTGAGTTGTCTATCATAAGAACAACCCTGTTTTCTTGTGATTTTGGTGTTTGATCGAACGGAATGGTTGTGTCAGATTTAATCCTTCTTTAAATCAAACTCCTTAAATTTCTTTTGATCTGGAATGCTTGGGGATCTCCTGTTGAACACCACAGTGAGTACTCAGTCCCTGTGTTATTGATTTTGGGTTACTCGAGGTGTAAGAATGAGTTTTGATACCAGTTCTCCATGTTGTTTTGATTATAGACTTTGAAGTTTGATCATCTGGATCTAGTGAACCATCGGCCAAGTTGTTCTTGACCATCTCGATCAGGTAAAATCCTAACTAATAAGAAATTGCCATTTTACTATGGGAGGGTGTTTTCAAATCAAGTTCAATGAGTAGAGGTTCAGATCTCTTTAGATCTCCAATCTGTTTGTGGATTGATCGTATTGGAGATGGAATAAGTTTAATTTAATCTTTTAAATTAATACTTGTTCTCAGATCTGGTGGTTGAATCTATTTATTTTGGTCATATTCATTTTGAAGTATTATTAATTTATTACAGTTGGTTTAAGTGATTGATCAGTAGGACTATGGAAGCCTAGCTTGGGTAGTACCTGAATTTATGTTTCCTTGCAACAGTTCATTTCCTTAGTTTCTAAATCCTGGAAATAATTAACCTGGGCAGTGTAATACCTGAGTTTGTTATCCTTTGCAAAATCATTGAAAACTCTGTTTACATATTCTGGAACCAATGACTTGAGGGGTGGCAGCATATGCCTTGATTCATATGACTGTTCTGATGATTGATGTGGGTTGTCCTGAATCAACCATAGGACTTTTAGCAAGACAATGTAGTTGGAATCAACCCTTAGTTCCCTATAAACCTGTGTATTAACTTGTCCAGATTATGGACTTGGTTCAGAGCATATGGACTGATGTGGAGATGTATTCGTTTAATGTGTGGACTGAATTTGAATATCTTTTCCTTTTTGAATTGGGAACATAAGTATTCCGAGTAATGAAGGGATATCAAATTGTAACTGTTTGGGTCATTGAATTTATTTCTAAATACATATAGAACTGGTATGTAGATTATTGGGACTGAGCATAAGACTGTCTGAGATATGGACAGTAGATTAAACTATATTTTTGATTGACATTTGAATGTTTGGACTGAACTCTATAGGATAGCATGAAGACATTGTCATCTGTAGGACAATATAGTGTAGATTGTCATCTGTCACAGGAAATTTCTTGCTTAGGATTGACTCCACCTGGGTATTAAAGTCAGTTGAACCTGCATTCCTGGAATGAATGTTGTGTTCAATACTGGTTTTGTTTTAGTCTTGCAACCAATTGTTGCTTGTAAAGGCTGCTGTCTATGACTTGAGGGGATTAGTCGGCTATGCATTGTAATAAGAGTGATTGCTTCAAGGTTAAACTAGGAAGGGAACCTGATGCAAATCTTGAGTCTGTATAGGAAAGTTTAGGCTTGATTTCATTTGTGGACTAATTAAATCAGTCTTAAGGTTGAGACTAATAGGTACCAGCCTGAGTTTTGGACTGTTAGTTTTATTCCTGATATTGGACTACTTAGAGATATTGTTAGAGAGCCTAACTTATTCAGTTGGAATGCATTTAGCAATCATATATGTTGATGTAGCTAGATATACCTGTGTTTTCCTGAGAACATGGTTTGATTTCATTTTGGCTAAGATTAATCATGGAATGATATACCAGTCACACATTAGGGACTGTCGTTTCAGAGCAGTATTCTGGACTGGTAGTGTGAGATATTAAACCTGGACTAGAATGAAGGGTCATTAGGCTATAAGATTTCATGTTAGTATTAGGACTGATTTCGAGGGTCTATCAATTGAGTATTTACAGGAAGAGCCAATTCTTTTGGTAGACTAGTTGATTTGCACCTTAGACTAAAATTCAGTCCTGTGTTTCCTAAACTAAAGATGGAGTTTGATCCCTCATTCTATGGGAGATGAATCACTTAGCTGTCAATGGACTCCTGGTATATCTAGGAGTATTGTAGTTCATGCTAAGGTTACTTGAACTCATGACAGTAACTGTCATAACTTAGATATAATTTCAGCCTCTAACTAAACTAAGTTAACATGTGTCCTGTCAAAGACTTTTAATAAGTGTCCTGTTTAAGGATGATTTACTTACCAAGTTGAAGAAACAATTCTTGATAGCTTGTATTAGAGTATTATGGGTTTAATGGAGTATTGAATTATATAAGTAGAAGTCAGACTACTTAAATGTATGTCCCTGTAATCTAGATGTAACATTTCATGATAAGATTGTGTTTAGAATTATTTAGTGATCTTAAGTTAAATATCAACTTTACACTTTGACTTATCAAGCTGTAATTACAAACAGGAGGATACATAGCTCATTTGCCTACTTGTACTTTCCTGGAGCCAGGCAAGTACACTCTACGGTTTTGTACTTTACATTATCTTCCCTGTACTTCCTTGAGTGACACAATTGCAATACGTCATGTTCTTTCTGGTGCTCTTGTTCTCTTGTGCTTATTACTTGTATCTGGGGTGGGGAAATATGCTATCTATGTGACCAATCCCAAGTAACAACTCAGGTGTATTTTAGCTTAGACCCCGCATCGTGCACGCGGGTCCTAAGTCACCATTCATGTGCTTTCAGGTGCTTTCAGGTGCTTTCAGGTGCTTACCCTAGCCGGTCACATATTTAGTTATATTTCAAATATAGTACACACATGTTCAGGAGATTACCTTGTACTTATTTCCTGTAGTTCCATGATATCATGTTCTTTCAGGTGCTTACATATCATGTTCTTACATTCATGTCCTTCCATGTACTTTACACTGTTCTTCATGTACTTATTCACCTGTATTTTTCCTATACTTTCCATGTTCCTTTGTACTTTCATATCATGATGTCTTGTTTATTACCTAGAATTGTACTTGCTCCGCTCCTGAATAGGATATGTTGCAGGTGAGATGGAGGCTTTGTGTGACACCTACTATGGACAGGATATTGCCTTCCCTACTGAGCCAGCTGGAGCTGCTTGTGACCTAGAGGCTGCAGAGGCCTAGTACTTCATTAGTTTACCTTTATCTTTCCATGTATTGAGACTAGCAGACTCTTTTATAGTTGAATTGTAATAATTTCAGATATTGTACTTTACTCTGGTTGGGACACATTTATAGATGCTGTGATTTCATATATGTTCATATTTATCTGGTTAGCTTCCCTAGATTGGTACAGCTTACTTTGTTGTGTCTAACAACAAAGGCTGGGCGTGTCCGACTCGTATCCGATTATTCGGGAGCGGGTCGTGACAGAAGGGATTTTATATGCTGACGAGTGGATCGAGCATATAGAGGAGATCTTCCGCCTGGCCCGGATACCGGCAGATCTCCAGATAGAGGCAGCAGCTAGCCGGATGCGAGATCTTGCTCGCACCTGGTATCAGTCAGACCCCAGGGTGGGGGTAGCTGGACAGACCTGGGAGGAGTTTAAGGGCTTCTTCAAGAATAAGTTCTTTCCAGATGCAGCGCTCCGAACCTTGGAGTCGTTATTTGAGAGCTTAGTTCAGGGGAGCCTGTCAGTAGAGGAGTACGCTGGGGAGTTCGGCCGCCTCGGCAGATTCGTAGTGGGCTTGAGCGAGACGACGAAGGCCCAGAGGTTCCGAAAGGGTCTGGTCAAGGAAGTCAAGTCCTTGACCAAGGGCAACAGGGATGCCACTTTCGAGGAGATTTTGACGGGAGCTTTATTGGCTGAGGACGATCTTGAGCTGAGGCTCAAAAGGGGGCGAGACCCTGTTGGGGGCAGCAGCAGCGAAGGCCAGGCCAAGAGGCCTCACTTTCAGCACCAGCAGTCGAGGCAGTTCCAGCCTCAGCCGTTCCAGCAGAGACAGCAGCACCAGCCGAGACAGCACCAACAGGGCCATAGATAGATTATCACTTGTGCTTACTACAAGAAGCCTGCGCATGTCTTCAATGAGTGCCGAAAGAGGCTGGGCCAGTGCCTAGTGTGTGGTTCAGCAGACCACCAGATGAGGGAGTGTCACATGGGACGAACAGCTCAGGGAGCAGCAGTCAGAGCTCCAACAGGCCAGCAGAGGGGACCAGCCCTGCCGACACAGCAGCAGAGGTTCGTTCAGCACCAGCTGCAGGCCAGAGGAGGCCAGCAGGGGCGAGCTTTTGCCATGGCGGCCGAGGACGCAGAGATGATAGGAGAGCTGATCGCAGGTTCGGTTATTCTTGACTCCAGTCCAGCTTTTATATTATTCGATTCCGGTGCTTCGCATAGTTTCGTATCAGTATCATTTTCGGTTAGACACGTTATCATAGCTGAATCGTTGCCTAGAACTTACAAGATCACGACCGGGGGTGGCATTATCCTCGTGAGTGATGTTTGTAAGGGTCGGAGTATTGTTTTGGAAGGCCGTGAGTTGGAGGTGAGCCTGCTCGTAAAGCCATTGCCGAACTACCATATAGTACTCGGTATGGATTGGTTGAGCAGGCACCACGCCAGCATTGATTGCAGAAGGGGTAGAGTTCTCTTCAGAGTGCCGGGGGAGCCAGAGTTTGAGTACTCCAGACGTCAGACAGAGTAGAGCAGCGGAGTTTTCTGCGGAGTCTCGGTTGAGGAGCAGACGATTCCACACCCCTTGATAGCAGAGTATATAGATGTTTTTTCAAAGGAGTTGCCTGGATTGCCACCAGACAGAGACATTGAGTTCTCGATAGACTTGGTTCCAGGAATGGAACCCATCTCTCAGCACGTCTATCAAGTGAACAACAGTGAGTTGGTGGAGCTGAAGAAGCAAGTGGATGAGCTGTAGGACAAGGGCTTCATCCGTTCGAGTTCGTCGCCATGGGGTGCACCAGTATTGTTTATGCCAAAGAAGGATGGGTCAGTACGGATGTGTATTGACTACAGGGCACTCAACAACCTAACGATCAAGAACAGATACCCACTGTCGCGGATCGATGATCTTTTTGACCAGTTGAGCGGAGCTCGGGTATTTTCCAAGATTGACCTGAGGTCAGGCTATCACCAGGTGAAGGTGAAGGGGGAGGATGTTCCCAAGATTGCTTTCAGGATGCGGTACGGGCAGTTTAAATTTTTGGTTATGTCGTTTGGGCTAACCAATGCACCAGCAGTGTTTATGAACCTAATGAACAAGGTATTCCACCAGTACTTGGACAAGTTTATGGTGGTATTCATTGACGACATCTTGGTGTATTCGAAGACCGAGGAGGAGCACGAGGAGCATCTGAGGATAGTGCTGGAGACTCTCAGGAAGGAGCAGCTTTATGGGAAACTCTCCAATTGTATGTTCTTCTTGGACCGAGTTAACTTTTTGGGGCATGTGGTGACTGGAGATAGGATCTCAGTTGACCCCAAGAAGATCGTAGCAGTTGAGGCATGGGTAGCGCCGACTTCAGTGGCAGAGATCAGGAGTTTCTTGGGGCTGGCAGGATATTATAGGAGATTTATGCAGGATTTCTCCTGGGTTGCAGAGCCGTTGACTCGGTTGACCCGGAAGGATGCTGAGTATATTTGGTCAGAGGAGTGTCAGGCAGCTTTTGATGAGTTGAAGAAGCGGCTTACGACAGCTCCGATTCTGACATTGCCTTCAGGATCAGGGGGATTCACTATTTATAGTGATGCTTCAGGGAAGGGGCTGGGTTGTGTCTTGTAGCAGCATAGGAAGGTGATTACCTATGCTTCCAGGCAATTATGTTCCTATGAGAAGAACTACCCTACCCATGACCTGGAGCTGGCAGTAGCGATTTTCGCTCTGAAGTTATGGAAGCACTATTTGTATGGAGAAAGGATAGAGATTTTCACAGATCACAAGAGCTTAAAGTATGTGGTTACTCAGAAGGAGCTGAACATGAGGCAGCACAGATGGCTAGAGTTGATGAAGGACTTTGACATCCTACTTCAGTATCACCCAGGGAAGGCCAACGTGGTTGTCGATGCCTTGAGTAGGTATCCGACAACCATGTGTTTGACTATAGATCGGCACTTGCTTGCAGACTTGGAGAGCCTTGGGATTGAGGTGATCGTGCCCGGAGTGCAGATACAGTTATGGGGCCTTCAGATACAGTCAGACTTGATAGAGAGGATCAAGGCGACACAGTTTGAGGACGTTGCTCTGCGGTGTCTTCGAGAGCAGGTTCGAGCAGGATTGGTGGATGGTGAGTTTTCTCTTACAAAGGATGGTGCCTTGCGGCACGGTTCCAGGTTATGTGTGTCCAGCAGAGATCTCAGGGAGCAGGTTTTACAGAAGGCCCACAGATCTCAGTACTCTATACACCCTGGTGCCAACAAGATGTACCGAGATCTGAGGGAGCATGTTTGGTGGTACGGGATGAAGCGGGAGGTAGCTCGCTTCGTAGCTAGGTGCTTGGTCTGTCAGCAGGTCAAGGCAGAGAGGCAGAGGCCCGGTGGATTATTGCAGCCGCTGCCCATTCCCGAGTGGAAGTGGGAGCATATCACTATAGATTTCGTATCTGGATTACCGCGTACACCAGGAGGGAAAGACGCAATTTGGGTCATCGTTGACAGGTTGACGAAATCGGCCCACTTTTTGCCATTCAAGGTGGGTACGTCTACAGAGAGGCTTGCGGAGATGTACATACGACAGATAGTCAGAATTCATGGGGTTCCGGTCAGCATCGTCTCGGATCAGGATAGTCGCTTTACTTCCCATTTTTGGAGGAGTCTGCAAACTAGTTTGGACACTCAGCTCAAGTTTAGTACTGCATACCACCCCCAAACGGACGGACAGTCAGAGAGGACTATTCAGACGCTCGAGGATATGCTGCGAACGTGCGTCTTGGACTTTGGAGGTTCCTGGGAGGATCATCTACATTTGGTGGAGTTTGCTTACAACAACAGTTTTCAGGCCAGCATTGAGATGTTACCTTTCGAGGCTCTGTACGGGCGTAGGTGTCGTACACCCTTATCTTGGGATGATGTTGGTGAGCGAGCTTTACTGGGACCAGAGATGGTTGTTGACGCAGCCGAGAAGGTAAAGATCATTAGGGACAGACTTTGCGTGGCGCAGAACAGACATCGGCACTGGACCGATAGCCACCGGAGGCCGTTGGAGTTTGAGGTACAGATTAGAGTAGGATTAGATTTAGGTTTATTTGTTGTGTTTTATTGATCATGTTTGTTTATCATAGTTAATTTGAGACCTTGCTTGTGTTTAGGTTGGAGACATGATTTTTCTGCGGATATCTCCGACTCGTGGTACTATACGTTTTGGTGGAGGTGGGAAGCTTAGCCCGCGCTTCATCAGACCTTTCGTGATCAGCGGGAGAGTCGGTGACGTGGCATACAGGCTAGACTTGCCACCTGCACTGGTGGATGTCCACAACATATTCCACGTATCACAGTTGAGACGGTACGTGGCTGACCCTAGCCATGTGCTCGATCATTCGGAGATTGAGGTTGGACCTACTCTCAGTTATCCAGAGCAGCCTGTGGAGATTCTGGATCGCCGAGAAAAGGTGTTGAGAAACCAGGTGATACCCTTGGTTTGCGTCGCATGGAGGCATCACTCTCCAGGAGAGTCTACCTGGGAGCGGGAGGATGAGATGCACGAGCGATACCCTTATCTTTTTGGACCGTGAGGTATGATTGTCTATCCTTCTCATTGTTAGTTTCGTCTTTCAATTTCGAGGATGAAATTTTTTAAGAAGGATAGATTTGTCACTACCACATATCTAGTTTGAGGGTATTTTTGTCATTTTTGAATTATTTGAATTTAATATATTTTATTAGGAATTTAAAATGATTAATTAGAATGGTATGATTTAAATACTAGTTAATTGATTGCCATGTGGTTTAGGTTAGTCTAACCTAGATTGGACCTAATCTAGATTAGTCATAGCTAGTCTAGTTAGTCACATTGAGCTTAGTTAGCATTGGTTAAATAGGTTTAAGTCATGATTAGCTAGGTTGAGTGGTTTGCAACTTGACTAGGAAGGAGCCCTAGATTCTAGGCCATCCAAATAGTCATGATGCATTGCTAGCCTTAGATGCACCCTAGAAACCCTAACCCTAGCTAGTGGCCGGCCAAAAGAACCCCTCCTGCCTATAAAGTATCTCTATTGGGAGTTGTGCCTCTTTTTACTATTCCATCATTTTCCTAAGAACAAGGTTAGCCTTCACTTTTATTTCTTCATAGTTTAATCATTAGTGCTCCATTTTTATTGAGATTTCTTCCATAGTATTCTAAATACTGTTCTCCTACTGTTGGTGGAGTCAAATCTCAGGTTTGACACAATTTGGAGACTTTGAGTGGCTTTTGGAGATCTCTTTTGAAGGGGCTTTTTGTTGTGAAGAACACACCTAGGTAAAACTCTATTCCTCCAATGAAAATCTAGTTTCTTTTCATAAACACCAAGCCCTAGGTGTCCTTGTACTGTAGGAATAGGTTTCGTGTGGTTTCGTGTCCTTTACGTGTCCGTATCGGACACGTATCAGTCTAGGTTCATTAGTGTTCGACGAAATGCCACAGTGGGCATTTCGACCCTATTTTAGAAATGTTTTTGAATAGGAAATTAGGTTTTTATATGTCTTATTGATTTCCCATTGACTGAGCTAGATTTGAGTCCAGTTCGTGTCGATACTGGACTCGTGGACACGCCCCACGTGCGCGCAGTGGACTGTCCTGCTACTCGCGTATCCGTACGGCTGTTCTAGGGCTTGAGGACACGTGTCCTTTGACACAGGCCTTGGGGCAATGTCTGACACGACACCCCCAAGACCAGTGTCCTGTTAGTTCGTGTCGAGTGTAGGAGTTGACCCGCATTGGACACAGGAACTGTCGACTGAACCCAGTCTGTGTGCATTGAGTTTTTGTGTGTGTTTGGACACGTTGTGTCCTATTTCTAGACACCATTTTGTTAGTATGACACACACTAATATCCACCATTAATTACCTACCTAGGTTTCATCATGAATTATGAATTTGAATGTGGATTGGAAATGCCCAATCGACTGATACTCAAAGTATCAGTGAGTACACTGTTCTCCATGTTCCTGTTATTTAATTAGGTGTTTTAGTTATGATTAAATGCTAAATTATATCCTAACATGTTTACTAATCTCTGTTAGTGTAAATTTACATATTAGAATAGGTCTTGTGGCATGAAATGAGATTTTGGCAATGAGCTAGGCTTCGAAATGCCAGGACTGATACATAGGTTCATGGTATTTTCAATAACAATTGTTAACTGATTTCCTGATTTCTTTTTCATTAAATTTCATGTCAATGCCATGTGTCAGTTGTATTTTAATTTGTTGAACACTAGACATCATGATTTGGATTCAATTCTCAGTTTGGTTGAATCATGAAATAGGTTTCCTGTTTTCTGATACAATGTAGTATCAGTGCCTACTCCTTAATTCGAATGTTAGATTCCAGTTTCAATGATAACTCACACATATTTTACACATGTTATGTAGGAGTTTATGTGTTGGGGAGGTTGGTTTCATGTGGAGAAGTTAACTGGGATTCGAATTGAGTCTATATATTACTGTCGAATGTTTGGATTTACTTTTGTTTTCAACTGTTTAAGTTGGTTAAAACCTGGGAACATTTTTCCTGTCAATAATTTATAATATCTGAGACACACAAGATCACTGTCACTCACTGTCATTTGGTTCCAAAATCTGAGTTTCTAGTTAATGCTTCATTGTTATTAAAATCCTGAGAACTCACATTGTCTATAATCCTGAAAACACATGGTCTCCTGTATAACACATACATTAAATTGGCACACACACATTATATGTTCACCCACACATGTGTTCATGCCACACACACAATGGAATAGGGAATCTGGGAACACTGAACACAGGTTCCTATCTTAACACACACACACATTTTATAATGTATACACACATGTACCCCACCTATCTAAATCATGCACACACACACACACACACACAGAGGTTTCCTTCACTAGATATTAGTTTACTGTTTTACAATTCCTGTGCACACATGTTTCAGTCCACACCCAATTTCATGTATTCCTACACACACACACACACTATAATACACATGTTTCCCCATTAGACACACACACATCTCATATGTTATCCCCTCTCTATGTAGATACAATACATATTTCTATATGTGTGGGTATGCCTATAGCTATATATAGCAATGCCTAATCTAATGTGAATGTGTGAATGGTAGAGTAGGATATATGGAAATGCAATGTGTAATAGCTAAATGTGATATGCATATTCTATTTGTATAATATATATATATATATATATATATATATATATATATATATATATATATATATATATATATATATATATATATATATATATATATATATATATATATATTATATATATATATATATATAATATATATATATATATATATATATATATATATATAATATAATATATATATCTATTTGTATATATATATATATATATATATATATATATATATATATATATATATATATATATATATATATATATATTGTATATATATATATATATATATATATATATATATATATATATACAAATAGATATATATATATATATATATATATATATATATATATATATATATTATACAATATATATATATATATTTTTTTTTTTTTTTACAATATATATATATATATATATATATATATATATATATATATATATATATATTATACAATATATATATATATATATATATATATATATATATATATATATATATATATATATATATATATATATATATATATATTGTATAATATATATATATATATATATATATATATATATATATATATATATATATATATATATATATATATATATATATATATATATATATATATATATATATGGTATTGGCCTATGGTGTGTCTGTTTGCCTAGTGAGAGTTTAGTTAGACTTGTTTAGTCTTGATTAGCCCTAGAATAGACTAGTTAGACTAGTATAGACTTGGTTGACCTAGTTTGACTTCTAAGGTTGACCAGAGTTGACCAAGAGTTGACTTTGGTCTAGATTGACCTAGATTCATGTAGAATGCATTGAATTGCATCTTATTATCATTTTAGACTTATAGTGACTTGTACTATTCTATAGGAGACCGACACCACTCCTCGGACAGTAGATATTCTTCAGATACTCATGATACAGGCGAGTACATTCTCTGATCATTTCATATCCTGTTAGAATTATTCTCCTGCCTTAAATTACTTTACTTGATACTGTCACGTTGGTCACACGGATTAGTACTATATGGATTCCTTCTTGAGATGTTATCCTCTCAGGGAGCATCGGATACTACATGTTCTGTGCATTTCACTTACATGGTGTATCACTATGCTTCATGGTTCATTGAATCACTTGTGACATGTACTCTCATGATCACAGAGTCTTCCTTGAATCCTCCATTTATGGGCTTTCCTAGAATCCCCATTTATAGGACTATCATGTACTACCCTTCGGGGGCCGTTACATGAATCATAACATAACCTGGCTGGATCCTTATGTATTGATTGGGGGTATGGGAGAGTAGAAGTAGACATGTGAATAATATCCAAGTAGTGTAGCATCAGAATCTTTTCGTAGTGTAGCATCAGAATCACCCTATGCCATTCACATGTTTATATTGTACTCTGACTCACTAGCCACTGTTAGTTCTCTACTTATATTAGATATTTCTATTACAGTTCTCTCTCTGTTTACATTCTGTACTTTCTTCAGTTTCCTATATCTTACTTTACTGCATGATTATATTTTCTAACCTGCTATGAACTGTTGAGATGTATTATGCTCACTCCGTCCTGATTGGGCACCGTTGAATGTTTACAGAGGACGAGGATGAGGCTGGTGTTGAAACTTTCTATGGGATAGCTCTAGATAATACCTGTGATCCGGATTTCCAGCCGGATCCACTAGCTGTAGAGACTGAGGCTCCCTAGTCTAGGTTTTACTATTTTTGTCATTTGAGATCTGGATTGTATATATTCTTTCATACTCTGTAGTTGAGAACTTGTATTCTGGATGTTTGCTGAGATGTTATCTTAGACACTTAGACTCTTCTGATCATCTGTATTTCATTTGAGTTCTATACCATATCGTGCTTCTTCTTCCTTAGTTGTGATTGGGTTTATATTCTGCTATGTCACCCCCATTCGGGGAGTATAAACTGCTTAGCATTATATTGTTAGATGTTGTGACCTAGGACAGCGTTCTACCGCCGACACTGCGGCGTAGGCTGGACGTACCCACTTCTCGTACCCTTACTCTAGGGTACGGGTCGTGACACCCACAGCAGCGTGTGGCCGGTGATGACGGCTGCCGTGGCTGCTGCTGCTGCCGTGTATGCTGTTGTTGCAGCTGCTGTTGTGGTTGCTGGCTGCAGCTGCTGCAGCACGCGCGGCCGGTGGCGGCGACGGTGCGGCACGGCGGCGACGGCACACGGCTGGACTGGAAGAAGGAGAGGAGGAAGGATGGTTGATGGTGGTGGTGTTGATGAAGAGTGGTGGTGGTGGTGGTGTTAATAATGAAAAAAAAGAAGAACATGAAGAAGGAGAAAAAGGGGAGAATGTGAAGAAGAAGAAAAGAATGGGGGGGTGTGCTGCTCTCGTACAGTAAGGGGGGTGCTTGTAAGGTGATGGGGTGAGAGAGAGAGAGATTATATATATAATATATATGTGTGTGTATATATTATATATAGAAGAGAGAGAGAACGAGAGATGTTATTTAGAGAGAGAAAAAAAGAAAAAGTAGAGAGAGAGAGTGGGTAGTGGTCGGCTATACATGGGGGGGCTTGTGTGTGATAGTGATGGTGATGGGTGAGAGAGTGGAATGTAGGTATAGAGAGAGTGTTATATATATATATATATATATATATATATATATATATATATATATATATATATATATATATATATATATATATATATATATAATTGAGAGAGAAAATAAGATATTTGTCTAAAGAGGAGGATATTTTGTGTAGGAAAAAAGACAAATACAATAGTGGTGTGTATGGGCAGTCATGATAGGGCATACACCAAATTAGATTGGGTGTTGGGCCAAGTTTGGACACGCTTGGGGACAAGATTTAATTAAAATAATAAATTTAAACTATTTAAAATCATGGACGAAATGGGAGCACAAGGAAAATAAATTCGATGGCACGCAAGTGGCACGTGCACAGTAGGCTCAAAACTGGCCAGGACCATATATTGGGTCGACTGGATTGGACCGATGTCGGGCCCGAAAATTAAGTTGGAAGTTAAGTCACGAATTACGACAGACGATAAATTGGTCGAAATTGATCCGAAACTTGCGCGAAACAAATGGAGCACAAGGGAACAAGTTCGAGTGGGATACGATATATCAACATGAAAATAATCTCGTCTACTACAAACTTCAAGAAGAAAGTTTCTAGAGACTGGCATCCCTGATGCTCTAGAAATCCAAGTCACGGTAAAGAGCATTTAATGATCAAAATAATTAAATAAAAATGAATTATCGATAATAATTCATTTAGAAAATTCAAAAATAAATTCCAGAAATTCAGGGGGCTTACAGCATCATTAGCAAGTCCCCATTAGGCTTGGCTAGCCGATAAGTACAGTTGGAGTACACCATTTCTATGACGAACGGTCCTTCCCACTTGGGTTCGAACTTCCCAGCCGTCTTGTGGGTCATCACCATCGATCTCCATACTGCCAAGACGAGGTCGCCCACCTGGTAGGATCTTTCATGGACCTTTTTGTTGAAGGTCCCAGAGATGCGAGCTTGGTAAAGCTCAATCCTTTGCTGTGCGAGCAAGCACTTTTCATCCAACGCTTCTAGCTCTTGTAACCGCCTGCGCTGTTTGTCTTCGACGGTTAACTGATTAGTGATGGCTACCCGTAAGGACGAGATTTGAATCTCCGAAGGGAGGACAACCTCGCTCCCATAGACTAAAGAGAATGGTGTACTGCCTGTAGGTGTACGAACAATCGTACGGTAGGCCCATAGACATTCGCCTAACTTCTCATTCCAATCGCGTTTGTTGGAGGAGAGGACCTTTTTAAGGAGTTTGACAATGGTTTTATTGAATGCCTTGGCCAGTCCATTAGCTGTCGGGTTGTAAGCTGTTGACGCCGTATTATGAATTCGGCTTTTGTCAAAGAACCGGTAGAATGTAGGCTTACGAACTGAGGACCGTTATCGTGAATGATCCATCTGGGAACTCCGAAGCGGTAAATGACTTGATATTTGATGAAACTAATCACGTTGGAAGTCTTCACCTCTACCAATGGTACTGCTTCTGTCCATTTGGAGAAATAATCCATAATGACGAGGATGAACCGGTGTCCTTTGGAGGATGGTAGGCTGACTGGCCCTACGATATCCATTCCCCAGGCTTCGAATGGCCACGAGGCCACCATGGGGTATAAATATTCCGAAGGTTGATGGATGAAATCTGCATAAAATTGGTACATCCGACATTTCTTTGTATACTCAATAGCATCTGCCATCATAGTGGGCCAGTAATAGCCCATATGGGCAGCCGGTCTTGTAGCTTGGGGCCCGGCTGGTGGGCTCCATAGGTTCCATTATGCGCTTCTCTGAGTGCTTTTTGTGCCTCTGTACGCGATAAACAATGTAAGAGAATTCCGTCGTATGAACGACGATATAGCATTTTGGTGGCCGAATCGTAGAAGAAACGGAGTGAGCGCCTCCTAACAGAAGCTGCTTCTCTTGGGTCTTCAGGCAGAATCCCATAGACTGCATAGTCTATAAATGGGAACCGCCAATCCCTGGTGCCTTCATCCATTCCTTCTTGTAACGAGTAGTTCTGACATACGTGCAGGGTATTCTTTGGACAAACTAACTTCTGGCATGTTACTGAAAAGGTATGATGAGATCCAACGGGGGCGGCTAAAGTGGCAGCGAGACCGGCTAGTACGTCGGCCTCCAAGTTCTGTAACCGTGGCACATGTTCTATAAAGAATCCTGTGAAGGTGGAGATAATTTTGATTGCCGCCTGGTGGTAAGGGATTAAGTCCTCATGTCGAACCACGTACTGACCTCGAACATGACTGATGATCAATTTTGAGTCTCCATAGGCCTCGATGAATTCAACCCCCAGCTGTTTGGCGAGTTGGAGTCCGATGATGAGGGCATTATACTCTGTAGCATTGTTGGTGCAAGACTCCGTGAAAGAATATACACGATTGATAACTAGGTCGTTCAGAGTAACAACGATGATCCCGACTCCTGCTATGATTTTACCCTTTGCCCCCGCTCTTGAGGCTCTGTCAAAGAACATGCGCCATACTGAGTTGTCCGAAATTGCGTTGGACTCCAGTACTTTATTGGGGATTTCTTCGTAGAGTTTTAAATTTTCTGGCACCGAATGAGCCGCCAGGAAATCTGCCGACGCTTGGCCTTTGACTGCCTTCTGTGGGATGAACACCATGTCGTGAGGAGTCAAGAGGATTGCCCATGTGGCTAGTCATGAATTCAGTGCTCCTGGCTTGGTCATAAGAACTCTGAGAGGGTTGATCCTTGATACCACATGGATCGTCTGTCCGGTCACAAAATACCGTATCTTCTGGATGGCGAAGATAAGGGCGAGACATTCTTTATCAACAGGATTATACCGGTGCTCGGCTCCAACCATGGTCCTGTTGAGATAATATATTACTTGTTCGTGGCCTTCTTTATTCTTTTAGGCTAATAGGGCACCAAGAGAATGATCCATGGCTCGGACGTACAGTAGGAAAGGCTTCCCCACGACTGGGGCTACCAGCACAAGAGGGCTGGTGAGGTACTTTTTGATGTCGTCGAACATGTGCTGGCACTCTTTAGTCCATTCAAAAGTGACCCCTTTCTTCATTAGTGTCACGACCCGCTCCCGAATAATCGGATATGAGTCGGACACACCCAGCTTATGTTGCAAGACACAACATAGTAAGCTGTACTAAGTATCTAATATCCCAAGTCATCATGAAATCACATCGCAGCATCTAATCGTGTGCTACAAATAATATTACAAATCACCAAATCTTTATAGTACAACAACAACAATTTAAAATCAAACTTGTACAACAACAAAGTCCCAACCCATCACTAATCTCCTTGTAGTCTCCAGGCTAGCTATATCATCCCGCGTTGTAAACCATAATGATAAGGTAGAATGTCTCGACACCTGCAACGTATCCAATTAGGAAAGGAGCAAAATACAACCCTATGAAATGAACATGTACAATATAAAACTGGAATGCAATGAGTATGAAAGGTAAGAACATGAAGTACGGAAAATCAACACATGAACTGAACCTGAACATGAAATACACAGGGAACCTGACATGTGCAATATTTTGAAATACATCCAGAATGTGTGACCGGTTTGGGTAGCACAGGGTACAGAGCACATGAATAAAGGTACGGCTTAGGACCCGCGTGCACAGTGCGAGGCCTAAGCTATCTACATGAATATCTGATCATGGGTTTGGTCACACATCTGTAGTATTTTCCCTCCCCAGACACAAGTAAAGTACATGGAACATGAGCAAGAGCACAAGACCATATCGTGTAACGTCGTGTCCAATATGAGATCAATGTAATGCAGAAATATAAAGTAAAGTTCAATCGTAACGTACTTGCCTTTGTCCTTGCAAATTAATGTTTCCAAAGCCTCCACCTAGAGTTGGGCAAGAATTGGTTAGGTTCCAAAATACAATCTAGCCAATAAACTAACTAATTTGTTTTTAATATCTACATTCTAACTAACATATATAGTTAGTTAACAAAACTTAGGAAATATATATCTAGCTTTAATCAAAATAGTTTCTAGTAAAATACTTTAAACTATGTTTTAGCCTAAATCATTTAGAAAATATTTGTAATAGTAGAAAACTAGGTTTTAAAGATTATCTATAAATACCTTGGAAAACAAACTTTTATACAATTATTTGATATAAGAAATGCTAACAATAATCCATAGCTTTATGTAAGTACTAGCAAAAGTAGTTAAAATCATAACAATAATAAAATAATTTAATAGTAACATATTTCAGAATAAAATATTCTGACTAAATACTTACAATTTCTATCTAATACATATGCATATATTAACTACTTAATTACTTGGCCCAGCCAACCAGTTACTTGCTCGAAGCCTAATCCACTGGAAAAGCAACCAGTATTTTACTGGTTGAAACTCAAACCAAAACAAGAATTTAGATTCCTATACAATCTGTTATGGGCTTGGAGTCAAAACTCCGCTCGAAATACCATTAACATAGCATTGGCTTTTAGCCCACAACCCATCAAGAATAATCACTCAAAATATCAAAATTTCCCAAATAATTATCCACCTAAAACATAGCTTTGGGCTTTGAAGCCCACAGCCCACGATAACTAAAGTTAACCCAGCTACTTTCTCGAGAGAGAGAGAAAGAACAGTAGCCGAACGAAAGGACACGAGAGAAAGGGAAGGGAGAGTGCTTACCGAAGCTGGAACCACGGTAGAGTTGCAGACGACCACCGCGAAGGGCGGCGCTCGCGCGAACGGTAGCAGATTCGACGGATGTTGGTCGATGCCCAGCGCTGGAAGAGCCCAAGTCCAGTGACGGACAGTTGGACGGAGGCGACGGAGAACAAGAAGCTCGGTGAGGCGCAGAAACTGAACAACACGATGTCGATCTACAACTAAAAGCGAGTCATGGCCAACTGTTGGCGTGGGGTTAAAGAAGGTTTCACTGGATCTGCGGGAGATCGGCCTAGTGGCCGGGCCCCTGCTTGGAGGTTGCGCAGCTCAGTATCGATAGGCGAATCTAATCCAAGAACGGCGGATCTGCTATAGAACGACAGCTCAGCGCGGGATCGGCACGGGCTCGACAGATCCGTCGTCGATGCCGGGAGAAGAAACGGAACCGATATGGTAGAAGAATGCCGATGGTTGCAGCTACACTGGAAGCGGCAGGGCGACGATGGCTTGGCAAGGGGATCCGTGGGATCTGGTCGGCTCTGGAGTACCGATCTGGCGGTGACAGAGTAAATCGGGAACTACGTCGAAGCAGAGGTGGAGGGGTTCTTGGTCGATCGTCTAGATCTGAACCAGCGGTCGGGCGCGAGGGATAGCCGGTGATCCCGACAGCGGACGCAGATCTCAGGTGAGTGAATGTTGGTGTATCTTGTAGTGGTGGTGGAAACGCTCGGTGGTGCTGGAGTTGTCGTGGCCGGACATGGGAGTGGTACGATTGGAGTCAAGGAGGAGCGGGGACAGGGATTTGTAGGTGACGGTAGTGATGATGGTCAGAGAAGGATGGTCGGAGTACCAGTAGAGGAAGGCTATGCTAGTGATGACGTCGGCTGAAATAGAAGTGGCGGTGAAGTCGCCGGATCTCCGCCGGAGCATAGGTGATAGAGCCTATCGGAACAGAGAAGGAAGAGAGCAGAGAAAAGAGAGTGACTAGGAAATTTTGTAATAGAATATTAGAGAGTCCCCAATATTCTATAGAGAGAGTGTGGAGTGTTCCACAAGCAAGATGGCATTAAATATAAATAATGATAGACCTTGAGGTGGTAGTGGAATGGGCTAACTAACCACTGTAGGAATGAAGTCGTAAAGCAGAATACTCTAGAGGGAGGGGGGTGAATAGAGTAGGCAGCAGAATATTGCTACTTAAAAACTTGTTAGCAGTTAGATCACAGAAATAATATCAATAATCACAAAGTAATAACTGTAAAGAAAGGAGATCAGAAGGCAAACGCAAACACAATGATTTTTTTTTGTGAGGACTAGTCCAGTCGGAAGAACTCTAGCTTTCAGTTGAATCCACTATTGGAAAATCCTGCAAGTTTTTATACGAAGTCCTTGCAACTTCTACAGACGCGAGCTTTGATACGAAGAACTCGACCAACTTCAGTTTTGAAGAGTCTTTCTTCAATCAAACCTCTGATTATAATTTCTCTAAAATCTTCTAGACCACACCGTACCGGAAAATTAACTAGAGAATTGTAACTGGCTTGGGATTTAAAAATAAAAGCTTTTTAGAAAACTTTTTGGAAGAAACGTAAGCTTTAGAAGAGAAGAGATGAAAGTGAATGAGTGATTTTAAATGATCAGAATTCCTCTCTATTTATAGTTTTTCCAAAGACAGAACTCTGGCAGAATTCGGACAGAACTCTATGTAACAATCTGCAACTGAAGGGAGACCAAGTTCAAAAACCAACGTTCACATAACATTCACCTTGGCCGAACTCTGGCCGAGTTCTGTCTGGGTTGGTCAGGAATATTTTAAGAAAATATTTTTGGGGCTTTTTGAAAACCTTCAGAAGCTTTTGTAAATAAAAGATATTTTTTCAAAACATAGGTCATTTTTGAAAACGATTTTGGATAGCCTATTTACCAGTACGACTTGGTGTACAATGTATTCCTAGACTCAATAAAAATAAAAATTACATTGCATAAAGAAATACAGTCTCGAGTGCAGTCTCAAGTGGCAAACATAGCTTCAGTCTTGAACGAGTTGATATCCAAAACATCTTGAGTAAACATCTGAGTTGTTTCGTATATCGAAACAGAGTTTGATCAATTATTAAAATCAGGTTTGACCATGACCAATGGGCCAACAATCTCCTACATTTTGATAATTGACAAACCTTGACCGATATAACATCTTTTGTCTTTATCAAAACAAATTGTACCGATATAATGTACCAAAAAAATTGTTGTTCCTGTAGATTGTTCATAACCTGTATTCTTACAGATCGAAGATGTTATATGTTATTTCTCCCCCGTTGTCACTTAGCAAAATAATTGCAAAAGAGAAAGCTCCCCCACAATATATGCATAAGTAATAATTAGTGAAGAAACACAAAAATATAGATATATATAAAAATTTTATCACAGGCATGGTATAAATGTCACAGACAGTAAAGAAATGTGATAAGCAGAAAATATTTCACAGGCAGTTTAAATAGAAGCATAATAAAAGATAATGCTATAAAAACTGAATAAAATATGTTGAAGAAAGCATATAACATGTCCATCAGACAAAAAAGTCATAATAGAAATCATAACCAAATAAGAGTACTGATGCTAGCTTGGAATGTCGGAGCATTACCAAGTAAACAAAGACAATAACATCAGTCTCAATAGTACGAAAAATCACATATCATCCTCATCGTCATTATCATCATCTACAGTGCCAACATGTCCACCATGTCCGGATGGACCAGCTCCAGATGTGCCAGCTCCAAAGGTATGTAGAGTAGCACCAAAAGTACGATACCAATCGTAAGTATTTCCTAGCTGGAATAGAGAGTGGACCGCCTCATCCTCAATGTGGTAACCAGATACAGAAGGGTCTTTAGGAAGAAAGCTAGCAGAATGACCCGTCTGAGCAAATCGGAGATCGACAAATGAGTTAGCAATAGCCTGGAACCGAGTCACGTCACGAAACTCACGTTTCCTGGAAGTGTCAACAAAGAAAGTCTGCATATCCGAAAGGTGCTGATGAATACCTTTAAAGTCATAGGGTAGGTCTGAGGAGGAACAGGTGTAGTAGGTGTCACGACCCGCTCCCGAATAATCGGACACGAGTCAAACACGCCCAGCCTTCGTCGTTAGATACGATAAAGTAAGCTGTACCAATATCTAGGGAGAACTATGAACCAAGATAAGAATGAAAGTAATCACAACATCTAATATATCAAATCCCAGAATCTCAGATACAAATCTAAATGTTATTACATTCCAGCAAATGTAATCTATAATGATGTCTCTAATATAAGTCCAGATAAAGCTAAAGTAGAGAAGACTAGGCTTCCTCAGCCTCTAGGTCCTGGGCTACATCAACTGGCTCATAGGTGCCTCCAGGCTCCTGCCCATAGTAAGTATCACAGATAGCCTCCAGCTCACCTGCAACATATCCTAGTCAGGAGCGGAGCTAAGTATATCCAAGGAAATGAACATGAACATCATGGTATGAATAAGAAACATAAAATATATATAAAGTACGAGAAATAAGAACAAGGCATAAAATTGAACAGGAATACTGAAAGTAAATATAGGGAACATGATATGAGTCCTGAACATGAAATATAACCTGAACATGAAATATAACCTGAATCCTGGAATGTGCAATATTGAAATACATCCAGAGTGTGTGATCGGCTTGGATAGATTCAATGAACATGAAATAATACGGCTTTGGTTCCACGAGCACGATACGGGGCCTAAGCTATTCACATAAATAGTAATACTGGTTTGATCACACATCTGTAGTATTTTTCCTCCCAGACACAAGTAAACTCAAGAAACATGGAACAAGACAATCCCGTGATAAATCGTGTCAACAAGGTGATACATAAATGAATATACAAGACATAAGAAAATGAACAAGTCCGAGGAGTATACTTGCCTTGTTCAGGGTGATCAAGTGTGGGATGTACTGCTGGATATCCTCCTGTCAAATGATTTATAAAATTTGTTTAAGTGAACAGTTAACAATTAAGTTTCATTTAACACAATTAGGAGCCACTAACTATTCCTAGAATTTAGAATACATTCAATTAATCCTTATAATTTAAACTCACTAATTGTTGTACTTGTTAAAGTCTAATATTCATCTTAGTCAACACTTCCTAACTGTGATTGTTCCTATGTGTTGTCAGAACATATTGGTATACACTAAATACCTAATTAAGAAAACAAGAATTGTCATCTCTTCAAATTCAGTTCTGTACTGGACTGATATAATTCAGTCCAGTCTAAGAGCTGATACAGAATCTATCTAACTAGGATGTTGATAGAAATCAGGCTCTAGTCAACAGTTCACCCAATCTAATCCCATTTCATTCAACTGAGAGTGCTGCTCAAAAAAGAATGTTTAGAAGTTTCATGGATGCTAACCTTCCTGACCTATGTTAACTGGCAGGTGATTACAACCCAACATTGGTCTTCCATCCTTCATCAATTCAATCTCCCAAACTGAAATTTCATCAAGTAACAGCCCATGAAGAAACTAAGTATCAGGTTCAAGATTTGAACCCAATACTTAAACCTGGCAATTTCCTTAACCAATTTGAGGTAACTGCCAATATCCTTTCTAAACCTCAGTTCTTCAAAGTATTAGTCCTGAACAGGACTGGACAATACCAATCCTCCATTTTCTGATCAGTACCAATCTGGTTTACTGAACAGTGGTTCAGTTCACAGGGGAACTGATACCACAGTTCAGTTCACAGATAACTGATATCTCAGTTCAGTCCATAGGACTGAACCCACAGTCTAGTCACAGGCCAGTTTTTCCTTCCACAAGTTTATGCATAACAGTTCCTAACTATGGTCAATTCAGTCTAGTAATGTGCTAACAAATCAAACCTGACATTCCAATATTCTGTTCAGTCCAAGTACCATTCCTATATCAGTCCAATTACCAGTTCTATATCAATCTAACTATAAGTCCAATATCAATCTAAATACAAATCCTATATGAGTCTAAATATCAGTCCAATATAGATCTAAATACCAGTCCTAACTGTGGTAATATGAACTACAAACATTTAGTTAAGGAGCAGGGCATTTACAGTTTAGATTTAAAAGTTCAATGTAGGGCTGATACAATTCAGTCCTTAAATAGGCTTGTGCAAATCAGTCCTCAATTTCATATATCCTCTCCTAAGAAGAGAGTTAAAGTTCACCCGAAAGTCATCAATCCTACCTTATTGAAACTGAACCTAGTGTAGTGGAATAACCATTCCTACTGATCAATAATCAAGCCTCATTCCAAGTTCCATTTCCAAAGCAAAATTAGCTGAGTTCAGAAACAACCTAAAAATCAATCCTGAATAGGACTGATACAATTCAGTCCCTGTTCAGGCTTTCTATTCGACCATACTAACTCCAATCTTTAGTAAAACCTATATACAAGGTAGAGATAAATTGTAACCTGCATCCAAAAGTGATGCAAATTATGAAATCAATTTAAAACCCACTTGTCTTAATACTGCCAATCTTGATTGCCCAGAGTATCAGTCCCAAGTTTGGACTGATACAAGTAAATTCCCTGCTCAGGCTGTGCCAAGTTACTGCTCTCTCACTGCCCAATCATCCTTGATATGGTATCAGTCTATTATCCTCACCTAGCAATTAGTTAAAAGTACTAAATACTCAATCACCTAGTTATACAGACACTTAATTAATCAAGATGCTGATAAGTTTAATAATACCAATCTCCTAACAAGGCTTACCCATGTCAATCCTTAACAGGACTTACTTACATTAGTCTAACCAGGCTGATAGGGTTCACCCTTAACTAAGATATTGTCTTAATTCAGTCCACTGAAGGTACTGTCATAAGTCAAAGTTAGCTAAGACTGATACCAATCAGTCTTTAGATATACTCAAAAGTAATTTCAGAGGATTTGATATCCACCTAACATATATCAGCTACTCGAATATTAATTCAAGGAAAACTCAAAGAGGAGTTATGCCAAACAACCCAAATTCTACTCTGTAACTATAAGACTATAGCAATAATCATAACTCCTGAACATCCCCATACAATTTACCAACTGTAATCATACAAGATCAATTAGAGAACTACCTTAACAAGCTTGTCCTGATGCAGTATGTTCGAGTCTCTATCCTCTCCACTGTTCTGACCCAGCTCCTTTCTTCCTCAGACCAAACTCTCTACAGGACTTAAAAATAATCATCATCACGAAATCATCCAAACGTGAATCGAGAATAGATTCAAATTAATTCAAAGAACTGAATAACTTACCAATGCTCTAAAACTGAACTAGAATGATCAACAACTATAGATTCACTTTGATTTCCAGATCTCGATCTAGCTCCCAAAACTAATGAAGAACCAAAATCAAAAGAAGAATACAAACAGAATTATTAGATCAATTCAAAATCTATACCTCTTTCGATTGATCGTAGGGATCAAATCCAGAACAGATCGAGAGCATTTAAAGAGAATTCTCGAGATCTACAGTCCCTAAACTATAATTCATATCAAGGACGAATCGGATCAAGAAGGATAGAGCCAAGGATCAATTAGGTTTATGATATCAACTTACTCGATTCTGAAATTGAACCGATCCTTCATCGATCACTCAAGGAGGCAGATCTGCTCGTGGTCGTGGCTCGCCTAGCCATAGAGAAGCTCTTTGCTGACTTCAGTCAGATGCTATTGCTGCTGAGATTCTAGACTCGATGTTGATTGATCCTACGCCTTGCTACCATTGCTCACCGAGGTCTTCATCCTTTCTGTTTGCCATTGATTGTCGTAGAACAGAACAGTTTTATAGGAGGACTAAACTTTAACTTACAATTACAAACTCGCTTGTACAAAAGAGAGCCTAGGAACAAAACCTAGAAAAAGTAATCTAAGTACAATTGTTTAGTTTTGATTCTGGGGGGTGACGGTAGAGGCTCGGAAAAGTGCTATCAACTCTGCCTTACTCCTTGGACGATCGAACGCAACCTCGACTTCGATGAAGAAATGCTCTCTCTCTGCCTGGGTGTGTGTGTATCTCTCTGTCTGTATCTGTATGCAAGGGAATAACACCTTGCTATTTATAAAAATTTATGAGTAATGGGGTGTACAGCCACGTGGCTAATTTTGGGCCATATCCTTGTAAGTGTGCCTCGAGAAGTGGGCTGCTGGGGATTGGTTAAGATTGATCATGATCTGTTTGTTGCACTAAATCCGAACTGTTAAGACTTGGTCAATTTCTGCCATGTGTTTCAACTGCTACTCTGTGGCGAGCCGCATGAATGATGCATCCTGGCTGAGCCGTATGAAGGACTGTCCCATAACCGAGCCGCATGAAGAGTGTCGCATGACCGGGCCGCACGAAGGTTGTCTCATAACCGAGCCGCATGAAGGACGTCTCATAACTAAGCCGTATGAGAGTTATCTCATGACCGAGCCGTATGAGAGTGGTCTCATGATCGAACTGCATGAGAGTGGTCTTATGACTGAACCGCATGAGAGTGGTCTCGTGACTGAGCCGCATGAAGGTCGCATAGACGATCCGCATAAAGAATATTCTTTAGAATTTGTGAACTGTGCCAGATATCATGATGATTTTCTCATCTTTTTAGGAGTATGTCATGTCTTGTCTTTATGTCAGAGCCATCATCTCTGTCAGAGCTGTCGTCTTTATGTCAGAGTAATTATAGCCAGCTGTTTAGGCTGATTTCAAACGACATAAGGCCGCATGAAGCTTTCTGAGCCGCATGAAGCTTTTTGAGCCGCATAAAGCTCCCAGGGATTTTGAGCCGTATGAAACTCCCCAGGTTTTAAGCCGCATGAAGTTTCATGTTGATTTTGGGCTGCATAAAAATTCCTATACTTTTCCATGCTTCTACAAGACCCCCTTCAAAGTTTTCAATTTGTAAAATTGAAATACTTTGAATAAGAAGCATGGGTATGTCCGCATAAGCTCTTCATGTCGCATAGGCTTCTCTGGCTGCATACTGGTCTCATGCCACGTAGGCATCCCATTAATTGTTTTTGATTTACTTTGATAATTTAAAGCCGTCTTTTGGATAGAATCCCAAGAGTCGACATTAAATTTTTGATTTGCTTTGATGATTCGGAGCAGACTTTTGCATGAAAGGGGATAGAATCCCAAGATTTACCCTTATCCTTTAGGCAGCATAAAATCCGAAGCGGTGTCTATCGGTTTACACGCCTCTTTCAGCCTATAAATACGAGTAATTTTTGAGGAGAGAGCTTCCTTCTTCCAATTTTTTATTGCCCTAGTCGCCGTCTTCTCTTCTCTCGATCATCCATGGCTCCCAAGACTTCTACCAGTGCTGCAGCGAAGGGCAAAGGACTTGCCTCTTCGTCGAACACGGCGAGTTCGATTCACCCCGACGTTCATCCTTCTATTGATGGTAAGAGCGTTGGGAAGAAACTGCATGAATTCAAACCCTAACCGTAATGGCTATGTCGCATGTTTTATGTGCGGGCCTTTCTCTGTTATACCTCGGCATAGTTGATGCTCTTTTCGTCTTCACTGAACTGTTCAAGTTTTGTGTGATGAATCCGCATAAGCTGTGTCGTATGGACCGCATGAATGCCTCATGACTGAGCCGTATGGGGTATGCTTCATGTTCGAGCCGCATGAGAAATGTCTCATGACTGAGCCGTATGAGAGATGCTTCATGGCCGAGCCGCATGAGAGTTGTCTCATGACCGAGCCGCATGAGAGATGCTTCATGACCGAGTCGCATGAGAGTTGCTTCATGACCGAGCCGCATGAGAGTTGCTCCATGGCCGAGCCGCATGAGAGACGTCTCATGACCGTGCCGCATGAAAGACGTCTCACGACCGAGCCACATGAGAAACGTCTCATGACTGCATAAGCACCTTATGAACTGAGCCGCATGAATACCCACCTAACAGAGCCGCATAAGCTCAAAAAACATTATGTGGTTTTCTCTGGCTATCTTCTGAATTCTTTCTTTCTTCTTTTTCAGTGAAGTTGCCGATCAATCCTTCAGGGAAGCTTTTGGTAAATCAAGCTCAATCTGCTGTGGGTGTAAGGTTCGACCATGTGGTCGATTATGTGTCAGCCTAAATCACTAAAGATCAACCTGAGGAGAGGCTGAGGGATATCAGAAACCAATCCTTCTTCTTTCTCCCGGGCATGATGAACTCGGGGAAACTAGGGGGCACACATCTGAAGCCAGCGTTCCTCTTTGGGGATGCCCTAACTGTGAAGAACTCCAGCATTCTAGATATATCTGAAAGTTGGAGTTTTTCTTCCAACAGGATGGCGATCCACATTCCTCAGATGGAGCGTCACTTCCCGCTGTCTTGGTTCAACATACTGCCAATTGACAGGAAAATGGTGGACTCCCTAACCCTGAGCCAGTAGGGGATGTTCGTGGGTGATATTCACTATAATAAAACATCAAGGTCGGTAGTTGCAAGCAAGATGCAAATCAGCCGCTCTGTGATGGGGTTGGCCCCGAGAAGTTTTATAAATGTGCAGGGTCCCAACTTCCGGGTCTCCCAAGCTGACACTTTTATGAACCAGATTGCTCAAAAGGGGTCCTACCCCACTGGTCGGCTGTCGCTGCTGAACTGGATGAACCCTACCCCTTCATGGATCAACTTGATCTCGTGGATCTTGCGGACATACAAGGATCTTCTGCTCGAGATTGGTCTTTATTATGCCATACGGGGTACTTGTTATGGTCTGCCCATAAACAAGAAGCTGTTCATGGCTCTTCTTGAGATGTACAACCGTCGTACGGGGACCTTCTTGACACCTGGAGGGGAGATGGGACTCACTCTCCACGAGATGCGTGAAGTCTCTAAGCTGACCTGGGGAGATGAAGTTTTTGAGGCGTATACCCCTACGAACGAAGAATTCGAGAATTTGGAGCAACGGTTCTCGGGCTTTGTGGCTGTTTACCGGGAACTACTATGTCACCATAGTACGTGCCAGCAGATGTCAAAGAAGAAGAACGATAGCTCCGAAGGGAACCTTTCTCATAACAAGACCTGGCTCAGCTATCTTTTTAAGCTAGGCACCTCAGGCTGGATTTTCCCCCGAAGTCTTCGAACCCGAAAGGAGGTGCAGAACCAGGTGTCGACTGCCATGAGGGTAAAAACTACGGGTGACAGATTTGGGAGCCAATCTGACTCCTTTAATTACTTTTATCAGGATACCTAGAAGATGTCTGATAAGGCTCTCCTGGCAGGATTTCTGATGGTATGGCTGCGGAACTGTGTAGTTTCGGGAGGGACTGGTGCTATTGAGAGGATCAGTCGTAACCTGATCCTTCCTCCGGTGAAGCTAGTCTTTGGGGCCAGACTAGCTCTACTCCCTGCCATGGTATGCAGCATATATCGTGGCCTCCGTGCCTTCTCGTCCAAAGTCATCGCTCACGATACAGTAAAAGATTTTGAACGAATGGAGTTGCCCTACCATTATCTAATGGGGTGGCTGTTGATGTATTACCAGTCTTTAATGAGGCCTGGCCCAGAGGATGACGTGACTGCTGATGATGCCTTCATCTTTCAGTATCGTCGTATGCCCTGGGAGTATACTACCATGCAAGCCTGTCGGATGGCACTGGCACGAGTGGACATATACTCCTTTTTCGTATCTGTTCCTCATTTTACTGATGAAGAAGTAAGAGCCGTGCATCTTGATGGTGCTGTGTCTCCCAAATTCTTGCCCGAGAAGATGCTCCTCTGGTTGTAGAACATCTGCCCTGCACATCTGGTGTATCGCAACCGCAATTCCGCCTTTTTGGAGCCTTACTTACCCAGCCGATTCTTCCGGAAATTTGGGTACAGTCAAATATTTTTGGACAATCCCAGCTCCTGTCTGGGTTTTGAGGGTAGCATTCTTGACGGCATCGGGCTTGGCACTACTATAGCACGGTTCACACCAGTGCCACATTCTCCGTTCCCAATGCTAACGAGTCGGGACATATTTTATACATGGCGGCCTTATACCATGTTATGGTGAATAAGCCCCCAAGAGATTTTGACCCAAGTACCAGCTTTATTGTTGGTACTGGCTTAGAGGAGAAGCCAATGACCAAGAAGGGGAGGACAGTTGATGTGTCTGACTCTGAGTCTACCAACGTGGACGAAGAGGATGACCCTGATAACTTGCCTCTTCCTCCTGCAGATGATTTGGTGGCAGATCAGCCCCCTGTTGCGCCTAGTCTTTTACGAAAACGTAGCAGACGTGAATCCTCTATCGACGGCATGACTTATTCCCAAAAACGGGCTGCGGTCAAGCCTCGCGGGCCGATCATTAGGGAGAGAAGTGAGGATGTCGACGCCGTTTTGGAGGTGAATCGAGTTATGATCCCATTTTTTGTTCTTCTTTTCTGAAATATAATCTGATCATTTTCTTTTTCTTTGTAGACGTCGGAAGAAGTGAACTCCTCAGAGCCGGCTACCGCCTCTAAGGTTGACCCGGCTATAGCCGCCTTAATTAGTGCTATGACTGCCGAGCTTACTTCCACCAGGGTCGTCCCGACGACGGCTGAGATTCCTCCCGCTACTGACATCTCAACCCGAGGCGATGTGGGCTCTACTGAACCAATCCCCGAGGTTGCTGAACCTCAGCCGGTTGATGTTGACCCAATTGTATCTATCTCCGGGGCGGCTGGGGTGGAGGAAGCAGCTGCAATCGGCTCAAGTGTCGCCGTTGAAGAGGATACGGTGGCTGTGAGTGAGCCTCAGCTTCAGCAACCCTCCCCTGGTAAGCTATGTTATGTCTTGACTAGTGAGGAAGTTCATTTGCTCTATCTTCATATCCTTCGGGTTAAGTTGATCGATGGTTGCTTCGGACATACAGGTCCTGCTCCTTCACTGTCGACGACGAACATCATCGGGGGAGAAGTTACCAGGGGAGATCTAGTAGAAGAAAGTATGCCTTCTCCTCCTCCAACTCATATCGAGGGACCTCCTGCCGGATCAAGTTCAAGAGGACAAGTAGCGGGACGGCCGGGGTGGAAAGAAATGGTCCCTGCACCCTCCTTGGTTCATATGGCACCAACACCGAAGGTCGACCTTTCTGCCCTGCCAAGTCTTCGGATCCTTCGGGCTACGGAGGAGGAGATGACTGCTATCCAGGCTTCCTATCGCTCGAAAATTGTTTCCCTAGTGATAGGGGTGTCAAGTTCTGGTGCATCTTCCTCACAACCGTCTTCAACTCTGCCAGCTACTCTTCCTTTGACACCGTCTTCTTCGGAAGTTCTGGATGAATCGTCGAAGGACGTGGTTGATAGTTTCTACCGCCATCTGAAACGAGGGGTCGAAGCTGTCCTGGAGAGGGGGACATCTTTTGTATTGGCTCATCAATGTGCCCACGGTCAGATTGAACTCCTCAGAACACTCCTCGACGGGACAGGGATGGTCGAGCTCCTGGAGCCCAAATTAGTAGAAGCTGATCAGCTCGTGGCTCAGTTTCAAGGATTGCGGTAGGTCGATCTGTCTTTAGCAATAGATCAGGAGCGTGCCTTCCTTATAACAGCCATGGAAAAGGTAAGGGCGGTACGGGATACGTCCAAGCCTGCTCTAGTGAAGGACCTTCGAGATCTATCTCTAAAGTACGATCAGCTAAGCCGCAGAGGAGAGGACTGTATCGCTCGGGAAGAGGCTGCCTCTCGTGGGATAGCCGATACCAACGAGCAGATCCTCCAGCTTCAGAGGAAATTGGCTTCTTTAGAATATGAGCTCCAGGCTTCCCGCAAAGATAAGGAGCTAATTCTCCGGGAGACCGACCAGGTCATCCGAACCTCTAATGCCTTGGAGCGTGTACTGAAGAAACTTGAAGACGGTTGGCAGGCACATGCACATCTGGAGGATGTAGAGAGGTTGACTCAAGAGGCTGAGCGCCAGGCCACCCTGAGGATTGAGCGGTCGACGACCAAGCTGAAGGCCCGGTTCAGAGAATTGTGTGTCGCCGAACCATAATCGGCTTTTTCTTTCTTTTATTATTATGTTCCTCCATTTTTCAACAGGGACGTAGTCCCAAGAAATGTAGTACTTTTGATTTTAAATGAACGACTATGTTTATATCATCCTTTATCTGTTGTGCTTGTACCGTATCTTTGGTATTATGGTATTTGCCCCACTGGGGGACTTTCTGTGGACCTGTTATCCTTGGTATACCTTGGTTTTATGTATGGATAATAAGTTCGATAGAGATACTTAGAATAACTCCGTGGTAAGGTGGACATGGAAGTTCTTGGTATTGGGCGAAAGAATGCCATGGAACAGCTGGGCTCCAGAGGCATGTAAAGGTGAGAAAAGAAGCGCATGTACTAGAGGACCTAGTACATCATTTGTGGTCAGCTGCGGACATTTGTGGTCAACTGTGGACATTTGTGGGCCTATTACCCTTGGCGTACCCTAGTTTTGGGTACGGATAATAAGTCGAGAGAAAACCAACATACTTACTCAGAGGTAATTAGATGTGGTAAATATAAGGGTTTTACAGCGGAGTCTTCCTACTCAGAGGTAATGAGGACGTGGCAGGAGTGGACTCAACGAAGAATACATAGAACAACTCAGAGGTAATATGGACGTGGAAGTTCTACGTAAGGGGTGATTTGTTTGTGATGGAAGAGAAACAACTCAGAGGTGACATCGACGTGGCTGTTTCGAGAATTTTGTGGACCTGTTACCCTTTTTTATGTACTGAAAGCACGGGTAATAGATTATGAGGAAGATGCTCTTTTAGGGAGGAAGTTCAGAGGTATGATGACTTACTACCCAGAAGATGCGATATGGATTCATTTGGAGTGACCAGAGTGTAAGTTCAGCAGTACTTAAGGGTACATAACTCAGCAACCCGGTTGATTCAGAGGGTGTCGTTTAGATATAATATTTCTTTAGGAACTTGCCGTTGATAGGCATCATGTACAAGTCTTCATTTTGTTTTTGCGAGACGGTATGCACCATTGGAGAATACAGCCTCAATGATAAATGGGCCTTCCCATTTAGGTTGGAGCTTGCCGGCGGTTTTGTGAGTCATAACCATCGGCCTCCGAACTGCCAAGACGAGATCGCCCGCTTGGAATGTTCTCAGTTTGACTTTTTTGTTGAAGGCTCCAGAGATGCGTGCTTGATAAAGCTCGATTCGTTATTGAGCTAGCAGATGCTTCTCATCTAAGGCCTCCAATTCCTGTAGCCGACGGCGGTAGTTATCATCTGACGTTAGTCGGTAAGTGAGGGCGATGCGGAGCGAGGGAATTTGAGTTTCCAATGGGAGAACTGCCTCACTTTTGTACACCAAAGAGAATGGTGTGTTCCCAGTAGCCGTCCGGACTGTAGTACGGTACGCCTATAAGCATTCGCCAAGATTTTTATTCCAATCGCATTTGTTTGAGGACACGAACTTCTTGAGCAGCTTGATTATGGTTTTGTTGAATGCTTCAGCCAGACCATTAGCCGCCGGGTTGTACGGTATTAAAGCAACATTCTGGATTTGATGTTTATCGTAAAATTGATAGAAGACGTGGCTCGTGAACTGCGGACCATTGTCGTGGATGATCCTCCGAGGTAGTCCAAAGCGATAGATGACATGATGCTTGACGAAGTTGATCACATTTGATGTCTTCACTTCTGCAAACGGAACAGCTTTCGCCCATTTGGAGAAGTAGTCTGTAATTGCGAGTATGAAGCGGTGTCCTCTGGACGAAGGTGGAGTGATTGGACCAATGATGTCAATTCTCCATGCTTCGAATGGCCAGGATGCCACCGTCGGATGTAGGAATTCGGATGGTTGATGTATAAAATTCGCATGGACCTGACAAGCTTTACACTTTCTTGCATAGTTTATCGCATCTGCTACCATCGTAGGCCAGTAATAGCCCATCCGGCTAAGACGATCTTGCAATTTCGGGCCAGGTTGATGGGCCCCACAAACGCCGTCGTGAGCTTCGCGTACGGCTTCTTTGGCTTCTGTATTTGACAAACGCCGGAGCAGTAATCCATCATAGGATCACCGATACAGCATTTTTGTCTCTGTATCGTAGAAGAATCTGAGAGAACGTCTTCTGATAGAAGTGGCTTCTTTCGGATTTTCCGGCAAGATACCATAGACTACGAAGTCAATAAATAGGAGTCTCTAGTCCAGTGTCCCGTCGACCGTCAGGGCAGAATAACTCACAGCAAATTGAACGTTGTTCTTAGGACAAACCAATTCATGGCCTATTACGTCAACCAGATGATGAGTATGATTTAGAACTGCCAGGGAAGCGGCAAGACCTGCTAGGGCATCGGCTTTAATGTTTCGGAGTCTGGGAACATGTTCTATGAAGAATCCTTTCAGGGACGTAATGATGGTGATTGCTATTTGATGATAAGGAATTATGTCTTCATGGCGAACTTCATAAGAACCCCGGATCTGATTAACGATTAACTATGAATCGCCATATGCTTTCAGGTACTCTACCCCCAGTTCTTTTGCAAGTCAGAGGCCGATAACCAAGGCATTATACTCGACCATGTTGTTTGAACAAGGTTCCGTGAGTGAGTATACCCGATTGATCACCAATCTAGAGGGAGAAATCAGTACCACTCCGACCCCAACGACGATATTGCCATTGGGTCCGGTTCTTGAAGCACCGTCGAAAAACATTCGCCAGACGGTATCATAGGAAGCCATATTTGAATTGGCGACCTCGTCTGGATCTCTTCATATATTCTGGTTGACTCCGAACCTGGATGAGCCGCTAAAAAGTCTGCCAGAGCTTGACCTTTAATAGCCTTCTGCGGGACGAAGATCATGTCGTAGGAAGACAATAATATCGCTCAGGTAGCAAGACGAGAGCTGATTACACCTGGTTTGGTCATGAGGACCCTGAGGGGGTTAACTCTTAATATAACGTGGATGGCCTATCCTGTAACATAGTGTCGCGTCTTCTGAATAGCGAACACCAAAGCGAGGCACTCCTTTTCCATGGCGGTATATCTATGCTCAGGCCCTATCATCATTCGGCTGAGGTAATAGATAGCTTTTTCATGCTCCGCATCATTATTTTGGGCTAATAGAGCATCAAGAGAATGCTCCATCGTTCGTACATAAAGCAAAAACGGCTTTCCAGCGACCGGGGCCACCAGGACTGGAGGATTCGATAGATATTCTTTAATATTGTCAAAGGCGCACTGGCACTCTTCATCCCATATGAAGGAGACGTCTTTCTTCATGAGGTGTGTGAATGGATCGCCCGGAGAGGTTAGAGATAAATCTCCTGATATAAGCTAGCCTCCCTTGAAGGCCTCTGAGTTCTCGGAGATTTCTCGGAGGACCCATCTCCATGATTGCCTTTGTCTTCTCTGGGTTTATATGGATTTCCTGGGCGGTAATGATAAAACCCAATAATTTTCTGCTGGATACGCCCAAGAAGGATTTGGTGGGATTCATCTTCAAGTTGTGTGCTCGCATCAGGTCGAATACCGTCCTCAGATCGTGCAGATGATCTTCTTTAGAGCGGCTTTTGACGGCGATGTCGTCGACGTAACATTCTACTGTCTTACGTAGGTGATCTCTGAAGATGACACTCATAGCTCGTTGATATGTGGCGCCAACATTCTTTAAACCAAAGGACATGACTGTGTAACAGTACACGCCAATCGGCGTTCGAAATAATGTATGCTTTTCGTCGTCAGGAAACATCTTGATTTAGTTGTATCCTGAGAAGCCATCCATGAACGACATACGCTCAAAGCCACATGTGTTGTCAATCAATATGTCCGTAATAGGAAGAGGGAACTCATCTTTAGGACATGCTTCATTCAGATTCCGGAAGTCGATGCAAATTCGAATCTTTCCATTCTTCTTGAGGACCGGTACTATGTTGGCTACCCAGTCTGGGTGTTGTTCCTCACGGATGAAGCCGTTGGCTATTAGTTTATTGACCTCAGCTTCGATAGAATTCATGATGTCTGGGCGGAACCGTCTTTGCTGTTGTTTGGCCGGCTTTGCGTCCGGATAAATGTTGAGCTTATGGAGTGCAACCTTGGGGTTTAGCCCTGGTATGTCTTCATAGCTCCAAGCGAACACGTCAATATACTCTCTGACGAGTTGCAATAGCAACTCCCGCTCTTCGTCTGTCAGATTTTTGCTGACGAAGATTGGCTTTGAAGAGGATTCATCACCGAGGTCAACTTGTATGACCTCATCTTCGGTAGGGGGATCTCTTTGTTCAAAACGCTTCTCCCATTGTGCATCTAGCTATTGGACCCAAGGCTCTAATTAAAGGAGTTCGGGTATGTCTTTTTCTTCTTCATAGGCGTCAGCAAATGCCATATTGACAGACCAAGCTTGCCTGAGTACATCCCCGATGCTGACATCTGAATCGGAAGTGGATGACCCGGTCGAATGAGAATGCCATTCGTATTCCTCATCCGAGCTCTCAGGAGTTGTTGCTGGTGTAACATAGCCTAGACCACGTCTGGTCTTGGTGTAATAATGCTGTGGTTTTCCAGCCGGGACTGGCAATTGTAAAGGTAATTGCCGGTCGGTACCGTAGTTTAAGCCTGGTGTAGTCTCCATATCGTACCCCTGTTTTTGCATGAGGTACTTAGATCGGGAGCTATACAGATAAAGGGGCAGTCTTCCGGTGTCGGGTTCGAGATTGACTTCTTCTGGCCTGAAGGACTGTTGATCATTCTTTCGGCCGAAGATGATTGGATGATCTTCTCCCTCGACTATGAAGCAAGCGCCTTCCATGGGAGTAAGTTGGTTCGCGGTATAGACATTTGTCACCTGTGTGTGTAAGTTTATGCCCATACCGTGTTCCATAGCATACATTATACGGAGCTTGTTAAGCTCGAGGTAGTTCAAAGATAACCCTTTATTGATAAAATAAGGTATCTTTTCTGGTGGTATTACATCATCAGAAGAAGGAACATCAGTGTGAACAGCCACATATTTGGCTAGCTCTAACTCTTCTTCAGCCACCCCTGCATTAATAAAGATTGGGAGGATGACCTGGGCAGCTTGATCATCAAGGGTCCCACTGCTGGTGTTGAACGTGGGGTCGTTGGTGTACTAGCGGTCCCTGGCTTAGTGCTTGGTGCTGGACGTAGAGTTGTTGGCTCACTAGCGGTCCCTGGCTTAGCGCTTGGCTGTCGATTTGTCCTGGAGAGACGAATGACCATCGACTTAACAGAAGGATTGATCTCCTCTGATCGTTGTTGGCCGGCTCTTGGCAGCCAGATTGTCATCGGCTCGACAGTGGGTCTCGGCCCTTGGCTAGACCTTGGAAGTCGAATAACTATTTGCTTCTTTTGTACAGTGAGCACTGGTAGACTGGCTGCTTCTTTATGCAGAGTGGCTATAAGAGGTGCAGTCCTGCCTGGTTTGTGGGCCTGGAGATGGATCTTCAGAGGTTCTTCTGATCCAATTGTAACCTCTGTCTGCTCTTGAGCATCCTCTTTGATCAGGTGCCTTTTCGATTTCACGTACAAGCAGGAATCCGAATAGTAGGATTCGACCCCTTTGAAGGGATCAATATCGGCGAATTCTATTTTTACGAAGCCATACTTGTCGACATATTTGAAGCACTGGTGCAATGTGGAAGGCACGATCATATAATCGTGTATCTACGGACGCCTAGGAGAATGTTGTAGGACGTATCTGCGTCTATGACATAGCAAGTCACTTCCGACTGAAGGTCGCCAATTTGACATTTCAGACGAATCTTCCCTATAGGGTAGCTTCTCCCTGAATTGAAACCGCTGATGGCGGTGCTGGTGGGTATCAGTCGATGCATAGGGATGCAAAGGAGGTGAAGCAAGCTCTTTGGAATGATGCTTATTGAAGAACCAGGATCAATATGCATCTGATCTACCTTAATGTCGCCGACGTATCTAGTGTAATACAGAGGGCGATCGCGCAGGTTGGTCTTGATGAGCATATCCTGCGGAGTGAACACAATGTTGGGCATTGCACCTGTACAAGCGCTATCCTGGAAATCCGCTGGCGAGCTCTCCCCCGTAAGCTTGACCTGAGCCAAATAAGTGTCGGCATTCTGGAGTGCTTCGCTCAGTGCGACGCGAACATCCTTGGAGAGTCTCAAGAGCTCATATAATGACAATTTGGCTGGTGTGTTGGCCAATTGTGCTAAGATGTCAAAATTGTAGGACCTCTCCAGCCCCTGAGGTGCGTCTTTACGGAGCGGCTTGTCAAAGCGGGTCTCCTTTGGCTTAGGCTTGTCGGCCGACGGAGGGTGAGAAGGTCCTGGGACATCAGCAGTGGCCGGCTGACGTTCTTCAGACGAGTTACCCGGTATGGGTTGAGATTGTGCACCGGACCGGGTAACGACAGTTGTTGCTTCTTCAATACCGGCTGAGATTGTGTTGCAGGACTTAGTCTTCCCTCCCTTCTTCTTGCTGGTAGGGGATGATGCTAACTGAGTTACTTCAGGCACCAAGTCCGGGTAGACCCACATGACCTCCCCTCTTGACGTGGTGAGGGGCACCAGCCCAGTCGTCTGGTCTCGAGGAGGTGGAAGGTTAGTGACCTCCATTGTTGCCCGGGGGACGAGAACTACGCCATCTTGAGTCTTCGTTGGAGGAAAGCTGCCAAATTGGACTGACACCATGTTGGCAGCCACGGTTACCTCCTCGAAATCAATGGTCACCGCTTCAATTGGAAGCAGTCTTGAGTAGCGTAGTGGACGTAGCGACGGAAGTGACAGTACTTTGGGCTCTCCATCTCTGTAGGTCGAGGTTCACGTCTCGACGGAGGGAGCTGAATTCTATCTCCTTGCAAGTGCATGTCAAAGATGGGCTTGACATGGCTATCCTCGAAGGAAAAAGTCACATGAGGCCACTGCTTCTTTACCTGCTTTGGTTCAGGCTTCTGGGCTGTATCAGCCACCATAGTTGTTTGCCTTTGGTGTCTCGGTTGTTAGAGGAACTACCGCCGTTGTTGTTGTTGGCATTAGGGCGTTTGCCCTTATCCTCTCCATCCGAGATATGCAATCCCAGTTGACGAGCCTTCTTCAATTTTGCTTCTGCGCTAGTGGCGCTGATGATGAAGGTCTTCCAGTCCTTAAATTGACTTTCGCCCGTCCAGAGACTGATTGTGTGGAGCAACCTCTTTTGGCAAATCATAATTAAAGAAGAGTTCGGGTTACCGGAGGGCAATTTCATCGCGGTTTGGCGAAACCGCTCAATGTAATTCCTTGTCAGCTCTTTTTCTCCTTGAACAACGTCCATAAGGGTTGACATTGTCACATCTTGTCCCACCTTGTAGAACCATTCCAGGAACATATGTTTGAAGCCGGCGAAGGAATAGATGCAGTTATCCGGCAAGTTGCGGTACCAATCGAATGCGACCCCCTCTAATGCCCCAATGAACAACCTCGTGAGGATGGCGTCGTCATGCGGCAAATGGTCTGTTGTGACTTCGAAGTAGGTTATGTACCGGCTTGCAGAGGTCTTCCCGTCATATGGATTGATGTGTTTATATCATAGAGGGAAGGGGACATCTCTCCATGCAGCGGGATACGGCTGTCATATCCTGAGGTCCTGAGAGGTTTTTCGGGCGTAAAACATTGTTCGGAGCTCCTGGACCTCTCTTCTTGCCTCCCTAGCCTCTTCTGCAGCAATGGGAGCCGATACTCCGGGTGGATTGTCGCCCGAGGTTGGTGCGATCGTGTTTGAGTCCGCATTGGCGGCGGGACCCAAGCTTGTTTGACCAGGTGTCCTTGCTTGTAGGGCCGGTAGGGCCGCCTTGATCTCGTCCACTGACTTAACCAAGGTATGAAGTATGGCCTCGAGAGTGTCGAAGCGCTGCCGATCACTGGGACCGTCTTGATCATTCTCAGTCATAAATGTCGTTCTCACATGAGGAGAAGTGGAAGGAACTGTAGAAGACGTGCCCTCCGAATCATACCCTCGCATAGAGAAGTCGTCGGGGTATGTGGAAATATTTTCCTCTGGTTCGGACTCGGAGGAAGTGTCATCCCCTGCATAGGAGGTTGCCTCGTCTTGGCACTTATAGACGTTTTCAGGGACGTCTGAGTCTATTGTATCTGTTGGGGGGATTGCTTCCCCTGGTTCACGTTCTTGGAATACCGGATTGTTGTGGATGTTCCGAGGAGTGCTACCCCTAGTTCCAACTACCCCCAGGGAGGTAGATGACGAATCTCTAAGTGATGAGGCTTTCTTCTTTGAGCGGGTACCTTGATAAACCCCCTCTGTGACGGCTGTGGACAACCCCCTAGATGAGAGTTTCTTGGCCGTGCTGGTTGAGATTGTCGATAGAGGCTCGGGAAAGTGCTATCAACTCTGCCTTACTCCTTGGACGATCGAACGCAACCTCGGCTCCGGTGAAGAAATGCTCTCTCTCTCTGCCTGGGTGTGTGTATCTCTCTGTCTGTATCTGTATGCAAGGGAATAGCACCTTGCTATTTATAAGAATTCATGAGTAATGGGGTGTACAGCCACGTGGCTAATTTTGGGCCATATCCTTGTAACTGTGCCTCGAGAAGTGGGCAGCTGGGGATTGGTTAAGATTGATCATGATCTGTTTGTTGCACTAAATCCGAACTGTTAAGACTTGGTTAATTTCTGCCACGTGTCTCAACTGTTACTCTGTGGCGAGCCGCATGAATGATGCATCCTGGCTGAGCCGCATGAAGGACTGTCCCATAACCGAGCCGCATGAAGAGTGTCTCATGACCGGGCCGCATGAAGGTTGTCCCATAACCGAGCCGCATGAAGGACGTCTCATAACTGAGCCGTATGATAGTTGTATCATGACCGAGCCGCATGAGAGTGGTCTCATGATCGAGCCGCATGAGAGTGGTCTCATGACTGAGCCGCATGAGAGTGGTCTCGTGACTGAGCCGCATGAAGGTCGCATAGGCGATCCGTATAAAGAATCTTCTTTGGAATTTGTGAACTGTGCCAGATATCATGATGATTTTCTCGTCTTTTTAGGAGCATGTCATGTCTTGTTTTTATGTCAGAGCCATCATCTCTGTCAGAGCCTTTATATCAGAGTAATTATGGCCAGCTGTTTAGGCTGATTTCAAACCACATAAGGCCGCATGAAGCTTTCTGAGCCGCATGAAGCTCCCAGGGATTTTGAGCCGCATGAAACTCCCCAGGTTTTGAGCTGCATGAAGTTTCATGTTGATTCTGGGCCGCATAGAAATTCCTATACTTTTCTGTGCTTCTATACTTTCCATAGCTCAGATTGATAAGCTAGGTCAAGAAGACTGTGAAGAAGGAGAGATTTCTAACAATTTCTCTAGTAGCAATGAAGAGTGATTTGAGAGATGATCGTTTAAATAGATTAACTAGCGTGGGAAGAAAGCAAAGGAGGGGGAATAATTTAGAAGGAGAAGGAAATTAGTTAGAGGAATTTCGAAATCGTTTGAAGGAATGATGACTGTCAATAGAACTCTTTCCTGATGAACATTGGTTTAAGGAGGGAAGATGGGCCGGGCTGAGAAGCCCATGCACTAAGTCATAAAATAATTAAGACTATATTTAAAATAATATAACCTATTGTTTAAGAATTATCAAGCAATTAATTTGTAGAAGAAAAATGGTTGCAAAAATTTATTTTAAAAAAATATTTCCTGGAAAGTAGACTTACAAATATTTCCCCTCCAAAAAAAAATTCGTCCTCGAAATTAGAATAAAAGCATTGACTCTAATCAAACCATGAAGTAATAGATCCAACAATCTGTTTATTGAATAAAATCTTGTAAACCAAGATACAATCAAGTGAACAAACTAGGATAGCGCTCACGCATCTCGTCCTCGCGCTCCCATGTGGATTCTTCCGGAGAGTGGTGTCTCCACATGACGTGGACAAGTGGAATAGTCTGGTTCCGCAGGCACTTCTCCCTCTGATCAAGGATCTCCACTGGCTGCTCCTCGTAGGTCAAACTCGGGCCCACCTCTAGCTCTAAATAATCTACCACATGGCTCGGGTCTGGAATGTAGCGTCGAAGCTGGGACACATGGAAGATGTTGTGTACTCCCTCTAAGCTGGCCGGAAGCGCTAGTCGATATGCCATCTCGCCAATCCGTGCAGTCACATCGAAAGGCCCGATGTACCTCGGACTGAGCTTTCCGCCTCTGCCGAAACGAATGACGCCTCTGGTCGGAGAGATCTTCAGGAATACTCTATCTCCAACTGCGAACTCTAGTGGCCGTCTGCTGCTATCCGCTCAATGCTTCTGCCGATCCTGTGTAACCCTGAGATGCTCCATGATCAATCTGATCTTCTCAGCTGAGTCTACCACCATCTCTGGCCCAAGCAAAGCCCTCTCGCCAACTTCGTCCCATGATAACGGTGTGCGACATCTCTGCCCATACAGTGCCTCGAACGGGCTCATCTCGATGCTAGCCTGATAACTGTTGTTATAGGCAAACTCCACTAGATGCAAGTGATCCTCCCACGAACCACCGAAATCGAGTGTGCAAACCCGCAGTATATCCTCCAGTGTCTGAATGGTCCTCTCGGACAGCCCGTCCTTCTGTGGATGATAGGCGGTGCTGAACTTCAACTGTGAACCCATGCTTAGCTGAAGACTCCTCCAGAAGTGTAATGTGAATCGGCTGTCCCTGTCTGAAATGATGTTCACCGGCACCCCGTGGATCCACATAATATACCGCATGTAGAGGTCTACAAGCTTCTCGGTCGACAGCCCAACCTTGAACGGAATGAAATGAGCAGACTTCGTCAGTCTGTCCAGGATAACCTAAATAGCATCCTTGCCACTGGGCGTACGCGGTAAACCAGAGACGAAGTCCATGGTGATATGCTTCCACTTCCATTCCGGAATAGGTAAAGGCTGGAGTAATCCTGCTGGTCTCTGGGGCTCCGTCTTGACTTGCTGGCACACAAGGCATCTGGAAACGAATCTGGCAACCTCTCTCTTCATCCTATACCACCAAGCATACTCCCACAGATTCTTGTACATCTTGGTAGACCCAGGATGAATAGATTACTGCGACTGGTGGGCCTTCTGTATCACCTCTTCCCGCAAATCCTTAGGTACACACAACTGAGTTCCGTGCCTCAGGGATCCATCATCTGCAATGGTGAAATCGTCGAGCAATCCTGCCTCTGCTTGGCCTCTGAGACATCGGAGTCCCTCACCTAGAAACTGGGCCTCCTTGATCTTCTCTATCAGTCCTGACTATATCTGCATGTGCCTCAGCTGTCCTCCAACTCCTGGAAGAACAATTTCTATCCCCAGACTCTCAAGATCCTCCAAAAGATGCCGATCCATAGTGAGATACATAGCAACAGGATATCGACTGAGAGCATCTGCTACCACATTCGCCTATCCAGGGTGGTACTGCAGATTGACTGAGAGCATCTCCAAAGGAGTATCCGTGAAACATAGTGAATATTTTCTCACAACTATTTGTTTGTGTATCTTGATATCGAGATCGACTACTCATAACGAGCATGATTTCTTTAATGAGCCAAGCTTGAACATAGGAAGTTCGCCTCGCAAGGTCGATTTCTTTAACAAGTGGAGCTTGATTGATCATAAGAAGTTTGACTCATGAGGTTGTAAAGAAGCTCGACCTGCATCCTATTAAGTGTTTTTTCTAATATAATTGTATGTTCAGCATGTACAATACATTTAGCTTGACTTGCTAACTCAACTTGCAAATGCTATGTACTGTAAATTGTTCGATTACTCATTCAATCTCTTCTTTCTTAATCAACTAATTGATATTTTTAGTTGCTTCTAATTACCATGTAACTTTTTATGAACAAAGTTATTATTGAATGTTGTCATGCTCTAACTCTTTTTTCATAATTCTACTTATGCAGCAAATATATTGATGGATTAGAGCTTTTTTTCTTAATTTGTTATGTATTATTAATTAGGAATTATAAGTCTGATCTTAGTCTGATTTTTTTAATCTACAAGTACCAGCTGATGTCTTGTCAAGGGCGGAACCATGCAAGGGGCTGGTTCCTAAGGATGTTCTGAGATGATGTTGTATATGAGCTCGTCTCCTTTGGATGTACAGGAGAGGCGATGATGATTTTCATGAAAAATATGTCGATGGCTTCAGACTGGTCTGATATCCTCTGATCAGTTTGCAGCCCTAGATCAGACTTCTTGATGTTGTTTCGACATCGTGGCGAGGCAACTTTGGATGCTCAGTAAACATGCTGACTACCAGTTGCAGCCATTTGTCTTTAGAAAGAGAGAGAGAGAGAGAGAGAGAGAGAGAGAGGAAGAGATTTAATATTGCTATCACCTTCAGTACCATGTCTGACTGAAGGGCAAACCTGAGCCTCCTATTTTTACTCTGTACATCTATTAATTTTCTATTGCCTTCTTTTAGCTTTCTCACAGCTTTATTATCTCTTCGCGGGAGATCAAAATATATCATGGACTCTTATTAATGAAACCAATGGATTCTAGCTATGGCAAACTTTTCTTTGTATTTTCTGGAGTTATCTCGTTGGTTTTTTGTTTTGTTCTTACAATTTCTGGAAAGGGGGAACCTTTTTCATTGTTTAGCCTCAAAAAGGAGAGAACATTATTTTATCATTGCCTCGATCTCAAGTAAGTGTACATCTATATCTTGACTGTAGTATGTTGTTGTCCTCTTTTTACTTGCTGTTTGATAGTATCTTTTGAAGGTGAACTGCCTCTTTCTTTGTAAATTGTAATGCTTTTTTATACTGAGTAAAATTTGGGATTTCTTCTAGTCTGAAGCGGATTTCACACCACAAAATGCCAGCATCTGACACTTACCTCTTTACATCAGTTATGACCTGCTCTGATTTACTTCCATATATTTTTTTACATCTGACACAAATTAGCTTCAAATTTGTGTCAACTATTTTAGGTATGAAAATTTGTTCATCTTTGCATCTTTAGGAAAACAGCATGATACTGGAAAATTGATGCAGTTTGTTATCTAATTTGTTCATCTTTTGCACAGGTTTTAAGGTGTGTGGGTCCTTTAAAGGATTACTAATTGACTCAAGATATATGTATAGGGACTTCTTCAAAAATACAACTTTACCTCTTGTAGAATTCTTTATAGTGATGTGCGTTTACACATCTGTATTTTTTCTTCCTATATTCTCCTATCATGTCCTTTTATTTGAATACATGAGCCATATTTTTAATTTATTTCGAGTTCTATCACAAGAAAATATTTTGCTCCATAACAGAATCTTTAGTCAATATTGTTACTCATTGAATGATATACATGTCCTACATTATTATACAATCTGCACATATGAATATCAGTTGAGTCCTGTGTTAATATCATTGTAGTCATATCTGAATTCTAACTTGAATTACCTTTTGAGAAATAAGGCCAGCCTCCATGTGTTGGTCCCAACTTTTAAACTTGTTTTCCCATTCAAAAGGGTGGTTGCAATGCCTTTTTCCTCTGTTGCTTGCTTCTTGTGGGAGAATTGTCTCATGGATGCATAACAACTCCTGTTACACTAGGTTATCTGGGAAGGACTTGGAGCTTTCTGATATACGGGCTCGTGATTTTTTTTTGGTAGTGATCATTGAAAGTTTCAGAAAAAATTTCTTGTCCATTGCTTAAATATCCTCTAGTTCCAGTCTTGCCAGTATGAATTCTTCTTAAGTTTATATGAATGACTTCTTAATTATATCTTGATGATACCTTGATGTTAAGGATCAAGAATAGCATGAGCTTGTTTAAGGTTACCGATATCGATCAATGATTTTCTAATTAGATCTGTCCTTTAATAATTTGCAGTATATGACAGATGGGGTACTTCTGAGAGAAACACTGAAGGACTCAGATCTTGATAAATATCGGTATACTTATTCCTCCTTTTAATGCATTCCTGAATATAGCATCGAGTTTAAATACTCTAGAACCAATATGTGAATGTTTTAATTCAACTTTTAACAATCAGATAGTTACATAAATGTGCTCGACTTTTGCATTTTGTGTTTTTGTGTGGTTGATTTCTGATCTAGTCAGTTTAGCTTCAAAATAGTGATGATTGTATATTTTACTTACAGGATCTTCACAATCTCCACTTTCTGGGTCCTTTTCATATTAAAATTGTGTAGCAGGACTCATTTTACAGTTGTAAAATCTCAATTAAGAACTTTTCTAAAACCTTTTAAACAAGAAGGAAAAACATGCAAACATCGAGTTTAGTTTACTGGAGGCTCTTAATGTCTCTAATCAGTATAAATTCAACAAGAACGGAAAGAAGTTAATTTCTACATTTGCACTGGCATTGTCTTGAGACGGATAGTGTTGGGGATACCGAGTTTTCGAGGTCATAAAATACAACAACAAAGTCTTTATCCCAAATTTTTGTAGTAGGCAGTCTGAATCCTTTATTCTATTCAGCTCTATTACCGATTGTGAATGTTGGTTCATTTTTTAATTATGATTCTAACTAAGTTTTATACAGTTTTTTTTTAGGTTGGCATGGACATTTGCAATTTTTCCAATAGCCTGCAGTTATTGTTATTCTTATTAATTGTTCTATGTCCAATTTGATACTTGTTTGTATCCAGGCATATCTAGATACCTGTATTGACAATTCTTTAATAGTGAGTTGAATACATATATAAGAACATGTAGAAAAGTATATTGATAATTTGTGTTCTTGTTCTCTCAGGAACTTGCTGAAAAATGAAGGTGCATGCATGTTGTGAATAGGAGAATGTTGTGGATATGGAAGGGATGTGCTCCGATCTGGTTTGCTACTTTTTTGGTTTCATTTTGTATGGTTGGATTATGTTTAGTGGTGACAAGTGATGGATATTTGTGGTTTGGATGTTTAAGTGGTATGGAAACAATAGATGTGGGATATGTGTACTTTGTGGTTGGATTATGTTGTGGTTGGACAAGTGAAGAATACATGTGGTGGGATGTGTATTAGAAGTTTTTGTAGTATGAACAATACAGTTTGTTAATATAAAATTTTGGTTTTATAGTAATTTGATGTGTGTAGCTTCTGGATTGATATTATGTGTGTTTGATTAATATTATATATAATTCTTGATGGAATTTTGGCAAGCTTCTCTTGACGGTACTTTGGATAGCTTCTCTTGACGGTTGTCAAACGTCAATTTTAATTCAAATCATGCTGCATAATAGCCTGTGAATAAATGCTTTTCTTGACGGCTAATAACCGTCATCTAGGCCGGAGTCAAAAAAAGTTTTTGCCTACATTGACGGTTTCTAAAAACTGCTATCTTGACGGCTAAAAACAGTCAAGAAAAGTACTTCATATGACGGCAAAAAAACCGTTAAGAAAAGCCCTTCCAGCGACCGTCAAGAAAGGAGGGGCCATTTTCTTGACTCCGGCCTACTTGAAGGATCCGCAACCGTCAAGATACCCATTTCTTGACGGAGAATCACCATCAAGAAAAGCCCTTATTCTTGTAGTGAGAGCAGATCACGACCTTGGCTAAAACTCCTGCAGAAAGTCAAAAAAAAATACACACACACACCTGAAGAGAACACCAGGTCCTCAGAGGGACGTAACAAGATACATATAAACATGCCTACTATGATAGTAAATAACATGTATGGAAAATAAGAACAGTACAAGAAAGACATCTAAGAAGCAACGTGTCATAGAGAAGTGTAATACTAGATGTGACTAATAATAAATCAAATAATTCCTATAGACTGTAGTACAATGCAAGATACTCTCAATCTATAGTATGTCTTAATTGTAGTTAAATGCATGTAACTCTCTGTCACGACCCGCTCCCGAATAATCGGATACGAGTCGGACACGCCCAGCCTTCGTCGTTGGACACGACGAAGTAAGCTGTACAATACTAAGGAAAACTCAAAGCCACAATGTAATGTAAACCAAATCACAGCTTTTATAACGTTCCCAGAAATCACCAATATCCATCAAGTGTTTTAAAATACAAACTCAGCCGGAGACAAATCCGGTCCAAAAGAAATAATATACAATAATAAATCTCTAAGATACAATCTCCAGGAAAATAAACTGAAATAAATAAAAAACTGCAATATCCAAGCAATCACCAGCTCCATGTAATCTCCACTCACCTGCAACGATCCTATCAGGAAAAGAGCAAAGTACAACCCTGACTAGACAATATACAATGTAAACTGTAATCCAGAGTACAAGGTGAAACAAAAATACCAGAAACTAGAACATGAAATGAAACTGAACTGTGGTACCAGAAATGAAATGTAAAACTGCAGGCAATGGAATGACAATCAAGATGCTAGACAATGAACACGGCTATCAATGTACAAGACAATCAATCAATCAATCAATCAATATGCAATTGTGACAATTTTGAAATATTAAAAACTAATGTGTGACCGGCTTAGGAACAATCAATCAATCAATCAATGAGTCAATTCTACATGGTACGGCTTCATCGTACGTGATGTGTACGATTAGGCTATCTTCAATGCTATATTGGGTGTGGTCACACAAAAGCTAATATTTCCCCCAATCCCGCAATAACAATGACGCACAAGCAATGAACAAGAGTACAAGACAATCGTGTGTAATTCGTGTCAGATATGAGAACATGGCACATGAAGGTAAGACAGAAAACAAGGTACAAGTCAAGTCAGTGTACTTGTCTCGGTTTTGTTGCACGAGAGTAGTACTGCATGGTTGTCAATCACCTGTTAATATTTGTACAATTATTATTAGGGTTTAAACTATGACAATTATCACAATAAACTATTATCCATATATTAGCTAATAGCTATCAACATATATTATAGTTCTATAACTTTTAGAAACATTTTTATTTAAGAAAATAGAAATATTTAAACTAGTTTTTGCAAGAAGACATTTATGTTTAGAAGATACTTTTTATTAACCATAACTAACTAATTACTATGAAAATATTGATAACATGATTTGATCAAAATAATAATAATAATAATATCACTTTTAAATACTAGAAATATTTTATTAGCAAAATAATATTAGGTAGACAAAATCCTTTTGAATAATTTGCACCATAGTAATAATTAAAAAAAATACGAACTTGTTTTAGTAAAATCTTTATAAGTAGCATTCATTATTTAACTAAAATTGTTAAATATTATTATTTATTCATAACATGAATCATGAATAATATTAAAGCAGTAAACAATTCAGCTCAGCCCAATAATCACAATTTTAATAGTTAATCTAACTCTTCTACAGAAACAACAGTCCAAATTCTAAAAACCCAACCCAACAGTCCAGCCCAACAACCAGCCTATTACTGTTACAGCCCATCCAATTCACTGCTATTAATTAAACAGCAAAACAAAACTAAATTCTGGCCCAGAGCCCAACTCTTTCCACAATAGTAAAGAAGCAGCTGTCAGCAAGGGTCAAGAGATTGACTCTTCCATTTCCGAAGAGTCACACAATTGACTAAAAAGGAAAAGCTGCCATTAAAGTAAACAGGAAAGAAAGAGAGAACTCTCAATTCATCAGCCAACACTCCATTTCCTCACCTACTTCCACACTCAGCCAAAAGAAAATAAACATAACCCACTCATTCTAATGCTGTCAAGACAAATTTACATATGCACCAAAAATTCCCTACTATGCCAGCCAAGTGATGGCCACTCTAATCTCCTGCACAGCTTGAAAATAAAGCACGTCAGCGTCTCTTCGTAAATCAAAGAGTCAGCCTGACTTCTCGATTCTCGAAGAGCCAAGACTGCCATCTGTGGCAGGTCATAGACTCATAATAAGGCTCTTCTTCTTCCATTATTATTTCTTCTCCTCACTTCTTCTCACAAATTCTCATCTCCACTCCATCACAATTAATTCCCAACCGGCCCACAGTTACATCAAAACCCCCCTTAACCTTACTCTTCTCTCCATACTCACTCTTCCCAACGGACAGAACAGAAGAACCACACAGTTCCCCATTCTTCTCCCATTCCAAAGCTACTTCACCTACTCTCAGCCATACCAACTCCCTATTCTATTCTTTATGACACATTCTTCCACACCCACACCACAAAGAAAACCCCATCACTCCTGCTACTTCATGCTTCCCCATTCTCCATACTTCATAGCCGAACCCATGTCTCAGCTCCTCTTCCCTTCCTAAAGTCCATACTCAAAACTTTCTCTCCCAGACTATGAAGCCCCCCAACCCAACTCGAAACTCTAGAAGAAGAAAAGGGGTTCGAGAGGTGGAGGCGATGCTCACCTCGAAGCAAGACGGATCCGGTCGGCGTTACTCGGAGAGGACGGCGGCGTTGATCCCTGGTTCTCGAAGGCGGCGGGGATGGCGGAGTCCAGCACGGCGGTGCAGCGGTCCTCTAGATCTGGCCGAAGAACCAGACGTCTGGGCGAAGCCGGAGGAGTTGCGGTCCTGGACGACGCTGGAGACCGATCTGGCAGCGTCGAACTCGCGACTTGCCGGAGAAGTAGCAGCTGGGTCGGCGCGGTTAGATCCGGCCTTGGCTTGGCTCGATAACTCCTGTGGCGGCTGATGGAGAGGCGTCGCTCGGTTGTGGCGGTGAGATCGAGAACCCTCGGCAACGGTTCTGCAAAACTCCTGGCGAACGGAGCTCCAGAGAGGCGGTGGTGTTGTCCGTCAACTCCGGTGCTTCGTCTCGAGGAGATCCCGATCGGCTCGACGGAGTGGCCTGGTGGTGACGAACTCCGGCGAGGGATGGCGGTGCTCGGCCACAGTGTCAGTGGAGAGAGAGAGAATGTACTGTGGTGACAGACTGTATTGGGAAACGTGTAAATTTATAGTAAAATAATGTGTGTGTGAGTGGCACAGTAGGTAATTAGGAGTAGATCTGGGGGTGATACAGAATGGCAGCAGCAGTAATAATAAACAGATCTGGGGCATTTAGAATAGGTTAGTAACAGAATAAGAATAACAAATAACAGGATTTCAAAATTTAAATTAATTTCAAAACAGCTTTCCAAACCAATTGTTCCCTCCAACATTCAAATAGTTTTAAAGGAAAACAGATTTTCAATTTCAAAAAGTCCCTCCAACAGATTTCAAAACAGTTTTTAAAATTAGAATAAATTTCAGTACCAAAACAGGTTTAAATCCAAAATATAAACAGACTTTTAAATGTTCAATAAACAGTATTTAAAACAGAACTTCACTACAAATTTCCACAAAATCCCAACAGGTTTCCATATTCAAAATTATTCTAACGAATTTGATTAAGTACAAAAAAATTAGTTACTACTAAATAATAAAATTAGCTAACTACAGATTTGAAGCTAACTATACTCTTAACCATGAATAGGCTTAACAGGACTTAGCTAGAATTAAAATAAATCATTAATATATCCTAGAATAACCAGTGTCAAATTGGTTTAAGCAATTTAATTAGTACACAATATTTACTAATCCTGTTTAGCTAAATAAGACATTATGCAGAATTGGACACTGAATACAATCTAACAAATCTGAATTTCTTACAAGTTCATATAAACAATTCCGAAAATGATTAATAAGACAATTAAGAAATCATTAGAAATGAAATCAATGTAACTATCATGTGGTATAGTAGTATTTAGCTACAAAATTGTTCAAATTCGAGAAAAATTTTAGAAAAATCCTCAAATTTACCAAACATGATTTTGGGAGTTACACTCTCAATCTACAGTATGTCTTAATTTTAGTTCAATGCAAGTAACTTATAATCGAGAACGGTCAAGTAGCCAATCCTAGTATCAATCTCCTCTCCTAAAGGAATACAAAGGTCAAGTAAAATCCTATAGACTATAGTACAATGCAAGATACTCTCAATCTATAGTATGTCTCAATTGTAGTTTAATACAAGAAACTCCCAATCGAGAATGGTCAAGTCATGTAAACTCAGGTCAAGTCTAAGTCAAACAATCAATATCAGGTCAAGTCAAGGAAACATGGCATAGAACTGGCAACTATATCACAAGACACGGTGAATACGAAGAAGACCAATAAATATGCAATGAAAATAACTAATATCATATATGTGCGCGTAAAACTAGAAAATAATAATAACATAAACATGATAAACATGTCATCAAATAAGACTAAATAGAAACAATAATATAGAAATGCATGAAATAAATTATACAATTCGACAAGGTATACTTGTCTGGTGTGACGTCTAGTATGGTACGATGATCATGATGGCATAAAATGGACTTTGGTGTTAAAATATCACAAGATGGCCTCAGAATGATAGGACAGACTGTTCCATTGAGTCTAGAACAGTCAAATTAGCAGGATCAACATAAGAAAGTCCAATTTCGCAAGAGAATAGAAAATACGATTAGCCATGATCAAGAATTGATAATCGATGAGATTGGTGTAAGTAATAAATATACTATTTTTAGAAAAATATTTATAATACTTGAAAACTCTATTTTATTACTCCAAAATATTTAGATAAATACAATAAGTTTTAATTTGGAAACTATCCTTTTTATTAGTTAAAATAATTTTAGAAACATACTTTAAAAATCTAGGAATATTATTTTTAGAGAAAAAAACAATAATTTAATTAGATAGAGAATATTACAATAATATTTTTAGATCAAAAGCTTATTTTAAATACCATAAAATAATATAAATAAACATTAGCCCAAAATAAAATTTAAAGTTTTAAAATTATTTTTTGAAAAAAAATGTACACTATAGATCATCATGTCAGCTTTTCGAAACATCAAAAGGATTACGAAATCGAGTTTGGGATCTCCTGAAATCTTAAAAATAGTATGACGCATTGATTTTTGGACAACTGGCACTCAAATAATTTTATAGAAATATATATTATGAATTTTAAAATAAATTATAGATTATCGAAGCTAATCTCAATTCAGTAAAAAAAACTGGAGGTGAAACGGAGTCCGGAGTTGGGAGCTATGGCTCTTCAAAGTTGCTACAGCTGAGGCTGATTTTTATGACGAATTTTAGGTATTTTGGAAAAAAAAAAGAGGAATTGTGATAGTGGAAAGACATCTGGGGTCTGACTCGAGACAATACATGCTGACAGGACGAGGGTGGATACCGATACGGTGCACACACAATGGTGGTGGAAAAATTTATGGAGAAAAATAATGGAAAGGCTCCCCTATTAGAGTGGAGGAATCCTAATTAGATAAGGATTACGAACGATTTAAATCCCACTTGATAAATCTCACGTTAATTTAAATCTATTTAAAACCATTTCAATAAAATCTAATCCAAATTTGAAACTAGATAAATCTCATCTTTAATTTAAAACTATTTAAAATCTAATCCAATAAAATCTACTCCCAATTTAGATTACAGCAAATAAATTTAAAATATCTTTTTATAATAAACAAATAATTCTAATTAATTTAAAATACTTTAAAATAATTTCAAATAATTTTTTCTCAAACCAAAGTTTTACAAAATATACATGAGTTTATTTTCATGTACATCGCACGCAAATAGTACAAATTATTTACATAAGTATTACTTTCGAAATTAGTACTTATACTTGTATATCAAATAAAAAGCATTTCTATAATAATAATAATAAATTTGGCAAATTCGGGACGACATATTATACTCGAACAAATATAAAAAATATTTACCTTATATTATATCGAAACAAAATAGTTATTTCCATATTTATAAAAAATCTAATAATAAAACTTTTTTATAAAAATAATTAAATACTTCGTATATACGTATCCGTACACGTCGTACAAATACCAAAATAAAAATAAAAAATCTATTATAAAATTTAGGCGGTTTACAGGCGTCAGCACATCTACCAGATCTAGCCTCTCGGCTAGGTCCATGCGCTTCAGCAACAAGCTTAGTCGGCGCATGATACATGATGGTTACCCATCCACGCAGTCGACCGTACGCTCGTGCCACTGTGTTCCTCCTTACAGTTCGTGTCGACGACGAGCGGCTCGACGACGATAGTTTCAACTACCGGCTTCTTTCCCTTGCCTTTGCTTGTGCTAGCAGCAACAACTTTAGCTTTGGGGGGCATAAATAGGAGTTAGGGTTTGATGGAGAAGAAGGGAGGAGGGGACGAAGAGTTTTTCTCGTAAGAGTTCAAAAAAATGGCGAGTGGAAAAACTCTATTTCCAACTCAACTTAGTGTAGGACCATTGAGCACCTCTAGAGGGGGGTGAATAAAGTGTGTGTGAGTGCAGCAAAAATAATCACTAATTAAAAATTTAACAGTATAAACTATGGCAGGAATAAAGAGACAGTAATATGAAAGATAGTAAGAGAAAGAAGATCAAACTCAGTGAACACCATAATATATACTGGTTTTCCTCTGAGAGGACTAATCCAGTGGTGAGTACTCTTGCCCGCTGTTAATCCACTATTCATAAGCTAAATGAGAGCTTGACGTCTCTTTACAACACTGTGCTTGGTGACAAGTGCACGACTGACTTCACAACACCGTGCTTGGTGACGAGCGCACGACCAACTCCAAACTTTAAAATATTTTCCAAACTTGTAACCTCTTTACAACTCTGCAGACCAAAGACTCTAAATCAAATACGATGTTACTAGCTTTGGCTAAGAGATGTATAGGTAGAATGTGAAAGCTTTAGATCACTGAAAACACTTGAAGAATGAATAGAGAGAAGAGTGAATGGGTGATTAGAAAAGAAAAAAAATCTTCTCTATTTATAGGTGTTTTTCCTGACCGAACTCGGGCAGAGTTCAGATGCGAAGATCCCGCAGACGAACATTGGATGCAGATTTAGAGGCAACTGAAATTCAAATTTGAGTTGACCAAACTCGGTCAGAGTTCTACCAGAGTTCTGTCACTTCAGAACTAGAATGGAATAGACCAAATTGCATAGGTATTTAGGGCTGTTTAGATGTGTGGAGTTTTAAAATTTAGGTAGGCTTTTTGGAAAGGTGGACTGGAGTTAACCTAAGCCAGTAATATCCGATCGATTTTACATTTCATATCCTAGACTCAATAAAAATAAAAATACAGAAGAAATGTAAAAAATGACTCGATCTAGATTTGATGATGACTTGAATGCTAGTTGCAGATGCAATACGTCCTTTGATATTGATTTCACTGACCTGAAATATTAGTAGCAGTTCGTATATTTTGCGTATCGACTTAAGTCATCGTTGATTATCAAAATCAGGTGTGACCATTAGGCAATGGGCCAACACTTAGGCCATGGTTACGCGTGCTTCAATAAAAAACGAAATAAACAACCGTCGCTTCGGATAAAGCCAAAATTAATTGCTCTCATCCCAAAATTGATTTAACAGCTTGTCAAAAGAGGGTCCTGTGCTAGGCAGTCATACGCTGAAAGCATCCATACACCATGCTTCTCGTTCAAATATTTCAAAACTTGTTCAAGTTTTAGAAACTTTGAAGGGGGTCTTGTAGAAGCATGGAAAATACAGAAACCATGGGCCCTACAAACTCCCCATGTTCCAACTCATGCACTCCATAAATCATGCGCCCAAGGGTCATGCGCCTAGATCCAAAGGTGTCAAAAGTAGCCGCTACGCCTATGGAGTCATACGCCTAGGCGCCCCTTCAACAGGAAGAGCATTTAATGCTCCACTGACAAGTATGTCAGATGTCAGCTGTCAATTCGAGTGTTACGCAGCGTGTGCCTCGAATCCTTTACAAACAGGCGGCAAACAGAAATCGAAGAGTAACACTCTCACAAAGCCATGCGTCTAAGTGCTATAGTAGCACCTAACATAGGGTGATACAGGCGTAGCCAAGCTATCCCCACTAAAGTCAAAAATTCTTCGAAGAACGAGCTGACAGCATATGTTAGTGCTTACGACATTGCAATAATGACTTTTTTGTCTCTTACAACGGTGTAGTGCCACGTGGCTTGATCCGACCTACACTCATATGTGCCCTGCAGTTATGCGCCTAGACTTGTTATGCTCCCCTAAAAGCCATATGCCTAGCATACGCTCCACTATGGCGTAGCGATCGATTCTGTTCCAACAGATCGAGATATTTGAATAATGTGTACTGCCACATGCTATTGACTTAGTCATAGCTATGAGCAGGTCCTAACAGCCCAAGATCTCAACAACTGTCCAAATTCTAACCACGGCCACGTGGCAAACGGTTGTACCGTGTACGCACTATATTCTATTCAGAGATGCCATGTGTCAGCTCCTCCGTATCCCACAACGTAGTTACAATAGAATTTCATTACAAACGCATGCGCACAATGTTCCTGTGCCAAGAAAAACTCGTGCGCGCATGGGTAGATTTCTTTAGAAATCTATAAATAGAAGGAGCATTCCTTCATTTCACCTCTTCGCCCCGAAATTATCCACACAAATGCATCTAGAGAGTCAGAGCAATTTCTTTCATCGTCAGATCATCAACGGAGTAAAAGAACCACTACAACGTTCGATCTCCACCGGTACACTTTTCCAGAATCAATTTGTACTTAGATCTTCTGTTTAGGATTTCTCTTGTACTCTTCTCTTTCAACCAATACAAAAAAGTTCGTATTACTTTTGTCCATGGCGAACACGCATAAAATCACTAATTGTTAGTCCCGGGGGCTTGATCACAGATGAAAACTAATGCAATCGAGATCTGAGATGTCACACAAAACTTTGTGATGATCAAACTCAAGATCTACGAATAAAACTAAATAGCCAAATTACAATATGAAGGAGAAAAATAGCAAAGAGAAGATCTCTTGTTCTTCCTTGCAAACGTGTTGCAATTGGGACAGAACAAGTTACAATAATCTAGAGAGATGAGAAGAAGAAGAACAAAGCTGGGGTGTCAAAACACCGTTGCTCAAAGCAAGATTCGCCCCACACGATCTGCTTCCAGGAACCAGCAAGTTTGAAGAACTTGTGGAACGCTCGATGTCACCTCTGTTCTGACTCCTCGGATGGACTTGCAATGGCGGCAGCAACTCTCTCTCTCTTTCTCCTTTTTTGACTTGTATTTTCGTGGTACTCACAAAGGAGGCCAGAAGAGAGTATTTATAGAGAGAGGGGGGAAACCCTAGCCGCCTCATCAGTTATGGAAAGATTGAATCAAATCACAAAAAAGATATCAACGAATTAATTCTAATCCCACAAAGATAGGAACTGAATTAATTCAAATCCCACAAATATAGTAACGAAATTAATTCAAATCCCACAAAGATAGGATCTGAATTAATCGCATTGATTCACCCTTTCCATAATCGATTTGAAAACTGCACAGTCAGCGTAGCCCTCCATGCGGCAGCAGCAGCAGCAGCCTGGCCGCATGGACCGCTTGGGCCGCATGGACCGCATGTGCCGCATGAGCCGCATGGACCGCATGAACCGCATGAGCCGCATGAGCCGCATGGACCGCATGGACCGCATGAGCCGCATGAGCCGTATGGACCGCATGGACCGCATGAGCCGCATGAGCCGCATGGCCGCATGGCCGCATGGCCGCATGAGCCGCATGAGGCCGCATATGAGCCGCATGCCGCATAAGACCGCATGGCCGCATAAAGACCGCATGACTGCTGACGTGTTAAGTGCAAAGTGCGCCAACAAAATGCCACATTACGCCTCATGAGCCCATGAGCCCGAGCCCGAGTCCGAGTCCGAGTCGCTAAGCCCCTTTGGGGCTTAGCTCCAAGTGGAATTAATCCAAGAGAATGACAAAAGCATTAATGCTTAATCCTTGGAGCCTTATTCTTACCTCCTAGTAAAATCACCCACATGGTTCCCTCCTTAGGGTCACCACCCCATGTGCATCTCTCAACAACACACCCAAGTATATATGTTGAGATAACTCATGGTGCATTTCCGATGTGGGACTAAAATTTACAAGGCATGTTGAGAGCAAGCTCTCTTCATGTAAAGAAAGCACCAAAGAAAGCACCAACAATCCCCCACATATCACAACATATATATGTGTCCAGGGTTGAGCATTCCCCACAGTAACTGTCCATTTTGCATTAGGATAGATGTCGCTGACGACTTGAATCTTTTCGCATGGGTTAAATAACAATGTGATACAAGAATGGACTACGCCTTGAATTCTGCACCACAATTGTAATTCTTTCCACTCACAAAGTGTAGTTACGTGTGCTTCTGGCTGCACATTAAAGGCCCTGTGCCAGCATGGTTTCAGTGTATAATTTTGGGCGTCTACAAGTTTACCCTCAAGAGACGGCCTGATATCTCTTTCCATACACTATAGGTGAGTTCTTTATTAAAGAGATATGGCATGAAGCCTTGCGCTTCCTTGCGGTGCTACGCCGCTATGACATGGCCTGAAGCCGAGGCATTACCCCTACTTGGGAACCTCATCGTAGTGTCATACTACTGTAGCATGAGGTCACAAGCCTCTTTGTAGTGCCAAACTACCCAGCATGAAGCCTAAGGCTTCCTTGCGGTGTTACGCCGCAACGACATGGCTTGCAATGCCGAGGCTTTACCCCTACCTGGGTACCTCATCGTGGTGTCGTACCACTGTAACATGGGGCCATCCTCCCCTTTGTAGTGCTGTCTACAACTCTTTAATTATGTCATACAGCATTAGGCTACCTGCCTATTTGCGGTGCTACGCCGCTATGACTTGGCTTGCAAAGCCGAGGCATTACCCCTACCTGGGAACCTCATGGTAGGGTCATTCCACTGTAGCATGGAGTTTTACTCCTTGTAGTGCTGCTCTACCGTGCTTCCTGTAAAGTACACCAGACATTCACTCTGCCTGAGAACTCATTAAGGCATTTAAGCCAACCTTCCACAGGATTTGTTTTTTCGCAGAAAAATACATAGTAGACAACAGTGGTTATGGGTCCGTATCCCTTCCATGTTCCAGAGAACAAGTACCCACTGTTACCTGATAGTTTCCCAGTCAGTGATCCTCCTTTGAACCAAAAGTTAGATGCCTAGTAGATTTCTCTTTGAACTAATAGCATAAAACTTTATGGTAGGATTACAAAGACACACTATCAGAATGCTTTCAAGCCTATTTTACAAGCTGTGTCATCGACCAACTGGCGCTTGAGGCCCTTTGTGAACGGATCTGCCAGGTTCTCCTGACTCCGAACATCAACCACTGCAATTACACCTCTTTTGATAAGATCGTGTACTGCCCTGTGCTTCAACCGCACAGTCCTCTTTTTTCCGTTGAAGAGGTCATTTGATGCCACCGCCGCAGTCGTCTGGTTGTCACAGTATATCGGTATCGCCGGTATCTGAGCCCCAACCACTGGAAGATCATACATGAGCTCCCGAAGCCATTCTGTTTCATCTGTTGCAGTTTCAAGTGCATAGAATTCAGATTCCATGGAGGAACGAGAGAGTATAGTCTGCTTCTTCGACTTCCACGATATAGCAGCTCCACCCAAGGAAAAGACATATCCACCTATGGATCTCTCGCTTTCTACCTCTGAACACCAGCTAGCATCACTGAAGCCTTCCACTACTGTCGGATACCCGTTGTAGTACAGTGCATATGTCTGAGTCTTCTTGAGATATCTCATTACTCGCTTCACAGCTTTCCAGTGCTCAACCCCTGGGTTGCTTGTGAACCGACTCAGCATTCCCACGGCGAAAGCTATGTCAGGCCTTGTGGCAGTAGTTGCGTACATCAAACTTTCGATAACGCTAGAATACTCCAGCTGCCTGACGCTTTCCCTCGAGTTTGGCTTCAGCTTCTGATCATACCTGTATGGCGTATCGATTCCTGGAAGATCCTTATACCCATAGCGTGTGAGCATCTTCTCAATATAGTGAGATTGTGACAGCGCTACTCCAGTGTCTGTCCGGATGATCTTTATGCCCAAGATAACATCTGCATCCCCCAAGTCCTTCATACTGAACTTGGTTGAGAGGAACTTCTTTGTCTCTGTGACACAGCCTATATCCGTACCTAGGATTAGCATGTCGTCCACGTACAGACAAACGATGACTCCTCTTCCATCAGCGAACTTTGTGTAAACACATTTGTCCGTCTCGCTGACTCTGTAGCCGTTTGACCTAATAACTTTGTCAAACTTCTCATGCCACATCTTGGGAGCTTGCTTCAAACCATATAATGATTTCACCAACTTGCAGACTTTGTCTTCAAGACCTTTGACGACAAATCCATCTGGCTGTTGCATGTAAATCTCTTCGGTCAGCTCCCCATTCAGGAACGCTGTCTTTACATCCATCTGATGTATCACCAACTTATGTATAGCTGCTAGAGCGATTAACATCCTGATGGTGGTCATCCGGGCTACTGGAGCGTACGTGTCGAAGTAGTCTATTCCCTGTTTCTGAGAAAATCCCTTGGCTACCAGCCTGGCCTTGAACTTGTCAATAGTTCCATCTGCCTTCATCTTCTTCTTGAAGATCCATTTACATCCGATGGGCTTTTCTCCTTCAGGTAGATCTACCAACACCCATGTGTTATTGGAGGTGATAGAGTCAAACTCGTCATTCACTGCCTCCTTCCAGAAGATAGCATCTCTGGTCTTCATCGCCTCATCATAGGTAAGCGGATCTGCTTCCACATGATAGGTGACAAAGTCATCTCCGAAATCTTTCGGTCTCCTCGCTCGCTTAGCTGACGGCTCGGCGAGTTCTGGTGCAAGAGTTGTTTCATCAACAACTGCTTCTTCTTGGACTACTGGCTTGTATGAGATTTCAGTCTCATTAGTACCTACATCATTTTCCGGAATGTCCGAAAGAATAATGTTTTTGTCTTTTGCGAACTTGTCTTCAAAGTATTCAGCATCGCGAGATTCGATAATATGATTTGATTCAATATCAAGAAATCTCCGAGCATCACTCTTCTCGGCATACCCCAAGAAGATAGCCTTCGTAGTCCTTGTCCCCAGCTTCTGAATCTTCAGATCTGGAAGCTTCACATACGCCAGACATCCCCACACTCGAATGACATTCAAGTTGGGTCTGACTTTGAACCAGAGTTCATGAGGAGTTACGTCCGAAGTTGCATATGGCACTCTATTCAGAATGAAAGTGGCCGTTAATGCAGCTTCTCCCCAGTAGCATTTTGGAAGACCTACAGTGAGCAGCATAGAATTCATCATTTATGTTAATGTCCGGTTCTTCCTCTCTGCTACTCCGTTGGATTGAGGAGAATATGGAGCAGTAGTCTCGCATATGATTCCATGTTCTTTGCAGAACGATGCGAATTCATGAGACCTGTACTCCCCACCTCGATCACTTCTCAGCCTCTTGAGTTGTTGTCCAGTCTGCCGTTCAGCCTCGGCCCTGAACTCTCTGAACTTCTCGAAAGCTTCGTCTTTGGACTTGAGCAAGTAGACGAACGCGTATTTTGAGAAGTCGTCGATGAAGGTTATGAAATACTTCATCCCGGCCTTCGTGGAGAAATGTTTGAAGTCACAGATATCGGAGTGCACCAACTCCAGAAGATCTGTGCTTCGATTGACCTGATGAAAGGGTTTCCTTGTGATCTTCGTCTGAGCACACACTTCACACTTCTCCACCTTACCCCCATATTTGGAGATAAGTCCTAGACTAGACATTTTGTTGATTCTTTTACTATGAACATGTCCTAGTCTATTATGCCACAACTCAAGAGAATAATCAGAAAATGTAACTGCATTAATGTCATCAAACTGGTTGACAAGCTGAATTTTAAACATTCCTTCGGTTTGATAAGCCTTCCCGAAGTATGTTCCTTTCTTGGACATAACCATCTGACCAGCGTTGATGTCCATCCTCAAGCCTGCGTTGCAGAGCAGGCTCCCAGAGATTAGGTTCTTGGCAATCGCAGGAACATGCTTCACTCCTTGAAGCGTCAGAGTGTTTCCAGAAGTGAGTTTCAGCTCCACAGTCCCAATCCCCAAAACTTCAGCTTGGGCCTGGTTCGCCATGACAACCTTTTCAGATATTGGCTGGTACGTGACGAACCATTCCTTGCCAGAACAGACATGGCAAGTCGCACCAGTGTCTATCCACCAGTCAGAGTCAACTCCCACAGTTGTGACCTGTCCGATCATAGCAACAATGTTAGAAACCAATGAAACCTTATTAGGCTCACCTTTCTCTGATTGTTTAGGCTTAGATCTGCATTCACTCTTGTAGTGGCCTTTCTTGCCACAATTGTAACAAGTCACGTGGGACTTAGTCTTCTGTTGCTTGAATGAAGGACCCTTCACTTTCAGATTAGTGAAGTCCTTCTTCTTGGGATGAGAAGCCGCCTGCTTCCCCTTGGAATCTCTCGTCTGCACAAGATTGGCTTTAGCCAACTGTTTGGACAGAGTGTCCACCTTCTGTTGAGAACGCATCTCGTCCTCAACATGGGTCTCTTGAAGTAGATCTCCCAAGCTAATGTCTAGCTTCTTTCTGTGCATCCTTGCATAGAAGGTACTCCATCCAGCAGGAAGTTTTGAGACGATCCCTCCGACGACAAACTTATCGGGAAGGGGCATCTCTTCGTCTTCCAGTTTCTGACGCAGCTTCAGAAATTCTTTCACCTGTGGCAACATGGACTTTTCGTCCTCAAAGAGCAATTTGTGATATTTTTCAACCATAAATATTTTGCTCCTGTTCTTATCTTCTTCATATAGATTTTCCACAGACTCCCATATGTCTCTGGCAAGTTCCTTCTTTGAGTAGGATTCTGCCAGAGAGTCCTCCATAGCATTCAGGATGAGAAGCTTGCAGATGCTATTTTCCCTTCTCCACTTGGCCTGGAGTTTGGTAGCCGCGTTGATGGCGGCAGTAGATCCAGTGTCTGGAACAGAGGGTTCTTCCTCCAACAGAACATGATCAACGTCTTTCAGTTGAAGAGTTAGGTACACCTTTCTCTTCCAGACTTGATAGTGCTCTCCATCGAACTTTTCCAACTTGTAGAAGTCCGATTGGAGGAGCGAAGCATTAATGTTTTCCATCTATACGGATCTTGCTTTGAGATTGTTAGTCCCGGGGGCTTGATCACAGATGAAAACTAATACAATCGAGATCTGAGATGTCACACAAAACTTTGTGATGATCAAACTCAAGATCTACGAATAAAACTAAATAGCCAAATTACAATATGAAGGAGAAAAATAGCAAAGAAAAGATCTCTTATTCTTCCTTGCAAACGTGTTGCAATTGGGACAGAACAAGTTACAATAATCTAGAGAGATGAGAAGAAGAAGAACAAAGCTGGGGTGTCAAAACACCGTTGCTCAAAGCAAGATTCGCCCCATACGATCTGCTTCCAGGAACCAGCAAGTTTGAAGAACTTGTGGAACGCTCGATGTCACCTCTGTTCTGACTCCTCGGATGGACTTGCAATGGCGGCAGCAACTCTCTCTCTCTTTCTCCTTTTTTGACTTGTATTTTTGTGGTACTCACAAAGGAGGCCAGAAGAGAGTATTTATAGAGAGAGGGGGGAAACCCTAGCCGCCTCATCAGTTATGGAAAGATTGAATCAAATCACAAAAAAGATAGCAACGAATTAATTCTAATCCCACAAAGATAGGAACTGAATTAATTCAAATCCCACAAATATAGTAACGAAATTAATTCAAATCCCATAAAGATAGGATCTGAATTAATCGCATTGATTCACCCTTTCCATAATCGATTTGAAAACTGCACAGTCAGCGTAGCCCTCCATGCGGCAGCAGCAGCAGCAGCCTGGCCGCATGGGCCGCATGGGCCGCATGGACCGCTTGGGCCGCATGTGCCGCATGAGCCGCATGGACCGCATGAACCGCATGAGCCGCATGGACCGCATGAGGCCGCATATGAGCCGCATAAGACCGCATGACTGCTGACGTGCAAAGTGCGCCAACAAAACGCCACATTACGCCTCATGAGCCCATGAGCCCGAGCCCGAGTCGCCAGCAGCCTGGCCGCATGGACCGCATGGACCGCATGGACCGCTTGGGCCGCATGACTGCTGACGTGCTAAGTGCAAAGTGCGCCAACAAAATGCCACATTACGCCTCATGAGCCCATGAGCCCATGAGCCCGAGCCCGAGTCCGAGTCCGAGTCGCTAAGCCCCTTTGGGGCTTAGCTCCAAGTGGAATTAATCCAAGAGAATGACAAAAGCATTAATGCTTAATCCTTGGAGCCTTATTCTTACCTCCTAGTAAAATCACCCACATGGTTCCCTCCTTAGGGTCACCACCCCATGTGCATCTCTCAACAACACACCCAAGTATATATGTTGAGATAACTCATGGTGCATTTCCGATGTGGGACTAAAATTTACAAGGCATGTTGAGAGCAAGCTCTCTTCATGTAAAGAAAGCACCAAAGAAAGCACCAACACTAATATGCATAAGAGTTATGCCATCACTGGGCATAAGTACTGGAGCCGTACGTCGCATGAGCCACTATCTACGTGATACACGTCCTCAATTATGAGAATATCTATAAAGCTTATCCTGACGTTAGAGTCATTATGACAAAGCATTTAAAGTGCATGATCGATTGTTGTGCGCCGCCCACGGAGGCGTAACACCTACTACCTAGTTAGTTTTGTCATTAGTATGGAGTGCATAATATCACAGTCAGACACTTTATTTATTAATGCAGATAACGTAACACCACGCCTTGTCAGGTCTGCCATTAATGCGGAGTGCATAATACGATAACTTGTCAGTTCTGTCATTAATACAGAGAGCGTAACATCGTGCCTTGTTAGATCTGTCATTAATAGAGAGTGTATAGCGCCACAACTTGTCACTAATAGAGTGTGTATGCCATGCTTTGTTAGTTCTATCATTAATGTAGAGAGAGGAAATGACACTTTAGGCATAGAAAAATCCTTTAGTGACCTTCACAATCCTTTATGCAAAGCCACCGTTCGGCAGGGAAATATTGAGACATAGCTGCTTTTTGTCATGCTATGTGGGTTCATTCATCGTAGAACATGATGAACTTAATAATTATTGCATCATAATCCCTCAAATTCTATAACCGAATCCATACTTTTCGTAGAATAAAAGGATTTCTTGTTAGTTGTCAGAGCCCGTTCTTCAATACGCGTGACATCTGTATTAAATGAGGCTTTTGAAAGGCAGTTCTGCATGACTCCTCTTAGGAAAAGTTTCTCTACGCGAGGCACCCTTACACCTAGAAGGTAATTCCTTTATTAGATCAACATTTTATGCAGTAGGAGCCCTACGCGAAAATGGGTCTGTGAGACTGATTTGCACTTTCTTCAAGAGTAGCTCCCTTTTACACCTAAGAGTGGCTTTTAGGCACATATTTTTTATGCATCTACAACCCTCTCATATAGGCCATGATAATGTGTGCTAGGTTTTATGGCCATCGACATTCGAATTGACATGAAAACGAATCGACTAAAATCAAGAAAAATAGAAAATCAAATCACTACACTGATAGTATACTTAGCAATATAATATGTAGTATATTGTCTAGCATACTGTCATGGGACATAGAGAATTATATAGAACTTGTACTAACAGTATACTGGGTAGTATACTATTTGGGGACAGAGAGAATTATATAAAATTTATTGTGCACGAAACATATAAGGCAGTATATTGTCTACACAGTACGTGTGCAGTTTTGGGCTGAAACATGTGTCATAAAGCACGAAATTGTTCATTGAACGACCAACAATATCAAAATAAGAAAAGCTCTATGCTCGTAATCACGTATACATGATATGGAGAAAGATCAACGACTTTTCTTTACAATAAAATGGGTTGTCAACAAAACCTAAAAATCTGATAAAACGAATGATACTTGATCGATTCGAGTTCCGTCGAGAGCAACGAGCTCAGTATGATGAGTATTCCCGACTACGAACAATGCAAACCAAAACCGAAAAGAAATTACAAGAGTTTTACACGAAAATCATATCAAAACCAAACCTAAATCAATATCCAATGTCGAGAACAATATGTACTTGCCTACGGGTGGGTGATGCGATCGATACGGTGTCTAGGATGCGTGATCATGTCAAGGTCCTTCACTAGGCCAGCTCAAAAGGCATAAGTCTCGCTCCCTCAACTCTCGTGAGCTCGCAGGAAGTGAAGAAGAGGGTGAGAGAGAGAAAAGAAAGGGCTCTTTCTTGGCCTCAAAAGAAAATCGAGAGAGAGAGAGAAGAGAAGAGAGAGAGAGAGAGAGAGAGAGAGAAACGAAGGAGTGAATGTGGAGTTATCACTTATATATACCTCCAAATCTAATCCCAACTGTTAGATCAAAATCCAATGGTTCAAAGTGACATGCAAGGCCAAATCCCACTCACAGCAAAAAATAGTATACTTGACTATTTTACTATTTTATTGGAATGCTATTAGTTTTTTTTCAACTTAAATTTTATTAGTACAATCTTTTGTTTTAAATTTTTATTTAAAAATTTATGGATTTTTTTTGGCCCGATCCATTATGCAGTAAGGTCCATCAAACATAATTAATCAAAAATGAATTTGGTAACCAGTTGGTTGGGTTCGGGTCATAAATTTTTGATTTGGTTTTGTAAATCTATGATTCCTTTCAACCGAATTGACCGTTTGCTCCATCGTCCTAGTCCTGGGTCTATGTTTGTTAAGTTTCTTATATCACATGGAAGGAGCTAGACTCCCTATTCGATGTCCTTTGTGTTATGAAAAGGGCAAAGTGCGTTAACTACTCCTATGTTTTACACTTATTACAGAAACTATACTACTACTTTGAAACTAATTACGCGGACCACCGCTATAGTTTATATTTTCTATATAAACTTATAACACTGACCAACCTTATATTTTATAAAATTTATAAAGAAGAGGATGGTCAGTGTAATTGTTTTCGGAATATGAAATATGGGAGTTACTGTATTTATTTTGTATGGAATTTGGAGGTTTACTGTATTTTTTATATAAAGAGGAGGATAATCAATGTAATTATTGTTGGGTTTTGGCCTTTTTATTTTGGAACTTTAGTCCCACATCGGCTAGGCCAAATGAGTTGTATCTCTATATATTAGCTATGCTCTTTTAGAGAGGCACATGTGGTGTGGAGGTGCACATGGGTGTGCCATGTGGGATTATTTTTCTAATGAAAAAAATGCTAAATCAACAATTGAAAGCATTCATGCTTTTTGCTCTTGGGAAGTTTATTTTCATTGGAGTTAAGCCCCGTAAGGGCTTAGCGACTCGGACTCGGACACGGACTCGGACTTGGACTCATGGGATCATGAGACGTAATGTGGCATTTTGTTGGCGCACGTTCTCCGACGAACTTGCTGGTTCCAAAAAGCTATTCGTGTGGAGCGAATATAGCTTTGAGCAACGGTGATCATTCACCCCAGCAAGAGTTGTTCCATCTATCGCCTGTCATCTTCGCTACTGCTAGCAATTCAGATTAGTACCTTCTTCTTAGAAGTACTTCATTCGGTTGTTGTTGTTGTTTACAAAATCTTTTTAGATTTTCGTAAATCGATTGCTGCTGTAACGAAATCTTTTTTAAGATCTTCGTTTACCAGAATCCACCAAGGATCTCTGTTACGCGCCTTCTTTGAAGTATTGCGTTGAAACATTGTATTTACAATTGTTTCGTCTTCTAAGTTTTTTCATCAAAAATTATGCCCCGGCAATAACAATCTCAAAGCTATATTGCTACGCTGAAAAACTTTCGTGCTTCGCTAATCAATCCTAACTTCTCTAAGTTAGAACAATTTGATGGTTAGTACTATCAAATCTGGAAAAGAAAGGTTTTTCTCAATCTTTAGTTCTCTTATGTTGATCACGTGCTGATTGAGGAGGAACCTAATATTCCAGAAACTAGATCTGCAGCTGCAATCGCTACGGCTGCTAAGAACCAGAACAAGTGGAGAAGGGACAATAGCATTTGCAGGCTTATGATCCTAAATGCTATGGAAGATTCCTTTGCCGAATCTTATTCAAAGAAGACTGTTGCCAGAGAGATTTGGGAGTCTCTGGAAAACTTTATGACGAAGATAAGAACCGGAGCAAGATATTTCTTGTTGAGAAATATCACAAGTGGTTCTTTGAAGACGAAAAGCCAATGCTGCCACATGTGAAGGAGTTCTTGAAGCTGCAACAGAAGTTGGAGGATAAGGTGATGTCCCTTACCGACAAGTTTATGGTTGGTGAGATCGTCTTTAAGATCCCTGCTGGGTGAAACAAGTTCTATGCAAACATGCATAGGAAGAAGTTGGAGATTTCTCTCGAAGATCTCCTACAGGAAGTATATGTTGAGGACCAGATGCGGGCTCAACTGAAAGTGGATGCACTGTCTAAGCAATTGGATAATGCCAATATGGTTCATACCAGGGAACCAAGGAGAAAGCAGGCGGCTTCCCACAGCAAGAAGAAGGACCCTGACAATCTGAAAGTCAAGGGGACTTCCTTCAAGCAAAAGAAGCCAGTCCCATTTGGCTTGCTTCAAGTGTGGCAAGAAGGGCCACTTCAAAAGTGAATGCAAATCCAAGGCCAAGCAATCAGAGCAAGGTGAGCCTAGTAAGGTCTCAATGATCACTGATGTTGTTGCTATGATTGCACAGGTCACTGCAGTTGGGGTTGATTCTGACTGGTGGGTAGACACTAGCGCCACTTGCCATGTCTGTTCCAGCAAGGAGTGGTTCACCACCTACACACCTACTTCTGAAGTGGTTGTTGTGGCGAACCAGGCACAAGCTGAAGTTCTCGGGGTCGGGACGATAGTGTTGAAGCTGACTTCTGGCAAGACTCTGACGCTTCAAGGTGTGAAGCATGTACCTACTATTGCCAAGAATCTGATCTCGGGAGGCCTACTCTACAATGCTGGTGTAAGCCCCTAGATTTTAAAATATTATTTTTATAATTTTAAATAGCATTTATATCCTTAAAATAAGTTAATATAATTATTAGAAATTTTCTAGAATTTTTAAATGATTTTTAAAATGATTTTTAAAGCTAAAAATATTATTTTGTAATTATTTAAATTATTTTAATATCAATTTGTAATTGTTTTAATTATTTTAAATACTGTTTGCAAAGTTCGTTTTGTCTGTGCAAATGAAATTTGCACAGAGCAACAGCGGGGGAGGGGGGGCTATTTGCAATATAGAAATTGCATTAACTAAGGCGGTGAGGGGTTTTGTAATATGTAGTTTTGGAGGGGGTTTCGGCTAAATGACCACCGCCTTTCCCTGTCGCCATCTCCGGCTAACCCACTGAAACCCTAATCCTAAACCCTAATTTTTCGTAACCCTAGCCCTAATTCGACCGACTTCCCAGCCTATAAAAGCCCCCCGACCTAAACTCTAACCCTAGATACCACCCCGACCACCCTAGCCACCGCCCTACCCTATTTCTGCTCCGACAAAGCTCGTCGGAGTTAGCCCCTTGCTAGCGCGACCATTACAGCCACTGCCGTCGTGATCCACCACCACCATATTGTTCGCCATGACGTGACGAACCCAGCGCCACCCTTCGCCACCGACCCTGACGCTTCCTCCGCCTTGCCGCAGCTTCGACAGCCCGCTCGACTGGACACGTAGGTGTCGCTTTGTTCCCTGTGTCGCCCCGTGTCTCGTATTTTACGATACTAGACTCGCCTAGACACAAGCAGTGCGTGAGTGAGTTCGGACACGGCCAGTTCGTGTCGTGCGTGTCGTGCACGCCTGGGACACTGGACTCGTGTGTCTTCGTGTCCCTAACTGTCAGGACACAAAGACACAGGACTATGGGTTAACGGGTTTAATAATCTGCTATTGGGTTTAAAATCCATTATCTTAATTCATTATAAAACTAACCTAAACCCTAACCTGACCAGCAAGCTCGAGCTGGCCCCCTGGTCAGCCGAGTGGCGCTCAAACCCACCCCCTGTCCCAGCGGGCCGAGTTCGAGCCCCCATTTTGTTTTCTTTTTGTTTTGTTTTTATTTTTATTTGTTTTATATATACATATATGTATATATGTATTTATATATATATATATATATATATATATATATATATATATATGTATATATATATATATATATAGAGGAAGGATAGGCATCCCCACAATTTTTGCATCCCCATGTTCACATCCGTTGGATGTGCTTTAAGTCATCTAATCTTAACCATTGGTAAATCAACGGTTAAGATTACATGACTTAAAGCACCATCCAACGGTGCAAATAGGGGGGATGCATGGGGATGCAAAAAGTGTGGGGATCTTGATCCTTCCTCATATATATATATATATATATATATATATATATATATATATATATATATATATATATATATATATATATATATATATATATATATATATTATTGTATATACTGTTATATATATAATATATATACTGTATTTATATATGTATATATATATATTTTATATTAAGTATTTATATATATATATATATATATATATATATATATGTATATTTATTATATATATATTCATTATATATATATATATATATATTTATTATATATATATATATATTCATTATATATATATATATATATATATATATATATATATATATATATATATATATATATATATATATATATATATATATATATTGGTTGTATATGTATATATATTTCCAATACAATTTTGTGCAAAATATCATTATGTGTAAATTCACAAGTTATTTTATTATATAATTTTATGACTTGTATATTTTACCACTTTAAAATATATTATTATTAAAATACTTTAATATATATATTTGAATTACTGTATTTTATTAATCATGGCCATTTGGTGTCCAAACCTAGCATGGGTTTTTGGGCCCAAATGTGTCTAAATACATTCAAGGCCTATACGAGTCATATCGGACTTGATTCATGGCTTTGGGTCCCGTATCTGGACTTCGGTTCAATTCAAATACGTAGACAAAATATTAAATAATTAATTATTATTTTTCAGAAATTGTTACTTGCTTTTTTTGAATTTATATATATATAATAATTGCTGTAAAAATCTGGAAAAAATTATATTTAAATACTATGTTAATTTAGCTAATTTAATATAATTTGTCCAGCATTTAATAAGTACTTTTGGCATTTTATAAAAATAGAAAAACAGAACTCATTTTCAAGATACTTATGTTTACTAATTTTTAATAAATATCTATGAGGGTTTATAAATTCCAGAAAAATTAGTATAAATTTCTATAATTAGCAAGGATCATTTTGGTACTTTATTTTATGTATAATTGAGCTTTTGACTATCTTAAAAATTGTTGGAACACAGTGTACAGTCTGATTTAATTATTGATTAATTACGACTTACGATGTTTTGTGTAATTTTAGGATATTGTAGTATTGGACCTCACCCTACTATAGTGTAAAGGCCCTAGAAAGTTATTTTAAGTATTGTGTCAACATTGGTCTCCTATGCTAAAGTCACCATTTAGCTAGGTATTCAGTCAGAAAGTCGTGTCGCACAACTAGTGTCTTAGTGTGTAACTTAGTATGCAAACTAAGTTTATGTATTATTTTTTCAGTGACGAGTCACCAGACATCTATAGCATTTCCTTCACTACTTTGCTTTGCTAGAGGCAAGTACCTCTACAAACTTTATTTACAGCTTATAATGAATTGTGTATAAAACATGTTAATATCTAAACTGCAAGTCATATATCACCATGTTTCATATACTTCATACTGCTATATACTGTTCTCGTATCACTCACATATTATAAAACGGGTTAAGGAAAAACTGATAGTAGAGTACGTGATCATGCCCCCCTTCTCCGTATGTATTTACCGAACATTGTTACATTCTATATGTAACTTTGTCGTATGTTCTGGTCCCGCGTTTGTGTATGGATATACACCGATGCCGTTATGTGTACGTATGTACACATCAAAAAATTGATATGTGCCACTGTACATCCTATTTCACCTATTGACCGATCACGTACATGCTACAGTTTTAAACTTTAAAATAAACATATGGTGCCATGATAGATTATGATATGCCTTGATTCCTACACTTCTGTTCATTTTATGTTTCGTATATTTAGTTTGTTAGAATCAGTACTTGCTCCCGTCCTGACAGGATAACGTTGAAGGTATACTTACCGAGGAGGAGTTGCTATGCGATTCCTATTATGGAGTTGCTACCGAAGATCAGGCTTTACTTTACGAGGATGTACCTGCGGGAAAACTCGTCTAGTTTGTTTATTTATTTGGGACTTTGAGTGTAGTCATGTTGTTGACTATGTATTTTGAAACTGGACCTGTATCCAGTTTTACTTTTAGCCATGTACTTGGAACATATTTATATACGAGATAATTTTGTGTTTGGATATATAATTCTGACTCATTATTACATATAGAACTGTTAGCACACTTTGGTCTTATCTTATTTGTCTTCAGAACAACTTAATACGCTTTATCTCAAGCGTAGGCTGGACATGACTCGGCCCGGCCCAACAATTTGGGTAGCGGATCGTGACAGCTGGCCTCAGGATGGACATCAATGCTGGCCAGATGGTGATATCTATTAAGGAAACATATTTTGGGAAAGCTTTTTATACCGAAGGAATGTTCAAAATTTAGCTTGTAAATCAGTCCAATATAATTAATGCAATCACTCCTTCTGCTTATACTCTTGAATTGTGGCATAATAGGCTAGGATATGTTCATTGTAAACGAATAAACAAAATGTCTAGTCTAGGACTTATCTCCAAGTGTGGGGATAAGGTAGAGAAATGTGAAGTTTGTGCTCAAACGAAGATCACAAGGAAACCCTTTCCTCGGGTTTATCAAAATACAGATCTTCTGGAGTTGGTACACTCCGATATCTGTGACTTCAAACAGTTCTCTACAAAAGCCGGGATAAAGTATTTCATAACCTTCATCGATGACTTCTCTAAGTATGCGTTCGTCTACTTGCTGAAGGCTAAAGACGAAGCATTCGAGAAGTTCAAGGAGTTCAGAGCCGAAGCTGAGCGGCAGACTGGACAACAACTCAAAAGAATAAGAAGTGATCGAGGTGGAGAGTATAGGTCTCATGAATTCGTATCGTTCTGCAAAGAACATAGAATTTTCAATGAGACTACGGCTCCGTACTCTCCTCAATCAAACGGATTAGCAGAGAGGAAGAACAGAACGTTAACAGAAATGGTTAACTAAATGCTGTTGACTGCGGGTCTTCCAAAGTGCTACTGGGGAGAAGCTGCATTGACGGCCACTTTTATTCTAAATAGAGTGCCTCATGCAACTTCAGACATTACTCCTCATGAACTCCGGTTCAAGGTCAGACATAACTTGAATGTCATTCGAGTGTGGGGGTGTCTGGCATATGTCAAGCTTCCAGATCTGAAGATTCAGAAGCTTGGGACAAGGACTACAAAGACGATCTTTTTGGGGTATGCCGAGCAGAGTGATGCTCGGGGTTTTCTTGATATTGAGTCAAATTATATCATTGAATCTCGTGACGCAGAATATTTTGAAGACAAATTTGCAAGGCACAAGAATATTGTTCTTGCGGATATACCGGAGAAAAATACGGGTGCGCAAGAAACTGAAGTTTTCAATGAAGAAGTAGTCCAAGAAGATGTTGTTGTTGAAACAACGGTTGAACCAGAACTCGCTGAGCCGTCAGCGAAGCGTATGACGAGGCTGAAGGACTTCAGAAATGACTTTGTCACCTATCATGTGGAAGCAGATCCGCTTACCTATGATGAGGCGATGAAGACCAGAGACACAGTTTTCTGGAAGGAGGCGATTGATAATGAAATTGATTCCATCACCTCAAATAACACTTCGGTGTTGGTTGATCTTCCTGAAGGAGCAAAACCCATCGGATGCAAATGGATCTTCAAGAAGAAGATGAAAGCAGACGAAACTATTGACAAGTTCAAGGCTAGGTTGGTAGCCAAGGAGTTTTCTCAGAAGCAGGGGATTGACTACTTTGACACGTATGCTCCAGTAGCTCGAATGACCACCATCAGAATGTTGATTGCTCTCGTAGCAATACATAAGATGGTGATACATCAGATGGATGTGAAAATGACTTTCCTAAATGGCGAGCTAACCGAAGAGATTTACATGCAACAGTCAGAGGGATTTGTCGTCAAGGGTCTTGAAGACAAAGTCTGCAAGTTGGTGAAATCCTTGTACGGTCTTAAACAGGCTCCCAAGATGTGGCATGAAAAATTTGACAAGGTTATAAGGTCAAATGGCTACATGGTCAGCGAGACGGACAAGTGTGTTTATACGAAGTTCGCTGATGAAAAAGGTGTGATCGTTTGTCTGTACGTGGACGACATGCTGATCCTAGGTACGGATATGGGCTGTGTCACGAAGACAAAGAAGTTCATCTCGAGCAAGTTCAGTATGAAGGACTTGGGGGAAGCTGATATGATCTTAGGGATCAAGATCATCCGGACAGACACTGGACTAGTACTGTCACAGTCTCATTATGTTGAGAAGATCACTCGTTATGGATATCAGGATCTTCCAGAGATCGATACGCCGTACATGTATGATCTGAAGCTGAAGCCTAATTCAGGGGAAAGCGTCAGGCAGCTGGAGTATGCAAGCGTAATCGGGAGTTTGATGTATGCTACTACTGCCACAAGGCCTAACATAGCTTTCGTCGTGGGAATGCGGAGTCGTTTCACGAGCAACCCAGGCATTGAGCACTAGAAAGCTGTGAAACGGGTTATGAGATATCTCAAGAAGACTCAGACATATGCATTGCACTACAGCGGAGATCTGCCGGTAGTGGAAGGCTTCAGTGATGCCAGCTGGTGCTCAGAAGTGGATAGCGAGAGGTCCACAGGTGGATACATTTTCACAATGGGTGGAGCTGCTATATCATGGAAATCGAAGAAGCAGACTATGCTCTCACGGTCATCCATGGAATCTGAGTTCTTTGTACCTGATACCGCAGCGGAGGAAGCAGAATGGCTTCGGAAGCTCATGTTTGATCTTCCAGTGGTTGGGACGCTAATACCGGCGATACCGATATACTGCGACAACCAGACGACTGCGGCAGTGGCATCAAATGACCTCTTCAACGGGAAGAAGAGGACTGTACGGTTGAAGCACAGGGCAGTGCACGATCTCATCAAGAGGGGTGTTATTGCAGTGATTGATGTTCGGAGTCAGGAGAACCTGGCAGATCCATTCACCAAGGGCCTCAAGCGCCAGCTGGTCGATGACACAGCTTGTAAAATAGGCTTGAAGGCATTCTGATATTGTATTATTGTAATCCTACCATAAAGTATTATGCTATTAATTCAAAGAGAAATCTACTAGGCATCTAGCTTTTGGTTCAAGGAAGGACCATTAATCGGAAGAATATCAGAAACTGTGGGTACATGTCCTATTGGGCATGGAGAGGTTACAGACCTACAACCACTGTTGTCTACTGTTATTTTCTGCGGAAAACGGATCCTGTGGAAAGGTTGGCTTAAACGCCTTAATGAGTTCTCAGACAGAGTGAATGCCTGGTATGCTTTACAGGAAGCATGGTAGCGCAGCACTACAAGGAGTGAAACTCTATGCTACTGTGGGGTGACTCCACCATGGGGTTCCCGAAAGGGATAATGCCTCGGCTATATGAGCCAAGTCACAGCGGCATAGCACCGCAAATAGGCAGGTAGCCTAATGTTGTATGTTGAAATAAAGAGATGAGTAGTCAGCACTACAAAGAGGAGGAGTTCCTCATGTTATAGTGGCACGACACCACGATGAGGTACCCGGTTAGGGATAAAGCCTTGGCCTTGCAAGCAATGTCGTTGCGACATAACACAGCAAGGGAGCCTAAGGCTTCATACTGGGTAGTGTGGCACTACAAAGAGACGGTGACCTCATGCTACAGTAGTATGACACTACAATGAGGTTCCTGTTACGGGATAAGGCCTCAGCTTTAAGCCATGTCATAGCGGCGTAGCACCGCAAGGGAAGCGCAAAACGCTTCATGCCATGTCTCTTTAACAAATAACTCACCTAAAGTGTATGGAAAGAGATATTAGGCCGTCTCTTGAGGGTAAACTTGTAGATGCCCAAAATTATACACTGAAACTAGGCTGGCACATGGCCTTTAATGTGTAGCCAGAAGCACATGTAACTACATTATGTGAGTGGAAAGAATTTCAGCTATGGTGCAGAATTCAAGGCTTAGTCCATTCTTCTATTATAGTCTGTTGTTTGACCCATGCGGGGAGATTCAAGTCGTCAGCGACATCTCTCCTAATGCATGATAAACAGTTACTGTGGGGAACACTTATACCCATATATAGAGATATGGGGGGGATTGTTGGGTTTTGGCCTTTTTATTTTGGAACTTTAGTCCCAAATCGGCTAGGCCAAAGGAGTTGTATCTTTATATATTAGCTATGCTCTTTTAGAGATGCACATGTGGTGTGGAGGTGCACATGGGTGTGCCATGTGGGATTATTTTTCTAATAGGAAAAAAGGCTAAATCAACAATTGAAAGTATTCATGCTTTTTGCTCTTGGAAAATTTATTTCCATTGGAGCTAAGACTCGGACTCGGACTCGGACTCAGACTCATCGGCTCATGAGGCGTAGTGGCGTTTTGTTGGCGCACTTTGCACTTAGCACGTCAGCATCGTCGCTAGGCGCATAGTGCGTTTAAGTTGCGCTTGTTGCGCGAGCCACTTGCGCAGCCGGTTGAGCTGCCAGGTTGCGCGCCCAGTGGCGCGGCCCAGGTGCGCACCCAGTGGCACAGCCAGGTGTGCGCCCAGTTGCGCGGGTGGCGCAGGGTGCGCAGGACGCGCAGGTGGCGCAAGTGGCTCAGTGCGCGTTCTGCGCGCGGTGTGCAAGGCGCGCGGGGTGCGCGAGATGCGCAACTTGCATCAGATCGTGCCTGTGCATGATCTGAGTGGTTACTGCACGTTCGGAGTGGTTTTTACCACGTTCCGAACGTTCTGCTAACCGGACAGTTGCAACTCGGGCCTATAAAAGGTCTCTTCTATCTCACAGAGGCTAATACAGAAAGTTGCGAGAGTTTACAAGTGTTTCTTAATACAAGTAAACAAAAACGTTGGGAGAGAAGAGAAGCGTTGCACCAGCGTTGCTTTTGCACGGGAGTCCGTGTACCATCCGAGGAGTCAGAAGAGCAGGAGTGTTCCAAAGTTCTCCGACGAACTTACTGGTTCCTGGAAGCTATTCGTATGGGGCGAATATAGTTTTGAGCAATGGTGGTCATTCACCCCAGCAGGAGTTGTTCCATCTATCGCCTGTCATCTTCGCTACTGCTAACAATTCGGATTAGTACCTTATTCTTAGAAGTACTTCATTCGGTTGCTGTTGTTTACAAAATCTTTTTGGATTTTCATAAATCGATTGCTGTTATAACGAAATCTTTTTTAAGATCTTCGTTTACCAGAATCCACCAAGGATCTCTGTTACGCGTTTTCTTTGAAGTGTTGTGTTGAAATATTGTTTTTACAATTGTTTCGTCTTCTAAATTTTTCTATCGAAAATTGTGCTTCGACAGTAACAATTATTTTTGGAATATGAAACATGGGAGTTGCTGTTTCTTATGGAAACGATCCTGTCCATGAGCTAGTTTGACCGTTACGTTCAAGAAGGTTAGACTTAAATTAAGGAGCGGACTATCACGAAATGGAGACACCGTTCCGATCCTTGCCACTTGGGTTCCATACGTGGGCCACTTGACCGTTTAGTAGGAGTAAACCTTATTTTATTTTATTATTATTTTTATAACATTTGGCGGGGTCCATAGATTGACCATGCACATGGGGGTCCTACCAAGATGGCCGGGGTTTGATTTCCGGATTCCTGCTGCACTCTACAAACCCACCCAAATCACCAAATTAAAAACCCTGTTTTGTTTCCATTTCCTCGCAACAATAAATTCATAGATCCGCTGCCAAATCCTCCCTCTCTCTATTACGCGGATCGGATCCAAACGTGCATCCGACCTCTCTCTCTCTCTCTCCTCCAATGTCTTCTCTCTTTCTCTCCCTCCTCCTCGTTCTCCTCCTCTTCTCCCACAGCTCCGACTCTCGGTCGGTCGCCGACGTCCTCGACCTCTCCGGCGCCGACGCGGTCGTCGACCTCAACAGAACTACCTTCGACGACTTCCTCAAGAAGTCCCCCGCCGGCTTCGCCATCGTCGAGTTCTTCGCCCACTGGTAACGCCTCTACTGGCATCTCGTCCTCTCTCTCTCTCTCTCTCGATCCGTTGATTCGGACACGTAGTGGACACGACACTGCGACGTACAGTAGGACAAGCAGGCGTTGTTGCTATGTCCGTTTCGCATTCGTATTCGTGGAAAATTCGGTGGTCCGAGCTGTCAGCTTGTGCACCTTTATTTTTTTTTTCCTTCCTGTTAATTATTTGATTAATTGCTTAAAAGTTTTGCCAAATTTAGTATAGACAGATAACTAAATTATCGAAAAGCTTGTGCACCTTTAATTTTTTTTCTTCTTCTTCCTGCTAATTCTTTGATCAATTGCTTAAAAGTTTTGCCAAAACTTAGTATTACACAGATAATTAAATTATTTTTTCGAGGTACTCAATCAAACCACCACGTCAAAGGGTGCGGCTATACGCACCCCATGACTTTCTAAGCACACCCCATATAACTTAAGTTGAAAATTAGATTAATGTTAAAAGACTTATATACCCATATGACCTTCCTATCACACCCCACTATCCTCCTCCTTCTTTCATTTTCACATTCTTCTCCAACCCAACCCCAAAGCCTTAGAAAAATCCTACTTTGAAATTGTGAAAAAGGCATCATGGAGGAAGGAAGTTCACTTCAAAGACACAATCCTTCTTTCCCGGTTTGAAGCATTGTATGTGAATCGTTGAACCAAAAAAAAAAAAAAAATTCCGCGATAAGCACGATCAACACAGGTCGAACGGAACACTGTCTGCTCGACCTGTGTCGGCCGAACATTACATGTTCTGTTCGACTGGTCGAACTGAACAAAACAGGTTCGATCGAGGAAAGTCGAACATATATAGGGCAGTTCGACCTGTAATGGTCGAACAGTAGAGCTTTGTCCGACTAGTTGTGGTCGAACATTGTGTTTTTTCATTTAATTTTTTGTTCGACCAGCTTTGGTCGAACGTTAGCAAAGAAGTTCGACTGTCGTAGGTCGAACTCCAGTCCGAGCGCTCGACAAACCAGGCTCGAACAGAACCGTGAAAACCCAAATTTTTTTCGATTTTTTTTTCGTTTTCACACGATTGAAGGGATTCGAAAAACCCTAGCAGTGATCCTAAGCAAAAAACCCTAGCAGTGATCTTGGGATTGGTCTTGGGAGCAGAGGGGATCGGAGAGGAGAGGGGGCCGGTCGGTTGGAGAGAGGAGAGAGGAGAGTAGAGAGGTTAGAATGATTTGGGGTGTGCTTAGGAATGATAGATAGGTTTTAGGTTAGAATAGAAAAGGATATTTTGGTCATTTGATGGGGTGTACTTAGCATTTATGCTAATTTTAATCAATTAAAATGTGGTGTACTTAGCACTTGGGGTATGCTAAGTAGGTCATGGGGTGCGTATAGCCGCACCCCACGTCAAACCCCTACTATTTTAGGCTAATTATAAGTGCACAACCAAACTTGTTCAAGGCTAGCCCAAACATAATTTTGGTTTATTTACAAATTTGCCATTGAAAAAATTACTCAGGGCTAGTCCAACCATATGTATAAAAGTCAATTTTTTTTTTCTTGTCTTCTTCCACAACCCCAAGTCTCCAAATTTTTCTCCAAGCCCTAGAAATATTCTTCTTGTCCCCATTCTTCTTGCCCCCACTTGTGGTCCCAACTTCCCTCACCACCACTTTCTCTAAATCCTAGAATATTCTTCAAGGAATATTCGTAGTATATTCGGTACGTTTTTGACAACTTAATGACAAAGTTTGTTCAATAATTGGTTCTCCACAAATAATTGAATTTTATGTCACAATATAGGAATTATGGAAAAATTGGGACGTCAAATCAATTAATCGATCAGTCCGGTCTTTCCGAAGAACACGACATTCCTACCGAAGCACTCTCGGTAACTCTCCGACCGATTAAATACCAAGTCGACATTAGGACTGTCATAATTTCTGGCAGTCCTAAGTACATCTAGGACTGCCAGAAATTGTGGCAGTTCTGATAAAGACCTGTTATACATTAGAACTGTCACACTTTCTGGCAGTCCTAGTAGTAATGATGACTGCCAGAGAATGTGACAGTCCTGATGTACAGCAAGTCTTTATCAGGACTGCCACAATTTCTGGCAGTTATTTATTTTATAGGACTGCCAGGATTTGTGGCAGTCCTGAAATAGATGTTGTCTTTGATGTTTTAATTGATTTTGGAAATTTATTGTAGGGAATACCATCTTCTATTTCCATTGATTTGCGCAATTTATTCTCGACGAATATTGTCTTTGAATCTTACGACGAAGCATTAGAATGTAGACAACTTGGAAGGCAATCAAACACAATTATTGTCATTTCAAGATCATTATGACCCCGATCGGGTCGTAGAACTGTAGATCTTGGATGTGAAAGAGGTGGTGCTTTTAGGGTTCATCGTAAAAAAGATACTTTCCTAAAGAAAAGCCCCGGAGAAGACGGTAGAGAAAAGAAAATGTGGTTGTCCATTCAAGATAGTGCTTGTATGCAAAAATGGTGGAAAATGGATAGTTGAAGTCAGGAATGGGATGCACAATTATACTCTGGCTGAGATACTTACTGGTCATCCGTATGTCGAAAGATTGAACGGCGATTAGAAGAAGTTAGTTGAAGAATTGTCCGCTTTCGGAGTTGCCCCTAAACAAATTTATTCTGTGGTGCGCCAGAAGAATGAAGAGAACAAGTCTACTATGAGGACAATTGTCACGCCCCAGAACCAGAATACTGGAGAGCGGGGGACAGACACAGCCAGCTACGTACATTGAAGTGAATCTCACCTCGCAATACGGTCACGGCTGTCTAGATGCATGAGGGTTTACTACAAGCCATAAGTCTCTTAAGGTCAATAACAAGCCTAGTGTCTCATCTCAAGCAACAAGTAGATATAACAAGATGGTAGATCATCAGACATACATGGTAAGGCGTCCCATACATTACATATTCAGATGATCATGAAGCTAGTCATACAAAATACGAAAACTAGCAAGAGTTTAAGTCATACATGATCAACCCTAGGATTTGTCAATCATGTTACAGCTCGTAGGCAGAAAGTTGCAACGAGCTAACACTTGCTCGGCGGCTAAACGCCTCAAAAGAATATTTGTACAATGGAGTGGGAGAGCAAAATAAAAACCCACTCGTTGCCGGGATTCCTTCTAGTGTTCACCATCTGGCAGGAAAGTTGGGAGATCCTCGGTAGCTGCTCCGAAATCTGGCCATACAAAACCAGCTGGGTCAGACCCCTAGAAAGAGCAAGTGCCACAAAGGAGGCTTCACTTAAGAACTAAAACCAGCATGTCAGCACATAAAGTCATATGTGAAATAACATAAGACATGAGTTGAAGAAAACAGGATGATAAACGATAAGATAATTAGAGGACTATTCCGGTAACCAAGTTACAACCCGTAAACCAAACAAGGACCGGAGTTGTAACCCTTCACCTGAACAGAACTTAGCTCGAACCAATTATCGATAAAGTAAAGCATAAACAAGCATGTCCGGAGATATCCATGCACCGGATCTGGGCAAGACTAGACAAGATAGGACTCCATCCATCATTCACGGCCAAGCAAAGAGTACGGCTTGATACTTAACTAACTAGGGTTATCACAAGCTTAGTTACTAGCAAGATGCAATGAGGTATGCCTACGGCCACAAGCCCTGCAGACTATCCAGGTTATCCAGACGCAAGGTTCAAGATTAGAGTTATCATGCCTTGTTAGGTGACTTGGATGCAACACATGACAGTGTGCATAGTAATCGTTTCATGTAGTGCCCCACATAGTAGTGAGCTGAAAATGTGCCCTACTCGTCGGTAGGCTACAAGTCCATCAAGGAAGGCGCCCAGATAACGGAATTGCTTGTAGCCGGAATACCTCTCTATATGCTCTACTTGATCAATCTAGTCATTAACCTAGTCAGATTCAGTATGAATCCCTGACCGTGGTAACCAGGGATACATGTCCTAGACATGATGCGAGACAAGACTGGTTGCTTATACAAGCATATTCAATACAATCACCCACGGTGTCAAGAATTCACTTAGCATGTCAGGTTAGCTGTCGTAACAGCGTATCAAGGTTATCATGTCAAGATTACTTGTCAAGAGTGCACCACGGCGGGTCACCATCATGTCATGTTACTTATCAAGGCAAGGGTGCGTCACAACGGACCATCATCAAGAATTATCATGTCAATTTACTTGTCAAGAGTGCACCACGGCGGGTCACTATCAAGAGTTATCCTGTAAGGTCATAATGCCATTTCGTGTTTATGCAAGTGCACCACAACGGGTCACTGATCATGCAATTCCATCACTAAGCCGTGTTCAGATTAACATTCATAAATAATGTCATGATCACATCGGGTTCATGTCGAGTTTACATCAAAAAGGCGCAAGGATATAAAATGGGTGCAAAAATCATAAAAAAGGGAATATGGGAACATAATGCGCCCAAGGGGGAGGAGCAAGGGGTACTATGGCCAACAAGTGGCATTAGCCCAGTTGCGCCAGGTTAACAGGTTGCGCCAAGGCAAGTAGGGTGCCAAGCACTAGAATGCACGAGGTCGGGTCAAGTTGCGCCAGGAAGAGTCAGGCCAAGTCATGTTGCGCTAGGCACTAGACTGCGCGAGGCTAGGTTGCGCCTGAGTCAGACTGCGCAAGAGGTCAGACTGCGCACGAGTCAGACTGCGCACGAGTTAGACTGCGCACGAGGTCAGACTGCGCACGAGTTAGACTGCGCACGAGTTAGACTGTGCAAGAGGTCAGACTGCGCACGAGTTAGACTACGCACGAGTCAGACTGCGCATGAGTCAGACTGCGCAAGAGGTCAGATTGCGCTGCGCTAAAGAGCGCGCGCAACTCAGTGGCGCAAGCTAAAAAGCTCGCGCACACTGCTCACTGTCTTCTCCAAAATCAGCAAGAACTCCATGGTTGAACCCATAGCTTCAAAAGGCTATAACTTGGTCAAAACAAGTGCAAATCCAACTTTCAAATGGTCAAAATTGGGTAGAATGAAATTCTCTACAACATGGAACCATCAAAATTTGAAAACAAAGAAGTTTGATAGATCAAAACCACCAAAATCCGAAAATGACCAATTTCTAGATCTACAAGAATCAAAGCCTCAAAATGGAAAATGACAAGTTCTAATGTGTCTTAGAAACATGAGAAGAAGCTATTGGAACAATAAAAATGGGTTCTCTTGTGGAAGCAAGTTGCACTTGCCTAAGGGGTGTTCTTGGTTGGTGGTAGGTTTAATGGAGAAGGAAGGAGTAAATGAGAAAGTGGAGGAGAGAGAAAAGTTAGGTGGGTTATAAAGGGGGATGGTGGTGGGTTTAACATGATGAACCAAAGAATAAACCAAGCCAACCCAAAATAAACCAAGTTAAACCATTACATGCCATGATGAACCTAACCAAGATTAAACTGAAATTAGCTAGCCAGGCAGGAAAATAAAATACATGTCAGGATTCCGTATACGTATACTGAAAATACGTAGAACAGAAAACGGGGGTGACAACAATCTACAATGCACTTTCGAGATCGAGAACAAATACTCTGAAAGGAAGAATGACGATGCAGCAAGTGTTGAAGTTACTTACCGATAATCACTATGTGGAGTACCATAGAACACATCCGTAGACTAACGAAGTCACTTCTATGTTTTGGGCCCATCTTGATTGCACAAATTTGGCACGGTCCTTCGTCGATGTGTTGGTTGTTGATTGCACGTACAAGACTAATAAATTCAAGATGCCTCTTTTCCACATTGTTGGCTTTACGTCTACGGGTAAAACATTTTTAGTTGTTTTTTCTTTCTTGAAGAATGAAACAGTAGAGCATTATACGTGGTCGTTGAGCAAATTGAAGTCACTTTACACTGGACACAGAGAGCTGTTTGTTTTTGTGACCGACCGAGAATATGCCTTGATAAATGCTATAGATATCGTATTTTCTCATGCTCGTAGACTATTATGCACTTGGCATATAAATCGAAATATTCAAGCACAATGCAAGAGTAAGTTCGAAAAAGTAGATGGCAAAGTTGACATGGACCGCTTCGCGGAATTCTACATCGATTGGACCCTTGTATGGCGAGCAGGTACTAAAGACACTTTTGACACAGCATGGTACATGTTCAAAAAGAAGTAGGAAAAGACCAACCCGGTATGTATTTCTTATATCAAAGATACATAGCTTGATTAGCATAAAGTAGATTTCGTCTTAGCATGGACGAATATGGTAAAGCATTACGGCACGACCACTACCAACCGTGCCGAAGGATCACACTCAAGACTAAAAAGATATCTACGGTCATCGGTCGGTGGTTTTGTTTCAGTTTGGCAGGCAATAAATCTAATGACCAATTCGATGGTGAACGAGATAAATGCTTCATTTGAGATGAGCCTCAATATTGTAAAGCACGAACATAAGAATGAACATCTCTTGTCTGATTTAATCCATGTAATGTTCCACCACGCATTGGCATTACTATATGATGAGATCGATCGGTCGAATTCAGTCGGTATCGATCCCGATGTATGTGCTTGTTCACATCGACATTCCCTCGGCCTCCCTTGTGCGCACGAGATCAACAAATATTGACGTCAATGTAGACTTATTCCAATAGTGATCATTGATCAACGTTGGAGGCAGTTGTCGATTATGCCTATGGTGGATCGTCACGACGATTTCTTTTCCATGCCACAGATGAAACTTCTCCATGCAAGATGGTGTACCGCGCTAGAACCTGAGAGGAAGGCGATTGAGCTTAAAATTCAAGAACTTACCCACCCGGCAAGTAGTCGCTTGCAAGAGCCATTTGTTGTCACTGCTCCGAAGGGTAGACCACCAACAAGACTTACCAGAATACAGAAGAAGCTCGAGTCTACTAAGAGAGAACTATTATTATTTGAGCATATTGAAAGAAGTGTAGAAAGGGTCGTCGTTCCGAAGAGGAAGAGTAAGCTCCCTGTTCAAAGAAAGAAACAGAAAACGAGCATTGCAAGCACGCTCGATGTGTACATTGGTGCATTTCTGTCTACGGTGCAGGAATACATTTGGTCTATTGATAATGTTTCTAAAGATGGACATTGTGGATTTCACGTGCTTGTAAGACATCTTGGCTATTCCGATAAAGACAGATGGAGACAGGTTAGAGCAGAGCTATACGAGGAGTTGGAGGCTCGTCTTCCCTTCTACAGCGAATTACTCAGCTAAGATACCGTTGGAGAATTGTTGACAAGCATTCCATGTGCTGATCACACTACTGGAGAAGAACATTACATGGAAGTACCTTCTGCTGCATATTTATTCGCTAACAGGTACAAGATACCAATTATCATTCTTTCAAAGGACATTAACAAATTCTTCCCAATGTGCGCTACTCTGGCCGAATACAGTCTATCCAATCTATGTACAATTGGACTAGACGAAAATTACTTTATCATCCCGAGGTTGATCGGTCACTCTTCTATTCCTCCCTCTGCTCCAGTTTGGTATAAACATGTTCCGGAAGAAGCGATCGCTTGGACGGCACTCTATACTGATGCAATAAATGCCTACAAGAAGATAATGAAGATGGTGGACCCTATACCCAGGCTTAAGGACCACTATGATGTTTTAATTGACTGATGTGTCGGTGTATTGTATGTTGACATTTCTAACTTTTGTAACATTTTGTAAACCGAAGAATGGAAGAAATATAGTACTACTGTAACATATTGTATACGAATGAATAAAAGAAATATAGTACTTTTGTAACATTTTGTAAATCGAAAAATGGAACTATATTGCGTATCATATTGAGTACCATATTACGTATCATATTGCGTATCATATTGTATAAATTAGGACTGCCAGGAATCTGGACAGTCCTATATTAGACTTGTTGTCTAGTAGGACTGTCCAGATTACTGGCAGTCCTATGTACATTTAGGACTGCATGGAATCTGGGCAGTCCTATATTAGACTTGCTGTCTAGTAGGACTGTCCAGATTACTGGCAGTCCTATGTACATTTAGGACTACCAAGAGTCTGGGCAGTCCTATATTAGACTTGCTGTTTAGTAGGACTGTCCAGATTACTGGCACTCCTATGTACATTTAGGACTGCCAGGAGTCTGTGCAGTCCTATATTAGACTTGATGTCTATTAGGACTGCCCAGTTTACTGGTAGTCCTATGTACATTTAGGACTGTCAGGAATCTGGGCAGTCCTAAATGTGACTTGCTGTCTAGTAGTACTGTCCAGTTTACTGGCAGTCCTAAATTATACATACGATACACAAAATGATACACAATAAGATACGAATATGATACACAATGAGATATGATACACAATATGATACACAATGAGATACAAATATGATACACAATGAAACAAAGTGTTTAGTAAACAAAGGGAAGCAAAGTGTTCAACAAACTACAAAAGTAAACATAGTTCAACAAACTACAAAAGTTGTCCAACAAAGAAGAAAAGTTCTCCAAGAGTGACACAAAGTGTTCAAATACATATACAATCGTCATTTTTTTCATGACGCATCTTAGTACATCGCTCGTCTTCGAGAAACGAAAAATCAGCTGCGATGTTCTGCATCTGGGCAGCAACGTCAACGTAGTTCTCGCCCTTGCACAGGATGAGACTTTTCTCCACTTTCTTGACTTTGGAAGCCTGTATGAGAAAACAATGATAAACTTAGCCATATTAATAAATATAAACATAGCCACGTTAATTCAACAAAATACTACTTACCATCTTTTGCTGTGCATCATACAGTGCTGACTTGGATGGTAGAGGGGCTGCTACCGGCATTTAAGCACTTCGCGTATCAGGGTTCAACATCATACCATGCCCGTCCTGTACATAATACGTCTCATAGTCATCGCTAAAATCCCACATCTCCACAACCGGATATCGTTTGGATGCACCGCTACATGACGTTGCCACTCAGTGAAGAAATATGAGCCCCAACGGTAAACCGGCGGGACATAGTTTAATGGTTTCGTCCCTTTTGAAGCAGTCTTCAAATTCAATTTCATCGATATAGTTTGCACGTATCCAAACCGACGAAGCACTCTGTCTGGCATGTGAGGCTCCTCAATTTCATTGCAACTTATCAGACCATGAAATAGTCCAACTGGTTACAATGGACGAGTACTATTTTGCAGATCCCGATATGGATGCCAGATA